>JAYKKI010000047.1:5215000-5950000 GCA_039881145.1 Druceiella hillmani | reverse complement strand
GTTCTATCGGAATTAAATTTAATTTACTTTTATGTGATCAATAATGCAATACATTTGCATTTTGTGTACAATTTTACAAATCACTATAACGAACAGTGAACGCCTTTCAATTTCTGAATAATCTTAGCAGTTTCCCTCTAATATAATAATAGCAAATTTCCAACCATAGCTCTCAAAAATGTTCACTCTATGCTATGTCAAACCGTAGAAAACATTCCATTCGGGCATTCTAGAAGTATCTTTAGTTTATATATTTAAAATTTGTAAAAAGCTATTTACAAGTTAGTTTTTTAATCAAAACATATATATTTTTTCCCATTTGTTATTTTCCCGTACCTCAAAAAGAAAAACGATACCCTTATGAGATCACTCATATGTCTGTTCGTCCGTCCGTCACAGCCGTTTTTTTTTATATACATACTAATAAAATATATTTTATTTCAATGGCTAAAACTCGAAAATATATGCTTGGAAATTTTAGAAAGGCTCATTAAATACTCGAATTTTTTTCTGATTTTCATATCTAATTTGAAATATTTTTTGAGAGGACTAGTTATAAGGATCTAAAAATATTTATAATACATAAAATTACGAAAATGCATAAAATTACAAAATATATATATGTATATATATATATATATATATATATATATATATATAAAATGACGAAAAAAATGTGTTCCGCCCCTGTCTTGCTTATAAAACTAGTAGACCTACAATTATGAAAAATAGGGGTTTTTAAAAGCTCGCGCAAAGCTCGTAAGAAACCTATAGAGATGATTCAAAATTTCATATTTTTTTTATATGCGCACCATATTATTACACCCATGAATGATTTTTTTTTCATATTCACAACCGATTTTCTATATCCATAATATAAGTCGGTTTAGTGCCAAAAAGGAAATCATAAAATCTGGACCTGACAGGTGGCGCTGTGTTTCAAGGGACGGAACAATGTCCACTAGGGCAGCTATTATTGTTATAAAATAAGAACTTCATATGAAACCAACTGTGTTTTGCATTTGACTGTAGCGAAGCCAAAGGAAAATAATGTTTTAATATACAATCGAAAGGATGAAATATTTTTGGAAAAAATATGTTAAGGGTTATTATCTCTATATATTGTCCAAGGAAAATTATAATTACATAATGAAAGCGTGAGCAGTTTCCGCAGCTACATGTATGCAAGATGTAACAAGGAACGTGCTTATTATTAATACTTTATACTGAACAGAATTGAAGATGTTAAGAAATTGAAGGATAATTCGCAACCACTTCTAAAAAAAATCGTCTCTAAAGCACCGTTTTAATGAAAAAATTAAAATTTTTTGTAGAGTGCGCTTTAAATATACTCAGTTGGGGTCATAGACATGAATAACAGTGTTTGGATAGTCAATAAGTTATAATTATTGATAAATATATATTTAAAAAATAATAATTATTATTAATTTTCTTTAAAATATTTTAATTAGCGCCAGGAATTATATTTTTTTTATGCTTGCAAAAATAAATTTATTACAATGACATTAGCGTAAATCGTTTAACATTTTTTGACGTTTTTCAACGGGGAGAAGATGGCGCTGGCAACCTTTATTTAAAAATGTGTAGCAAGCCATAAAATAATATTCTGAATGTGAAAAGAAAAATTAGGAATGAATTCAAATTAGTCTAGAATGCTCGATTTTATCTTTAGAAATTTTTCTGTGTTTTATTTTAAAAATTCTACATTCTTTTTTTAAATTTTCGATACTTTGATAAAAGCAGCTCATAACTAAACTAGTTTTTGCATTCATTCTTCTTTGAATTTCTGCTGAAACAAGTCGTGATGATAAAAGTAATCCGACAAAATTAAAGTTGAATTAGATTTGTATTTGGTAACCGCAGTTTATAATTAAATAAGCTTTGCTGGTGAATTACCTATCTATGTAATTTCATTTACGAAGAATTTGTAAATTTCAATGCAATGTTATTAAAAGTGCAATTGATTCGAACTCGTCTTATTTAATTTTAATGTAACTATCTAAATATTCATTGAATCAGTCCTTATCCTATTGAATATAACCGGCGAGTCAATAACTTGCTCGGAATACTTCATTTTGGATTTGGAATACAATTGGAAGCGTTACACTGATAGCTGCAAATGCCAGCTTGTTTGGAAACTAGGAACTTGGATGTTCCCGTCTCTCATCTGTAAGGAGTTCTTGGGAGTGCAGAGATTAACCTCGTGCAGAAATCTTCAGGTCAGTGAATGTTAATTGATTTGGACATATGTTGTCATTGTAATTCTGAGAACAAATCAATGGTGTACTGGCTTGATACAAGTTAATGTAAACGCTGACTCTTCTAGTCGGTGTTTGTAATAAGTTTGAATATAGACAAATATTGTTTTAGATTATTTAGATATTTTGTTTGGTAGGACTAATTTGTCTGAGTGGTGTTTGTGCTATTTATACGCACACCATACATGTTTACTAAAAACCTGTCTACAGTAGAACCGAATAGGAAATGCAAAGAAATTATATGAAAATTTTCAATGTTTGAGAAAAACTTTGTCGTAGTTGCGATTGCCATAAAAAGAAATACATTTGTTTGCAGAAATACTCTTCAAATAAACTCAATTTAAAGCACAATATTTTTTATGAATAATGGATACGTTCTTTATTACAGTCTGTATACGTATATTAAGGTTGTGACAAAAACGATTATGTTATCGAACTGATTAGAAAACGTTAAGAAACTGTATGACAATTCTCAAACATTTATGAAAAAATAACTTTTTTCATTAATTTTTTTTTCATAAGTTGCGATTTATAAAAAAAACAATTACATATTTTTGTAGAAACATGTTTCAAATATACTAAGGTTAATGCACATAAATACCTGTAAGTTAGAAGTGACAGATATCTTCCTTGTTACAAGAAATATAGGAACAGCAATGCCGTTAATTTCTTTCTATTAATTTTTCTTTATGCCTAATATCTTCGTCATAATTGCATTTTCTTCAGCGCAATTTATTCATAATTACTTATTGAATATATTTGGCGTTAACGTTGTAGAAATTCATTATTCACAATTAAATTAAACTACATGATGTAG
Source organism: Druceiella hillmani (assembly GCA_039881145.1). Taxonomy (NCBI): domain Eukaryota; kingdom Metazoa; phylum Arthropoda; class Insecta; order Lepidoptera; family Hepialidae; genus Druceiella; species Druceiella hillmani. The sequence goes on along the minus strand of JAYKKI010000047.1, from coordinate 5,946,904 downwards.
TATTATTTCTACTTTCTTTAAGTTCTTTACCACGACCTAGGTTTCTTTGTATTACAACATCTTCAGGTGGCTTATTATCTTTACTAATATCCCACCTGAAGATGTTGTAATACAACGAAACCTAGGTCGTAGTAAAGAACTTAAAGAAAGTAGAAATTATACCATATCACGTAGTTTAATTTAATACGGTAGTTGACTCATTCTAAATTTTTCATTCTCATTCTAACATAGTTGACTCATTTGATAATAATGTCATCTAGCGCTAACATTGATAATTACACGCTCGCCTCCTCGGCCATGCAACTTGACCGTGCATTATATTCAAATGAGTGCATTTGTACAGCGCTGCATGCTTTGATTTACGCTTTATTAATTGTCTGTTGCATTTGCTTACTGCAAATGCATTTATCTTTTGGCTATGTGTGTCGTTAACTATGTTTTGATTTATCTTTGTTTGACTAAAAAATAACAAGTTTAATACTTGCATATTGTTAAATAGTATCAATCTAATATATTAAAAAACTATTTTGAAATATGTACTTAAATTTTTTATTTTGAAGTAAAGTGGATCGAATTTTTGCAATAATTATCAATGTTTTATTGACATATTATGTGAGTAATATGTATATTTACTTGCTTCTACTTACTGTTTTTTTGTCTATAACTAGATATCATAAGATTTTAACAATCACATGCAATGCAGCCAAATTAGCGAACTATAAAGCAATATTTGGGTATTGCTTTATAGATCGCTAATTTTGTTGCATTACGGCTTATAACTGATTTATTTGCTACTCAAGCTTTTAATAGCTTTATTTAGTAGCTTCAAACAGGACAGTAATAAAAAAACTACTGATCTCTGTTAACATAGAAGAATTATGATATGAACATCAGTTATTTAGTAGATAACGGAAATTGGAATTTCATTAAAATTATTTCAGCAATTTTTGTGTGAGATGAAAAAACAAGTTTAAAAACAAAGTTTTTTTGGTATTGATTTTTTAGTATCTGATTATTTTTTTTAATTGATATTTTTATGTAACTGATTCTTTTTCTGTAACTGATATTGTTTTGTAATTGATAAGTGAAGCAAAAAGAGAAAATGAAATTTGTTATGTCTGTTACATCTTACGTGACCTACACTACTGAAGTTCATGCGGACACGAGGAGAGTAAAATTATTTATTTAAAATAGAATCCGAGAAAATTAGGATTTATATATCAAAGGGGACTGGCAAAAGTCTATCTAGTGTTGGGGTCAGGTGTTATAAGAATAAAATGACACTGTTATAGTTAGAAAATAAATAAAATAAGGTCCTGAAGAGTCTTATTTAAATCGTCTATCCGAAAAATGCGAAATCTTATCTTTTTGTGTAAAACTCAGGTTATTTTTCATAATAGTTTACAAATATTATTTCTATGGAATTCTTTGAGCTAGCGAGATGAAACCAAGTGCAGATTATGTTTCTTTGTATCGTTCATCCAAAAATGTATCATATTAATCCATAAAACTCATAGGTTGGATAGTTCGTCGAAGAAAGTCACATAAAACTCGGAGAGACCGAAAAAGACATTCATTTCGAAAACAATATAAACATTATTATTATTTATAATTAATTTAGGCAATAGCTACATATTACAAAAAGTGTGTGGTATTGGTTATTTTTTGTAATCGTTTCTAAAAAGTTATTTTGTTTGCAGATTTTCTTTGTTATTTCTTTTTCTCAAGAACCAATCTTGATATTTTAAAAATATAGTATATTGGCATTTATGAAGATATTTTATTTTTGTTTTTTGTAATTGTATTTTATTTTTGGCTCTTTTGCTGATTGTCAATTGTATTTCATGTTCTAAAAAATATAAACTTTTATAATAATTTTTTTTCTGTAACGTCAGAGTTCTGTAACGTTTCGTCGGTCTCCTTTAAGTTGCTAACTAAAATTGCACTAATTACGTATAGTTAAATATGGCTGACCTAAGACAGCAGTTAAACATCTATATCAATTTAAAATAGTAATAAAATGCCTATGTATTGACAAGTTACTAGTTAAGAAAATAAATAGATTAATTAACAAACGCGTAAACATATTAATGACATATGAATTGTACATTCTGGTAGTGTATGTATGTAAAAACGAAAACTTACCATCGAATGTCCCAGGTATTCAGCTGCGTTATCCGATATGTACAAGAGTTTTCCGTTCTGGGTCATCATCATGAGGAATCCGTTTAAAGCCTGCAACATTTTCAGATACATAAATTGTTGAATTTAACGTTATTATCGTCATGCACTTATGTGAAGTGAACGCACTCAGCTGTCAATTGGGAGCATGTTATGCAGTACATTCAGTGTACATGAGGTTAAAATATTGAAAACAGTGTTTTATTTTTAGTGTTCCGTAGCCAAACTAGGAACCCTTATAGTTTCGCCATGTCCGTATGTATTTCCACGTGTATGTCACAGCCGTTTTGCTCGCAGGCAATTAATGCTACATAGAGGGCTCAAATTTAGCAAGATTTTGCATATTTATAACGTCTACAAAATCATGAAATAAAATGCTAAAAAAAGTTTCATTGTAGGGTGTATTTTTATCGTATATTGTTTAGGTCTTTAAACAATATTGGGGGTATGTCATGATTTTTTTTACCCTACAGGGATCCGTCTACGAAATATTAAACTTCAAAGTGGTCATTTTTGTAAGAGTTACGTGTCCTATCCCTTAGCAGTTAAACGACCAGTTAGAATGTATTCATAATAGTAGTATATATAACGAAATTAAAAGAAAAATGATCTATGCAACTAAGTAGGTTTTACTAGTTTACGAGTAATAGTTGACTAACTTTTTAGATGTAGTTGGGTCTGTAAAAAATCATAGAAACTCCACATAGGTGATTTAAATCAACCGCAAAAATAACTTTATATTTTTTATTTATTATTATATTTGTGAAAGTTGTACTAGGTAATATATTTATAAATTTACGTGATGAGAAATAACATTATATATTTACGTGATGAGAAATAACATATATGTGCCATGTATTGACGCCCGTGAAAGACGTAATAGGCAATTTATTAATGTTGTGAAAATTGATATTTGTAAATAGTTTAACATATTAAATGTTTATATTGTCTACATATATACGGAACTCTCGTAGTATGAATTCTACTCTTACTTGACAGGGTTTTTTTACTGGTCACGAACAGACATTAGTCATTATATTAATTACCAAACTCGCAAAAAACACCTGGATCTGTAAATACTATTTCGCTTGCATATACATGTGCACATTTGCAGGTCCAGTGGTACAGTATATTTCAATGGGTTGTGTTATGAATTGTTGTTTAAAATGGATCGTTGAATTTTCGATTTAAGAATAATTTGTTCTTTATTTAATGTAATTGTTTAGATATTACAACCAATATTCCGAAAGCAAATAACCTGAGATGATATTTTTTTGAAATTAAAATGCAACGACTAAGTTCATTCTTTTTTAGGGTTCTTTACACAAAGGTTACGAACAAACCCCGACTACCAGTATATTTCAATGGGTTGTGTTATAAAATAGATCGTTGAATCCTTGATTTAAAAAGTATTTGTCCTTAATTCAACGTAATTGTTTTGATACTACAACTAATATTTCGCAACTAAATAACTTGAGTTGACATTTTTAAACATTAAAATACAATTAAAGGCAACCACTAAGTGCATTCTTTTTTAGGGTTCTTTACACAAAGGATATGAAGAAACCCCGACTATCTGTCTCTCTAGCTTTCAAGCTGTAAAATTAGGTACAGGTTATAAAAAGTGATAATCGAAATACAAGACTCAGACTTTCTAAGGCTTTTTTTAAATTAATTTTTATTATTTATATTTCTGTTAGTATCTTTGTAATAGTTTGTCTTAATATGAATCTCAAACAAATTAATTTTATTTGGTAAAAATTAATTTTATCAATAAAATGTCGGTATTCTCTCTGAGTAATTTTTTTCCAAATATTTTTCCATAATGAAATAATCGCGACCGCTACGTTTTTTTAAATGCTACGTTCTTGTGTATATTAAAAAAACTGTTAAATTTGTTTAAAATTGAACTTGTTTCAAAACAAATTTATTCCGGTAAAGAAATAAAAATGAATGATATGAACAGATTATAATACATAACGTGATACTCATTACACTTTTCTATGTATAACTCATTACACTTTTCTATGTGAACTATACATAGAAAAGTGTAATGAGTTATGGTAGAAAATAATTGCGACTCTTGCACAACTGCATAAATATTATTTATGCTATACTAATATTTTTTTGCTGGTAACTAATTATATAAAGCATTAAAATAGTTTTAATAGCTATTCAATATTATACAATCACTTTTGACACAATATTTAATGTCGCTAATTTATTAATAATATTTATACAATGGCCGTAACAATTATTTAACTTACAGGAGTATAACAGTCAACTCTTTCTCCTAATTTCGAGTTCCTGGAGGTCAAACGTTTGGCGTCATTAATTATTAACTGTTTCCATTGAGAAACTCGACTCCATTATTAAACCTGTTACGAAATGAAAGTTAAATTTACTAATTCACAAAACGATTTATAATTAATCGAAAGCAATACGTTGACATGTGTTAATTAACTTTGTTAATTGAGATATTTGGCCCGTAGCCTTATGAGACATTTGGCTAGCAGTACTTTATCTGTTTGGGCGTCGTTTTTGACTGTTATCTATTGTTTTTGTTATATAAAATCAAGGTCTCCAGGTGCTTTAATGTGTTCTGTTATTTGGCTTATCCGTTTCTTTAGTAGGTTTGTGATTTATATCGCAATGGAAACTGATATTTAATAGGCTTGGCAATGATGGATTATTAAACTAGATTATTAATTACACAATTTTTTAAATTGATGTTAGCAGCAGGTATGCGAATTTTGATTAGAATTTAATTCCATAATGAGGTATTATACATTTCTTTGGTAACATAATACTAACAATGGATAAATAAAATTTGTACGAAGGTAGCGTGCTTTTAGTCCATTCTCATGTCTTTAGTGTCCGTTCGTCCGTTTGTCACAAACGATTTTCTCCGAAACTATACTACGTAAACATTAGAAATTTAGCCCAGAGACAGAGACTAATGTTGACGTGAAGTATAAAAAGATTCAATTTTGATTCTGGGGGTTAATTTCAGGGGTAAATTTGAAAATAAGAAAATATTTCTAGGTTATAGATTTTTCAAGGTATATATTATACATGATGTCTTATTTTATGAATTTATTTGAAAATTTTTCGGCAAAAATGCTTAAAAATTTCTGGCTGTCCTCATACCCTCATTGCCAACAATGTCGCACAGAATATTCTGAAAAAAATCATGAATATTGAGAATTATATATAAATTGAATTAAAATCATCAGGAGTAAACAATTCTAGCGAAATTAATAGCTATAAACAATGTAATTGTTTATTTCTTCATAACTACAAAAAACATTGGTTTTAAAGAGAAAACATTTCAATAAAAAACAAAACATCATGTAAGGACCAACTTTCGTCCGTACACGTTTTTCAAAATTTTTAATTTGGCGCAGTTGAAACGCTCCCCACTCAGTTCTGCGCATATGCGATGTGATACCATGATACGATACGGGTAGCAACTTTTAAGTATTTAGTAAGCAAAGTATGGAAAAATCATTCACCTCATATAGTTCTGCAGGAGAATCCTCCAATGTAAGATATATGTACTAAAGTTAACTCACACTCTCGAACAGTATGTACCAATCTAGTAAGGTTAACTCACTCTGTCGAAGAGCATGCATCTATCTACTAAAGTTAGCTTACACTATCGAAGAGTATGCATCTACCTACTAAAGTTAGCTTACATTATTAGCTTACACATTTGTCTGCTAATAGTAACTCACACTGTCGAATAGCGTGTATCTATCTACATCTATCTACTAAAGTTAACTCACAATATCGGACAATATGCAATATGCATCTATCTGCTAAAGTTCACTCACGCTATCGAACAGTGTGCATCAATCTTCTAAGGTTAACTAACACTATCGAATAGTATGCATCTATCTACTGAAGTTAACTCAAACTATCGAACAGAATGTATCTATTTACTGAAGTTAACTCACACTGTCGAAAAATAATACTTAAAAATAGCAATGACGAAATGTTTCAACTAATGATAGTCGTTTAGGGTAGGAAATATTAAATCGTTAACAAATTCCATACGTTATTCGTTTTATACGTTTAATTTAGATAAAAATTAAAATAATATCAAATCATTTAGAAGAATAGCTTAGATGTTAAGGATGATATTGCATAAGCGAAACACGCTCCGCTGCTTAGTGTGTTAATAAAGGAGTCTTCATCGGCTCGTAAGGATGATTTCACTGTTGCCATTAAAACGGCTCCATTTTTATATTTCTCTATAATCATCAACAAAGCGCAGGGTCAAGATTTCAAATGTCGCTGATTTAGACTTGAGCATCGTTCGATATTCATCACATGGCCAGTTGTAATGACCCTGGCACGTGTAACTTCGAAACATATTTATTTACATAATTCTAGCACTAGCGGGAGAAACCTTTAACGTGATAAGTGCAGAAATATTTTGAACATTTCTAAACTCTAAATTAAAGTATACTCATGCGGAAGAGTACCAAATCGCGTATAGGAACATAATGTTTTTGAAAAAGAAATATTTGTTAGTCGAACAGTTAAATAAAATTTTTTTTCTGTAAAATAAAAATTTCTTCCTTAAATATTCCATGTATCAAAGAAAATTGTTCATGGCTTATTAAACGACTTCACGTACACATATTATCTTCATTATGTATAAAAGAAAAACCTTATTAAAGTGGAGACATTTCCCTTTAATGCCTAAGTGCATTTTCAAATTTGAAAACACTCTGGTTCACGCGATCGAGCTTTCTGGTGACTTTTTAATATTGATGTAAATATTACTGGAATGATATACAATTGTAATACCACCATAAGCTTCGTTTAAAATAAAATGATAATTGGTATGTTAAGCCTTCGTTTCTTAAAGCATAATTTTAACAATTAAAGGTTCATTCGGCAGCAAGAAAACATTTCCAAGAAAACTTAATGTAATTTTATAATTGGTGTTGATATGACGTTGCCACGAGGATCCAATTCTATACAATTTTTATCGACTTCATTTAAATTGCTTATTCATAAGAAATAATGAACTTTTATCTAACTACCTATAATTGTTTGTTTACCCACAATTGAAGTTTTGGAACAAAGCGTGGACATTTACACAACTATTTACTTAATTAATGTTTATTGCAGTTGTCAGATTTAAGAGTTTTGACAGCAGTTCAAAGTTTAAAGTTTCTCTAAGATTTCTCTTTTTGATGGGCAATTTCCATGGGATAATTATTATTACTTAAGGTAAAAAGTAAACATTTTACTGTATCGATAGACTTTAATCCCAGTCACTTTTTGCAGTTATTTTGGAAATATAGGTTTATCAAGTCCACCTTTACAGAATGTTATGTATCCCTGAGTGGTGCGAATGAGGATAATAAACCACGAAAGGGCATTTCCGAACGGTAAAGAAGCAGCAAAATACATCAATAAAATAGCTAAAGCAGAGTGATGGTACTGGTGCGGTAGAAATAGGAGCAAAACTAATGAAAATACATGAACACGTTTTTAAAATGAACGGTGTCGACAACCACATAATGCAGTTGTTGCCAACCTTGCTGCTGTACCGTCACTGCAAAAATGCTTATGTGTTAGATAATTACATAAACTGTGGTAGTAGCATGTATGTGCGTGATCGCGTTGAGTACACATATAAAGCAGCATTCTGCATAATCACCGTATCAAGAGTTTTAAATAATGTTTATTTATATATTTAAAACAGGTGGTATTTAAATACGGCATTGTTTTATTACTGAGTTATTGTAAGTTAATTAACAGGTAATTAAATGTATTTTCGTGGTGGAACACTTCTGTTACAGTCCAACGTAAAAACGTACATACGAATGTACAACAGAGAAAATTGTAGAACTGCTTCTTCAGTTTCATTATGCTAATGCTGTGACGATCTCAAAATTTATATCAAATTTACACTTTTGCTGATATTTAGTTAACACATAATATTATTTTTCAAATCAACTCCAGAAACAGAGGACAACCAAAGTAATTTACACCGGCCAACTGTTTGACAAATACAATTAGTGTAACAATAAGATTATTATTTGTGACTGGTATTTAAATTAGGAAAACAAATTTATTACACAACATTTACGTCTCAATTATATTTAGAAGTATTTTTACATCAACTCATTTTCCTCTATGTAATACAGGATAACTATTGGATTGTCAGAAAACACGATTTTAACTCCAACTTGTTCCTGGATGATAAACAGCTACTGTATTTTGAACATTTTCCTACTTTGTACAAATTCTCTTTAAAATCACGCAGTACTCACTTTAGAGCTGCTTGAGGTATATGTGACGAAGTCAACATTTATATTGAATTTAAACTTTTGCTGACTTTTAGTTAACACATAATATTATTTTTTAATTCAACTCCAGAAACAGAGGAGAATCTAAGACAATTTACACTGGCCAACTGTTTAACAACTACAATTAGTATGACGATAAGTTTATTATTTCTGACTGGTATTTAAATAAGGAAATCAAATTTATTGCACAGCATTTACGTCTTAATTATATTTAGAAGTATTTTTACATCAACTCATTTTCCTCTATGTAATACAGGACAACTATTGGAATGTCAGATAATACGATTTTAACTCCAACTGATTCCTGGGTGATAAACAGCTACTGTATTTTGAAAATTTTCCTACGTTATACAAATTCTCTTTAAAATCACGCAGTACTCACTTTAGAGCTGCTTGAGGCATATGTGACGATGTCAAAATTTATATTAAATTTAAACTTTTGCTGACTTTTAGTTAACACATAATATTATTTTTCAATTCAACTCCAGAAACAGAGGAGAATCCAAAGTAATTTACATTGGCCAACTGTTTGACAAATACAATTAGTGTAACAATAAGATTATTATTTGTGACTGGTATTTAAATTAGGAATGCAAATTACACATCATTTACGTTTCAATTATATTTAGAAGTATTTTTACATATACTCATTTTCCTATATGTAATAGAGGACAAATATTGATTTGTTAGATAATAAGATTTTAATTCCAACTTGTTCCTGGATTTTAAACAGCCACCGTATTTTGAAATTGTTCCTACTTTATGCAAATGCGTGTCCTTTGTGTCGTGACTACAACCGGTCTCCTCTGCCAAATGGCGAAAGTCAGTCGAAGATATTTTTAAATTGGGCGCGGTAATCATTGTATATCTAATTGCAGAGGGAGTCCGGAATGGCGTTCGTCTTCAATATTGTAAAACTTGTCCTTCAACTTCCCGAACTAAATTTATCAATTAGTAACATACCGTTCATTCGCCAATTGTGGTATCACTTTTGAAGGTTACTGTATCGTGACCTAGATAGAAATGAATTGATATTTATTTAAATTTTTTTTTAATTTAATGCACTTGAAAGCTTATTGCTAACTGTCTTCAACTGAATGTACTTTGTCGTGTCTATACCTTATAATAACATATTTTGGAAATTTCTACAAACTTTGTAGAAAAGTTCTGAAATCGGGTTAAAAAAATATTAACCAACTTTAATCTATAGTAAAATATTCGCAATCCAGGTCTTATGCCTATTACATGAAGTATCCTTATTGATGTATAAATTCGTCATATTTGCAGTATTGCTTCAAACTTCTGAAGGACTTGTAATGTATTTTAAAAATAAGAATGTATTATTGATTTCTCAGCACAGATTTGCACACGGTAGAGAATTGTTTACCACAAGCTTACAAGCAAATAATTAAATCAGCTAAATACGATTATGAAAACTAGACACTTAGTACATATTTGAACACTGAATAGAATCGTTGACCAACGCTCATAAATCGATAATTTAATCAGCTAAATATGATTATGGAACGTAGATACTTAAATAATTATAAAAACTAGATACTCAGCATAGATTTGCACAGAGAATCGTTTACCCCAAGCTCACAAACAGGTAAATTAAATTAGCGAAATATGATTATGCAAACTAGATACTCAGTTTCTGTGTACGAAAGCTATCTGGTTTCTCGATATGCTAATTCAATCGATACGTCTTTCCTTTATATCTGAAAAGAAAACAAGTAACCCTACTTGTTTTCTTTTATTTAAGTTTGTAAGCATTTTTATAATAACTATAAATGTATTTAATTTTTATTATCACCTTATATCTTATTATCATTGGGTTCTATTATTTACCATATTTGATGCAAAGAGAAAAAAAATATTAGAAGAACATGTTTCTAATTTGATAAACTTGATTATAGGCGGTTTAATTACACATTACGTTGCAAAAATCGAAACAATAAAATGTAGTTTAAAAAAATTTTCTTTAAAATAACACAGAATTGTGTTGAAATATTATTATATAAAAGGAAGAAAATATTGTATAGTGCACGTTACAAGCGACAGAACAGTTGCTACTGTGTTCAATTAATTTTTATGGTAGATTTTATTATTAATAATAAAATATCTGCGTAGATTTTATTAAGGCGGAGTTTTTTCGGTTTTATTTTTACAACCCTAAAGAGTTTTGATTGTGATAAAAGTAACGTAATATCTTATTTTGAACTTTACGTTGAACTGTTGTTACAGTCTGGCCAATTTGTAATCACCCCTTACGCAGTTCTTGCGGTACAAGTCCCAGTAAAATTGAACTTCCGTGTAAACCTGATCCATGTCAATCGAATAAATTTTGCGTGATATTGTAAGAAACAAACAGCAAAATAAAGAAACATATAAATAAACAAAAAGCTCCTCATGTAAAAGCTCCTCGTATTCGATCGAGACAAATTGTAGTCTAGATTTTCTGAATTTGAACTGAACACGTCAGTTCAGTGAAACTTCCTTTCACACCGATCTAGTAGTTTTTGTGGAACACAAATAGATATACGGATCGATAAACAGAAAAATAAACAATTATAAACAAAGATCTAGTTAATTACAATGGCAGAAGATGCAACAGTTTGTGTAAACAGATAGAAATTGTATGTCAAATGATGCATATCCGTTTCGGACTGGTGTCATCCAAGATACCTAAGTACATATTCAATGAATAACAACGTAATAACATGTATCCGCGGACATCAGCCAACGATCTAACAATTTAGAATCCACTGTGCGCATTATTATACGTAATAAAACGGGCGATACTTTTCTTATAGATCAGTGCAGGGGTGCCTAACTATAGTGTCGTGCGTATGCCTTTATTTATTTAATAAGTGTAAATTAATATACATTTATTTAAGCATGCAAATTACAAGGTATATAAATGGCGTTTTTTACAGGTAATAAGTCTTTATATAAAAAACGTAACGTCTGTCTGTGAGTTTTAACAGACGGATATTTATACAGTTTTCACTGCCATATTTATCATTTGTTCAGGAAACTTTATATATATATATATATATATATATATATATATATATATATACATATACATATATACCTATATATATATATATATATGTATTTATATATATGTAGCAGTGAATTTGAGGGAAGCCCCGGGAAAATCTAATTTAAAGTATAAAACAATTAGACAAGCATGAACTGACCAGTAGTTCAAAAAATATTTTGTGCTGGTTCGAATGCTGACAGATTATTGAGCCGTTGCATATCGTGGAAAAGTATAATTTAGTTTTAAACGGCAGTTTTATATAAAAAAACATTTCATTGAGGACAGTAACAACTGTTAAATTGCACTTTGTATAAAAATATATCCTCGCTTTTATATAACAATATTTCAGCGTAATTTTATATCATTGCGACTAAATTTTTTGGAACCATGTTTTATTTTTTCTATTTTTGTAACGCAAACGCTGTGTAATTGAACCGCCTAAAATATTACTACTTTTTTTTTCTCTTTTTAATGGAACGTTGTATAAATTATATCACGTTAGTATCTACATTCACATTAGTATCTTACTACATAGTTTGTTTCATTTCTCTACTGCCATAGTATACAAAATTGTATGAAAATTGACAAAATTTTAGAACTGCTATAGTATTCCAAATATAAAAATAGGGGATTAAATTTTAGTTTGTGTATTAAACTAGTAATAAACTAGGGGATTAAACTAGTAATTAGACTGTACAATATACCTAGTGGCATATTTTCTATCATTATTGATTAAACTAGTAATTAGACTGTACAATATACCTAGTGGCATATTTTCTATCATTATTGATTAAACTAGTAATTAGACTGTACAATATACCTAGTGGCATATTTTCTATCATTATTGATTAAACTAGTAATTAGACTGTACAATATACCTAGTGGCATATTTTCTATCATTATTGATTAAACTAGTAATTAGACTGTACAATATACCTAGTGGCATATGTTCTATCATTATTGATTAAACTAGTAATTAGACTGTACAATATACCTAGTGGCATATTTTCTATCATTATTGATTAAACTAGTAATTAGACTGTACAATATACCTAGTGGCATATTTTCTATCATTATTGATTAAAAATAATTGTTTTTGGAGATTTACAAGCTCAAAATGCGACACTTTGACTGGAAAGATTTAATACAATGTTAAAATGGTATTTTCAAAGTTTACGTGGTCCAGAACTTATTATTTCAATAATTGTTAAATAAATATAATAGAATTAATTTCACTTATATTGTGATAAATACAACTTTTAACACCTGTTTTCATACCTTATGCCAGAGGGCAGCAACGGTACTTCACCACGCTGATTGGCCCCGTATATCACAAAATGCTTCACTCTAGGTCTCGTAGATGCCCTTCAGTGCAGTCAGCACAGGCCGGTGCAATTTTTACTTCAGCCATTTTTCCTCATCCCTTGAGGGTTCCAATCCAAAGCCTGTTTGGAGATATGGGTTTCTTTCCTCCTGAGTGTATGGCCAAACTAGCTCTATTTACGGAGCTCTGTTAGGTATTCAAAGGAACTTCCTTGCATTACTCTGGCAAGTATTCCTTGAATATTTTCTCCGGCCAAAATATTTGGGAAATATATCCAATTTGATGAAAACTTGGAGTAGCTCTGTATTTCGTACACATGTAGGAGAACAATTTTAATGTTGGATCAGAATATTTTAAGTTTTACGCTCAGTATAAGTTTCCGCGGCTATCGCATCTTAAGTTCCTTCATTCAGTCTTTGATATCATAAACTTCTATCGTGCTCAAAAGGAACGCGGTTTCAAATATAAAAGTAATCTACATATATACTATCACCTATTTTAAGTAGTTTACCGATTTTTTTAATTATATCTGTCACATAAAGACAAAAAGTTAGCTGCTAACCAAATCTGAGGTACATATCAATAATATTAAAATCGCATAAAAGTATATGTCGTATTGGATTGAGTTTCCAACTTGATTTATGTGAGTTAATCAATGGATATTGGTAATATATATAATAATTTCGGCCGTTTTATTTTCTTTTTTTGGGAAATTTATTCAAATCTTTGTAAATTGTCAATTTAAAAATTTGCCACAATTAAATGAAACTACGTGATGTAGTATTATTTCTACTTTCTTTAATTTCTTTACCACGACCTAGGTTTCGTTGTATTACAACATCATATTCATTCATTTAATTGTGAATAATGAATTTCTACAAAATTAACGCCAAATATATTCAATATTTAAAAATTTGTAATGATTAAATTGTTAATTTTTATAGAATTGTTTTAGTTCTATAAACTTCTTTATATCTATTCATTTCTTTACGTTATCTAGTTCTCTTGTACGGACCACCCATTCGGCACTCCTGCCATGAGCCCTTCGGCCATCATATTCCCACGATCTATGCCGCGTATAGACATTTTTTTATCCAAATTATTAAATGAATAGGCGGAGTAGATTGTTTTGATTTTTGAAACCTGAACGCCCCTCTCCTATCCCGTTCGGGGATAATTATAGTATTTCACTTTTATGATCTGGAAACGCCCTGAAACTGTAGGGTAGGCTTAGCCCTATAGAAATCAACGCCCGTTAGCGGTACGGGTTTAATTATTGGACCAATTAATTTTCGGTATTAACGCTGAGTCATGTCATCGTCAACATGGTTTTCATAAGAGATTTCTATGTTTTTTTTGCCCAACTTGTAATATTGTTTGATAAATATTACCGCTCAAAAATTTTTTCAATCAGTAACATGTTATAGGCAATCGTATCTTCTTCATTAATGTTACATTTTTGTAATAAATGGTAATTTATTACGCCATTCTCACTAATAACTACAAGGATATTACGAATTATGTCATGAGATGTACATAGTTTATTAATCGTCATTTGTCACCATATTCATAAATGTTGACTAACGAGTAGCCGAATTCGCATTCTCAATTTTTAAATAGATATTGATTACGTCACTAATGCTTCACTAGAGCTTTCTAGAAGCTCCTATTTTGTGAGGTTTAAAAGTACTGTATGGCGTTTATATCTTGGTAAAACATATTAACATATTCTTAATAGAACTAAATTTTTTCATATGGTTTAGTATTTTGAAGTTAATCTATTTTGAATTACTAAAGTTTTTGTCTTTTTGATTTTGTTAAAATCTATAGTCAAATTGATGAATAGTCTTTTTTATCCTTTATGCATTTTTGTTACTTATGTAATATCAACGTATTAATAATAGTTTTTTTTAAAATTTATATTAGCAAACGTATAAAAAGTACTCACTTTTGAAAATCCTATATTTGGTGAAGGGCTGTGTTGGTGACTGATGTCGAACCTTTTGAAAACTGTAACAAATTTAAACGATAATGTTAGAAATTGGTATAAACTTATGAAGTTTTCTTTAACTTATTTGACCGGTTAGTTACGTGATGGACTAAAAAAAAAACTAAATTTAGGAGAGAAAAGACGAAAAAAACATGTCACGACGGGAGAATATTTGTTTATTGTTTTCCGGGTTATGAACAAAATGAAACATGAATATATTTTCGATAAGTTCAATTATCGTTATAATAATAGTATTGCTGTAATATCGTTCCCGATAAAATCATTTTTTTAATTGATCGGTTAACAGCGTCAATCATTTTTCTTGACTGCCTTGTTTAGTTGCAGAATGTATCCACTCACATTCTCCCACGACAGAACTCTCAGAGCTAATCGTAAATCAACATGGGCCTCGGAGAATAATTTAGCATTGTCCTGGGGCCTAGCCGGTGATAAAATTGAAAATTATAACGATATTGATAGTAATGAGCCGATAGTGAGCCTGCGTGGGATGTATCGATAATGATGTATTATTGTATCGATGGTTTTTAATCAAATTTTAATTAAGTATTTTTTGTTATTTTCTAAAATAATTTTAGATAATACCTTATTAAATAAATGAATGAAACTCAAATTTTTTATTGGGTGTGTTGTATATACTTAGTTGAATTATTGTTAAGTTAATATTATAGTGTTTTTCCATAAATCAGAATATCGAATATATGAAAAAAACAATATTAAATGTGCTACTGATATAATTTGGCGGTAGATACAGAAAATATTTTCGGATTAATTAAACTGACTATTTCATAGTTACAGAGGTTTAGAAATGTAATTTTAAATGTCCAGTATATCTTTAATGCGTGTATGTATTATCTTTTTGTACTGTTGTTTCATTAAATATAGTTGTTTATATATTCATAAGTATATTATTTAAATTCATAGTAACCAAAATATATTAACAGTAAGTTTGCAAATAAGCAAATAAACACATAATAAACTTATAGTTTGGAATTACTAAGATGCTATTTATAAAAAGAAAATATGTACTGTTACAGCTTTTCTTTTTTTATTACCGTGACTATAATTCGATTTTACATATAATAACATAACGCATAAATTTTTCTGAGATATATATGCAAGATCCAAAAGTTTCCAGCCTGGGTTAAATGTAACGGGTGAAAATGAAAGTAATGATTTCTATGTTTTAATAATCCTCATTAATACACTTTTTAAAATGCTTTATTAATATTTCGCTTACTTCGAAAAAACAAATTGCCTGAGAATTTGTTTTGAAAATAAAAGCTAAAGCCGCCGACTTCAACCCATAATTTTTATTAAATTTCCTTCCTATCGAATCGAGTTTCAATTTCGAGAACAAACAAGATTCTCCCAGCTTTAGTTTTGGTCTATACGGTGGGTGGAGTTCTGTAAATCTACATTTCTTGATTCTTTTTGAAACTGCAGAAGTGTACGCGGGTTAGTTATTATGGAACAATAACATTACGTAAGATTGCTTTCTTTTCTTTTCTTTTCTTTGATGACATTACTTAACAGATGCAGCAAAAAGTTTCTTTAAAATCCCCAACTTTGAAGATTCCTTTCGAATCCCAGAAAAGCATTGTCATGATTTCTTTCTAGATTTTACCCCTTTTGCCTCCTCGGTGCAGGATGACTTCCGACACCGCCAATTCATTGATTTTTTTTCTACAGAACACCGTAAAGAAACATTGGTTCACATGCAATAACAATGGATTCAACAGATTTTTTCTGCCTACCTTCACAGAAAGGACAAAAGTTAATGCAACATTTTATACGTCGCTCTTTTTGAACAATTGAGAAGGTTGGAAATTCCCTATGTAGTATGTGTATTCCCTATGTAGGCAAAATACAAAGCATCCCCATGATGAACATTTAGCAATTGCCTGATATCATTCAGTTTTCCTTCTTTTGTAAGGAATTTAATTGTTGCAATTCCCTCAGTTTTACATATTCTAAACTTTTTTGGATTAATACTTGACATAGCAAATGAATTAAGTTTATAAAATGTATGTGGTTCTTTAATGGCTAGAAAATTGTCGAGCTATGATTATTTCAAAGTGAATGGGCTGATTTTTGGATCCAAGTAGTATATCTTATCTTATAGTCTATATTTGAGGTATTCGCATTTTTCTGGTACATATGTGTATCCTACCTATATCAAAATATATTTTATATTTCTATACGTATTCTGCAAATACCAAAAAGGACCCTTCTGAAATAATACAATTCTTATAGTGAATTAAATATTTGATCCCAGCAGGTGTATATACGTAGTAAAACTTACGATGCTGTTATTGTAACGCCTTATATAGTTTGTATAGATGTATCAAATCCGGAAATAAAACTAGTTTGATTTAGAGTTTATCTTTCAATAGGTTTCGAAAAAAAATTTGAAGAGGCGAATAAAAAACCTAAAAGTGTAAAAAGCGAAGAAAAGTTTCTTTTCGGCAAAAGAAAAATTGTATAAAAAATTTAACTCTATATATTTATCTTCCTTGAGTAACATGCAATAAATATATTTTTTTATCTTTCGTCTATTACGTACGTAGCGTAATCTTATTGTGATTTATTATCGTTAAAATTTGTCGACAACGTGATTAAGCTAGTAGAGCGACGTGACAAAAATAAAAAAATATAAATATCGATACTCCATACATCACTAGAAGCGAACGCAAACGCAGCGCCGCGCTCGATACAGATCGCGCCCGCGGCGTTCCGAGTATCGATGGAGACTGTTTCTAGAACCGACTAACTGTTTAAGTTCCCTATTTAATATTTCCGTTTTGCATAATTACATTTATCCATTAACCGCGTTCGGTATTGAATATTGCGATTGCAGTGCTGGGAACGACGAGCCGATGAGTTCTACTGCGCTTATTATCGGTCGATATTGTAATAAGTCGTGGGTCCAAGGATTTATGCAAAATGTATAGGTTATTAACATTACGTAAAGAAAATTGTGTAAGAATTGTACTGAAATTAGATCAGTTTAATAACTTAATATGTAATTAATTGATATAGTCTAACCCAACGAATTTAAATACATCGTCATTCAATGGCAGTTGGATTAAATGGGGGTTTATTACAAATAGTCTTGTCAGTATTATCAAACTATACCATAACAAAAGTAGACTACTGTTTCTAGGTTATAGCAGTTATATGAAGTATTTCTGAGTTTGTATCAAAATACGAAAGTTAATTTTTCTACGCAAAAGCCAAATATTAAAAAAATTATAAATTAAATTTCTACTTTTGGGCTTGGAAAAGTATGATATGAAGATATTTTTGAATGAACGCCGACTTATGGTGTCTTGTTTTTGACGTTTGTTGAGTATGTTTTGGAGGTTGACGGTATACACTAGTACGGTTGTAGTATACATTGGAATGATAATTGTAGTTTATTTCTATCAGCTAAGTAATTTTTTGATGGTTTTAAATTTGAAATCTTTCTACGTAGAATAACAAGGGTCTAATAGTTTTTATTGTTTTTAGAATACTCAGATATAAAGATTTTGTTTTTAAATATATTTAGAAGAACCGCGAGTATCGACGTGAAAAAGTGGCCGGTATTACCTGTTTAACATTCATAAATTATAACGACGTACCACTCAAACTATAACTTATGCAAGAATCTACATATAATAAAACGGTAACGAGGTCGTGTCAGTGTACGCATCACGCAAAAATCGACGGATTTTACCGAAACTCTACAGTTTATATCTTAAGGTCTTGATCAATATGTGTAGTAGAAACTATCACGATTTTCGTAATTGGGATTGAGAAATTAATCAATGGACTACTTAGTTGTTGAAGAGCGACCTCTGTTTTTCAATGGCCTACAAAAAGAAGGACGTTTTCAATTTGACTGTATTTTTTCTGTATGTTATCCCATATATCCAACGGTTATTAATAGATTTGGATAGTTCTTTTATTACTTGCAAGGTTATACCCCTAGTGTGGTTTTATGATAATGATATTAGAATTACTATAAAAGTTGAAGATATACCATAGAGTTCCTTCACAATGAACGATACGGGTACCGCGACCGAGTTTGGGTGATATAGGTCTAATGATAATCTAATAATAAAGTCTCTATAATTTGGAAACAAATTAGGACAGAACAGGAAGTCTTCAGGGAAGAGGAGTAAGCTCATCGAGTGAGGACACGCCGGATTTGTCTTGACGTAAGCAAGGAAGTAACAAAGTAAATGAATGGGTAGGTAAGTATATATAGGTACACTCAACGACATAAAGCAATTCGAATATTAATAGGTTGGTGAGTAAATATGTACAGAAGTATACGAAGGCTTGGATATTAGTAGGTAGGTAGATAGTGGATACACGTATACGCATACGCATGCATGAAGCCAAAATAGGGAATATGATTTTTATGTTCACATATATGTATGTATTTGTACACGTATATTTGTGTGTATACAGGCACATATGATTGTGTAGGTTAAATATGAAAATAGTTAGGTTCATTAAATGTCGCAAATGTTTGTTTCGATTTTATTAAATAAGATATAATTAAATTAATGATAAGTTCGTATTATTCTGGGTAATATGGGATATCACAGGTGCTAAGAATTGAAAAATGAAATTTTTTAGAAAAAAAATAAAATGAACTTCAAATAATAATCGAATAAGGAGCGTATTTAAAAGTATAATGTAATGTGAGTTAGTTGGAACTTTTGCGGTAAAATATTGTTTCTGAACATAACGAAATTTGCAATACGGCCATGTACTAGACTTTTTTAGAGTCGATGCTAAATGAAATGTAGTATGTGAAATGCGTGCATGTGAAAGAGAAAGGGAATTGTCGACTTGGCACCGACTATTAATAACAATAATTTGCAAAGTTGTTCGGAAATGATGCTGTACCGCAAAAATTCTTGTTGTACCGTAAAAGAACTAAGTATTCTCATGATTCTATAATTTAAATGCATTTCTTATTCGAAGTCGATTGGATTTTTCTGTAAAAAAGTTTTTTTTATAATTGACTGTAATATTCTCAATATTATAAAATGTAATTTTATCTTTCTTTAAATTCTCCACTAAATGATATTATATATTTTATTTTTCAATAAATGTAGTAAATTAATATTATTATCAAATTTGCATTTTAGTAACTATAGTATAATAGTTATCTTTTAGACTTTAGGACAATTTCTATTATGTACTTTAGAAGGAAAAATATGAAGGTCTCGAAACGTATAACACAGAAATGGTTAGTATAATACACGATTAAAATAAAATTATAATACACATTTTCAGTGTATGGAAAAACAAATATTTTTTTTAAAGCAGTAAATGCTAGATAATTTTGTTATATCTCAACCTTAACAAATAACTAGACAATACTATACATCCGGAAGTTCTAAATTAAATATTTTAGTATTAATTTTATTACTCAATTTATTATTAATTAATACACTTCATTTATAATTACGTGTCAAAGGCGAAACGAGGCCAGGTTGTTAGCGTACCGCAATTATTATTTAACAGAATTGAAATTGTCCTTTGATCTTTTCGTCGTAGTTGGTAAATAATTTCAGTGAATATTTAAATCGATTACACGTTTATATTTTTCTGGAAATGAACAGTAAACTTTTTTGAGAAATTAATAACGTTAATAGAGATTAACAGTAAAAAATTAACGGTAAAAATATGACTTAATGTCTAGAAATAATCTTAAAGTTAACCATATCTTTGTTTATCATTTGTGTCTTTTGTTTCTAACACGAAATTTATGAAATCTGCTGCAAAAGTGCAAGAATAGATTAATTTGTTGAGTTTATATCGAAGAGAAGCTCATACAATATTGCGTTCACTCTATGTGTAATAATGTTGTGTATCATGAAGTTTCTAAATAAATAAATTGTACATTATAAGTACATACGTATCATACTGTACGGGAATCGCGAGGCATACGCGAACGGTACGCCGCAGGCGAACTCTTGTATTAAATTAATTACTTGTGTGTTATGACTTAAACTTCAATTTATATTGCAATTTGAATGCATTCACCGGCAAGCGCATTACTCTGGGACTAATCAAGAAAAGAAGTGGGTAAAGTAAATTGTTTTAAAGATAGTTAAACATCTTTTTAAAGTTCGATAGATGAATGACAAAAATGGATGCATTTATACTACAGCGGCTCTTTTAGTTTTGGATAGATTGTAATGAATTTTTTTCAGAAAAATATAGTCGAATTGTGTATATATGTATAAAAAGGTACTTTTCGTTTTTTGGAGTACCTTTCCATGAAAATTATTTTTGAAGTAAAACTTCTTGACGCACGCTTGACTTGGGCAGTAAGCTGGTGAATGCGGGAGCGTTACGAAAAGTGTGATCGGGCGAGGCGAACGGATATAAGTTAGTAAAGACAGAAAGAGAGAGAGTAACGTTTCGTATATTATTGTAGGGACAAGAGAGAGAGGTGCGAGCAACATTTTCTTTCTCTCTTTCTCTCATAGCCAGTTATGTTTCGTATATCTAAGACACAGTGCAAGCCTATTGTCTGTATCACACTGTAGGAGCAAGAGAGAGCAGTGCGCGCCCACATTTTCTTTCTCTCTTCTTCTTATAGCCAGTGCATGAAATATATATATATATATATATATATATATATATATATATATATATGTGTGTGTGTGTGTGTGTGTCTATATATATATATATATATATATATATGTATATTTAATTTCGTTTATCTATATTGGCAAAGTAGAACTGAACAACTTAAAAATATGCATATGTATGATTTCTTTTTTTAAATTATGAAGTTTTACTTATCCGTATACCATTAAAGTGATATTTTTTTAATTTTAAAATTAGAACTTGGTATCTCTAAGTTTTCTAAAATTAAAATAAAAAAGATTACTTTAATAATATTTGGAGGTTTATATATAAATGTTCGTGGTATCTCTTTCCTTTAAAGTGACATTCTTTAATTTTAAAATTAGAACGTGGTATCTCTAAGTTCAAATATTAAAATGAAAAAAAGATAACTTTAATAGTATTTGAGGGCTTATATACAAATGTTCATGGTATCTCTAAGTTTTTTTAGTAATTTTAAAATTGTTTTCGTTATCTCACGTTTAAAGATGTTGATCAATTTTCACCGATCAATATGACTGATCTAATATGGTGATACGATGTTGGCATTAAAAACCGATCACAGTTTTTTTCTGATAAAGAGTGGAAATATATTATAAGTTTTAATACGTTTTTTTTGTAGAGTCTAATATTTAGGCTCGTATCTTACTGCAGTGGCTATTTTCATATTCATATAGATGTTTAATTTTGTTTATCTGTATTGGCAAAGTAGAACTGAACAATTTTAAAATGTGAATATGAACAATAAATTGATACTAAAATAATAAATCGTTTCTAAATGTCCAATTATTCATTTTTAATAATTCCATTTTTTTTAATTATTGTTGAATATCTTACGAGTCATTTTCCTAGCTTCTTAATGTTATCCTGCATTCAAGTAATTCTGGAATATTGATTTTACTAGAAAGAATATATGATTTGCGTCGTTTTTCTGAAATTATTGTCAAAACCTTCGCTGGCTTTTGTGGAGAATTCAATTTTTTGACTTTTTTTTTCACAATTTGGTGTAACTGTGATGAGATTCCTTTTAGTTATTAAAGACACATTACTTTTTCCTAGGCAATATAATTATATTGTGAAAAATAACATTAATATTCGTATTAGTTTAATAGATATTCTAAGTATCTTTAAATTTATAAACTTTGATATACGCTAAATATCCATGAGACCCTCGTAGCGTAAATATTAGTCGTATTTGAAAGGTTTATTTTTGCCGCATTTACTACCTACCTACCTAACCTATTAGCGACATTACTATTAGTTATCGTGGCAATTGAATTTTTTCAGTTATATGCTTATACGTAATACCATTTAATTAATTAAGTCTTTTATATTCCAAAATATTAACACGAACCTCTGATTCCGACTGTTGTGTTAAAGTGTCGTTGAATTTTAATTATATTTCTTAATCACTGATGATGCAAACCTAAAGTACTTAAGCATGATAATTTTCGAAATGGTCGCCTACATAAAATAGAAAGAATCAAACCTCGTAATAGTAACAATTATGATTGTTTCAAATTTTGTTTGGTAATAATTTATTCATTATGCTTGTTTAGACGGCGCAATCATTCGCCTCCAATTCGATTGTTGCATAAATTCAAATGGAACTCGACCATTTTACAAATTCAAAGTTTTACCTTACAAATTATTGAATTTTATATTACCATTTCTGTACCTATTTTATTAGATGTTTTTATGGGTACTGGAAAATACTGCACTCATTAAACTTTGGTTAATTAAAGGTTTTGCAAACATACGAAACAAGATTATAATTTTGACGCTACGTTTCTTTTGTGGCACAGAGCTGCGTTTACGTGTTTGTATTATTTTTTTCCTATACCCTGAGCTTGTAACCTTTAACAGAAGGAAAACTCAACGAATGCTTAAGTATTGTTAAAGTCAATTAGTTTTGAATTGGTTCTGATCGTAAGTACTGGTCTATTTGTAACTAACGAAGTCATGAGACCTAAATACTCTAATATCATGATCATCGTACGATTATTAATGAAAAAGAACAATCGTATTATCTGTTATTGGCTGATTATGTCACCTTCTACGATAAAGGGTGAATGAATATGTCAATTTGAATGATAAAGGTCCTAAAAAGCAACCAATAATTCTTGATAAAATTTTGATCAAAATGGTACCTTATAATAAGATATTGATTAAAAAAAATCAATTTGACATATGAAAATGTCTCAGAGATATTATCAATCGAAGTAGTTAAATTATAATGGTATCTGGATAATTTAAGCTTTATGTACAAATGTTCTAGGTATCGCTGAGTTTTAATTTTGAAATTATTTTTTTTTAATTATAAAGTTTTACTTATGTCTATACCATTCAAGTGACATTTTTTAATTTTAAAATTAGAACTTGGTATCTCTAAGTTCTAATATTAAAATGAAAAAAAGATTACTTTAATAGTATTTGAAGGCTTATATACAAATGTTGATGGTATCTCTAAGTTCTATTTTTAAAATTGTTTTTGATATCTCATGTTTAAAAATGTTGACAAACTTTCAACAATCAATATGATTGATCTAATATGGTGATCCAATTTTGGCATCAAAAACCTATCATAGTTTTTTCCTGACTAAGAATGTAAATATATTACAAGTTTTATTTTGTTTTTCAAATGACCAAATATAGTTTTCAACAAAACTTAAAGTTAAATTACAAATTCAAATTTAAAAAAAAACTAAAAAACCTCTTTAGGTCAGGTATTGATATCGTGACCTTAACCAGCGCTTTTCAATTCAATATTTTAATAGTTGTATGATGCATTTGACCTATTCTCGACCAGTTTGACGGGTTATATTTAAAAAATGGTTCTCATTCAACTATTAATTTCAAAATATTTGGAGACCTAAACAGGTGAAAAACTCCTGGTTTTAGGGTCACTGTTTGGAAGAAAGCGTCTTTTTCACTCTGAAAAGATCAATTTAACGAAACTACAGTCTTACGTCGACAACCAAGGGTGGTTAAGATTAAAATCTTCTGGCAGATAAATTTTGATTTATGATTTCGCATTGTCATTTTCCATTTTAAATTTGTGAAAATATTGAATAATGCATAATAATTATCTGTCTATTTGAAATTTAAACCCTATGCTTGTGTCCCGGCTTATACTCTTATACCAATAGGCTATAGCTTTTAATGATGAATATCTTAATAGGGTATTTGACTGATGTCGAAATTTTTCGTAAAAATGTTTTAAAACTGTAGGATAGGTTTAAAAAAACTTTGGGATGAAAAAAATAGTGCACATAACAAACAATTAACTGAAACTTCTAAATAGGAAAAAGCGTCAATTTTTTTTTCTTAAGTAGAAAAAGTTATTATGAATTTAGTTTCCACGCAAAAAATGAGAAAATTATAATGTGCAATATATAACTTAAACGCTATATTTAACGAGATACTAAAGATATTTAATAAACTCTTATAATAAATGCTAAATACGGGCTTGTGACGTCATAAACCAGTTGTGTTTTGCATGGGGCGTTTTCGCGAGAATCATAGTTTGTCAGTTTTTAAGTTGTAACTTTTTAATGAAAAACAATCAAATGCTACTAATAAGGTATCTGACTTTAGTTTTTTTATTGCTAAAATAAAATTAAAGTGTGGTGAGACAACTACCTTTCCTGTAAAGTTAATTGTACAATTTTTGAGAGAGATTTTCACCAAAACTAAACGGTATTGTTAAAAATTTTTAAATTATTTAGATATTACCAGTTTGAATAATATATCAAAAATTCAGCGAATTTCGTCGACAACGCGTTTTACACGAAATCTACCTTAAAGCTTAATATGTTGTAATTTTTGAAAAATGGAAAATGGTAAATGAAAATTGTACGAATAAAATCAATTTTCTCTCCACATGATAGGATGTGTGAAAAACATATTTTTCACCCCTTTACATCTAAGAGAAGGTATATTAAAATAACAATTCAACATTTTTATGAAAAAAGGATAAACGGTTTGAAGAGTTGTTTAAATTCGGAACCCTAGAAATTTTCTTCCATTCAATGAGTTTCGAACTAGTTCACAAGTTTGAATAGCGACCCACTTAAACACCAAGCTCTATCCGGATATCGGAACCAGCAAAGTGAATAAAGACGAACATCAAAGTAGGCGCCATATCTCCAACAGCTGCGAAACGATATGTAGTTCGTCTACGTAGAGTGCAAGTACAATGTTCCTAACAATAGAATATTGATCGGCGCCATTGGAACAAACTTTTTAATGAAGCCGATACATTGTTATCAGTATTATGACTAATATATAGCGGTCGACCCCGCCTGTGCTCTTTACGTTTTTAGAAAGTGCTCTAGAAGGCTCCACGGGTCAATCGCGGAGCGCATTTTGGCATTGTGTCGGAGATGTCGGTGTTTTGGTATTTCGAAGTTGAGTTACGTAATTCGCTTTGATGATTTGGAGTTGCCCGTTAGTTTTTTTGTAAGTATATTCGTTTATTATTACCTGTATAATGTAATGCAATACGACAAAACCGCAGAGATGTTATTGTTTTCGACATCACGAGGAGAATAGAGTAACCCATTTTTTTTCAAATTCTGCACAAGGAAAAATTAAGTGATAAGTACATAAACGGCCAACAGACGAAGTAGACAAAAACATACGTTTCTTTTCAAATTTGTTTAATTATTTTTTTTTGGTTTTGCAGATAATTTACAATTTTTTATAAATAATATTGAATTATTGAATGATATTTTATAACATGAGAACAAAAATGTGAAAAACAAGGTGATAATTCTGCAAGAAAATTTAACTCTGAACTTAAAAAACTTTGCCACCAATTAGTGGAAATCGCTTGAAAAAGCAATTTTACTGTTCTTGTTCTTTTTAGGACATTGAAGAGAATTGTATTTCAGCGGCTTTGCCGTATTTAACTCACACACATTTATATATATATATATATATATATATATATATATTATATATATATATATATATATATATATATATACATATATATATATATATATATACGTTCGTGGCCAAGAATCTTTTTGAAATGGCCTTTTTTGGATATATCATGAGTCAAATGTGATCAAAAGGAGACGACACGGTTCAGGGAATTTAATTTGGCATCAATTTTTATGTAACGATACCACAGACAATAGTCTGTGAAAATTGATAATATTTATTCGGTCATACCTTTTAAAGATATTTTTGAAAAATACTTATATGTCGAACAAATAGTTTTAATATATTTATAGTATGAAACAATGGGTTAAGTATCGCTTATAAATTAAAGGATTTTATATAACCATTAAAATATATTATAGTTAAATCATTATTTTCAGTTTATCTCATTAGAAAATCTTACTAAAATCGATAAGAAGCTATTACTATTGAACTGATTACTATTGAACACTTGGGTTCTGTGTCCAATTCTCGCTTAATTCCTGTCCTTTTCTGCTTTCTTCCCAGGTAGAATAACGGAAATTCTATCTTCAAGTAGAAAATTACGTTGGTTCATCATTGGAAATCGATAAATTTATCTCAATTTTTAGGTAGAATTATTGATTTATTAAATGTCATTTATATCTATTAAAACAGCTGTGTAAAACCGGATATGGCACAGTTTGTTAAGTTTGTATGTTTTACACCATGCACTTTTATTTAATTATGTCAAAAGCTGATAATGCCATGTTTTACTTTTGTAGACCACTTGGAGAGAAAGAAAATATCACTTGCAACCTTTATTTATAGCGTTGTTTGAAATAATATTAATCATATATTTAAAAATACAATTTTTTCAATTTATATTTGAATTAAATTTTGTGTCTTTTATAAAGAAAATAATTAATCTATATTTCAGTAAGACAAGGTTATAAATACAAAGTAAGGTTTTGAGAACAAAAAAGAAGAATGATTATTTAAATAAAATTAGAATAAGAGCAAAGGTAAATAACGTGCTAATTGAAGTGTTAACAAAATTTCGTTTCCACACTTGGTAAATGGGAAGGTGAAAAAATTACAGTAAATTGAACGATAAAATTATTTTATGTAAACCTGAAATCGATTTTTTATTTGACGGTTTTGCTGGAAACAAACCCTCTTATTGACTAGCATTTTCAATAAGCCTTGATTCTAAATATAGAATGCCCTCTACCAAAATTTAATGTGACGTCAAACGCTCAAATTTCCTACATATTTTCCCATTTTATTGTCATTAAAATATCACACCGTTATAATGAGTTTTCGATGGTAACTGTAGTTTAGTGCAATTGAATTCCTTGCTTTAAAATTACATTTATATTTTAAAGTATATAATTAATTACATAACAGAATATTAAGAGAAAATATTGTGTGATCATAATTATGACTTTCTTTCACTTCTCTTTAAGATATTAAATAATTCCAGTGACTAGTTAGCTGTTTATGGATTTAGATTTCCCAAAAAACACATTGTAATCTAAATATTCACAAATATAATACGTGTTATGAAAATTAATTTACAGTACACATTACTAAGCTCAGACACAAATTATATTGTTTCCTATAAAAAGAATCCGTACATGTAAAGTTTCAAAAGGTCTTTCAAAATGTTACAAAGATTATTTGCATAAAATTTTAAATCGGCCATTTTTATACGTATTCGTTTTACTGTTATCTCAGTTTTTACAATCGGTCAATCTACCGCAAGATTAGTTAATCATTTATTAGAATTAGGTTTAGGAAGTTGCTCTTATTATCGTATATTAAATTTAGTAAATAATAAATATAGTTATGAATTAAGAGCATATTTATTCCAATTCTCTAGTGAGAGGAACGACTATGAACAGAAATCAAGCCGATTTTTGATTCCCGAAAGTTTATTTTGAGTTCTCTATGCCATCGATATCAATTTTTGCTGAAGCAAAATATAATCGCATATCGTTTATACTTAGACTAAGACTAATAATATATATGGTTGAACTGTCGATATTAAAAAGGCTTACTTAAACGTATTTATTCAAAACTAACTGTGCTTACGACTCCGTTCGCGTGTAATTAAGAAACATGTCTTTTTTTTCCTCTTTATATGTTGCTTTCTTGTTATACTATTACCATACCAAATTTCATCAAAATCCGTTCAGTATATTTTGTGTGATATCCGCTCAAATTAACACACGAAGAGACAGACAAAAATTCAAAAGATAGTTATTCTGGCTTCTATTATCATTCTATGCGTTACTGAATTATTTTTTTATTTAATATTTTTAATGTTCAGAATTTACTCTGTTACAATTTTATTATATGCATAGCTAATATTATCTTATCTTTAATATATAGTAACATTTTTTAAGTTAAAGAAGATCGTGGGACAAAATTGGCTATGTTTTGATAGATTTTTTAATCCTCATTAAAACAAATACCATAACTTAGGATTGGTAGTTGAGAAATGAAAATGTTTTGAAATGATATAAAAGTAGAAACGCGTATTTTAATGACATTCGGTGTAAGGTATTCGTGCGTGGAGAGGGTGAACCGACGGGGATGGAGGGTGGAGGAGGGGGTGGGAAATAATCGATATGGCATCATATCGCGTTACATTACTACATATATTTTATTAAGTAAAATAAAGAGTAGGACAACGTACATGCAAGCAAAAAAGCATACCGAGAACATCAAGAGGTCTGAATCGAATAACTTAATTGTATTCATTCGAAGTCTTCGAAAGACACTGAACGGGGTGCATGAACAAATATTTTAGTCACTATTTTTATCTACTCTAAAATGTATCTGTGTAAAACCGGAGCTGGTTGCCAGTAAACAAGCTGTAACTCATAAAATGCAAGATATTTCGGAATAAAAACTAAATTAGAATAATTCAAGCAAAGTGGCTAAAAAGAGATTAGCAAAAACTTATTGGACACAGGTTTATTTAGAATTCTACCATATATTTGTAAATAATTTTGTGCCGCTAATTTTTATTGTCATCTTACATTAAAGTTACTACGGAGCTTATTGTGCCTCATAACTTGGTTAGTCAAGTTGAAAGAAATTAGTCTGCATTAAAGTAATTACTAAATTCTGTTATCCTGTTTTTTTAGATTCACGTATGTTAAGTGGTTAAAATGGTAGGGACTGGAAAGGGGAGGGGTATGTGGCCTATTGCAAGGACTTTGAAAACTCGTTTGCAAAGGAATCGTCATCCTAAAATATTATTAGACATTTTTGATTTACGTTACGCTATATTAGGTCAAAATAATTTTTCTCCCAATTAAACGAAACTACGTGATGTAGTATTATTTCTACTATCTTTAATTTCTTTACCACGACCTAGGTTTCGTTGTATTACAACATCTTCAGGTGGGATATTAGCAAAGATCTTTGCTAATATCCCTAGGTCGTGGTAAAGAAATTAAAGATAGTAGAAATAATACTACATCACGTAGTTTCATTTAATTGTGAATAATGAATTTCTACAAAATTAACGCCAAATATATTCAATAATTTTTCTCTTTAGTTAACTATGTTGTATTCTCTCTTTAATTCTGTGTTCATGTAGTTTATTATGTGTGCTTTTTTCAATTACGTCCTTTCCTAAAACTTCGTTTTATTTGGTATTAAACTAAACATTAGGGATAGACGGCCGGACAGACATGACAAAATTATAAGGGTTTCTTTTGCTATTCAGCTACGGAACTATTATTGTTCGTATTAATGTGGCTGAGTTTCCCTGATGATTCAAAATGATTTGTTGTTTAACTTCTGTCTTCTACGCAATTAACGTCGATACGCACTCAATCGACACATCGTACATTTCGCTAGCTAACTCAAAACCCCACTCAACCGGATTTCTCACCGCCAACTCAACTTGAGCTAAATTACCAGCACAAAGCTGGACAGATACGCTATCCAGTGGCAGCCTCACTATAATTGGTCGAGATATTCTAAATGAGGCTCTCGATAGTGGCGGCTAATGGACAACGCCGGCACGCGTCAGGAGTTGATTTATATTACGCGCTAGTGAGAGGCGGCGGCAGGCAAAACAAGGCATGAGCTCGATTAATTTAAATATTACACCTCGTATGAGATATAAACGCTTGCTTCCTTTAGCGTCGTCTGCGCGAGATAGGTGTTCGCTGTGAGTGCGTGCGAAAACTCTACTGATATAGCTCTGGATTTTACTAGGGTACAGTTTTGGTGCAAAATATTGCGGCGTATTTTATGAATTAATTCCAGTCGATTTTTACGGAAATTATATTCTACAATATTATCTATATATTACAAGATATCCTAATTTGAAATAAACAGTCAATAAAAACGTAAAAGATATTTGGGGGCACTAATTAATTCTGGATATTTTAATTATCACCCAGCTTATCTTTGGAGATTAAACATTTTGATGTTTTTTATATCTTTTTTTTCCAAAAAGTAGTGATGACAAAAGACCTTAAAATCCTAAGTGTAACGAACTGGATGTCTCTGGCCAAGAACATGAGAGCTTGGGAGTTGGTTCTGCGTAAGGCAGTACTGGGTTGTCAAGTCATTGAAGAAGAAGTAATCTTTTGGAGATTAAATATTTTGAAGTTTTTTTATATTGAAGGCAAAGGAAAGTAATAACATTTTTTTTAACAAAAAGTGATGGTCTCCTATATAAATATGATGTGACTCATTGATATGACGTCATTGTCGATTGCAACACTTCCGTGAACTATAGCACAGATATTTAAACTAATGTACGGTAAACGTGAGTAAATTATGGTTATCTAATATAAATTTTATGGATATTTAATTTGACATGATTTGGTAAATCTTCAAATCGGTTTGGAGATGTAAAATTACAAAACAAAAAAAACAAGAAGTAATTTTTAGGGTTCCGTACTACAAACTAGAAAAGGATATTTTTATAAGGTGACTTACACACTGTTTCTGTTTATCACAGCCGATTTTCTAAGAAAACATGCCACGTAGAAACTAAAAATTTGGCATAGTTATTTCGATACACTTTTTAAAATATTAATAAAAGAATAGGTAAGCAAAGCACTCAAAAACGTTATACATATCATGCAGGGTATAACTTGAAAGGGCTTGTTACGAGGAATACAGAGTTTTTTTTTATAATTTTAAATTGTATGTTTAAAAAGATATGTTAAAAAATATGTGACAATAGTGCATTCCCCCACTTCCTATTTCCAAAACTTTTGAACTGAAAATTAGAAAATAAATATGATTGTTGTAATGTTATTAGAAAATTACAGGAAAACTGTAGAGATTATACTGAATGTTTTAATGTTTGAAATATGCTTTTACGCAAGTGAAAAATATGATAGGAAATATATTGAGGTTGTAATACATTATTATTTGTAAATATTTTAATAGAAATATGTGCGTTGGGTCCGTTTAAATAAAAAATAATCATCCAAATTGGTCAGCATTAAGCTGAGAAATTGGAACCTGGAGTTTAATGACAGAGTCTCTAATCGAAACCAATAATACGAATTTAAAAACAGCAGGTCGTAAAATCGCAGGGCTCAAGCAGGCAGTACCTCTACTATATGAAGACTGAGGAATAGAAATCAGGAGTTTAATGATAGAGTATCTGCTTGAGACCTTCAATACTAATTTAAAAACAGATTCTCAAATCTCACGATTTAAGCAGAAAGTATCTCTACAGAAGTCTGAGAAGTTGGAATCAGGAGTTTATTTGATAGGGAATTTGCTCAAGACCGAAAATGTTTATTTGAAAACAGTAGATCCTGAAGTCTAATTGCTGAGGCAGGCAGTACCCCTGAAGAAACAGGACTCACAATATTAATTTATAAACAGCAGACCCACAAGTCTTACGATGTAATCAGGCGGTACACCCATAATGTTAAGACTAAGAAGCTGGAACCCAGAGTTTAGTGGCAGAGTCTATGTTTGAGACCCATAATAGTTAAAGGTACCAACTTCTCAGTACCTAAATTTGTACGGAATCGTACTACGAGAGCAGAACTCGCACTACGAGAGTGCGAGTTCCGCTCGTATTTCATAGTTTTTTTTTAATATATAAGACGTGTCTAATTTTTAGAATTTACTTGGAACCTTAAATCTTATTAATAAAGCAATTTCTGCTATGTTATTGATTCGTTATTACTGAAGTATGGATATAAACAATTATAAAATTATTTTTAATATTTCAAAAAATTGTAACATTAAAAAACAAAAAAAATAGTTTTTTTTAAAATTTTTAGTGGCGTCTATGTTATTCATCAAATTGTTGATTTCAAAATGATATGTAGAAAAGTTGCTTGACTAAAAAAAATATGACATTCGAGGCATCAACAGTAAAGACAAAAATAGGGAATATATCTTAAAAAAATATTGAAGTCAGTTTATGAGCTTTTGTGTAAAATGCATTTATTGACGATATCGTAGTAGGATTGACGATATCGTTGTTAAAGAATTTATTAAAAAATAGAAGATATCTGGTATGTATTTACGTCAGTACATAATGAACAATATAAAATATCGAGATATAATGAAAATACAGTAACTGAACTGGGAGTAACTGAAAATTAGCGACTAACGCATTAATAATGGTAGATATACAAGACGTGTCTGTTAAAATTGTTTCGAGACTAATGAAAACTGACGAAATAAAAATGTTAAACAGCAAAAAATGAGAGTCAGGTAATACAAAACGTAGAGAGATATAATGAAAATACGGAAGTAGCGGAAAATAAGTGATTCAAGCACTAAACGAATAAAAAACATGTCTTTATTAAAATGATTCCAAAACTAATAAAACAGGACTACATAGTAATGTCAAATAAAAAAAAGCAGGAGCCCGACAAGGCAATAGATCGAAATGTAATGAAAAATGTGGAAATAGTGGAAAATTAGTGATTGGCGCACTATAAATATGTAAGACGTGTCTGCTAAAATGATTCCAAGTCTAACGAAAAAGGAGGACAGGAATGTCAAATACAAAAAGCACAAGTCTGTCAAGGCAAAACGTCGAAACGTAATGAAAAATGTGGAAGTAGTGGAAAATTGGTGCTTGGCACATTGTAAATTTGCAAGACGTGTCTATTAAAATGATACCAATACTAATAAAAAAGGACTACACATGAATGACAAATAACAAATAGAAGGAATCTGACAAGAAAAAAGATCGAAACGTAATGAAGAATGCGGAAATAGTGGAAAATTAGTGATTGGCGACTGTAAATATGCAAGACGTGTCTACTAAAGTGATTCCAAGATTAATGAAAATGGACGAAAAAGGAATGTCAAATAACAATGAGCTCGAGTCTGATAATTCAAAATATTGAGATATAATAAAAATGCGGAAATAGTGAAAAATTAGCGACTGATGCACTAAATAAATATGAAAGCCACGTTCGTTAAAATAATACATTAAGAACCACACAATACATGATTGTAACAAATTTAAGGGTTCTCGGAACAAAATGAGTTTAGTGGTTCTTAACAAATAAAATACTGCTCTTCGACATTACTGCCTACGTCACGCTGGATAGAGATAATGATAGATATTTAGATGTATTGTTACCAGCACATGAAACAGTATTTTATAATAAATAATTACATCAACTTATCCATTACTTAACATGCACGTCAGTTCAATAGCTCCCAGCACAATGACTCCGTAAGCCGCACGTGGCTAAAGAAACAGAAAACAATAAATTGAATGAACGCGATAGTAGATTGTGGTTATATTGCAAAGTCGATACTCCACTATTGTACGTGAAGCGGAACAATAAAAGAATGATGACTTCGCTCGGTATTCAGCGGGGAAGCTTGTCTTTGGAATACGTCTGTACAATCGTTTGCAAGTGTATCCTGGTGTTTTCTATAAATTTTATATAAACTTTTTGTGAAATCAAAATTGTTGCGCGCAGTTTTCTTTATATCTGAAGTTTATCAATAAAAAAAATTTAAACGTTCGATTGAAAATTTTCTTTTGAATTTGTTTGTTGGCGACAATAGCTATTTCATTTCATAAGAAGCAATAATAAACTCCTATTATTTGTGATATCATATAATTACAATAATAACAAATTAGTTACTCGAGCATTACCGGCAACAAAGTTAGTTGTATATTGAATATATTTAGCGTTAATTTTGTAGAAATTAATTATTCACAATTAAATGAAACTACGTGATGTAGTATTATTTCTACTTTCTTTAAGTTCTTTACCACGACCTAGGTTTCGTTGCATTACAACATCTTTAGGTGGGCTATTAGCAAAGATCTTTCTCTTCTTATCTAATAGAATCTTTGCTAATAGCCCATCTGAAGATGTTGTAATACAACGAAACCTAGGTCGTGGTAAAGAACTTAAAGAAAGTAGAAATAATACTACATCACGTAGTTTCATTTAAATGTTAGTTGTATATATTGACCAATATTAGTATCAATAAGTCGGGTGTGAGTATTTTAAAGAATTATCTAGAGCTGTCAACTTACTAAACTGATAATAATTTGCAGATAGTCAAATTGAGATTAAGAATGATTGATTACGAATATATATTCTGTTCGTTTCCATTATATCAGAGTTTTCAGAACAGGAAACTTGAGAATATAATATCTCAGTTCCTAAAAAAGTAATAATAAAGAAATACCCAAGATGTATTCATAAAAAACATGTAAAATGTTATGAACGCTTTCTTGTTTTTTTTCAAAGCTTCTAGATTGTATTTTACAGTTGCCCAGCAGTAATCTCTATCTTGGCTGTATTCTGGTTTAATTAATGTGTTCGTTCCGTTTTCTTTATATCGTGATATAATTTTTCAATCTTTCCTTCTTTTAGGGCTCGTAAGTTTACAGAAAAATAACCAAAGTGATGATGAAGGAAGTGATGCTAAGCTCAGGAGGCGATTTATTTTTTGACTTTTATGAAAATGCCTTTATGAATGGGAATCTTACGAGCCGACTAGAGTTATAGAAACAGAATATAATTTTTAATAAAGTTGGTATTTTGTAAAATATACAAAGCAAAGATTCAGCGATTGGCAATCTGGTAAGTGCAAGAAATGAAATGTAATTTGTGACCATAATAAACAGCAAACAATTATTTTCATGAACGAGTACATAATGTATTTTTAATATAATAAATATTTTTAATAAGAATAAAAATATAACGAAATACATAATTTTTTTAGAAACGGTTATAAAAACTATTGATAACTATTGCTTCTTTTTTAATTTGTAGCCATTGTCTAAATTATTTAAAAATATGGTATTTAACTGACATTTACATGCATCATCTTGTTAAAATGAATGTCTTTTCGAGTTTTATGTTGTTTTTTTTTCGACAACCGTCTCGGTCTTACGAGTTTCGTGAATTAGTGTGTTACATTTGTGTATGGAGGATACAACGAGACACAATCTGAACTTGGTTTCAGCTTGTTGATTCAAAGATTCCTTAGAAATATTATTTACAAATTTTTACGAAAAATAACCTGATCTCACAAAAAATACAAGATTTCTTATTTGGATGATTGACGATTTAAATAGAGCTTTAAGAAATTGAATTTTTATTTTTTTTTATTTAAGATTGCTGTTTTTAGGGTTCCAAACGGCAAACGGCAAAAATGGAACCCTTATAATTTCGTCCTGTCCGTCTGTCGGTAGGCCACAGCCACATTACTCGGAGACTATTGGCACTATTTAGATTAAAGGAGACCGGCAAAAGCGTTGCGTCCATATAGCGTTGGGCCTAGGTGTTACAAAAATAAACATGACACTGTTATATTGAGAAAATTAAAAAAATAAGCTCCGTAAAAGTTTTATCAAAATCGTCAATCAGACAAAAGAGAAACCTTGTGTTTTTTACATGCTAAAAAAACTAGCTTTTTTAAAAATTATGTTTTATCTATGTAACGTCTGGGCCCATTTTTACCGGTCTCATTTGGATGGTAAGTGTCTATGAACCGTACTATGAACCGCTGTGCAATGAAATATTTGAATAATGAAAAAAATAATATTAAGTGTGGCAATCCATACATGTAACTGAGGAATGAGTAAAAATCCAATATACACAGGCGTGTGGGGTGTTGCTAGACAGGTCTTAAAAATAACATAGAGCTTCCAAAATTACTTTTATTTTAGTCAATAATTGGTGAGAACTAACTTTGTTGCCTAAAATTTGCAAATGTCTAACTTTGCAACTAACGTGTGTAAAATTCTGAACGAAGGTTGTAGAACTTAAACTTTAAACGAAAATTGGTTTGAATAAGATATGCTGAGTAGTTTTTGAGATGTGGGATATTTTCGGAACTGACCGCAGCAACAACATTATTTTTCATAATATCTTTGAGAAATACAAACTTATAAGTTTAATATTCTTTGGTGTTACAGAACCCAGAAGTCGACTTATACTGTTTTATTTTATTCTTGTAATACCTGGGCTCACCTCTATATGGAATTTTAACGATCTTCTTTACTATGATATTTATTATAACAAGGATACTCACGGGCTCGATTTGATATGCTCACT
Source organism: Druceiella hillmani (assembly GCA_039881145.1). Classification (NCBI taxonomy): domain Eukaryota; kingdom Metazoa; phylum Arthropoda; class Insecta; order Lepidoptera; family Hepialidae; genus Druceiella; species Druceiella hillmani. The sequence continues at coordinate 5,909,898 of JAYKKI010000047.1, read as the reverse complement.
TTTTTTGTAGAATTCCTTATTTTCCATTAGTTTTCTTTCATAAGAGCCTATAAAAATTATTTTCTTAAATTTAGCTTCTGATAAAGATAGAGATATTTTTTGCAAATATATGAGATCTTACCTTTGTTCCATTTATTGTTTCTACTGCTTTCTAGGTTTTGATTGTTTCTGGTTTTTTTTGAACAGTGATTTGGTTCATTAGAATAGAGTAAACACGCCTTCGGAATCTAGCAAACAGTTTAAGAGAGCCAACTTCCTTACCATCTGATGTACTTAAAACAGAATATAGACGAAACAAATCTAATTAACAGACAAATCTGATGTGATAGAATTTCTTAAACATTTTTCCCGTAATCCTCACCCAACAATCTATTGAAATCACTGTTAAAAACTTATGTGGCTAGACTAATGAACAATAGCATTGACGAAGACCGAATTTTTTTTGAAACAGTACAAATTTATATCATCTTAATAACGACTTGATGGTCATGTTTTCATGTATGCATCATTTAGAGGAATTTGCTCAACTTTGTGAAGCCGACAAAAGATATTGTTCGGCATATTGGGATCATTTCGCACAGCACTATTTTTTGATGAATCATTCAGTTGTATATCGTTAGCAGTATATATTTATACGACTATGCTGTATTAAAGTGTCCGTGTTAATAATATTACCAGACATATTGAGATGGATATATTGAAAGAGGATGGACAGAATAGAATTAATTATGGTTTTGATGTAAACTGATAGGTCTTTACGTTGATGCATCGAAGATTTATTGAAAAGTAGTTTTAATAACAGTATTTACGAGAAGTGATTTTATCGCCTGTCTGCGTGGTGCACATTTTGCTGAGTGGCACAAGTTATTCAGACACTATTAATCACGGAATTGATAAAGTGGTTTTTAAATCGTCTATTTAAATTTTAGTATATAATAATGAAATAGCTGTTTAGCCATTGTTGAATGAGTGACAGATGGCCATCTTTACTCGACTACAGTGAAACCCAATGATGGTAATATCTTTCACCGATGTCTATTTATATATGTCGGTTCCTTTATTCAAATATTCAACTTCAATAGCTGGGTCGATTTTAATATATGGGGTATTAATGGATCCATGGTAATGTCATGAATGAGACTAGTTATCTAGTATTATCTACACCATATTGTCGGTTGAAAGAAAAAAAACTTTTTGAGTGTGCTATACCAAATTCACGAGTTCAAAAATGTAAGCTTATATTATAAATTGCGAAGGTTTCAGTAGATAGATGGATGCATGTTTGTTACTCTATAACTCCGTAATTTCTACATGAAATTTACCATAAGAATAAATTATAACTTGAATTAAGATAAAGGTTTGTATCCCAAAATTTGGAGTAGTTCCTGAGGAATAGCATTTATCTTCTTCTTATTAGGTATTTTCTACTCATTACGTAGTATTGTCTGTAAAGAACATTTTGTAAGTTTATTTTATCACTTATCTTGTATCAGATTTGTCCACAGTATTTAAAATTTATCTTTTTTGTAATTGTATCACGATATTACTATAGAATGCGACCGGATTTTAAGAAAAAAATCTGAGATAAATCATAATTTGGATTGAAACAAAGGCAACATTACAGCAGTTCAAGCTAATTTAACTATTTGTGCCTTAATGGCTTTAAAATTAACGATTTTGCCAGTATAGGGTTATAAAATAAATGGGCAACGCACCCTAATTTAATTGGAAGTTAAACGAATGTATCGTGAATAACATTAGTAATAGTAGTTGGTATTGTGACAACTTTTCATAAATACGCCAACGAAATCTGCAGTGCGAGAGTATACTTGTATACGCATATCGTTTTTTAATAGACTATTATTATCGACTTGGTTTATGTTTAAAGTATTTCTTCGGTGCTTTGGATTTTTTATTCAATAAGAAATACATATAAATGTGTAATAAATATTTCAAGATGGAGAATGAAAATTAAATACAATAGTAAAATAATATAAACATACGTAGGTATCGTAAAATATTCTTTTTGTTTTATTTGAATGGATTTTTAAAATGTTAGAAATTAGTAATAAGCGAAAATTAGTTTTTCAACAGAAAGTTGTTATTGATATTTTGATATCGGACAAAAGAAATATATTTAAAGTAAGTTAGAACCTTTTGACAGGTGGGCCGACAAATGACCGGGGAAGCAAAACAGAGCTTCATTTATTTCATAAGCTGCGAAATTCTAAAAAGGGCTATGGCTAAATATGCTCATTCAAAATATTTAGATTTTTACTCTATATTCCACCAAGTCAGAGCAATTGTAGTTGAAAGAGGTCTACTTAGGATCAAGTGCTGGTTTAGTACTTTATCCTTTTGTGAAGGTTTTATAATTTTTTTACAGAATTTGTGGCCACTAATCTCTTAAATATATATAATATGAGCTATATGTTTCCTATATCCGAATATGTTTAATGGCCATCGCTATTAACATTTGACTATTTTGGTACATTCGTACTAAATTAAATGTTAGTCCAGTTAAAAAGAAAACTTGCATACTCTTGCCATTAAATGTACCAAGCGGATGTAAAGATTTTACTGCAATAAGTTTGGTTTGTTGAATTATAAATCTTGTTTGAAAGACAAACATTTATAAAAATCAAGGAACATACCTTGTGAGCAGAACAGAACAACAGTGACGTTTACGTTAGTTGAGATACGCTCTTCAATGTTACGCAAGTTTGTGTTGGAAACACAAGTTGAAATACATTCTGTAATTTTAATGCAAGTCGAGAGACAATCATCAGCGCTAACGCAAGTCGAAATAAACCATTCAACGTTAACGCAAATCGAGAGACACTATTCAACGTTAACGCAAGTCGAAATACACTCTTCAACGTTACGCAAGTTCGTATTGGAAACGCAAGTCGAGATACATTCTTCAACGTTAACGCAAGTTGAGAGACACTTTAATATTTACGCAAGTCGATGTACATTCTTCAATGTTAACACAAGGATTAAGTCGACTTTGAATATTTAGTGAATTCTAAAATTGATGATATTGGTAATTTCGTGACTTTCTTAAGTCTTTATTGAGTAAATATTCTTTTTTGTGATAATGAAATGTAAAAATGTAATTATGATTTAAGGAATATTGAACTAAAAAAATATTATAAATTATTTTTCTTTTCAATTTTCTTGGCACATCAGTTATATATACTATATATACATATATATATATATATATATATATATATATATATATATATATATATATTAATTTAAAATACTCACGTTTTTTAATAAACATTTTTATAGAAGGTGTGTTAAGAGTCAAGTTTAGAAGTTAAAAAATGGAAAAGCAAAAACTTTTGGTGCCGAATTAAGTGACTGAAGTTTTGAAATGTTTAATATTGGTTTTAGACTTTATAATTACCGAATGAAGACGGGTAAAGAAATTTGAAAAGATCGTGAAATGTGTCTTAGATAGACACATTTAACAAGTGTAGTGAAGTATAACATGATGTTTAAAATGTTTAGTCAAGTGTGATTATTTGGACAGATGCAAACTGCGCGCTTCTAAATCGCAGAACATTTAACATAGTTCATTCACTCCTATATCTATTAATAACTGTAAAAAATGTAATGCAATAAAAATTCGACACAAATTGCTCATTACGTTTAAGAAATAGACATTCGTTTTAAATGCCAGTAATTACTCAAGAATTGATTATGTCAAGCCGCGCTTAAAAAGAAATGCCTGTTGATGGCTTACGATGTCATGACGTTGCTAACGGCTCTTTAATGGCATCTTGCTGTATTTAAGATAAGCCAGGATTATCTTTAATGTAGAATTTGGTTATGTGATGTCAAAAAATTTAATGAGTTGATCAATATGGTTATGAAAAACAATATCCATAGAAATATTGGCTGGTTCTATTTTACCCCTTCCATAAAAAAATAGGGAAATTTCATTATTAAAATAGTTATTCCTACTTTGACACTAAAGTCTCTCCACAATGGGGCAAACAGTGTTTAAAGTGAATCGATATGGATATCATGTTCTGCTTAATACAAGTCTTATCGATACTCTTGGTTTATACCAACGCAATCCATTCATGGGTCTATTTCGAGCAGTATGCTTCTGCTGTCTTTGAGGGTTCTAATTTAAAGCCTATTTAGGAATAAGCATGAGAAATCAATCTATCAATTTTGGGATTTCATTTCATGTTTGATTGAAATTTTCATGTGGTGGCGTACTAAGTGTTTCTTAGATCGCAGGTAAGAATATTAAGAGAAATGATTGGTCAAAATTTGGAGTCGCCGTCTAACGTCTTTCGTAACTTACATGTCTCACAATTATAAAACACTATGACGTTTTGACGGTGGACCGAAATAGTTTGATTTTCCTTCTCCGTGAAAATCTATCAACAATGGTGTCAAATTTTTTGAAAAAGGATCTAGATCTCATTTCTTGGGTATACCATATGTTGATTTTAAGGATTGCATGCCCTGGTTAGATTTCCAGGTTAGTTTGTACATTCACATGTTAATGACTCAGTAGACTGAGAACATTGGTAAATTTTAATATGTCTGATGATCTCCTTTATTTAACGTTCTGGTCGCTTTCTCTTTCCATTTGTTTGGTGCATTATAACATCAAGAAAAACTAAGAATAGTAGGAAAGACAGCGGTTTCGCCCAAATTCAGGGCGCTTCGCAATAATCCCCACAGGAAATACCACCAGAGAAAAGGCTGTTCTGTTAGCACTTACAAGAATACTTATAATGGATGACTTCTAAGTTATTTATGATATTGCGCGAGACATTACGCCTCCTTACTTTGTATCTACGTTAAGTCTATCTAAAGGTGGAATAAATTTATTTGGTGGTGGATTCTGGTGCTTTTTCGAAGAAAATATGAATGGTGTTCGGTGAATCAAGTTTGTACACAAGTAGAAGGGCAGGAAATATTTTCTGTGTAGAGAAAGGAGTCTACACTATATATTATTTGAGATTTTGCAGAACTAGATTGAAAGCATACGTAAGTAAGGTAATATCCATTTGATTGGTACACTAGATACCGGCCCATTTATTCGTTATGGTGATAAGAATCCTTTAATTCCAATTAACCAGATTTGGAATCGGATATTGTTTCACTTATAAAATGCTTACCGATAAAGGAATTAGTGCGACGACTATGGTCAGTTGGTCAAGTTTTGGTATCTCCAGAGTTGGGCCAGGTTACGTGAAGTCAGGTTTTAACGTTTCCCACTCTTTAAGGAGTAGATAATTTACGCTACTTCATTTTTAGTTGGTGGTTGGTCCGATGTCTAGGAATCAAAATAGAATATTGACAATAAGTAAAATAATCCAATTGACAATATTGAGGATGTTAAGTGAAAATATTAAGGATGTACACGATATATCATGGATGTATTTACGGGAGTATTAAAAATTACCGCTATTTGAATTATCTTTTGGCTTTTAATATAATATTTATCACAATGATACCCACTGTTTGTATTAGTGTCTTTTTTGTAAGGTGTTTTTAAAAGAGCTTCACACACGTGAATTACAATCCTTGATATAATAACAACACATTTGCTAAACAAATCGAACCCAAAGGACAAGTTTAATTATCTGACATATTCCCTTGCCATCGGTATCAATATGGAAGCAATATCTAAATTTGATCTAAAGTCAGTTAATTGTCTTACAAATTTAAAGTAATTCACTTAAAATTAGAACTCAAAACAATGGTACAAACCACGTGAATTTGTAAAATAGTTTAAAATGGTGGAAGCAATATAATTTTTTTCATAAACTACCTCGGTTGTTAAATTTATATTCATGTTAATAAAAATTTATATTTAATATTATCATAATGAAAACCAAAAAACTACTTTGCATGATTTATTTATGATCATGTGAAGTAGTTTTTTATTTGTAATTTAAGTTGAAAAGGTGAACGAATTAATTACTTTAAATCTTGTTAATCTCTAATATTCTATGAGTTTTTTTCACAAAAATTAATTTCGCGCCTCGTCAATAGATTGATCAAAAATGTAATCCTAATTCTGATTAAAAATAACGAAATACTGTAATTTAGTACGCATACTTTTTGTGTCAATGAATAGTATAACAAAGAACAAGTATTCTTCACGTATCTCTTCCAATATATCTGTATTCCTGGCTGCAGGCAAGTGTTGAAATATATAAGAATTATAGAAATATACATCATACTGATATTTTATGGAATATTTAAAGACAAACTCATGACTAAGACTGAAAACGGATTAAGTTGTTAATTGCCATTTACATTGGAGACCAAACCAGTCTAGTCTAGTATCGTTCATCGGATGATGTGTGTTTTGTTGATAATTATATCATCTTGTTGAGAATAACTAATGCTTGTTGATGAATGACATAAAATAATAAATAGATGATAATCCTATTAAAACAACGTAATTACTTCCTTTAGAAAAGACTATGGGTGATATAAATATACGCGTTTTGAATAAAACGGGTTTTGCGCAAAACCAATTTTATTAATTAAATGTGAGTAATTGCTATGAATTGACATATTGAATGACACAATGTACACGTCATAACCATAATCTTATTGTAAACAATAAAGGTTTATGAGGAAAAAATTCATTACATAATAATTATCACTAAGTAGAATACAATATGATTGTTACTATCAAAATTACAATCAAAATTATGTTTTTATCATTTTCATAACTTGATTTTAATAAATTGTATCTTGATTAGCCGGATGGCCAACAGATAACAATAATTGAATATATTTGGCATTAATTTTGTAGAAATTCATTATTGATAATTAAATGAAACTACGTGATGTAGTATTATTTCTACTTTCTTTAAGTTCTTTACCACGATCTAGGTCTCGTTGTATTACAACATCTTCAGGTGGGCTATTAGCAAAGATATACATATTTTAGTATCTTTGCCCCTGAAGATGTTGTAATACAATAAAACCTAGGTCGTGGTAAAGAACTTAAAGAAAGTAAAAATAATACTGCATCACGTAGTTTCATTTAATGATCAATTATAAATAACAATAACTTAACAATTTTCCTATCGATTACGTTAAGGAGTCAAAATAGCTTCGGTCCGATGTGCATTTTTACATATATTTTATTATGATTATCAATATGGATATATGTGGATATAAGTAAGAAGTCATAAGAGAAGTGAAATTCATAACTGAAATTAAAATTATAAAAAAAAAATAAATGTTAAATGTTACTCTTGTATACATACATGTTTTGATTGCCACTTTTGCTTTACACGTTTATTCAATTAACTTTTGCTTTACAAGTTTAATCATTCTAGCGGTATTAATACTATGCAAAAATTTATAATTATCTGTCATGTTTTGGCGTGTAGAATTAATTGCTTGATTTATAACATTGCTTCAAAAATATTGTTTCAAATATAGAAAAAAAACATAGCTTTCTTAAATACTTTTTTTAAAACTTCCAGGGTTTGATCTGCACTGTTTGGTTGATTGCTTCTTCACATAGTCAGCTGTAATTTTATTACAGATGTATTCCATTAGTTTCCGTTCTTTTTTGAAAATACGTTTATCAAAAGAAAGATTAATCGTACGATGAAATTTTGAACTTACCTCAGATCGAAACTAATCAGATAATTAATGTATGTTCCATTCGCGCAGAGCTAACGGCAATAGTTGTAATTTGGTGATCAAACAATGATGAAGCGGTGTGTTAACAACCGGTTTGGGTGTGGCGTTCAATTTGTTTCTGCTATAATTAAACTTTGTCGAAATATTCCGGTGTTGCGTTTACAAGCTCCATTAGTGCTAAGCTGGGAGAGCAGCGGTGTGTCTTGTTAATGTTATCGGGGAACGTTTACATGGGTCGTGACGGATCTTTTGATTCTTGATGTTTTAATATAAACTCTCTGTCTTCGATGAAAAGTTGGAAGGGATATGAATATTACATTGCACATACGTATGTAAATTTTTAATATGTAAAAAAATGAATTGAAATTGTGAAAAATGTTCATTTCACCAAAGGCATACAATCGATTTCAATAGAATTATTGTCTCCTAGGGATTTGATAACTGAAATTTCTTCAGAGAGGCCTGAAAATAAATTGGGGATGGGTCTTCAGTTTTATTTAAGGGCATTTCGGGTGATTTTTTTTACGAGTTCATTTTGATAAGATATATAAATTGATATTATGTTAAACATATTTCAAATCAACGTCACTGGGGTCACAGTTTAATATGAAAATATCCAAGTGCGCGTTGCAAGACACACAGAGTTCCGTCATTGTCTACTGAACCAGTTTTAATTGACCATTCCAAATTTTTTTACTTTTTAAAGTCGATGTTAAAAAAATTAGAGGTATTGGCATGACATTTTGCCTGCACACGTCATTTTGAAGCTACAGTTCGACATGTATACATACTTAAACTTGTATGATTGGAGCATTCATGTTTCATACTCGTTCTGGCTTTCAGTATATAATGAAAATTTAATGGCAGTAAATATCAGATAGTAAAAAGTTGATTAGCTTATCGAATAATTAACAAAGAGACAAAGAAATTTCTACTTTTATACATTGTTATGAAAGTAAGGGTACTCTTTTATTCATCTACGTCCACTTCACACCTTTTAATGATAATGACGGATACATTATCATTAATAGGTGTGACGATTATTGTGTATTAAGGTGTGAGGAGAGATAAATAACTTGTTTGTTTAATAAATTGATCGCAAATTTGTTGCATTACTTTCATCATAGAGGTTTATTATTTCATTCTGTCTTCAATTCTTATTTTTAGTAACCTTTTAGTGATTTAGCATTCCACTCTCTATTAAATTTTTATCTTTAGTAATCTTTTCGTGATTTAGTATTCCATTCTGTATTCGATTCTTATCTTTAGCAATATTTTAGTGATTTAGTATTCCATTCTGTATTCAATTCATACGTTTAGTAACATTTTAGTGATTTAGTATTCCATTCTGTATTCGATTCTTATCTTTAGTAATCTTTTAGTGATTTAGTATTCCACTCTCTATTAAATTTTTATCTTTAGTAATCTTTTCGTGATTTAGTATTCCATTCTGTATTCGATTCTTATCTTTAGCAATATTTTAGTGATTTAGTATTCCATTCTGTATTCAATTCATACGTTTAGTAACATTTTAGTGATTTAGTATTCCATTCTGTATTCGATTCTTATCTTTAGTAATCTTTTAGTGATTTAGTATTCCACTCTCTATTAAATTTTTATCTTTAGTAATCTTTTCGTGATTTAGTATTCCATTCTGTATTCGATTCTTATCTTTAGCAATATTTTAGTGATTTAGTATTCCATTCTGTATTCAATTCATACGTTTAGTAACATTTTAGTGATTTAGTATTCCATTCTGTATTCGATTCTTATCTTTAGTAATCTTTTAGTGATTTAGTATTCCACTCTCTATTAAATTTTTATCTTTAGTAATCTTTTCGTGATTTAGTATTCCATTCTGTATTCGATTCTCATCTTTAGCAATATTTTAGTGATTTAGTATTCCATTCTGTATTCAATTCATACGTTTAGTAACATTTTAGTGATTTAGTATTCCATTCTGTATTCGATTCTTATCTTTAGTAATCTTTTAGTGATTTAGTATTCCACTCTCTATTAAATTTTTATCTTTAGTAATCTTTTCGTGATTTAGTATTCCATTCTGTATTCGATTCTTATCTTTAGCAATATTTTAGTGATTTAGTATTCCATTCTGTATTCAATTCATACGTTTAGTAACATTTTAGTGATTTAGTATTCCATTCTGTATTCGATTCTTATCTTTAGTAATCTTTTAGTGATTTAGTATTCCACTCTCTATTAAATTTTTATCTTTAGTAATCTTTTCGTGATTTAGTATTCCATTCTGTATTCGATTCTTATCTTTAGCAATATTTTAGTGATTTAGTATTCCATTCTGTATTCAATTCATACGTTTAGTAACATTTTAGTGATTTAGTATTCCATTCTGTATTCGATTCTTATCTTTAGTAATCTTTTAGTGATTTAGTATTCCACTCTCTATTAAATTTTTATCTTTAGTAATCTTTTCGTGATTTAGTATTCCATTCTGTATTCGATTCTCATCTTTAGCAATATTTTAGTGATTTAGTATTCCATTCTGTATTCGATTCTTATCTTTAGTAATCTTTTAGTGATTTAGTATTCCATTCTGTATTCGATTCTTATCTTTAGTAGTCGTTTAGTGATTTAGTAATCTATTTTGTATTCAATTTTATATCTTTAGTAATCTTTTTAATAATTTACATTGCCTTTTTATTTATTTATGCACTTGAATTAAGGTTTTTTGAAAATCCGTTTGTTGCATTGATATGACTCCTCTATGTCACATTAAATAAATTAATATATAAGTGTTACAAAATTTCATTCAAAATTTGAGGGTTTCTTTTTTTTTAATATATAAGCATATATTCAGAAAAAAATGGTCCCAAATTTTCAGCCACGTTAATAGATTTCGAATATTTTTTGTAATATTAAATTATGCATTGTCCCTATTCGTATTTTTATCACAGAAATATTATTTAGTGATTTGTACTTGTATAATATCGCCCGCAATGTATATACTGTAACTATAAAATAAACATGTAGAAATCATGAAAGTAAAAGTTTAAACAGCAATTTCTACTTTGTTAGCATGGAAATAGCCACTTTTTATAAAATTTAAAAAAAATTAAATGACAGCAGTAAGATAATGACATTTTTTAGAGCTACAAGTTGCCATAGGAGATGTTAAACGGAGTATGAAATGCCACTTTTTAGAAAATTTGGAAAAAGGAAATGACAGCAGTAAGATAATGGTATTTTTAGAGCTACAAGATGGCCATAGGAGATGTTTAAACGGAGTATGAAGCCCTGTAAGGTTATCAGTGAAAGTTCCAGAGCAGCGAAAAATTACCTGAAAGTAAAAAAAATGGGTATTCTGTAAATATGTTGCGTAAATTCAAGTAGCATGAAAATGAAATAAAAATCTTTCAGTGGGACATAAATTTTCAATAAGCGTTTTTTCCAATTTTTTCTTTCAAACTTTTTACATTTTGTTATTCTAGTAAATTATGTACTCGCATATTTACAATACATAAAACTTACCGATTTCCTAAGTTAGGATTATTTATTCATAGCTTTATAAGGTCCATCATTTGATCAACCTGCTAGTTCGTTTTAGTCAGTTCGTTCATGTTTCGTGTTAGTCAGCTTCCCCAACTATTCTATGACTAAAAGTTTTTTTACTGAAATAAATTTTATTAAAAAATATAGAAAATTTTATTATACCGTAACTTTCTTTATTTTCATAATCACGAAAATGAGCTATTTTTATGCTGACAAAGTAGAAAAGCCTTAAGTTTATTTTGAGACCTTTCCAAGTAAAATTAAAACAGACAACTCGAACAAAAAAATAAATCCATGGACCTCCCATAAATATGCGCATACGGAGCCGGCTCATAACAGACGGGCAGCGGCTTCCGACAGGTTCCTACTATCTAATCTCCATGAGGCGTACCGCGGGCGCATCTTCGACACGATAAATCCGGTCGGTGCGATTGTCTCCGCGCACGCATTATATGCAACGTCTCAATCACGTGCCGACCTGCGACACGACAATTGTATTGAAATTGCGTAACGCCGGCTTGAATACTCATTGTATGTATTATGACCGGCGCGGGCGTATGACGGGTACCTGTTTTATGAGAAACGTTGATGGATGAAAAGTCGGTTTATGCGTCATCTGAACACGCATAGTAGTTATGTATATTATTTTCGGTATATACTTAAGCATCTGTATAGAAATAAACATATGACAAAAAAAACAATAATTTATTTCGGAAATATTAGGACACTTTTTGATCGACTTCACACAAAAAGAACTGGCGAACTGAGCGTCAGAATATAAATAAATTAGAATTCCCTAATTGTCTGTATTATTTGAAATTGTTGATGTAAGTTGCATAAAATAATTTTAATATTTGAAATTGTTGATGTAAGTTGCATAAAATAATTTTAATTGATACTCTAATCGAATACTTATACATACAATTATATAAATAATAAATACATTTTTAGAAGAGTTAAATATGTTGATCTAATTTCCTTTTTGTTTAATGTCGCGTGAGGTGTGAAGTAAAACAGAAAATGTTGAAGATTAAAAAAATTTTGCAGTTCTGTTCATATGAAACGTAATAAAAAAAATAGAGAAAAATTATTTTATATGGAAAACAAAAGTTCTGATATTTAAAAGATTCTTATGGTACGAGTTGCCAAACTAATAACTTAAATAATACAATACACCTTAAATTAGTTTTAATTAGTCACTTGAAGTTGTATATATGTATATATATATATATATATATATATATATATATATATATATATATACAACTTCAAGTGACTAATTAAAAATAATTTCTATCTAAATATTTTTAAGAGTTACTTATTAAGATATACAACATGTTTTATTACTATGTCAATATTCCAGTTTCTATGTCTAACGATTTCTGAATGAAACCGCTGGAACCTATAGACAGACACTTAAGTGATTTTATAAGGACTTAATTTTTTCTTTTGAGGAACGTAAAAAACAGCGCAAATATGAAATAATTTACATGTGATGATATACGAGCACTTTACAAGAGCAGGATAAAAGATATTGATCAAATAGGGTTATTTTTACATCAAATTATATTATTTGTATAATTTGATGTAAAAATATTTGATTGGAAAATCAATTAAAATGATTTTATGCAACTTACATCAACAATTTCAAATTATACAGATAACCAAAGAATTCTAAATTATACATATTCCGACGCTCACATCCCCAATTCTTTTAGTCGGTCAAAAAATCTGAAAAATACATTTATAATCTTAAAAATGTATTCCTTATTTATATAATTATAGGTATAAGTATTCGATTAGAGCATCAATTAAAATTATTTTATGCAACTTACATCAATAATTTCAAATAATGCAGACAAGATAGATAGTTCTAATTTATACATATCCGACGCTCAAACCCCAGTTTTTTTAGTCGGTCGAAAAATCTGAAAAATACATTTATAATCTAAAAATGTATTTATTATTTATATAATTGTATGTATAAGTATTCGATTAGAGTATCAATTAAAATTATTTTATGCAACTTACATCAACAATTTCAAATAATGCAGACAAGATAGATAGTTCTAATTTATACATATCCGACGCTCAAACCCCAGTTTTTTTAGTCGGTCGAAAAATCTGAAAAATACATTTATAATCTAAAAATGTATTTATTATTTATATAATTGTATGTATAAGTATTCGATTAGAGTATCAATTAAAATTATTTTATGCAACTTACATCAACAATTTCAAATATTAAAATTATTTTATGCAACTTACATCAACAATTTCAAATAATACAGACAATTAGGGAATTCTAATTTATTTATATTCTGACGCTCAGTTCGCCAGTTCTTTTTGTGTGAAGTCGACCAAAAAGTGTCCTAATATTTCCGAAATAAATTATTGTTTTTTTTGTCATATGTTTATTTCAGTTCTGTTCATATGAAAAGTAATAAAAAAAATAGAGAAAAATTATTTTATATGGAAAACAAAAGTTCAGATATTTAAAAGATTCTTATGGTACGAGTTGTTAAACTAATAACTTAAATAATACAATGCACCTTAAATTAGTTTTAATTAGTCACTTGAAGTTGTATATATATATATATATATATATATATATATATATATACTTTGTTTATATACCAAGACTGCAAGGAAATTAATTAAATCAGTATTTTGTCTCAGTATTCTTTGATTTATGTGGAGGTATGATATGAAAATATTATATTAGATAGCTGAAATTAAAAAGGACACGACAATAGCCATAAGCTCAGAAGGAAATAAGTTCATATCCCTAAATCTAAATAGGTTTTAGATTGAACATCTCAAGGGAAAAAGGAACGAGCCGTCCGAAGTAGACCTGGCGGTGAACTGTACTGGCAGAATTGTAGAGCATCAGCAAAACCTAAAGTGAAGCAATGAAAGATACACAGGGTCGGTCGGTGTGGGGAAATATCATGGATGCCCTTCAGAGCGGAACTCTCTCTACATATTCTATGTCCCCACCAAGGGAAATAGGACATGAAGAGGGAATTTATCTTGTTTATTTATAAAAGGAAATGTTAATATTTTTTATTGACCTCAAGGACGAATAGCATTTTAAACTTAATGTTGTGTTAATTTAAATAACTTGTCCCACGAAAAATATTAATGTAAAACTAGATAAAGTCCTTAATTCATAACATATTGTTTGTAGGATAAGGTGAGATAAAAAAGGCAAAGTCCATAGAGAACATTGCCACAGAAGAAAAATCGGATTTTTACGATCTGAATCTACCGAATGTAACTTTAACTACTTCAACTCTTAATATTAGAGGAGCTTTAGCAATTTTATATTATATTAGAAGCAAACAATATCTCATCATCAAAATCTCATCATGAATATTTTATCACATTAGAACTACTTAGGAATGTGGTTAAAAATGGGACTTCTTGTTACCCTTGGAGTTAAATTATATGAAACATTTCGATTAAAGAATGCAGCGTCCAACAATGCGGTTGCTTCAATTTTGAACTCCAAACTTTGTGATGCATTACCGTGTACTAATTTCATTTTATGTATTTTTGCCGTAATGATTTTTTAAAAGTAAACAGAACGCGATTAGAATATTTTTCACGTAAAATAATTTTAATTTGATTTTTCTACATTTATCCGCACTATAAATAAACGAGTTTATTTTATACTCTTATTGGGGGAGATAATATTATTTGTATAGTTCCAAAATTTTGATTAAAAAAATCGTCAAAATAGTATGAGTAAATTCACTTTTTTTTAAATATATGTATCTCTGAAGCCGAAGTGATTTTTCACATATTTTATAAATTATTTGTACTAAGCAATTGGAAATGGGAAAATGAATAAGAGGATAGGAAATTGGAAATAAGATATTAGAAATTAGTTGTGAGTCTAATTGCGAAAAATAATTTATAGAACAGTCACTGGCCTTTATTTATGATCGGTTAAAATTTGTAGCTAATTTGTTATAGTTTTAATAAAAAGATCTCTAAATCTCTTAGATGTTTTAAATTATTAAAGAATGTCCATGTTTTCAGAAATAATTATAGGTACAGAAATAAAATTAGATACTCCTTTAAGCAATTTTGTATGGGAACAACCTCGACTCTGACTGCATACTCACAGTGTACAAGGAGAAGGTAGTTGTCGCAACCGCTATCAGATGGGCCAGTAGCGCCCAGCTTTCGCTCCTTCTAACTTTTTTGATTCATTTTAATTACTAGTCTGTAGTTAGCCTTGTATGTGATTCACACTATCTCTGAACTACGGGTAAGAAAATCAACTACAAGCAAGAGAAAGAGGCCAAGCTTTTTGTAGATTTGAGCTTTTGAAAATTAGGAGCTTGATTTTTTTGGGATGGAAATAACATTTATTTTAGAAGTATACTTATAAAAGAAGAATTTAAGTGGACAACTTACTTAATGAACTGAGTTGAGTGAAACAGAGCATCATCAAAACCTGAAGTGAAGCAATTAAAGAAAAAGAATATGTATGCTAAGAACAATTTTTTGATAGTAGCAAAGATATTGAAACCGTCTTAATCTTTAGTCTTTAAATGATAATCTTTAAATAATAAACTCACCTGCTCTATACTTATTAGAGCAGATCCGATTAGAATGTGGCTCCATTATTTGGAGCCTAAACGAACCCAATTGTAGCTTGATTATCGAACCTATGCTAAAGACGTTTCTCCTAAATCTGTACATGAGAGATTATGGTTACGTCTTCCCCTTTATATTTTTGACTGATTTTGTCTTGTGTATGCTAGGTTTCCATTCCTTGCAACTCGGAAAAGACGTTGCGCTTATGAAATTTATCTTCCAGCTATTAAAAGGAAAACTCCCATATAATGTGTTATTGAGTAAACGTTCATTCTTCGTATCCAACAATTTCCTGCACTCATGCAATCATAACCTTTTTACCATGCCACATCTCTAGGACCGAATTATACTGGAATTCTCCAGTTTCCTTCATTCCTCCTTCTTCCTACATTCGTTCACGTCATTTAACTGTTCAACCACCTTATTACAGTCGCACCAGAGTGTGATTTGTTTATGATGCGTGAAAGAAAATTTGTCGAAATGAGTCGTCGTTATCTTTTGTAGTTCTTTACGTACTTCTGTGTAAATTTTGTTCAATCATTATTTTTTATACAAATAGATTACCTATAAAGTATCGACAAACGTGTGTGTGTGTGTGTGTAAATAAATAAATATTATATGGCATATTTGGCATTAAACATACTTGAGTATGTATATTCTATAAATTAAATAATTTAAAATGTAAGACCTTCGTGCGTAAGGAACTTTCGTGCTATTATAAACTATAAAAATATGCACAAAAATTTAACCAACCTTTCAACATATACCCAAATGTGAGAAATAAAGTTTTTGTCTAATATAATATATTTTTAAGAATTATTTTTGAAAATTGTAACAATTGGGATCATAGTCAATAATCTGGCTATAGCCAATCAATTTTTTTTCTATACACAATCAATGCAATTGATTATTTTATGTCTCTTTCGACATGAATTGATTATTTTATAATTAGGAGAGGAGGGAAAATTTTTTTAATATTTGAAGACTAATTAAAAAAATATCGAAATTCATAGTCATTGTGACTAAATATTTATGGGTTAAATAAAAAGTTTTGACTTAGCCAACGTAATGTATACATATATATATATATATATATATATATATATATATATATATATATATATAGGATTTTGTAAATCTTAATATTAAAACGGTTTGGCCAAAAGTGTTAGGGCATTTATGTTATGTTGATAATATTATGGTGGTCATAATATTACATATTTCATATTTTCAAGTATTTTTTTCTTTTAGTAAGGTTCTTAGTTTAGATTTAAATGTAAACTGTATTTTAGATAAATTAGCCTAGAAGAATAACGATATTGAACTTTTTAATTTTCTAGTATGTAACACATTTGATAAGATTTATTTAAGGCAATAAATTGGAAAGATATTTCTAGCGATGTTTGTTCTAAGAGCTAAATATTGTAGTTGGTTAAATTTTTTTATGAATGAAGAATTATGAGAAAAACAATTCGAACTGAAAATGAGCTAGCAGTCATTACTAATGTTCATTATTCGGTCATATTAAGTCATAATCATTTGGACAACGTAACATAATGTATATCGGTCCGATTTAGTATATTTGGAATATACTGAAGCTTAAGATAGGGCGACCAGACCAGACGGATAGGTAGACTCAGAAAATAAAACTAATTATTGAACCTAACATAAAAATGCCAGAATAGCCATAATAATCATTATGAAATATATTTTACGTGAAGTAGTTTAGTCAATGATGACATGTTATCCCATTTCCACACGGAACTGTAAAACAGATGTCGGAGCGATACACACGACGTTCGTTAACGTTTCCCTAACAACGGTCACAATATGAATGTTGATAAATTTACTTTCAACTAAGACTGAATAAGTCTTTATATTCAGAAACCATAATTAAAATAGCGTTGTTATGAGTTAAAAAACATTATTTTTTTGTACTATTCAAAATCCTGGAAAGTTTGAAAAATTTACTTTTGGCATAATGTTAATAAGTCTACTATTGTTATATATTACGGTATTTTATTTATCTACTTAAAATTTAATACATGTTTAAAAATTTAAAAAATTACCTTACAGTCATATTTATGTATGACGTATTTTCTGAAATTTTAATTTTTTGGAACCAAAATACTTTGCCTACTTTATATTTCATAGGTTCATATTTAAGGAAAATATTTTTTTATGTGATAAAAATACAAATTAACGATTTTCAGATTTTTTTCCTTTACTTGTGCTATGAGACCTTGCTTTTTGCCAAATTTCATGGCTCTAGGTCAACGGGTATTTTTAGGTTTTTTAATGCGGTTACTTAGAAGCTTGATTTTTTTACAGCTCCAAGGGTCTGTAGACCTAAGTATTTGATATTAACTTCCACTTGTTCCTGAGAAAAAGTGTCTTGACAGACCGACAGACGGGCAACGAAATGTTCCTATAAGGGTTCCTTTTTTTTCTTTTGAGGTATGGAACCATAAAAATGACGGATTGCAATGAGTTTGATGGTAATTTCTAGAATTAAAATTTCTTACAATGTGTTTTGGAGGAAAGGATTGGAAATTTTTGAAAAATGTGTTGCACTGAAAATATTGCTCAGAAATTTTTCTCGCTATTCAAAAGGAATATTTGTGTAATTTTATTTCACGATATTAAAATTCAGTATTATCGCTTAAGTCCTATTGTATTCTATTCCGATATCAAATAATATAATGACAAAATAATGTAGACATAATTAAAACATGTTATTTGCTGAAATATATTATTTCATAAAATTGGAAAAAGACAGTTTAAAAAATTTAATAGTTTATGTTTTGACTCATCTAAATATAAAGATTGAAAATAATGTTTTTTCATGAAGTCTCAGTTAACAATATTTTGCATGTAAATTTTTTAAATGTTACTATGTGTAAAAACAGTTAGAAAAATAGGTTTCAATTATTATATAGAGTTTAGAGTATAGAGTTTTGACAACTGTTAAATTCGACGATTTTTTTAAACCAATCCATAAAATAGATTTAGGCACATTCACAACCATTTACTTTTAATTTACAAAAGTTACATATTTTATGAGATAGCTACAAATTAAGGTAAACCGAATTGTTTACTCCATAAAATAATAATTTTAAAAAAGGCAGTACTTTCACAAATGCTTGGTATATTCTAGTCTTACTTCCTTAACTGCTTCTTTCACTGACGCCACAACGACAGAAACATTTATGAAGCCATAACATTTACGTGCGGCGCGTTATCCCATTTCCAGAAGTAACTGTAAAACAGATGTTGGTCTGAGACACACGACATTCGCTAACATTTCACGAACAACGGCCACAAGTCTCAGACCGATTCGTTCCCAGCAACACAGCTACGCCTCCTCGCTCGTTGAATTGTCATCCTAGGTATTATTAATCAAGCGAAATGCACTGGTCAAATGTAAGCCGTAGACAGCGCACAAATCAACGTGCCGAGTACCCGAGCGGCCGTTATGCTAATGACTTTGTAATCTACCTTATAAATCAATATTCAATCCGTAAGCGCCTTCGTTAGTCAGTTTGTCCTTCGTCCGAATGATTTATTGTTAAATAGCTCAAACCTTGATCTTGATGGCAACACCTGGCTCGCGGCCGGGCACCTGCTGTGGATCCGGTAGCCTGTCGGTGATCTGCGCTAATGCAATGTTAATGATGGAATTGAAAGTTAATCGACGTTTGTTAGGAGGTACTTGAGTTCAAATATGTTTATGATCGAAATAATAAATGTTGAAGTTAATGATTGATAGTTGCGTTAATAAATTTTGCAAGACCAAAGAATGCGTGATGCAGTATTATAAACAGTCATTAATGTTATTTTAGTTAAAAAAAACTTAAGTGCGACTTAAGATTCAAGCAGTCTTTTTATATTCTTTTAATTGTAGGCTGTTAAAAAAACAATTAGTATCTACTTATTAACTTCTCTTTGTGGATCTCTACGTCTATTAAGAAACAGATTTATTGTTTATCATGATTCTAAACGAGAATTATTGAGAGTAATTGTTCTTGAAAGAATATCCACTTCCTTGAAGCAAAGCCCTTAATTATGGCTTGATTTGGCTTTAAATGATGATGAAATATTTGAATTTGAAGTTGAAGTGGGTTTGTAGAATTTGTTTCGTTAACTGACTTTAAGAAAAAGGAGAGCTTGTTAATTTGGTGTTCTTATTTTTTATATAATATTGTAAGTCATACATGTCTTTCTACGTACGAATATATGTATAAAAAACTTTCAATTTTTTCAATTTTTTTCGAATGTTTGTATTTATCTAAGTGTTTATGGAAGTTGTTCTACTCACTTCAAGTTACAGATCACAATCAAGGAATCATGTAAAAGAAAGTGACACTAATTCTGTATTTGAACTTCCCGTTTTCATTCCCTTTCGTTTAGATCATTCTTCCTTAAACATTTTAAAAAGTATAAAATTAAATTTCTCTACGTTTATGACAAATATTTGTATTTATCTAAGTGTTTATGGAATACTCGTAGTGCGAGTTCTACTCACTTCAAGTTGACAGATCACTTCAAGGAATCATGTAAAAAAAATTTAGACTAATTCCGTATTTGAAATTCCCGTTTTCATTCCATTCCATTAGATCATTGTCTCTTAAAGATTTTTAAAAGCATAAAATGAAATTTTTCTACGGTTCTGATAAATCTTTTTTAATGCAGATTTTGATAGAAATTCCAAAGTAAACACTTCATTCGACTGTCTTATTTTACCGCATTATATGCAATTGTTATTTAAAACATGGGGATGATTTTGACGGGTGTTCTTAGATTAGACATAGACACAGAGATATATAACATTAGACATAGAGAGAAAACACAAAAAAAATTAGTAAACATCTGTGCTTTACTAACCTTCAGATTTGGTAGTTTGTGATATTGGGAAATAGTTATGCTGATTGAATATACTGGTGAAGACTACTAGTAAAAATTAACATTAAGGAAAAATAATTGATATTTTACCAACGGTAAAAAATAAATTATTTTTGCTCTCAAAAGGTAGTGAAACATCTATGTCCATCGTAGAGGCCGGACATGACTTTTTGTGCATAACATTTTGAAAATGCAGAAACGAAAATGAAAATTCTCGTCGAACTTTCATGGTTTTTTTTAATCTTTTACTTAGACAGTTTCCTAACAAAAATATGGTATGTATGAATACATGTTAAATATGATGAAAAAACTGATTTTAATAACAATTTATGAATAAAATGGCCAAACCGATTGTTTTGGTTAAATTGAATCAAATTTTAACAGATAGAGACGAGAGAGATTTCAAGAGACAGAGAGGTGAAGTTTTTTATGCATACTAGTTAAGGTATCAATCTGCATTATTTATTTGCAAAATATTTCTTGAAAATTTCATGAAGTTGTGATGAATAGACATAACGAAGTATATCCTTTCACCTTTCATGGGTTTTTTCACTTTCGCGTCATTTAAAAGAGAAGAATTAAATATAAACTTCAGACGACTTCACTGGCTGCTAGGATAAATGTTGAAACTTTAGGTTGAAATGTTCAAAACAGTAATCAGAACAGTTCGAAACAGTGATTCAGTGAACCTCGACCTACACAGTGAACCACTTTCGGGAGTGATAAAAAAGTGTGCAACCAGACGTATCATACTGTTCAGTAAGCGGTCCTTGATGCGGCAGATATTAGACGATGTCTCAAGAGATCTAAACCTCATGAATTGATGGCCTAGAATCTGATGGTAGGCCTATTCTATGGTAAGTGCTTCACCCATGTGATAATAATAAAAATGAAATAAAAGCTATCGGTCGATCAACTTTAAGCTGGTCGTGATTAAGTTTGTGGTTTTTTAATGGGTGAAAATCCCAATCTACCCATTGATTGAAGGTGCCTTGAAAATTTTCCAGTTTCTATTAAAGCTAAAAGAAAACTATTGAGACGAAAATCTTGAACATAAGATTATTAAAGGCGTAGCTAGAATAACGCCATATAAATACAAAGTGCATCTTGTTGCAAAACTGGGTAGCCATGCCCACTTTGTTGACAGAAGGTAAAATTGCTAAACCAATCCATTCAGCTTCGGATAGATAGATCAGAAATCGATAGCTTCGTGTTTTATTGAGTCCCACAACTCGGTACAATATGGTCGTCGACCATATTTCACATTTATCTCTAGGATCGCTAGAAAACTCTGTTTCCCACTGTTCCATTGGAGATTGACGTCAGCACTTGTGGAATATTCAGTCGTTTGTATGGTGATTCTAGTTGAATATATAATTATCTCGATGTATGCACCACGCCAATGTACTTTATAAGGTTGCAATTGAGTGTTTGATGTCGGCGATAACATGGTTTATGTGGTTTTGCAAGGAATGTGGTGGGTTTCTAATAAAGTTATTATTGCGTTAAATGTGCTTAAAACGTGTTTAAATTAATGCCGACGTTATATGGTGGAAGTAAGTAGTAGGTGTTATGATAGTTTTGTAAGTGGATAACTGTAATTATTGCTTATGAAGATATTTTATAATTATTGGTTATAAGTAATGTTATCTAAAAGAGATGAAGCTAGGGGAAGACAATAAAAATTAGATTTCTTTAATTTATAAATAAAATCTAGTGGTTAATCGGAATGAAATGAGTGGCAAGCTTTGTTATAATTATTGCCATAAATAAAGATTGATTGTGATTTAGAAATAGAAATTTACTACGTAGAATAGATATAAAAATAAATAAAATTTGATTAACGGTAAAGACCCAATTTAAATAATATTTCATATTATGTGAAAATGTTCTTTTTTATTTGTTACCCAGTAACTCTGTAGTGAAGTAACTCCCCTGCTTTACTAGTGTCAAATATTAATACCACGAAAAGTAAGATTGGTTATTTGGTGCTCAATCATGACTGAATGGATAGACAGATTTTCACGAATCTTTAATATACATATGGTTCAAGATTCGAGTGAATTAACTGGAAAATTTTTAAGTGGGGAAATAACATAACTACTTTGGTGAGTATGGTAACTTTGGTAACTTGGTTTACTCAGTAACAAAAATTTCGTATTATAATATGTCAATAAATGATGAATATGAAATAAATGATGATATGAATGATATGAGACAGGCAAGACGTTTAACATTATTTACGAAGACGTGTTGAATAAGTTCATTGATTCAGAGATAGATTCGACCACTTTATTTGAAAACTAAAAGAGTGAATAGTGGTAATGATATGATAGTACCACATCACTGCTAGTGAAGTCCTACTATTTCACTTTTTTCATATTTAAAATTGTAAACGACTCTAGCAACATATTTTTAATAAAGCTAAAAATTATTTACGAAACCTTTTCAAAATTTTTCTTCTATGTGAAACAAATCCGTTTGGTGTTTTTAAACAGCTTTTCATAGGAAGGTATCAGAATAATGTTTATCTATTTAGAATATGATTCAAGATTGTATTTAAATATGAATTTGTTTAAGAGCTTTATTTACAACTAGTGGTCGCCCAGTGGTCGAAATTCGACCGTAATTCATTATATTGTTATGTTTGAACCTAATTCGTTTTCGTGAAACTCAATCAATTAATTTGACATTATAAAATTCTTTAGCGACAATCTCTACTCTGTGCAATTGTTTGACCATTGACAGTATGAACGTAAATAATAAAACTTTTAATGTATTTGTAATATATAATTTAAGGTATTTGTAACACATATTATATATACATTTTAGCTTTCCGTACTCCTTGCCCATATAAACTTTAATTATGTCAAATCTTACACCTCCGTGCGCGCAATATGCTTAAAAAGTGGTACAAAGTTTTCTCTACACGTATTAATATATAAATAAGAATGTCCTATATATGTTTAAACATCCCACAGATTGAGAAACTCTAAAATGTTTCGTTGTGGGGTTAAATTTAAATTGGAGCTCATATTTGTTATTTTACCGATGAATATTGTAATAAAATATGTATTAAATTAAGTAACGATTTTACGTCATGATTTAAAAAAAATTTATAATTTTAATTGTCTTAAAAATAGACATACATTTGTTGTCTTCTTTGATGTTTCGTGTCCGATGAATCTAAATAGAGTCCCATTGCTATCGCCACACAGTCTGTTTTCCCGTCAAATTAGTGTACACCCTACTAAAAATGTGATTTTAAATTATTACGGATGATCCGTACCGATTTTAGTCAAAACAAAGGAATAATTTTAATGAATAAAAAATGTTAAAACTTTCATTTGACTTAAAATAATATCCTGAATGAACGTCAACTTGTTGATTTTGGAAGGCCTTTATCATTTTGTTTATTTTGAAAGTATAATAATATAAAATGATACCGTCAATAACCTATAACAAAATGGTTTAATGTTTTTATTTCAAGTGACTTGTCAATTTAACTCAAGTGTGCTATCAACTAGAGCGTTCAAAGTAAAACTAACTGCTGTCATACTAAATAGTAGGAAAGTAAAACCAAAGTAAAACTAAAGGCGCAAAGCGTTTAAGTAAAAGCGTTTAAGTAAAACTAAATGGTACCTAGTAAAAACAGGTCACTAAGTCTAAAACAGTTTTCAGAATGTTTGTCTGTCTGTAGGTTTATCTATTTGTCCGTTTGTCTGTGCATACCTTTATTATGCACCCCAATCTCAGTCACGGCTGAACCGATTTGGATGCTGTTTTTAGTAATGTATTTAGATTACCTTGGGCTAACATTTAGCACATTTCACCCGGTTATAAAATAAAAAAGTTGCCTTTAGTTTACTTTCGTTGTGCACATTTATATCAGAAGCGGCGGAACCGATTCCGCTGCCAACGCTATGTATTAGCGATTTTGGTGCATTTTATGCTCATAGTGTTATGAGAAAAAAAAGCAGAAACGATTCCTAATAACTTCTTTACTTCCCAATTCCACGCGACCGAAGTCAAAGCTAGTTTATAATAAAAAAATGTTAAAAAAAATTTACCTTTTATTTTAATGATGAACAGTATTATTTACTGCGAAATCAATTTAATAATTATTTGATGAATAAAATCCAGATAAAATACTTAGCGTAAATATTTAAGTAGTCTGGATATTAATCAAAATGGGTAGATGCGAGTTCACTAGTAGTCTGGATATTAATAAAACGTTAAGATGGATGTTTATGAATCTCGAATTCATAAATACGACCAGCAATCGAACGACGATGATGAATCTTGGATTTAAATCACATGCAAGATTTACATTTCGTCTAGCTAAATTTAAATTATTTTGCTCTCAATATACGAGATCGTCAAATTGTAAATTCACAACATGTAAATTCTTCAACGAATCACTAAAACTTTTTATTGCTGTCATCATTTCGACATCAAAAAAGTAATGATGCCAACCGAAATGTCGGTGTGCATGAATTACGTTAAAATATTTAGTATTTTATTTTGGAAAAAACTATTTTATCCGAAATAAATCTCAGCATTCGTCATTTCTAATTCAAGCGAGCCCAGATATCGCGCTCCGCCACCCGTAATCGATGCGCATAAACATCAAACCACGAATTTTTACGACTTCCACACTTCAATTATGAAACTTCAAAACATGAGGCGAAAAAGTTCAAAAGTCATCCGAGTCGAACTTATTTCTTTTTTCCAACCAAAAATTGCGCCGCATTTAAAACTTTCACTCGGCGTCCGTAATTAGAGTCGAGATTTAATAACGTGATCACCAAACGTCACGATGTGAGTACAACATCATCATCGAAGATGGGCATTTACTAAGCTGTGGATAGATACGTTTTGAAATATGGGCAGAAACATACACGAGAACCCAATTAATACATTGTACGCAATTTGTTTACGGACATCTGTTCCGATTGTGATAGCTCGTGCCACCATATATTCGGGCGGTTTACCTTACAGATGTGGCCGGGCTGTAGCATTAATGACCATTAATAATCCGTTAAGCTCGGTGCTCACTGACTTGATCACGAAAGTTGCTTCTCAATTGAACTTTTGGCCATAGGTGTTGCGGAAACTGATACGTTTTGATGAAAGAAGTGGATCAGTAGTTTACCGAAGTAGAGACTCTAAAATCGTTAAGTGATATTGCTTAAAATTAAATCAATTTCGAGTATTTATAATTGGTATTAAGTTCTTTCGACATTGATCTTTCGAGGCTCATGGAATTGCTTGTCGCTAAGTGTTATTTTAGAGCTAAATCAGAAAGGGAAGTCTTATTTACGAAGCGGGGTATGCAGAGACTGTACAGTCGTTAAGTGATATTGCTTAAAATTAAATCAATTTCGAATATTTATAATTGCTGTTAAGTTCTTTCGACATTGGTCTTTTGAAGCTCATGGAATT
Organism: Druceiella hillmani; assembly: GCA_039881145.1. Taxonomy (NCBI): domain Eukaryota; kingdom Metazoa; phylum Arthropoda; class Insecta; order Lepidoptera; family Hepialidae; genus Druceiella; species Druceiella hillmani. The sequence continues at coordinate 5,883,756 of JAYKKI010000047.1, read as the reverse complement.
GCATATCGCTAAGTGTTATTTTAGAGAAAGGGAAGTCTTATTTGCGAAGCAGGATATGCACGATATAAAACTTCGCTTAGGAAAAATTGAAGATAATATTTTCTTGGTTTCATTAAATGTGTATTTTTCATAATTATAGTAATCATAATTTTATGGTTTTGCGTAGTAGAGGACTCGAGGATTGCAATTTTTGGTGGTTGTTGTGTTTTTTGACGATATAAATAATTTCACTACGTTAGAAATTTCGTCCAAGTCATGATGATGTAAATACAGAAGTATAGGTAATATAGAAATAAAATTTTAGAGATAACGAAAATAACTTTATTTATTTTTCACAAATTTATTTTTTGAAAAAGTAATCACAATTACTTTTTAATAGATATGAAATGTATATACGGGAATAAATTTTGATCAGTCACCGAATTTTAAGGAACTGTTTGATTATCGGTAACTTAATCATAAAATGTAAAAAAAAGAAAAAACAACGTAATTGTTTTTCTTTTTCCATTTTATGATTTAGTTTCTTAATCGCTTCTTAAAATTATCTGTGTATCTAATGTGTTAGTAGTTAATTTTCATTATTGTGTTTTATGATAATTGACATGGATAGAATATATCTATATAAGTTTTATTATTTTCATAGTTCTTATTTATTTTTTCACTTAATTTCGATTTAAATTTTTTTAAATTTTATGCATCTCAAACAATGAAAAAATGGATATGAAATGTACATATAAATAAATTTTGAGATATGCAAGTTACGTTTAAAAGTGTTATTGCAAAAAATGGCCCAAATGTATTACAATTAAAAAATGTTTGATTTGATTGTTTTATAATTCTTGCGTAATAATGATTTCTAACCAAAAACGAGTGTAAAACCTAAGAATATCTAAACCATAAAAACTCATTTTCTTACGTGTTTTTTCACAATAGGTATTTCCTCAAACCATTTGGTAAAAAAGCTAGATTAAAACAAATTTTTACAATAAAAAAGATATTATATTGGATTATCATCCACAAATTTACTTGCTTTTTCAGACCCCTTCGCAGCACTAGATCAATATTGAATTTGCCGCAAAGTTGTTTCCAGCGGAAATAAATCCACGTCATAGATTGCGGCAGAGAATTACACAGGTCTGGGTGCCAGGTAGGTACTGGCGAGCGGTTGTACGAACGCCGAGACATGGGTACGGAGGTGCAGAGTATTTTCGTAACACCTGTTACCGATACCTTCAGTGCTGTAGCAATTTTTATCCAATGCTCTTATTACTAACCTGTTCGTGAACTGACTTACGTAATTTTTTACTGTTATTAATTGGTATTAAAATTCGGCCAGTTTTTTGGTATTTACATGCATTCAGATTAAAATCTATTTTTCGTTATATTGTATGTATATGAAAAACTATAATTGGACTACGAAATTTGATTTCAATTTTTGATATTTTTATGACTTCTTGGGAATGTACTTCCATGTTACACTTAAATAGCATTTAAATGAGTATGAGTTTAAAGTTTTATTTCATACGGTAATAAATCGCGCGGACAGAGATTCATTCATTTTCGTTTCACTTTATTTCGATTTATTTCCCTTTATTCAGACAGTGAAATTCTTTTTTATACTAGTTTATTCAACTATTATATTTTCAAGCCGATTTTTCTATTTTTTTGTTTTTACTTGCGATGTTACTAATGTATGATATTTATGATACAGAATATTGATTTAGTTGGTATAAATTCTTGTGATTGGCGTTCATAGAATCTTGTGTTAATTATTAGTTTCTATGTTCATATTTTTCAATCAATGTGTTTTTATTGTGCATTCGAAGATAACCTTGTTTACATTTATTTATTATATTATTCAGTTTGTTTACTTTTTACATTGCTAATATAAATGCAAACCATCGTATTATCTTTAATTTTATCTAGTAATAATGAAAGTTTCATTAAATATATAAACTAAATAGATAATATTTTACATTCCAAATATAATTTGCTTTTGTTGATAAATGATTGCTGGGATCACGTCGATTTTGCTATTTTACCAGAAATGTGACATAATTTCTATTAACGTGCAAATTTGTTGTACTTAGAATTTGTTTTTAAAAATAATTCTTCGCAATAATGATTTGTTAACATAAATTTGATAATTTTTGTTGGCAATAAAAAATAATTAGGAAAATATTCGCGACGTTTTGCCAATGTGGACGGAAATTAGAATATTCGTATTATCACTATTTTATATTTAATACCAGAAGAATGAGTTATTAGCTCGTGTTCAGGAAAATATACCAAGACTTGATTTTGAATCAACATTTATGAAATTGATCTTTTTTGATTCGTGACCTTTACAAACGTTTTACTGAGCTCTAATTTAGTGTATAGGGTCGTAACGGATCCCTAGATATAAGATATCCTTTAGATCAACTAAAGGGCCTATTTTAAACATTTTCGTTGTAGATTCAAGTAAAATTTGTGTAAATCACGATTTTTTTTTACATAAAAGGTATAAAAGACCTATAGACAAAGAGAGCAACAAGACTTCATAGATTCCACTCGCAGACAAACCAAAATAACAATAACTTTTAAATCATCACAAATTAGTCAATGGAGCACTAACCAATTAATGGAAATGATCCGAAATTCCATATTTTCATATGCGCTAAACGGCTTAGGCTTATATTTTGTGATTTAAATCCATATTTAACATGAAATTTGGTCACTTTAGTGAGGCAAAAATGCAGGGAAGGAGCAAAAGTAACTTTTCATGGTTCACAAATAAATGACTTCATTAACTAAATCTTTTAGACGAGAATAATTCAAAGCAATATATTTTTATAATTTATATATTTTGTCAAATAAACATATATACGAAATTGCATGAAAATAATCACTCAGATCTCCACGAACACTTTTTCTGAAATCTTTAAACTCTTTTAAAATTGTGCGCTTTATTTGCCTCCTAATTCTATTAAGACCTATAGATATAATTTTATCTGAGTCATATGCATCATTCCGATAGATAGATTTTATGTCAATTGTAAATATAATTCCAGTAGATATATTTTTATCACCAGTGTAAAGCATCATCCCAATAGATAAATTTTATCTCAATCTTAAATATCACAACAATAAATAAATCTTATCTCAATCGTAAATATCATTCCAATAAAGGATTTTTATCTCAACTGTAAGAATAATCCCAATAGATAAATTTTATCTCAATCGTAAACATCATCACCGTTAGAGATTGTTATCTTAATCGCAAGAATCATCCCAATGGATAAATTTTATCTCAATCTTGAACACCATCCCAAAGATGATTTTTATCTCAATTGTAAACATTCTAATAATAGATGTAATACTACTATGCCAAATTTCAAGTTTGTACGTGAAACGATTTTTAAGAAAAACTGTTATGGCACATAGCACGACAGGCGGTGAGGGGTCACGTGTATAATCTTACAAAGGTTCCATTTTATTGTTTCAACATATGGAAACTTAGAGTAAGCACTTAATGTTCAGTTCCTGTCTATATTTATATAAAACTACAATATTGTTTTATTTTATATTAATATTATTATTTTTTCATTTTCTTATGTAATGGGTACTAGAGCGTAAAGCTTTTACCACTAAGTTTTTACATAATTTTAGCTTTTTCCCTATTGCTGTACCGCATTTAAATATATCTTATTTTGTTTCTTAAATATTACCCCCTATAAAGCTATTTTGTAAATTTAGGTGAGAAAATGAACTTTTACATTTCTTCAATACCACATATGTATGATATTATAATTAAGTGGAACAGGCCGTCATTAACGAGCATGTTATGTACATGTTCGTTAATGGCGGCCTGTTCCAATAAAGTCTGTCACTTCCATTAAATTTATCTCTAGCATGTAGCTACTTTAATTAATCCTAAATCCTTCACTTTTGCAGATCTTCGATATGGAGTGTCGTATGTTCATTAGCTGACTGCATTCTAGGCTGTTTATATTATATCACAAGGCTAAAACCTACTCGTCTTTGAATCATTTACATTTTTACATATATTTAGAATTTTTTCATATAATTTAGATTTTTACATATTTTACGATTGGAATTTCATAGTCCATTTAGGTAAAATAAGTGTTTTCCTTAACAAGTCAGACGCCAGTTTTTGCCAGCGGCTCCGTTTCAAGTGGCGTTATGCTTTTATTGTAGAGTGCTCAATTTTTTTTACGTTGGTGTCTAAGTAGTTAATATTGAAGTTAAGTTTTCAAATATTTTTCAACGCATACACTAGCTTCGCCACTCGCCTTGCTGCGTAAAAGTCAAATTATTTAATATTTTTCATTTATATAAAGTATCCAATCCAATTTAAAGGATGCTGTAAGATTTTGTTTTTAACTCACATTTCGCAGTCATATCATCCAGACCTGACAGAAAGCCCACAAGGTGTTAGGATTTGTAATAAGCCATTCTCACGATTTACGTGATTCTTAAGTCCATAATATTCTTGAAACGAATGCAATTATCTAGTCGTAATACAATAAACTTACAAAATATATGGTTCAATAACCTTACAAGGATTATCAATTTTATATACACTAACACTTTTTGTAAAAAAACAACTTAAACAACGTATACCATATCAAAATATTCCATCAGAAGTTGAATTATAAATAAGTAGACAGGAAAACAAACTAATGTTGCTTTTTATAATTGTAGTGGATTTACATGTTATCGACTATGCAAGTAAAAGAAAAATGCCGCTGAACTAATTCTTTTCGATATAGGTTCCATCATGATATTACAATCTTTGTTTAATCTCAAAAAACGTTAAAAAACGTACTAAAATATTTAAGTTCCAGAACAAGAATAAAAAAATAAATTGCCAAAAATGATTGAAAAACATGTAAATAAAACTTGATGAAGAATATAACTTAAACATAGGAAATTAAATATGGTCTAGATTTAAAATGGACATTTTATAAAACATAATTGTAATAACGAAACAGAATTAAATTTATATCGGTTAACTTGTATTAAACTTTTCAAGATATATATTTAGCTGTGGGTCACTTCTTTGTGTGTGTTGCACGCATTTAGCCTGTTTTTTATTTTTTCATAAACCTACAACACCATTTTTTCCACTATTCATCTTACTTCTTTCGAATGATATTACGTAAATATTTTTTTGGTAACGTCTCTCTGAAATAGAAAAAGTTGCATGCACTTTAATGGATCCATTGAAAAGTTATATCCGAATGAAAACTAAAAAATACGACTGATTAAATATCACATTTTTATTTGAAGTTGAAATTCAGCATATAAGTTCATTCACTTTTTGATATATTTTTTTTCTCTCGTTTAAGCCGCCACTTTAACTTATAAGACATATACGTTCAGTATTCAGTTACACCCATAGCAACATAAGTAACAAATTGGCCCGCGTAACCGCTATCAGGGAGGCAACCTATTAACACGCCACTCGTAATATTAATGGCTCCCATTCACTCGTTCTCCGTCATCATCACTTCATTATCGCAATCCGTATCAATTATTTTTATGCGTGGTCTCGCACTTACGTGCCTTATTGCTGTTAGGTTATTTGGGGCAGATGTAGACGCAGGTGAATTCAATAGACAGAGTCGTATTAACTTATATCAATCAAGAAATAAGAAAAAGAAAATAAAGTGTCCATACTTTTATTTTGATTTTCGAATCCATTTTCGAAATTTTCTTGCTATTGATGAAATAAAAATGATTTTAGATGATTTTTACTGCAGTAGTTCTTTTTTTATTCAAAGATGATTATATTGCTGAGTCAAATATTTTATTACAAGGCATTTACTATTTTGTATTTTTCCTCGGCCATGTGGTTTTTCCCTGGTTTTTCTCAGTTTAGCCTTAACTCTTTATGTGTTAGGTGAGAATATACTTATAATAAAGCATCTTTTAGACTCCATTCTCGGCTGCTTGGTTATTTACCGTTAGAGTGCCGACGAGCGCCATCGCGCCTCGTGCGCGTACTAAATTTGCCACGAGCGTGATGGCGCTCGCGAAATCAGTTGCTGTTTAGCGCGTGGTAGAGGAGGTCGCTCGCACGCATCGCTAATTTTTTACCTTTCTACGTGTTATATAAAGTTCAAATTGTAATATTATTGGTAATTACAATATAAAGAGGATCCAGGAAAAGAAAATGTTTAACCCATAATGTCGAAATATAAAAATAATTCGAGTGAAAATTATCGTTTTTCAAGTTGTGAAGAAAGTGATAATGGGAGTGACATTGTGGTGCGCTCACAATTTGGCGTAATGCGAATTTCGAGTGATAGTGATGATAAAAATTATTTTGCTGATGTACCGGATTGCGAAAATACGATGTGACCTTGATTTCAGTTTTTGTTATAATTTTTGTTTATAATATATATTTCCATAATTTTCTTTATATTTTATTATCCTTCTACAAGTTTTTATTAAGAACACACCGAAAAAGTTATTAAAATTATCCAATTTTTGGAAGAAATATAGTTTTTTTTCCAGACAAAAATAAATGACATCATAAACAAAAGATATATTTGACGTTTTTAAGTATATATGAGTAAAAACCATGGCACCAAAACGGTTAAATCTGCTTCATGTATGGTTATATTGAAACTTTGTATGGTTTACTGTATTTTTATTTGGAATAATTAAAATTCAGGATAAAAGTTCATGTACATGGTGCTTTCACAGTAATGAAAATCTGTTTCCTTTTAATGATATTATTTTGGAAAATTTACTATTTTTGATTATATGAAGAACATAAGAAAGGTCACGTTGTAATTTTTTTCCCTGAACAGCGCCGTTTTAATTAATCAATTGCAACGTTTTTGAAATAACGGCAATACTCTAAATATTTTTCTCGTTTTAGAATAACTTGAGGTGTGGAAGTAAAATATGGGTAACTTCATGTCATTAAGACATTAAAAGATAATTTTTTGTTGGGTTTGTTAATTTCTTTCGTCTAGGTAGCGAAGTGAACATTGATGTATGGGTTTTTACCAATTTACATAAAACCTACATAAATTATATACCTAGGGGATGTATTAAGTATCTATGTCCGGATCATTTGTCTGGAGTAATGAAGTAATAAGTGTAACTATCCGATTGTTGCATAGGATTTATCGGTTAGATCAAAACACCACTGATGTGGAGTTTTTTTCTGACTCTTTTTTCATTTACAAAACTACGTAATGACTATTGAATGTTAACTACAAATTTTTGTAAAGTATTTTATAGACAAATCTAAAATATTTATTTATACATAACATTTATTATTTCGGCCGGGTTAGGTGCAAAAAAAGCATGGTATGTTTTGATGCAGGGCAACGTACAGTGATCTAATAATTATTTTTATCTAATAATTATTTTTAAAGACGTGTCGAAAGACATTTTTTTTCTGTAAGAAAAAAAATGTTTTCTCGTTTCTTTGGTGTCCAATTCGGGGTTTTATTGAAAGTGTGCCAATTTTGTTGTCTCTCTATGATATTCTTACATTAAATACAAACCAATTGATATCTAATTTGCTGTAGTCGGTTTATCAGTTTTTGGGTTGTGATTATACATCCATACCTAGACACATGCGTACATAGACTGTTAAGTTTATTAGCCTTCCTTTGCTGCGCCATAATAGAGTAAAAAGGATATGTTGATTGTCATAAAGATACAGAAATATTCGATAAATTTTCACTAATTTCTAAATACATTACATTTCAAGAAATGGTAGAATGAAATAATCTAAATATCGACCAAAAATTGTTGGGCGTGAAAATGTAAACACTTCCACACCACCAATTTGAATCATGCAAACTTCAGACTTTTAACTGAATTTATTTTATATCTGTCTGAAACAAATGAACTGGTACAACGAGTTTTCTATTTAAAGAATAAATTGTGGACATCGGTTAAAATTCAGTTTCAGGTATCTATTTTCAAAACCATCTTGATACCGAAGTGAATATTAAAAACAAAACCTGCCAAGAATTTCGTTCTTATTTAAAATTATCACCACCTCAGTTGTCATGTTCATCAGAAAAATATAATAATAATTAGTTTTTCCTACATTTCGATTCATGACTTAGATATCATTTTATTATATTATTTTATGAAATAAAGGCTCTCAACATATAAAATTAGTTCTTTTATTCTCTCGCCGTAAATTTGACAATGTTCCATTTTCAGTAAAAATAAAAACGGTCACGTTATTCATATAAAAAACATAATCCATACTACGTGAAATTTTCTTTTGGCGTCTGATTAAAATAATACACAGATATTTATTTGCCTTTTCTTTTCTCTTAAAAAATCATTGAGCATAAAACCACTCGACATCGATAAGCGTATTTAATGCCTTAGAGCTTAAGTGCGAAGTGGTGTATCGATATCAATTTCTATTATATGAGATAAATCATGAACATATAGAATAAGAATTAGTCTACATTTTTCTCTTTCATTTATTTATCAAGTGTTTTTGTTAGTTTGTGAAATTGTAAGTGTCAATAACAAGTGTTGGTGTAATAATTAATAGAAAAAAATAGCTAAGAGCAAGTATGAGAGCATAATGATCTGTACCAATATAAGGATACATAAAAACAACGAAAAAATTGTGAAATCGCATACCAGACACGTGTGATATACCCGCAACCTTTTGATCTATAGCGTCCGTATAAGGCATTGTTATGACTTGACTATATTTTTATAACTTGATAAATATTGAAATTATGAAAAAAAGGATTACAATATTATCTATATAATATGTTAAATCAATCTGAATATTGATACGTGAAGAGAAAATTAGTATCCCTTTTTAAGAGTTTGATATTTGTCATAGTTAATTTGTCATATGTGTTACGAAACATTAAATTATATAATACAAATACATTAAAAGATTCATTGTTCACATTCATACTGTTAAAGTACACGATAGCCTAGATGCTTAGAACTTAAAAATTTAATGATTTATGGTCGAATTTCGACGACTGGGCGACCACTTATACACGACCATTTATAATCGTGCTTAACAAGTTTATTTATTTGTCATGGCATATTGTTGATTTTATTGTATTTTAATTGGTTAGTTATTAATATATTTTCGAACTAAAGGACCAGAATATAAAATAAATAAACCGGGAAAGCGCAAGTCTGGCTCGCGCAATGAGGTTTCCGTACTTTTGTTTGAATTCAATCATTTATTTATCACGTTACACAATATTTCTTTCTAGCACAACAAAAATATTTAGTAACACCTAATATAATTAAGTAAAATAATAACAGTAGTTTAGTACAGGTACAGTCGATAGCACTTCAAGATTTACATTTGAACTATCAATCTCATCCCTATGCCTTTGAGATAAAGTCGAGTCATAGTACAAAATCTAAAGTGCTGTCGACTGTATTTATATACCAAAATAGAGTATTTTAGTTGTAGTGTTTTCATCTTTATTTTATGCATTTGTACATAATAAGTATAACACATGGTATACTGTTTTCTTCAGGTTAAAAAACAAATATATATTTTAAAATACAGTAATTTTTGCATTGGATTTATGCCATTTGTATGGAGTTTCTATGAACTTTTTACAGACGCTAAGTAGGTTCTACTAATTTACGAGCAACAGTAAACTAATTTATGGAACTACATGCCATAAATTAGTTTACTGTTGCTCGTAAATTAGTAGAACTTACTTAGCTGTGATAATTTTCCTTTTAATTTCTTTGTATTTATTACTATTGTGAATACTTTTAAATTTTCAAAAATAATGGTTTTACTGGTAGGGGTAGGGATAGGTAACTCTAACAAAAATAATCATTTTAAAGGTTAATATTACGTAAACGGATCCTCGTATCGAAAATATGTTTATAATATACCCCCAATATTTTTGAAAAACATCTTAAAAAACATCGTAAAAAAATCACCCCAACTTTACAAGTAGTGGAGGTAACATAAAAATCTTTTTTTGAAAAATTTTATTTCATAACTTTGTAAGTATTATAAATACGTATAATCGTACTGAATGCCAGCTTTATAGTACTAATAGTCCTCGAGTAAAACGGCTGTGGCATACCGACGGGCATGGTGAGGGAAAAAGGGTTCGTATTTTGGATAAAATCATTTAGTAATTATTTTCATATGAATTACTTCCATAAAGATGGGTTTATATCTAAATGAAATTTTATATTACTTGTTACACAATATATTACCCTCATATATGGTACGGTCAGTATCTACTATCAAGCTTATGCTAGACATAGAATCTTTAGTATTAACCAAAAAGCACTCTGTATTCCGCAAGTACCAAGACTTTTTAACTCGCTTCCATTAGAACCTTATCCATGTGGATCACCGAAGGTCATTTACCATCTCGGCAATGCGGAGTTGATTTATAAATGCCATAATTGGCGATTAGATACACTTACTTAGCTAAGTGGTCATAAAGTTTACGTCAAAATGTCAAGTTTTAAGGATGGCTCAGATGCTGGCCGCGTCCAGAGTGACACGTTGCCTTGGGTTTGTGACTCTTTGAACTATCAAATGTAATGAGATAAGAATGACAAGTACCCATCGATCATTTTGTACGAAAACAAATTTTAGCATCGTTTACACATATCGCTTTGCCATTTGATTTATTTATTGTTCGTTTGTTTAATATAAATAAGTTATTACATCGGAAAAATATGCCGTATTTTGTCGGAACTTTTTTAACGTTAGGAAGTGAATGCGTAGAAATTAAATACGGAGAAAAATCACGTTATGATGTCAGCAAGTATGATGTCAGCCGTCTTCTCGACAAATTACGTTTCTAAGCGTAAACGATGGACCAAACGTATAATTATAGAACTGATTTCGCTTTTAAGTACCGGCACTCACATTTATCTTATTAAGCTGTAATAAAAGTTTACAACCGGAAATATGAATGCTATTAATTGGTTGTTGCGATACTTGCTATTTTTGGATTTCAGATGATTACCCAGAATTATTTAAAAATTGTAATACGTTATTTTTATTAGTTTTTGAGATAAATACGGAAATTATTCGAAACATCTATTCGATAGATTTACTGCGAGACTTTTTGTTTTTTATTTATTTAACCTTATTGCGTACACTATGGCGTTGTTTGTTCATTGCAATTGTGTATGCGAGTCAGGATTACGTTTTACATTGTGTTATTGTTTGATTCAAGTTAATTACCTAATGTTCATTATAATACTTGATAAATTTATTTCGAAACTTTTTATTTGTTGCTTACACTATGGCGTTGTTTGTTCGTTGACATGGTGTATGCGAAGTCAAGATTACGTTTTAAATTGTGTTATTGTTTCGTTAAAGTAAATTACCTAACGTTAATTAAATTTTACGTATTGTATCTATAATATAAATAATCAACTATTAAAGGTTATGTTGCAAATTTATGATGTATATTGTCATTTTCTTACGTATTAAATAAATTAGAGAACAAGATAGGTTGATGATTTTCATTGAGAATTTCTCAGTATTTTTATATTAATACCGCTGTTTTTATTAAATATATAGTCAGATTTATTTTATTAGTGTTTTATTTTTGCAACAACGGTTTTGGAAAAAAAAACATTTTTGTTTGTCAGATTTCTCCTCTTACAACTGTTACCGAGAATAATTGAAAAAAAAACAATCAATTAAAATATATGTGCCATATTTACAAACACAACAAAAGAAATTAGGTGAATCGTTTCAGTAGTTATGGAGAGAAAAGGAAAATAAAAGTCAAAAAGTTTGTTTTTTTTATGAGAGACCCACATTTACACTTTTTATTGTTTGTTTCTGAATTCTGTGATGTATTTTTGTTTGGTAAGCATTTATTTTAATTATAATCGTTTCTCAGAAAAGGTTTAATTCAATCAAAATTTGTACCACTTCTCTCATTTGTCAACAATATTTACGTCACCGACCTCAAAGATATCGTGTAGTTACTGACAGTGTTATCAACAACAGCTATGTAGTTTAAATTAAATATTCAGATTATTTTTCCTTAAGGATATTTGATAACCAATATTGCCAACATTAGTAAAAACTTCTTTTTATTAACAGTATGCAATATAATCAATAGTCAAAAAAGTTTGAAATCATCAATATTATTTTTATCTATTGTCTTAGCTTTGATAATATGTGTGAGGATATGCGATGAGCTATATTAACGATCGGAAATAAACTAGCACAAAAATACCAGTCTTCCACTGGTTACGAGTAACGCTCAACTAACAATAATTGCGTGTAAGCGCGGTGGAGCACCCCAGGCTTGGGAATGCGTATGGGAAATGAGTGTGCGCATTGGACGCTGTAACTCGCACGCAAATCGCGTAATGACGGGTTCGATACAAAGAGGCCTTCGAAGCCTTTCATTACGTCGACAATGAATGGCGATGATATTTGGAGGTATGAGTACACTATGCTCCGTGCGAAATTTTTATCAATTCAATTGACGGATAATTTCACCAACCAAATTGCTTCCAATTTATCGGTTGTGTGAGAACTTAGTTTATTAATTAAATTCGTTTGGACGGGTTCGGTTTAGTTTTTGTACGGAGCGTTTAACTGTTTATTAATTTCATCTTTAAATAATTAATTTAAGGTTAATTTTCAGATATGAAAGTGAGCTTTTCTTTGGCTAAAAAATGAAATGGGTAATGGAGTAAATTTTATTTGAAAATACAACGGGTTTGAAGATATTATTTTGTAGTAATTAGTAGTATATATTTAATGTAAGTAGGAGATAAATATAAAAGTAGGATATAGAGAAAAATACAGAAAGATCCAGATCAGCTTGTCCATCACTTATTCAAACTGAATACTGTTAATTTTGTTACATGGACATTAATTAACTTTTTGTAAAGTGCTTCTTTATGTAATTGTTAAAGTTTGAATATGAAAGGTAAAATTGAAAGAGAATAAAAGGAACTTGGAATTAATTTTTTTGAGATTGTAACTAATGTTTATAGATATGATAACATTTGATGGATTCAGTGTTGAAGTATGTATCAATTTTTCACGGCCCTTTAATTTTGTTAAACAGTTAAGTAATAATTTAGCTGCAACATTAATATACATACTGCCATCTATTATAATTGTGGAAGTAAACTTATATTGAAATAAGTGCGTTTTGTATTGAAATTTCAAACTACCATATCCTCTTTTTTAATCAGTTGATTGCGATGAAAAAACAAGGCCTTAATGTTACCCTAGGGCTTAATAAATCTACCAGTGAAAACCTTACCGATATTCTTTTAGTGACTCTTACGTATATATATATATAGAACAAAAAAAGTCCAGAAACAAGTTTTATATGTCCCGTTACTTTTTACAGTACTATGTTCCTCTAAAGCGTTTTTTTCCACATTCTTAAAATACACAAATAGGCTTATTCTATAGATTTGTTATATATATATATATTATATGTTATATATATATATATATATTTGTTATATATATAGATTTGTTATATATATATATGTATATATCTCTATATATATATATATATATATATAGTTTTGTACCAGTAGAATGTTAATATATTCTTGAATTTTAAATTCCCATATTTTCCGATTGAGTGAATCATTGCAAATTTTTTTTCTGAAACTAAATTTGAATTGAGTCAATACTTTCTTACATTTTGTATGCATAAACACATACACAAACAGAAAAACAGCCAAAAATCCCAATTCGTTTTGCAAATTTATTTAATGTACAGCGCAAAAAGTTTATAGTTTTATTACATGTATAGACTTAAAGATGCTTTGAATTGAGACGAATTTTTGAGCTTTTTAGTAGCGAGCTTTTTAGTACTTTTTGTTAGACATGTTTAAATACCGAACGTGTCATTGATTGATAGGATGGTAAAATATTTTGTAACAGGGCATTTGGTATCACAGAATCATTAATTCATCGTATGTATGTAAAGTTTCTAAGCATTATATTATTATCAGAATAGATGGTGATGCCATTTTTTTGCAAGACGGAAACTTGCAAAGAGTTGTTAGCTAAATTCGTTAAGCTAATAAATTGTCCGGTGCAAAAATATTCTAAATTTGAGATGGCGATAACTGTCTTGAATTTATTTTAATAAATTAATTTATGCGAAACTTGATACAACGAGAAGTGTTAAAATGTTGAATAAATACATAAAATTAATTTATGTTCCGTAATACAAGTTGCCTGGGAGGAATTTCGTTTCAAGTTTTTTTAACTTATATTTAAGGTTTGTCAGTTAGCTACAGAAGATAGTGTATGGTGTTTCACAATTTTAAATAATTTTGGATATTTATTGGCAGTTAATTACATATCTATGGTACATTGCTTTAATGAACCTCTTTCAACTATTTTTTTTTATTTTGAGAATTTCTAATTATTCCTATTCTGTCTGTTTCGACATCACTTCAAGCATATTTTTATTATTGAAATTGCATTTGAATTTTCAAATTACCATATATACTTTTCTAGTGGGTTTATTACAATGGAAAAAAGACTATATGTGGTGTCACATCCTAGGAAATCCTAGAGTTAAAACTTCATAAAGGTGCCTTCATTGGCTCTTCCCTAAAGCGCGAACACATAAACCTACTCAGATACAACTAGACAAACAGGTACCCAGAGAAAAATTCTAAACACAATCTTCTATTATTTTAATTGGTCTACTTATATCATTTCTTCTTAAATATATTCAGTATGAAGATAGATTCTGGAGACATTAACAGTATAAAGATTATATCCAATCTTCTAGTAGAATTAATTCGTTGGAGAAAAGACTATTTTTTTATCTCAACATCTATGGTCCCTATTCCTAATAATCCTAAAATTTCTTAAGCAATATTGACCTTTATTTGTGAGCCAAAAGTTGTTTTCGAAGTTAAACTACGTAACATTCTTTAATAATTACATCGGAAACATTTTGTTATTGAGTTGATTTTATTTTTTATTTCTGAATGTTATATTCGGGTAATCAAACATATACCAATTTATGTTTCTCAATTTCTAATTAAATATTCATGGTATTCTCTGTTCATATGCGATCTGGCGTCTCTCATTACGGGAATGAATGCTGTAGTAGATTTCAGAATGGGATCTGTTTTAATATCTATTATTAATTGTTATATTTGCTTACTGACTCATTTCTTTTTTAATGTTCTATATTCGTTATGTGTAACTAACTTGTCAGATATTTTCGTTCGCACTGTAAGTTAATAGGCTTGAATAAAGTAAATAAATAAATAAATTAGGCCCACATAAAGGCCTTCGTGTGTAATAATAAGGTATACATTACAAATGTAATGCGCGCGATTTTGCTTACATGATGATATCACTTGAAGGTTATCATGGTCACATACGGCAGCTCATTACTGGCAGTCTCTTAAAGATAGACATGCAAGGTTTATGTATTTAAATGTTTATATGTATATATATATATATATATATATATATATATATATAATCTTTCTTATTTGCAGCCTTAGACATATTTGTATTTATGCTTGTTATTACGAGAATTTTAAAAATATTTAGTCAACCTCTTAGTAATATAGATATGTCAATAAAATTTCGTTTATCGTTATTCTCACTATGGTTATATTTATATTGAACAAAGGAAAAAAGGGGAAAATAATATTTATTTATCTGGTTTAATGTATCTATCTAATTCATACATATGGCGGACTTATTGCTACGAGAGCAATCTCTTACAACCAACCATAACACCAGTCCAGCCCCGTTCGACGAACGACCGGGAATCGAACCCGAGTCCCCGTGATGCGCCACATCGTAAAAAGCCGCATGCCTTGTGACCAACCCAACACACCACGGTGACGACAACAAAAATAATAAATAATAACGTGAGGAAATTAGGGTTACCATTTTACACAATTAGTGTATTTTACACAATTTATAACTTAGAAGGTTAGAAGTGTATGGTAGAAATGTGAAGGGATTTATGGACTGACATATTAATGTGAATAATAGGACAGTTTACTTATGAAATTTTTAAAAATATGTTAAAAACAATATGTAAGAATACACTTATTATACTGATTAAAACTAAATAAATTCTCGATAACACATAATACAAAAGCATATCGCATATCGGGATTGAGCAGGTATCAACACTTTAACGCTTCGATGAACTATAACTTTTTGTAGAATATTTCGTAGTCTCAAAGTCTCAAAGTGAAGAATGATTGATGGTACGATCCACAAAACGAGCAAGGCGTAACCTACAATAAAGACAGAAGACGATCAATCGCCGAGGTTCCCAAGCGCTCGGTTGTTTCGCAATTAAATCCAGCACGCAAACCCTTTACTTCCACCGCATCGGCGAAGTTTTCCCAAACAATCTTTGCATACCAGGGCTGTGAAGTCTTATATAGTGGGAGGAGCGGCTGGGGGTAGTGCGTGTGGTATTGAATTATACGCGGTAGCTGAGAAGTAATTGTGAGAAAAAGTGGTTAAGTGTCGGGTAATACTGGTTGGTATTTTTGATGGATTGGTATATAACATAATCTCAAAAGTAGGCTGTTACTTTACATATGACTTGGTGATGAAATATTTTGAAAAATATATAAATTATGAAAATTTCATCCGCCCCATTTAGTATACCAAAGTGTTTTACGTATTTCAACTCTAACATATTTATATACTTGCGTTTCGATAATAGTGATGCTTGTAATTTTAATGTCAGAAAATTTTTCAGAAACAATTTGAACATATTCGCATGAATTAACGTTAATTATTTATCTCTATTTTTGTCTCAGTGAGGTGATAATTATAGATTAAAAAAGATTTTCTTATTCTGATCACAAACACGTTTAATATTATAAACCGGAAGCCAACATTTTCTACTTGAGTATTATAATAAATGAATCTTAGATTCCGCATTTTCTGAGCAAAAACAATTTTCCGAGTCGAAACGACAAGGTTTTATAAAAATCGTTACGTCCTTTTTCGACAACCAATTTTCGGATATGAACATAATTTCTGAACAATGTTTATATTGTCGAATATTGAATATATTTGGCGTTAATTTTGTAGAAATTCATTATTCACAATTAAATGAAACTAAGTGATGTAGTATTATTTCTAATATCTTTAATTTCTTTAGATTGATCTTTACTAATATCCCACCTGAAGATGTTTTTAATAAAACGAAACCTAGGTCGTGGTAAAGAAATTAAAGATAGTGGAAATAATACTACATCACGTAATTTCATTTAAGTTTCATGTCGTTCATTACAGTTAATAACGTATTATGAATACACAGTATTTAAAATAAAATTACATTATATTTATATATCATCGTCCTTACCTCTTACTGCCCTCATGCGTCGTCATATGCACCGCCGTAAGCAATGTCTTGCAAGACATTGCTTACGGCGGTGCATTTTTTTGGGAGTTTCCGTAGATGTGGCATAATATGAGGATTAATTTTAATATTACATAAATTATTTTATTTATTATGCTCTGCTTTAATTACGTTTAAAATTTAAAAATCGTGGGAACTGAAGTAGTGAAATTAAAAAAAATGTAAACGGTATTTAACGTAGCCATAATAGTGAAATGTTGGGTTATAGCTTATCCTTTTAGTTTGTTTAACTCGAATCATATAGCTTAATATGAGGGACGTGTCCTCTGATAGTACCATAACAGCTCTGTTATGGAGATTTATTATTTTATAAGTTTTACAATTACTAATGAGAATTTACAAGATCCAGTAAAATAGGAGTCTTTTATGAAAAATATATTGAGTTCGTAAATATTCTTGTCACCCATATCTCCTCTTACAGTTATAACTCTGGCAGACTATTCATTTGGGTAAAGACGTCTGAAAACGTCATATACTCTTAAAAATTTCCTTTAGAACATTTATAGCGCAGGAGTTTCACATATTTTCATATAGTTTTTCATCTGGAGTAGAAATATGTAAAATCGTATCATATTTTTCTTATCCATAAGATCACATCGTTACTCATCAAACTAGGGAATCTAATAATATTAAGGCGCTGGTAACTTATGTATGGGGCAGTGCTTCATTCCATTGCATACAAAAAAAATTGAGATACATTGTAACTTGTGTATCTTGTGACTTAATAATTTATGTATGGTAATAAAACAAATCGTTGTAGATAAAAAGTCGTTACTGAAAAGTCTTTTGAATTCTACACAGGCTTTGCAAAATTATGAATTGACTACGATTATATTTTATAATGTTTGTGGCACATTTAGCCTCTAAATGACATGTATATTTTAATATTAAGAATAATAATTTCATATTAGTACAAAAGTGAAACATGCCTCTTCATAATCGTTCTTTACTCCGTTAATAATCCAGCATCATGTATATTTTAATATTAAGAATAATAATTTCATATTAGTACAAAAGTGAAACATGCCTCTTCATAATCGTTCTTTACTCCGTTAATAATCCAGCATCACTTGCACCAAGTCATGTTTAGTAAGCAAACTTTAAACAATGAAATTAAATTTTAATGGCAATGCTCAATTGTTGGTTAATTAAAGTAGATAGATATTATTGGGCTACTGTTTTTCTTTATAATTGACTTACGGCAATGGTACTAACCGTATCATCTGATGATGGCACAGATGCTAGTATTTGGAGCGGTTTATCTTTTCGCATTTCAGAGACTAAAGTTTTATGTCAATTTCGAACATCAGTTGAAAAACTGTTATCATGCAGAACCATATTATTATATTTTGAGTGGGATTTGAACAATCTTCTATTCGGTCGTAACTCAAATATTTATACTATTATACTAGAGAGATAACAGTAAATTATATTTTGTGTACATTACATTAAAACAAATTTTACAACTAAAACCTTCATGAGGACATTAAGTTCAGTCTGATGATCGAATCTTTCTAAAAGAAGTACTATTGATATTTGTATGGGTAAATCTATTTTCTATTTTTGTTATAGACTTATCACTAATAGTAAAAGTGATAATTTTGCGTTATTGTCTCTTGCTGTATCTAATAGCGTTCCGCGTTTACGTAATCATCGCGTATGTAAAACTGAAATATATTCGGATTTTTCACGTTCTTATGATCTTCCATTGCTCAATTAACCGATTGCGGTTGCACGACAATTTAATTTTTATTATTTCGAGTGAAATTTATTATTTGAAATACATTTTGATGTGTTACAATTTTATACAAATTGCGAATGTTTTATATGCCTTATTTTTCCCTGGTATTGCTACTGAAATGTTTCGGTAATTGTGTATAAATGAAAAAATAAATCATTTTTGAAAAAAGTATCAGAACGTCCTGTTTGCACGTCCGCGGTAAAAACTTTGACCGGCAATTGTTTCTTTTAATTCCTTAATTCAAAGCAGACGAAATCTATTTCGATTGTAGTTTTCATTATTTCTTGTCATTTTAAGGGTTCCGTACCTCAAAAAGAGAAAAGACACCCTTACAAGATTACTTCGTTGTCCGTCTGTATCAAGACCCTTTTTCTCAGGAACGCATGGATGTAGTAAGTTGAAATTAATATACTTAGGTTTCCGCTCCCTTGGAGTTTATAAAAAAATCAAACTTCCAAGTTAATGCTATTAAGAAGAAACGTAAAAATACAGCCATTAATGCCGCATATTTTGAAACTCGCAAATAAATCGAAACCCATAGGATATTTCTCATGAAATTTGGCAACAAGCGAGATCTTATAACACAAATATAGAAAAAATCGTTAATTTGTAGTTACAATACATACAAAAAATTAAATATTTGCCTGTGAAAGACATAGTAAGCAATATATTTTCGTTCTGAGAAATTGAAACTTTGTAAATAGTTTAATAGGACTTTTTATACCATTAAATTTTTTTAAATGCCTAAATGTGTGCTTGGTTTTTTGTTATCAAATTGCCACGGTAGGCTGTTTTCATAATACATTATCTAATATATATACGAGCAAACGATATTAATATTTGTTCTATTTAAATAAACCATCATTTATAGCGATGCAAGAATTCAATTCTAAGAATAAATTTAAACAAAAACTCACCCTGTTGGAAGTAGTTAGCCTTCCTAACATAAACGCAGACGAGTGCCATGAGCTGAAGCTGGGAGAGACGCTGACGCGTGGAGGGGGGCAACGGAAGCAGCTCGCGCAGGTTCGCGATCTCCGCATTGATGAGGTCGCGTCGCAGCTTGCTAGCGCCCTTCGTCGACTTGCTCGAGTCGAACCTGCGAGGTAAACTAAACCTGTTAGCAAAGACACTAATTAATGAGATAAGGTCACAATTTTCAAGTGAAGCTTTGCCGAAGATTTTGATGAGCTCTTACTAAAATTTATATCATATTAGATTTAGTTGGCGAAATCATTAGAGCTTTCAAGCTTATTAAAATTTTTAGATAGATAAAGAAATGAACAGTACTGTCAAAGTAACCAATGTGTAACCTTAAATAATTGGAGAAAGAAGAAAACGACCTAATAAATTAGAACAATTGGAAAAAGGAAAAAAAATGAAGAAGACTTTTTAGAGATGCCTTTGCCTAAATAGAGTACGCATATCTACTAGGACAAGTGTGTTTATTACTTAATTAACCAACTATTGAGAAGGTCTTCTTCAAACTATAGTGCAAGTAAAGTATAGTTATAATTCATGAATTAGCATAATTATTGTACGACTAAAGTCAGTTAATTTATTCAGTATTATCAGTTTTATATTATTCAGTATTATATTAAATATGTTGTTCATGTATTTCCAGAGTCTAACATCTATTGGGTTGGCTAGTAAGTTTTTAGCTACAACTTCGAGGCATTTCTAGAAAGATTCTCGAAACATCTAGAAGGTTTTGCTAAAGGATGTCAATAAATCAAAGTGCAATCAGTTGACATAGCGCCGAAGCTTTAAGTGCATTAAATAAAAGATAAAGGATTTAAATCTATATCAAATACGAATTTTATTACTTTACGAATTTCGTCCGGGTTTCGATGTAAAGACTGCCACAAATAATATGTGTTTACGCGATGGCAAAGATGTGGTTCAGAAAGTTCAGAAAGGGGGCAATGATCGTGAGGACGAACCCCGTACCGGACGTCTGGGATAAGTTTCAAAATACGTGTGTGGATACCCCTCGAGTTGTCATCATATCACCTTTAGTGCAGAGTTGATACTTGTCAACAGTTATTGACTGACTGAATCAGTTAGTAACTGGCAATGAGAAGTGGGTTACATACCTTAACCAAACACGCAATCGTCAATGGACAGGTGTCGGAGAAACAGGAGTTTCAGTATCCAAACCTGAAATAAGTGTCAAAAAAGTGATGCTCAGCTACTAGTGGATGTCAGGGAGTGATGATGGAAGGGAGTTGCTTCCAGAGGGATCGACAATTAATGCAGACATTTACTGTGAATAATTGGACCAATTTGCTAACAAATTGAGTAGCCACCAGGATCGAGTTTATTTTCTACATGATAATGCTAGACCACATGTTGCAAAACGTACTCGTGGTAAATTAAAGGAGCTAGGCTGGATTCTACTCACTCATCCACTATATTTGCCGGACATTGCGTTCTCTGATTATCATTTATTCAGTGCTCTAAGTAACCATTTACGTGAAAAAAAATTCGACGTGAAAGAAAATTTCCAAAACGACCTCGCACAATTTTTTTAATCAAAGTGGCCGGAATTTTACAAGAAAGGCATATTATCACTGCCAACTAGATGGTGACAAATAGTAGATAACAAATTAAATTTAGTATAACATATAATTTTTTAATAAAAAATGTCGACAGCAACTCGGAATTAAAAACTTATTAGCCAACCCAATATATACCGCCAGTAAAAGCGAGTTGCAGAAAATTTTTAGTAAAATTAAATTATTGTTTCGCGCTATATATAATAATTAAATGAGGCACATCCATAGATTTTAATCAGTCCCTTAAAAGAACTAACTTAATTACGTTTCAAGTTCATTCTTTTCATCTCAATTCGTGTATCAATTTGCTGCGTATAAAACAATCGATAACTATCCTTCAACGGCAAATCAATTAATACGACTGTGCATGATGAAATATAACCTAATCCATTGTGAGCGAAGCGATGGTAAGGTTGTACGTCTTGTGTAGAGGAGTAACAAGAGGCTGTACGAATACACATTAATTACAACATTGAGTATGTTTTTATGTTGTCATCTCATTCATAATTCAAATTTCATTCGGCATTTGATTGTGGATTCATGCATGGAGAGTTTGGTATTAAAGTAAAATATATATCGGCTTAGATGCTGATGAAGCTTTTAAGTTTTACAGAAACAAAAAGCGAATTATATTTTATTTTAATATTAACTTTTCTGCCTATTTACTACATGATATTAGTTCATCAGTGTCACTTTATTTGGTAGCTAAAAGTAATCTTTCCACTTCTTCTCCAAAGCACAAAGTTGTTTTTTTCTGCTGCAGTATGATATCACGATACTAGCTCTCTGATACGCAGTTAATGCGAACTTAACTTTGGAATCTTTTTCAGTAAGGCTTTTAAATTCTTTGAAATTTAAGAAGGATAAGGATTATCGGAGACAACAAATTTCCTTCTCCGAATCTTTTTAATCAATGTTTGGCAGAATATACCTTCAACCACTGTTGTGCGTATGTTTCGTGTTTCTTCAGTCGCTTTTTATCGCAAATGTAATTCATGAACAAGAGCTTTCTAAGTTATTTTCGTAAAATTTCCATACTTTTTTGTTCCTTACTAGTCGAAACTTAATTGCTAGTTGAAAAGAGTATCGGACGATGTGTATTTTAAATATCGTATTAGAGATGTTCTAGAAGTTTATATAATATTCTAGAAATCGCAGGAAACAAATGACGGATTCATTGGTTGTCAACCTAAAATATATCGTATAATAAAGAAATGTCACGACGTACGACATTGACATAAGTCATTTGTTTCTTTTACTAATACAGGTATTTACAGTCATTTATCTATTACTAGCTGGCTGTCCCGGCCTTTTTCGGTGATAAAAGTTACCATGAATGCATTTTATTTTAATTGCTTTTTTTATCTAATAATTGTTTGCTATATATATGTAATAATAATAATAACTCCCCGGTTAGACTTTGTATAATAAAACGTATTATAATAGATAATCTATAAGAAATTATAATATATAACGTAGTGTTTTTTGCAAATTATCTTAATGTTTACATTATCTTTGTAAGGCATTTTAATGTAACATAATTTGTTTGCACATTTAACCCAAAAATTTACCCGGCGTATTTCGACTCCATTTGTTCAAGTTATCATTGATCATTAAATGCACACTTGAAAAGTATAATATGTATTTTATGTGAATTTGGACATTATAACATAAGTTTCATATGAATATGACAAGCTGTCTATGTAACCCTAAAAAAAAAACGAAATTTTTCTCTTATAAAAATTAATTAAATTTTTCACAACTGAATGAAACTATGTGATGTAATATTATTTCTACTTTATTTAAATTCTTTACCACGATCTAGGTTTCGTTGTATTACAACATCTTCATGTGGACAATTTATAAAGATTGATTGATCTATCTTTATAAATTGTTCACATGAAGATGTTTTACAAAAAAACCTGGATCGTGGTAAAGAATTTAAATAAAGTAGAAATAATACTACATCACGTAGTTTCATTCAGTTGTGAAAAATTAAATTAAAATAAATTTCTACAAAATTAACGCCTAATATACACAATATATCAAAATTTATGTTGTTAAGGTAAGGTTATAAATTTGGTTAAACTGAAGTAAATTCCTGAATTAATTTTTTATTATTTTGATTCAATCTACATATTTAATTAGTTTCAAAGATGAAAAAAATAATCTGAATTATTTTAATTTTTTGTAACCTTTGAAGTATTTTATATTAAGTTTGTAAGTTAATTAATTTCTATCAAGTTTATCCTCTTTTTATTATATAGATATCACGATTATAGCCAAATTTAATTACGTATCATTACTCTTAATTATATCAACTCGTTTTGAACTGCGTCTATTAATGTATCGTTCTTCTGTATTTCGTGATTAAATTTTTTTTTTTGCTTTTAGAAAGAGTAAAAAAAAAACGTTAAGAAAAGATTGTTAAGGACATTCATTCTTAAGAATATGTTGAAATGTTTATTCTTAAAAATAGTAACTAAGTGAAAAAAAGTCTTATGGAATGTATATTTGGAATTGGATCTTTTCAACCTGTGATTTATCACAATAAATTATATCTATTAAAATGAAACATCTATCAATTGAGATTTGCTTTGAAAAGCTCAAACGATGCTTTTGATTAAAATTTCTACGTGATCATTCAATAAACTAAGCTTTCAAAATTAATGCTCGTCGCTGATCACTCTCAGTGCGCACTTACACAAACATCGTTTAATCAAGAAAACAAACCTGTAACAGCGTATTTGATTAGTCACGGTAAGAAATATGCCCGTACTAATTGGTACTTTATATTGATTGTCTTCTTAACACAAAACAAATTACCTCCTCTCATTTTGACTTACAAGATTCATTTGGTCTCGTGCGATGCGAAGGAGATGACGGGCCTCAAAATTAGATATATCCGCGTCCGACTGCAGCGGTTTACTTTGGACGGAAGTCAATTGGGTGGTTACTCGTCAATAGTTTATATGTTCGAAAGGCATAATTACACTATTGTATTGTCTTGCCAATTACTAATTTGTCTCACATCAATTATGGGTATTCGACTAGGACGTTGATAACAATTTAACCTTTTAATAGACCGTGTTTATTCAATTTATTTATTGAACTTGAAACTGTTCACTTAAGAGCGTTTTGTAATCATCGAACTTATAAAGTCAAGGTTTGCAATACTGGCAAGGTTTGAATGTTTTGAAATGAAAAAATTAATGAAAAAGTATTGCATTTAAAGTAGGCAGAATCGCGGTGTCGTGTTAGAGTAATTGGTGAAATTAATATAATTTAGGAAATAATTAAAGAAAAAATTGCTTCAATTGACATTTTTGAATTTACTTATTTAGATCATGACCAGTAATAAAATTCCTTTATCAGCCGTTATCAAGTTACCTCATTTTCGGTAAATATATTTGGAGTTATTGGCTAAATTCTATATTTAATATTAATTTTCGAAAGTAAGTGGACAATATTTCTTGACGGATATTATAAAATATATAGTAAAAAAACGGAGAAGAAAATACGCATTTTTATGAAGGTTGTCTTGTTTAGAACTTGAGAAATACTGTCGATGTATTGTTGCAGCCGTAGGTCAAGATATAGTTTCTCTACCAAAATCCATTAATATATTTAATCGTCTTTAATGTGTCAATAGATAAGGTGGACTCAACGTTATAGGAGCAATCTCGTACTGCAACAAGTTATGAATAAAATTGCGAAAAATATAGTTAAAAAATAAAAACTATATTGACAAGAATAAATGTAAGAACAGGATTTAGGAGAAAAAAATAGGGACGAGACAATGGGAAAGTTTCGAAAGTGATTATTTTCCTACGATCTTTAATATGTATATATATATATATATATATATATATATATACATATATATATATATATATATATATATATATATATATATATTAATTATGTACACAACCAATTTCTCTCTTTTTGAGTCTTTTTATCTTCTAGATAATCATGATCACTGATCCTGTCATTGATTATGATTAGAGAAATAAAATAGAAACGAGATGCATCTAGACACTACTCGCCTGTGTGCTTACTAAGTTCGCGCAGACATACATTGTGTATAAACTTGTTACATGAAATATTGGTGAGTAAATTTGATTTTCTAATTAAAAGGAATTGAGCACACTAAGTGCGACATTTAATACATGAATAATTATGTTCACCCTGAACCAACCTTTCGTGAAATGCTCACCTAGAATCATAAAACGAAAAGCTGTTATTTGTGTTAAATTTAATTTAATATTAGAATAACATTTGGCACCAATTTCGATCTTAATTATCCACGACCTTATGTATTTACACACTAAATATATAATTGGATTTTGTAGAGAAGTTATATCTTGACCTGCGGCTTCAGCAATAAATTGACACTATTCAGTATTCAATGGAAAAGTTCTAAATAAGACAGCTTTTACCAAAATGCATTTTTTTTAATATTCATGAAGAAATATAATGAAACATGAAAAATTTCAATATCTCTAAATATATTTACCGAAAATACGGAAAATGATAAAGGAAAAGGATGGCTGATAAAGGAATTTTGTAACTGGTCATGGATTAATAATTTTAAAATATCTGAAGCATTTTTTATATTTTCTCTCGAATTTCAATATTTATATACAACATTTTTATTATTTACATATATTAATACAATATTTATATTAATGACACTATTTATTCTAACATGACTCCGCAATTCTGCTTACTTAGAATGCGTCGCTTTTCTCGTCATTTTTGCCTTTCAAATTATTTAAGCCTTGCTAGCTTAGCTTCTTTTTTACATCAATGTGTTTTGGTGGGATCACTGTTTTTACGAATCTTTGTGAAAAGCCCTTTAAAATGTCTGTGAGGCTTAATTAGACATGATTGGCAGATTAATTAGCGTATAAACAGGAGTCCATAACATGTAATTATTTAAAGAGCAAGTCAGTCAACAGCAGTTGAGCTAATTGGATCAAATATTTTTTGTTCCTGTAAACTTTTCTTACCTCAACTAGAACACCAGTCTATGAAGGTTGCTTTGTGATATCTAATTTTTTACATTAAAATTTATTACTTAAATTTAACAATTCAAACCAGAATTCAGAGGTCAGAGTGATGCAGAAAACATGGTATCTCTAGTTTAACCTATGTTTTTTAACTTGGTAATTTTAATTGTACATGAAAAAACCTAGTCGAAAAAATTAATTTCTTAAAATTAAAATCTTGTGCAGCGTGCGTGAGTTTGCAATCGAACGGTTTTGGGGTTTTCTTCTTTCAAATGTGCGATAAAAACATACGAATGCAAATGTGGTTGCATTTTAAAAGTCCTTTTAATCATCTATCATTGATATACATTTGTTGTAAGATAAATTTTTGGCAATTTTGTTATAGTTTTTAACAGTCGATTAATTTTAAAGTTATTGTACAAATTTCATATACACGTATTTTTAGGCAGGTTTCATTTCGATCAAATAAGAAGTACGGTCTTCAACACACCTACTGATATATATATATATATATATATATATATATATATATATGTGTGTGTGTATATATATATATATATATATATATATATATATGTATATATACCAGTTATGTTATATGTACCAGTGATTAGTGATGTAAAATTAAACGACGCAAAGGGAGACACATTTTTCCATAGATTTGTATGGAACAAATATAGTTAATTCTTATAAGTGAAAAAATACAGTACAAAAATATCTTTAAAAAAAAATTTATAATTTTTATTTATAATGAAAATGACGTGCTATAGAAATATAATACACATGAATATGACAATTACGTTTTTTTGTGAAGAAGTCCTTTAAACGCATTTATTTTCTTTCTTTCTTTCCATTTTCGTGAATTCCTCTTTAATATTTATAGGCGACAGAAGTGTTATTATTAATGTTAAAGCTTTTTTAAAAGTTGGGATCATTTGCTTCAAATATTTGCCTTGCAGTTTGGATGTGAATAAAAGCTTTGATTAGTAATTTTGAAGTTAATTGTTTAATATCGGTGCTAAAAGAATCCGAAGCTACTTGGTCCTCCTTTTACGCTTTTAGCTCAATTAAATCTTCATTAGATAATTCTTGATCATGTGAAGCTAATAATTCGGCACCATCATCACCATCATTCCAAATAACAGGAAGACAATTTTTGTTGTGATTCTTTAATGCCCTTGGATTTTCAGATCGATACACAGGCTTAAATTTGAAGTCACCTTCAGCATTGCATTCTAACAACAATGTGAGGTGATCTTTGCGGCTTTAAAACTTTTTTTTCCAGAGAAATATATTTTCTCGCAGGCAATTTTTTCCAAAACAATCCAGACTCGTCAACATTAAAAACTTGTTTTGGAGAAAGTGATTCTTCTTAGATAATTTGCCGTAAAGTATTTGGAAACTCACGAAACTTAAAGTTGCCACGAAACTTAAAGTTTCCTGATCATCATCGCTTTTTTGCTTTTCCTTTAATTTTTTCAATAAATTGAGTGCTTTATTTTGTATGAGAGGTACTCGTGTACTACGTACTAAGTGGTACTCGTCGTTTTGTTTGGTTTTGCATCCGTATAAAAAGTAATATTTCCATTTTTGGAATCGATTTTTGTTATTTTCTAATCGTTATTGAATTCATACTAGTAGCGTTTTCTATAGCTTTCGTCATTTTATTTTTTTCTTTTACAATGTTGTGCGTGGCAATTTTAATAGATTTGCTATCGACGATGGAGTAAGGCCTCTGCTATTCATTGATAAAACTTTGATTTTACTTCCAGTGTAATCGAATGTCTTTCGTGTTGTTTCCCGATCACTTTTTTTTACTGGTGGAATTTTAACTTTAAATTATGATATGTTCACTATTTGCACTAAGAAAATTAGTCTCTCATAAAAAAATCATAGACTTAAATAAAAAATCATAGACTTAAATAACACAATAATTTCAGACACAATGTGAAGCGCTTTTTGCTCGCAACGTTTTCGTATGTACGTGCACACCTACTGACATAACGATGCGAACTAAAACAAACGAGCGCTTCGTTTCTCCGTCAACTCCTCCGTTTCACCTCCGAGCCGCTCGAACGACGTAAAATGAATCTTAAACTGTTAAAACGAGGGATTGTGTAGAAATGTTGATTGACTTAAAACGACATGACGAAAAACGAAACGCAGTAAAACGAGGTCTGCCTGTGTATATAAAATGCAAAGGCTAATAAGTAAATTAAACGAGTGATCTAGAATTAAGATTTTTGAATTCAGGTTAACAAGGTGGAATACGGAATTTGTCTATTTTTATCTTTATTTTCTGTTATCACATATTGAAATTACAGTTCGAATCAAAGTTTAAATTTTGCTAGTAAAAATTAAGTAACTTGGAATACAAAGTTATTAAAGAGTTCGTTAATTCTGAATCATTTCTTGTATCAAGTATGTATAATATGATTGCAAAATATCCGAAGGTTACACAAAAAACCTCAAGATTATAGACAAAAGAGATCCGCACAAATGTATTTTACATTTTACATCAGAAATGTCCTCAAAGAAGAACGTAAAATCTCAGAAATGTACTCGTAGAAGAACGTACAATCTGAGAAATGTACTCAAAGAAGAACGTGCAATCTCAGAAATGTACTCAAAAAAGAACGTGCAATCTGAGAAATGTACTCGAAGACATTCTTCTTTAAATCTATGACATCACTACACATCTTAATTACTTAATGGGATTTGATTTAAGATTATTTTTATTTACTACTTTGGACGCTATTTATATCATTGATTAAAGTCAGTTTATTTTAATTGAATGCAATTTTATAATTATTTTATAACATTTAATTAAATATTTGGGTTATTTTAATCAATTTAATTTTGTTTAGCTTTGTTATGATTACAATGTCACCAGTAGTTATTTTGTGCTCATTAATTAGAAGTTCTATCATAAGCAATGCTATATTCAAATAGACTGATTAAATTGAAATTGAATTGTGATAGTGTTATTCGCGTGCAAAATATGTTAAAATAAACAAAAATAAATTAATTAATGCACAAATTTACTGTTCAACCCTGCTGAAGTTCGGAGACAAAATGGTGTTTCAAGAGAAAATGGATTAATCACACAGAATATTTAGGAACCATCAAGATAAATATCTGTAGCAGAAATTTTAGAAATAATAAAAGGAAAACTTTATTAAGAGGTTTAAATAAATAATTTGTAAATAAAACACAAGTCGCGTTTATATTTAAATAGAAGACCGCATAAAGATTTGAAAGGAACGAAGTCATTTTTTTTAAACGATCACTTGAAATACTTACCAATTTAGATGTTACTACTCAGTTTTGTTTCTCACCTCGCAGTATTGGCTCTAGTACCCGCCGACATATATTAGAAGGGTTAAAGGTCGAGCCGCTCGTTGACTTTCAAAACAAATATCGCTTGCAACCACCAGCTGGTAGCGACTGACAGGTGTGTGTGAGATCATCGGCCGAGCACTGAGAACCTCCGCCGCGCTTTGGCATTTGAGCGTAACACACTTATAAATATGATTTTTTAATATTTACTGTCATTGATGGAGTGTATTGATTGATACTGTTGGTGTGAATTTGTACCCGGGATGAGTGGAGATGCCGCTGGACGTATTTAATCATCGCTTATTATAAATCGTTCCCTATGTTGAAGATTAATTGGTCTTGACGTTCCTCAGGGTCCCGTGTTTCTTATTATGTTGTTGGTGTGTACGTAGAATATATTTGTAATTAATTTATGAAATTCTCTAAGAATTAATAATATTCTTAATAACTTCACGTAATACGTAAATTTTACATAGCAACTAGCGGTACTTTCCGACTTAATCCGCGTGGAATTTCGACATAAGAGTTCAATATTTTTTTTAAATCCCGCATGGGTCGACTTGCGCTTCCTCCTCCCCGTTCCCCTACCCACTTTTAAGTAAACGCCGCTGCGCACCATCCGTATGGCGACGATTTAATTTAATTTTGTTCCAAATTAACTTCGGAACCGTTTGAAATGTAAATAACTTTGAGTTAAATTTGCTCATATAGATAGTAAGACAGAGGGATAAAATTTTGTTTAATATTAGTAATGTACACGCAAACGAAAAATGATTTCTAAGCTAAAAATTCGAACATCACAGACAGACACCAATTTTATTTATCTATATATTTTGATATCTATTGATTAATGAATATTTCTAATAAGTAACCACTTTTTGTTGATAATCAATTTATCGTGACAATTTTTTTTTTGATATCCTATCGCGGCCCTTTTTCTAATTAGTTAGTTTTGAATTAAGTGGGTTTTAAAATGAGATTATTTTAACTATATGTTAATAACAAAATACATTCGAGTTCGAATAATTCTTATTCCTACACACAAATCAATATCTTGAAGATATACAAACTTGAAACCATTTATTATTAAGCTTTTATGAGGTCACACTTCTGGACTTGAAATTCTACTACACGCAATAATAAACTTATATGGAAATATTAATGATAAGCACAAGTATATCCGTTTCCACCTATGTTCTTCTATTAACCATTGAATTTCAAATTTAGTGTAATAAATAATTAAGTAATTGTTAAATGGCCTTGCAAATTGTATTCCTAATCACCGTCACAACCAGCATTCATTTACAAACGGAATATTGATGGTATTGTTCTATTATTTAGTTCTTCGTCTCACGCAGAGAAAATTAACTTGTTGATATTTGTTAAGTTTATTATGTTGCACGTTTTAAGTTTTGACAATAGCAAATAATATAATTAACAATTTGTTTTGAAGATATATTAAGAATTATTTATTTCGTATAGACGAAACCTACTGAAGAATATAGGCGATGGATTGAAGTAATACCTCATAAATATCATCAAGATAAAATACACAAACTGTATCTTCGTTTTTTATCTTATAAAAGAGAATCATATAAAGCTAAGGGCGAAAGGTTGTTTCCTAACCTTAATATTATTTCATAATTTCCGTTGTGTGATACATTGGAAAATGTTATAAAATTTGAATCTGTTTATGTATTGTGTTGTGAGAATTTAATAGTGTTTAAGAAGGACGAAAGCCTTAAGCTCTACTCGGAGCAGAGATTTATGACTGATCTAAAGACGATTTTTCAACTTTCCATCAAGAATTTTCCAATTCCTTAAATACTTAATGAGGACAGATAAGTACGTAGTAAGTACTTGTGTGGAATCAATTAATATGCCAATAAAATTGTTCACTAATTATCAGATCCTTTATTATTATCAGTATTATTCGATCCTTTTCTTATTTGAACTTATTGAAAGGTTCGAAAGATAGGGGTCAAAGATTCCCATTTGATCTTATTTGACCCTGCTGATATCAATAAATGCCTCAATGGTTAATAATACACGTGCAAAGTGTCAGTGAAATGGGCGGAAATTTATTATCATTTGTAAATATTTTCATATTTTCAAAAAACACTTAACTAATGTTGGAAATTTACCATTAGCGTATATAAAGAAATTTCCCAATTCTGCATTTAAAACATTTTATGAAAATTTCGTCAGTTATATGAAATTTTTACCTTCTGACATTTTTATTTCACAATAGTAATGCTAATTTATTATTATTTAGTTGATTACTGCTGTTTAGAATTATAGGGCAATTAAATGAGCGAGCAGAGTATTATACTTATCTTTGTCTTTCCACATATAAATGGCAAAATATTAAAATATTCTATCGCTATTGATCTTTCCTGTATCATATAGATCAATACTTTTACAAAATCACTCATTCCGAAGCATATACCTTACTACTGTGACTAGGTTATTCTAAATATGAACTGGTTAATCGTTTTTATTATACGTTCATAATTCTAGATCTAAATATGGTACTCTACTGAGTTTACTCCCTAGTTATAACTTCTATGATTAACTATCACGTACAAAGTCTCCAGTACAGTAAAGGGCCTCACCTCGCGATGTAACACCGAACAATATTGTTGATAGTTGCGTAATAAACAAATACCGCTCTCGACTCGTTACAAGGCATTATGCGGACGCTTGCGGCGTCACAATGGCCGGTCGGCCCCAGAGATGCCGTGATTAATAGACGGCTCATTATAATTAATAATTTTGTAAAGAACTTCTCGAATCATGAATCTGTTTAACAGCGGGACGCGGATGCCTGCTATTAGTGAGCGAGATCTTTTCTTTCAATCTGTGCTGCGCGAGGCGCTGTACGTCTGATGCGATGATGTTGGCCTATTGTTTGTTTGAGTTTTATTAGCGCTGATGGCGGTGGGCTTTTAGGAGATCGGTGATCGGTGATCAGTATAGTATATGAAACTGTCCCAGACGCAATGTTGCAGAATGAATGGATCTTGGAGGGAACTGAAGAGTTTCCAAGAGTATTGAGTTGAAATTGAATTTCGTGAGTGGCTGTCGACAGTTGCCGTTGATCAGTTTTTGCCTATTTGCTAATCCTGTTCTTTTGCGAGGTACTAATTTTCTTATAAAAGTAAATTGTCCTAAAATATGTGGGAGACAAATATCCTAGACACGATTAAACGATGAAATTAAGCAGTTAATCTAGTTCAATTTAGCAAAATTACTGACGGAACAAAACGGGGAATGGTTATTCATTGATTGCTTATTAATTATGGTCATCTGTACTGAGTCTATACTGGTCATTTGTACTGATGTCTATATATATATATATATATATATATATATATGTATGTATATATATATATATATATATATATATATATATATATATATATATATATAAATGTAATGTGTATATCCATAGTTTTAAGTGATTGTTATTACTTTGCGAGAGTGTATTGAAAAAGATTAACTCATTAGATATACGACGCTTGGTCTTATGTTACCTCTAGAACTACAATGAGTTGCTTTAAATGTATTTGATGTCTCGATGTAATAGTAATTATACAGTAGTAGTGAGTAGATTCATTATAGAAATTGAAAATAATCACCATGTGATCTACTTAACGCGAATAATATTGACCAGATGACCTGGAACAATCTCTCGAAGTTTGGAGATCTGCATTAGAGATCGTTTGATTAAAAATCAACAGCTAAGCTTGCAACAGTTCTTGGATTCCAATTAACAGATTATGGTTAAGCCACAGAACCATGAGCTGAGGAAAGTTAACAACTTAAAAAATTAGATTTTGTGTCACCGGTAGATGCTCATACAACAAACAAAGGCATGGTAGATGCTCATACAACACATCGCATCAACAGCATCTGGATGAAGTGGCGAGTTTTTCCGTATGTTGTCTAGCAAGAAAATGCCGAAGAACGTGAAAGGAAAGGCGTACTAACCTCTAGTCTACCCTATGCGTTATATATGGCGCCGAATACTGATCTCCGGAAAAGGCGTCTACCACAAAATGCACAAATCGGCGATAACTATGATAATATAAAGAGAAAGTGTAATTCTGCTTAACAAGGCGATGGAAAAGTATATTCTTAACAGTATTAAAATTGACCCAATAGAAGACAAACTCCCTTAAAAATGATTGAAGTAGTTGGTCGGTCCCGTTATAAGAAAGTCAAAAGATTACATAAGCCAAACGGATTTAAATATCGATATCAGGTTAAAGAAACGGAGGAGACCACATCTAATTTGGCCGTCATAAACGACGACCTGAAGAAAATTCAAATAAACATTTTCACAACGAAGAACTGCGAAGAATCGTCTGAAGAAAAATGACGAGAAAAGCCGATCTTAAATGAAATGGGAGAAAAGAGAGAAAGCAAGTAAATTTTTCATTAATAACTAATATAAATTTGCTAGACGGGATTTACATGGGACTGAAAAAAATATAATCCGCGTGAAATTCTAATTCCGCGTGGTATCCTCTAATAATGATTCTGTTGTTCTGTGATAAGATATACAGGTCCAGTGGCAGATTTCAATATTCGAAAAATTGTAAAAAAAAACTACACTTCTAATACAAAGTAGGTTTATTTTAACTTTATAACAACAAATGCGGATTTAATTTTTTAAAAACCACGTTTTCCAAATGGCGGCCATCGAGTCTGACACACTCTTCGAGTCTAGCACGCATGTTTTCAAAAACGCGTTTGCAGAGCGACTGGGGTATCCTACTGACTTCGGCTCGAATATTTTCTTTAAGTTGTGTCAAAGTGCTCGGATTTGTCAACAACGGATTTTAAGTATCCCCATAAGAAAAAGTCAGATGGGCTTAAATTGGGTGACCTAGGTGGCCACGGTACGGTACCGTTTCGGGACATGTTATTTTTTGGAAATAACTGCCGCACTACATTCATGGACACATTAGCAGTGTGAGCTGTGGCCCCGTCCTGCTGGAACCATGTGTTTTGGTTGAAGAATGGACTATTCTGTAGTTCTACTCTGAAAAAGTCATTTAACATCTGGGCATATCTCTCCGAATTCAGTTACAGTTTGGCCACGTTGATTTTCAAAGAAATAAGGCCCTATGATTGCAGATGCAGACATGGCACACCAGACTGTTACTTTAGGCTTATGTAAAGGCTCTTGATGCATTTGTCTTGGGTTGTGGACATCCCAGTAACGAAAGTTCTGCTTATTCACATATCCTCCAATGTGAAAGTGAGCTTTGTCACTAAAGAATATGTTGCCCATCCGGGTAGCAGTACGAAATCTCAACAACATCACCTCCGCGTAAGTTTTTCTTAATTCGAAGTCAGAATCGTGTAAATCTTGAACAATTTGAATTTTTTATGGATGGAACTTGAGCTTTTTTTGCATTATTACCTGTAAAATTGATTTCGAAATTCCCAATATCGATGAACGTGTATGCAGTGATAAACGGGGATTTTCAACGACAGAAACTATAACATGCTCGACATTTTCATCCATGGCTACCAATGGTGTAGGTCCTGGCCTGGGCCTATTTAATGTTGATCCTGTAGCTCTGAACCTTGCTACTCATGAGTGAATGAGGTTGATCGATGGTCCATCACGTAATCGACGAATACTGTAACGATTATTAAATCGACGGCGTGCTACAGACAGCGAAAATCCACTCGAAATATACGCCTCGACGGCAAAATCGCGGTACTCTCCACTTCACTGTTCCATGGCTACTAAAACATCCGCACCGTTTGCGCTTCTAACGACGCCCCCCACGCCCCTCTTATATGTTGCGTTCAGAAATTATGTTTGTTCAAACTTTGAAATCTGCCACTGGACATCCTGTATTACCACCTTATTTGGTTCAAGTTTTAAACATATAATAATATGTCTTAGAAGGTTCCTGCATTTTAATTTACCTGAGTTTTCTTGAGATAGTTGGAATTCTCTGAGTGAATGGGAAACGAGTGAATAATAAAAGCTGTTTATATTTCGAAAATATTTGCTTTTAAACTAGTTTAAAATGAGTTTCCGCTATTGTATTCATATCCTTTTTTCCTATTCAATTTGTCAATATTTTTTAGTTTCTAGGGATTATTTTAAACGTCTTTACTGATTTAAGGTGTTGGATTGGTATTTGAAATTGGGAATGCTTTATCACTACTGGTATTCGAAAATGTTTGAAAAAGTTTTAATCATAATTCCTTTTAAATACATTTTAATTAATTCCTTTTAATAAATTTTTTTGGGAGTCTTGTTTCATCATCTCAATGATATATTCACATGAAAGTGCAATGAGAAAACAAATGCTTATTTTTAATATACCACAACAGACAAATAGTAACAGACTATTTTGTTGTCCGTCAAAATTAAAATACATTTTAAAAAAAAAATTACCTTTTTAGTTTTTAAAATCACATAAGGAAAGTTAATAACTAAAGTAGATGTAAAATGATTTCACATAAATCCGAAATCAAATAAACAATATCAAATAGAATAAATTTATATGTTTATACAGTTATATAATAACTGTATCAAATACATTACAAAAAGTTTGAGCTTCTCCCTAAAAGCTTTCAAAGAGCAAACCGCAAGGATCATTAATTTTAAAAATGACAATCATAAAGATGAATGCTTTTTTATTAAAATAAAGATCATAATTTTTCTTGATAAGTTCCCACCCATCTAGCGGACTCAGGTCCCGCTAATTATTTATCTTCATCGATAATTTATGAGTTGTAAATCCTGCCGACTGCCAGCCGGTGCTTTTAAGTAGACACTAAGTACGCGGTACCATTATCTATAGCTGGATACGTACATTTATATAGTTGTTTAATGTCGGTTAAAGGTGTGTTAGCGTGCAGTCCGCACCGGCGGTATTAGTAATATCGAGCGTGGGAAACCTTCGTTTTACTTCAGAGTTTTACACCTCGACTCTAGTTGATCTTAGATTTATGTAGGTTGAGTATAAATTTGTGGTGCTAACTTGTAACTACATTAATTAGGCTATTAAATTTAAGCATTAGGTAATATTTTCATTACAATTATTTTTCGTCTTTACGTCCATATGTAAATTAGCGTATAACTTAAAGAAAGCTACTTTTTGACAAAGGAACATAATGACGATATAACTGACGCATCGGCTTCGCATTTTCGTCATATATTTTTCACATACGATTCAAACTAAGCTTACTAAAGAAGTGAAACATTTGACAAATTTAAAATCATGTGGACTACAGTAATGTCCTATTTTTTCAAAAACGATTCGTTTTCAGTAGTAACATTGTGATCGAGTTATAAAAGGAATTTTTAATTGTATAATTCAGGATACACGGTGTAAAACACTTGTATCCATGTACTAAAATCGAATTTTAGTCTTTAGAAAAAATTAAATCAGTTTGATTTTTGCATGTCAATACATGTACACATGTTACATAATTTTCCCTGTAGATAATATTACGTTATGTATGTTGTCTACAGGGGAAATTACTTAAGTTTAATTTTAGCATGTCAATATATGTATACGTGTTACATATTTTTCCCTGTAGACGATTATGTTTTTTTTATAGGGAAAATTATGTAAATTTGATTTTAGCATGTCGATATGCGTGTCTTATATCCTGAATTCCGAAATCCAAAAGCAACGGTTTTTGAAAAAAATAGAAATTTACCAAGTTTCATTGGACCAAGTCGCGAACAGAAGATAGTATGAAAATTGTCAAACATTTCAATAGAAAATACAACGTTGATTTTAGAAGTAAAATCAACGTTGTATTTTCTACGTTATATTTTCATCCTATATCCCTGTAGGCAAACGTTATCAAGAATGAACGTAATGAATATTTTTCATCCTATATCCCTGTAGGCAATACTACGTTATCAAGAATGAACGTAATGAATATTTTTCAACCTATATTCATGTAGGTAAAACTATGTTATCAAGAAGGAACTTAATGAATATTTTTCATCCTATATCCCTGTAGGCAAACGTTATCAAGAAGGAACGTAATGAATATTTTTCATCCTATATCCCTGTAGGCAAGACTACGTTATCAAGAAGGAACTTAATGAATATTTTTCATCTTATATCCCTATAGGCAATACTATATTATCAAGAAGGAACTTAACGAATATTTTTCATCCTATGTCCCTGTAGGTAAGACTACGTTATCAAGAAGGAACTTAATGAACATTTTTCATCTTATATCCCTCTAGGCAATACTACATTATCAAGAAGAAACTTAACGAATATTTTTCATTCTATATCCCTTTAGGCAATACTACGTTATCAAGAAGGAATGAATATCTTGAGAGACGTATGCTATATCACAGGAACTACTTCAGACTTCGAGATAAAAAGCATATATGCTAATACATGCAATAATCACACATGCATTCAGTGATTACGGAGCTATGAACATCTTTCCATCAATCCTTGCAAACTTTTACATATGTAACATTAGTTAAGATGAAGTATTCGCATATGTATTGCAAAATACGGAAATATTATCATCTTTCTTTGGCGAGTTTCATAAAGTTTCTCGTCCTATTATTTATTATAAGGAATAATTAATGTGAGGTCACCTTATTCCAGCTTGTATTATTATTGATTTATATCTAAGTTTCTGCCTAAGTACCTATCTTAGGCTTATTTATAACTGTGATTTTTGGCATTGCGAAGTGACGTTGTATATTTATTATAGATTATTCACCATATGTTATCAAAATAATGGTTTGTCATTCAGATATAGCCAGATTGTAAATTTAGCTACGTATATCTATTATTCTAAAACTATTTTCTAAATGTTATATTCTGTTCTATTCTCAAGTCAAACTGATATTTTGTTTAAAAGTATAATTAATAATGTTTGAAGAAGTTTATAAATGACTATAACTATCGTTAGTCCACCGCAAAAGAGATTAATTTTTAAACCAGCGTTTTTGTAAAAAGTTGGTTTTATAGTTACGTTTTAAAATAATTTAACATATAAGTATTGTGTGATTGTAAATTTAACTACGTGTATCTTTTACCCTAAAACTATTTTCGAAACGAAATATTCTGTTCTATAGACAAGATATTGTTTTCACTAATAATGATTGAGGAAATTTATAAAGGATTGTGATTATCGTTAATCCAGCGCAAAAGAGATTAATTTTGAAATGAATATAGTTGTAAGAACATTGTTTTATAATTACGTTTTATTATAATTTAATATATAAGTTTTTAGCCGACCAAAAATGTAGAATGAAATCATAATATGTCGCCAGTATTCAATGTACCTAATCCTGAAACTAGTTGTGAAATTTTGCATTGTTTATTCTCTTTAAGCGAAGTGAAAATTTTTGATAAGTAAGGCTAATGAAATGTATGAACCATAAATTCAATGATTTTCATTTTATTAATTGTTATTCAAAATGAAAATTTTTACAATAATTAACAAAATTTATTAGCTACAATTGCGTATAATTTCTTTTACTCTATGATTTCTCGCAAAGATTATGATATTTGTTATTATTTTTGTAAAGCACATAATGTATTCCAAGAATAAAAATAGAATAAGAATAAATTCATAATTTTTAAATAAGAAGAACGAATGATCAGTTTCGCGGAATGTTGTTTTTCTCCGGTTTATCTGTTATATTAGATTTAATAGTCTCGAAAGTCGGAGGGGGAAAGTGTATATATTTTTTTACGTTTTTTAATATTATCTATTGAAATATATGAAGGTCTTCCTCAAGCGGATTCTGAGTAAAACGGCTGTGACAGACAGACAAACAGACGAGTGGGTGACTTGATATGGGTTCTCTTTTTCCTTTTGAGGCACGGGATATTAAAAATACAATTATAGTTCTGAATTTTATTAAAAAAAATAACAATGAAATAAAATATTTTTATGGTTCGCTTTATGCCTGTAAACATACGAAAAATGTTTGTTGACATATCTTGTTATAATTATATTAATAAATAAACTATTTAAATAGATGTTTACATAATATTTTTGTCAAATGCTAATCGTTTGCTAAAATCAATGAGAAATGTCGTGTATATTAATAATGGAAACGAC
Source organism: Druceiella hillmani (assembly GCA_039881145.1). Lineage (NCBI taxonomy): Eukaryota > Metazoa > Arthropoda > Insecta > Lepidoptera > Hepialidae > Druceiella > Druceiella hillmani. The sequence continues at coordinate 5,843,603 of JAYKKI010000047.1, read as the reverse complement.
TAAGTCTAGAGATTTTAGAATCTTGTTTCCATTTTTGAAAATAAGATACCAAAATAAAAAGCCATAAAAACACATATATGATATGAATACTAAAAGATGGTGGTATTGAAAATTTCAACAGCCTGGGAGTAATATCAATACCCATCGATAAGGAAGGTATGTAGCCTGATATTATAGATACACGAATGTTTCACACGATGATATTCCATAGATGCTGTAAGATGTACGTTTATACAATCGTTACTCTATGAGATTGCACCACCTTCTTCCGCCATACTCCCAACCAAACAATACCACGCGCTATACTAATTCACGCTAACCGCACGCGAAATTGATAAAACAGTTTAGGAGCAATAAATTACAACTTAGGAAATCTCTCCCGGGCTCACACACGATCTGGCTCTATCGCGGATATCTCGACCGACGCGCCGCCACCGCTACCGCTCTCTTACGTAAGCTCCTACTTCCTTCTACGTTTAGTGTAGAGCTTTTGGTGTTCGGACTCGTTATCGGGTCAAGTCGTACACCGTATGCCTCTCACGTTGTTTACGAGATCAGTCGGGACTGTGAGGTTGTATGCAGCGCTTCTCGGTGGGTAACGGTAACGGGGCTCGGAGCTGTGACGTTTGTAACTCATATGGAGTTACAGGCATAGAACCGTAAGTATAAAGTTGTAACAGCATCTGGATTTCTGTAAAGCTATGTCAACTTTAATATATTCATTTGTACTTATATTTTTGCAAGACTTTATATCAAGATACTAAACTACATCGCTGTATATTTTAATAAATATTTGTAGGAATGTGATTTGTTTATTACCTACGTACATCTCACCATAGGATATTGATAACATTGTGTTGCACAGAAGATCATTTGTCTTCTATTATCAGAGAAAATTACACACGTATTTAGATCGTATCACGGACTAAAATATAGAACATTTTATTGCAGAAAATCGAGTAGTTTTTAGCAGAATAATGACGTTTTTCTTTTTGTTACGTGCACAGGTACGTGTCTGAATACTTATTTTTTTGTTTCTTACAATTTAAAAATTAAGTGCTATTGTATATAGTTCGAGTAATTTGTGTAATTAGTACGTGATTAAATGTTTTTTTAATGAGAGAAAACATCTTTATAATCGATGCTGCATCGGGGAGACAATCGCGCCCAAACGAGCGGCAGTTTTCGTGAAGAAATTCCAAACTTAAATGCCTAAAAATAAATATAATCGTGCTAGTTTAAAAACGAATATTTGTGCCAGTATCACTCTGACATTCATAGCGGCCGGATGTCGCAAACTGCATACGAGCAAACTGAACTTTTCCACTAATAGAATTGACGTTTGCAAGAGATATAATTCTAGGGCCTATCTACTACCTATGTTATTCTACTTGTTATCTAGCTTCTCTGTACTCAATAAGTGTAAGTTGCAGATGCATTGAAACCTTGAAATTAAAAATTTTATGAATATTTTAGACATGTTTTATTTTTTCGCAAAAATTATTTTGAAAACACCGATTCCTCTTTTTAAATTAACCAAGGTAAATATCTTATTTTTACATATGCAGCAGGTCTTCATAAATGTTGTTTGTTTGTAATGACTAATTTGAAAAGGGTGAATTTACAAATAAGGGGTTTCTTTGAATTTTACAACAAGGAAGAGGGATAAGCTAGGACACTATTTAAGAGAAAGAGGTAGAGCTGGAATTGGGAAAGGGGTAAGCAATAAAAATAGGAGTAATATAAGTAAGATTAATGATGCTCCAGTATATGTCAGAATCAAGTTATCCCAGAATTCGTTATTATACATGCATACAGTAAAGAAGTATTTACAGAAGGTATGATTATAGAAATTATATTGGTTATAATAGAATTATATATGTTATAAAAAGTAAGGCTCTTTTTGGGTATAAGGTGTAGGATGAAAATTTAAGATTAAATTAAAGAATGTTCGGGTGTAATAAAAAAATAAGTATGATAGCTGGTGGAAGAAGATTGTAATTATTTTAAAATAATTTTAAAACAAAGTATTAATGTTGAGATAAACAATATAGAGTTATTGATATGATGCTAAATATTATTAAATTTAATCGATAACAGCTAAAAATCCACATCACCTTATTTGCTTTTTGATGAAAGTAATGTTAACTTGCAATACGTCGCACAACTGGAGGAAGTGGAATAACCTTGGTGTCCTTACCGCTATCAGTGAGCCAAAACGTTTCCAGTTTTGCTCAATATTGTGGTCATTTGATTGAAATGGAAAACGTTTCCAATTTTGCTCAACATTATGGTTATTTGATTGACATGGAAAACGTATCAAGTTTTGCTCAAAATTATTGTTATTTGATTGATATATTTTTTCGGATTTTCTCCACAATTTAAGCGGTTGAAGTAATTTCAATTGATGTCGTATTAAGAATACTAATTATTGATAGAAGTCCTATATATTATTCAATGTTGCGTGCCGAAATTGCAACAGAGTCATATAAATCATAATTTAATTAGAGGTAATCGTCTTATGTAATCTTAGGATTTATATGTGATCAAGTAATATTTGAAAATATACATTTGTTTATCAGAAGTCACGATGTTATAATAATTTGTCCAATATCATGATTTATATGCCGTAATAATTGCTCTAGATTAGTACATATTTTAGAGTATGATTAATTTAAACTTATTCAAGTGATGTATCTTATAAAAACTTCAATTTATTTAGTTAAATGGACCATTGTAACCTTCATAAAAATTAGTCATGGACATTCATAAAACATATTAAGCAAAAGAATAATCCTCATACATCATATTTTTAACAGGTAAAAAGGAGATAGTCTCGTTTCTAGAAATTAATATTCTTGTTAATATATTGATTATTCAATTAGTACCTATTTCAGAGTTGATATTTCGATAATCTAGTGTATGATTAATTTAAACTTATTCAAATGGTGTATTTTATAAAAACTTCAATTTATTTAATTAAATAGATCATTGTAACCTTCATAAAAATTAGTCATGGACTTTCATAAAAAAGTATTCGGCAAAAGGATAATCTTCATACATCGTATTTTTAACAGGTAAAAAGGAGATATGCTCGTTTCTCAAAATTAGTATTTTTGTTAACATATTGATTACTAGGAAATGGCTACTTAGATTTAGATAATCGGTTTTAGGATGATAACGTGATTATTTTACATGAAATTGTTTTGGATTTAGTAGTCACAATTAAATTTATTTTAAACAAATTTGTCGGATATATTTATATTTAGTGAGAATTCTGAATTGATGATTTAATTACTACATAATTTTTTGCATTTTGTAGAGAGAGTATTTTTGAGTATTTGTACATTTATTATGAATATTTTTTATTTTGTGGCGGAGGTTTTTTTTCAATAATAATGTTTTTGTCTCAGATGTAATATTGATGGGAATACAAATAATGGTAAAATTTAATTACGTGCTACTAATGTTGACGGGAGATATGTATGTGTATATTTATAGAGGGACAGAATTTATTGTTGCTGGTCTTAGCTCGCTACGATGAACGACTTTCGAGAAAACAACGCACAAATAACGCGCTGGTTCGGAATCAACGCGCACAAGAAGTACGACATGAACTGTGGGCTGGCGATAGTACGATTGAACGGAAAAAAATTAATTTCCTACACGCATATAAAATTTCTTTCCGCCGTTTAAATTTTCGTACGATACTCGATAAAAATACTATGTTCGATAATAATACTGCTTTCGATAAAAATATAAACCAAATCTCATCTAACATAAGCATTTTAATCGAACATAACATAAGTATTTTAACCCAGCATTTGAATTCAACATGAATACAAGATAACCCAACATAACATAACTTAATCCAACTTATATAACCTAATGTAACCCCATCTAACGTACCCTTATGAATAAATTTTATTCGCCCTAACCTAATCTAACCATACCTAAATTAATCTAACGTAATATTAATCTAATCTGACCTATAACTTATTTTATTACAAATCGCATCACTGTGGGGGAAGTGGCACTTTTGGGATGCAGAATAAACGCCTATGCTTCCCTCCACTCCTCTTCTAAATTTAAGGAGCACATTTTGAAATTCAATCCAAAATAATTTATAGCTGAGCTTTAATAACGTTTGTTTCTCAAAAGTAGCCTTGACCGCAATAAACGTGTTTTATATACCAGCTTGAACTTTAAGCCGAATCGCTGTAATAATTTCTATACCTTCCATTCACCGGTTTTAAGCTCGTCTGAGTGCACGAGTGCTAGCAATTTAATTTCATGATCCTTAGAAAACATTTGATCAAAATAAGCACTGAAGATTTAAATTTGTACCCCTAGATTAAAATCAGACATTGAAAAAGTCCTGCGGAAAATCTTAGAAAGTGGCAAATTTAAATTTAAATTTTAATCCGAAGAATTAATATAGGGGAAGTTTCACCCAATTTGGTTTTGCGTGATACTCAAAGAATCAGACAGGAAGGCAGACAGAAAAATGTAAACTTGTAGTAAAAGGTGAATAAAAATGGTACTTAAATAGGTTGATAAAAATTTACAGATCGCTCGCCTGTCAGAGTTTTTCAGTTTCAATATTTTTAAACTTATGTGCGTTAAATTATTACAAATAAACCCTTTACGGAAATTTAAATTAGTATATTGTAAAATGTTAAAAAATAAACTAATGTTTGATGGCATCTGCATATACCCGTGTAATGTAAATATAAAATTGTAGTGTCCGTGCATCGAAGGTATTTAAAAAAAAATTATTTAGGGTTATATAATAAAAGTAACAGCATACAAAAATAAAGCTTTTTGATGTTTTGGGCGTTTGTCTGTCTACTCGTTTGTTTGAACACGCATCACTTAAAGCTACTAACCCAATTAAAATGGAGATTTTTCAAGAATATAGAGTCTGAATTGAGGTAATATATTGTTTTTATTTCATCGGTGTTCTCAATTAGAAGACTTATGGATCTAATATTTTCAAAAAATTATTTATATTGCGTTAATACAACACGAAGAAGTGCCTAGTTATTCGACGTGTAGTAATTAGACAAATATGTAGTTTATCTATGTACATGGAAGGATGGCGCTACGTGTAATTTAAATCGCGCAGTAAAATTTTCGACCCGAATATACATTGGCTAAATTGGCTTGGTCAGAGGTTAAGTGAACAGATTCATGAGAACAGACATCATTGTTGATCGTCTTATGCACATAACATTTTCGATGACATATACATTCTACAAAGCTTACTTTTTTCCTGATCTTATTTTAAATATGAACCTGTTGTCAATTTTTATAATACAATTATTTTGGTTGGTTTAGTAAGAGGCTGTATAAATTTGGTTGTTATGTACTTTATTGTCTATGCATATAATAAAACTGTAAAAAATAACAAAAGTAACTCAACGTAAAAGCATTGTTTTTTAAATGTTTGTCCGTGTGCTTGTGAGCTTGATTAAATGTTCGCGCACCAGGTAAGAGCTTTTAAAAGGATTTTGATGATATGTTTACTAGTCGATTCTATTGGATCTAGTGTATCATAGAAGCTATGTTTTATTGTATTCGACCAACTAAAAAGAAAATATCAAAATTTCATATTTCAATGTAAAGTGTAATTACTTAAACAAGTATATTTTGTGATTATTATAATAGATAACGTTATGTATATTAATCTTGTAGTTAACTTAATAATATTTTCCGTAGATCCATACGCGAATGAAGTCGCGGGCATAGCTAGCATATAAATAAATGTAAGATTTTTTGTTATTATATGATGTTACCGGTACAAGTCTAGTGTATCACTACTTTGAAACTCTAAAAACACAAAATGCATTATTCACTGGTTCGTACAGGTGGAATATTGATACACTAACGTCTAAAGAATAAGAGAGATTTTCGGAAAACTTAGCAAAGATATAGTTCAACAAACACAAAGTATAGTTCAAACTAACGTACTGGTCACGTTTAATACTAGAAATAATATTATATCAGAAATAATAACAACTGTTAATTTTCACGCAATTCGAAAGAGGTGTTACCGGACGACATATTGTAAATAGATACCGCATTCTGCATTTTATTATAGTAAATGCCGAAACGTGCTATGTGAATGGTAACCCTTTAACCTAAGATTGCAACTTAGTAAACTTATATCATATCTCACCACCGAACTCGTGCAACCATTCAAATTCAGAAGCAAAATATAAATATATTCAATCTCATTATAAGGGAAATATTGTCTATTTAGACTACGGACTAACATTATGATATTCTGAATATCCTCGTGTTATCCTCATGGCTTAACATAATTTAAACATTAACATTTTAATACATACACAATATATGTACATAGATTCCTCCAAGTCAAACACTTTAGATAGTTGGATCTGACTCGGGTATAATTCTCGCTACAAGACGCTAGCTATGTCGTCGTTATCTCGAATCCATTTGAATAATATCCCAAAAGCTCTCAATAATCGTCTGGCAGCACCACGTGGAGTAACGGTACATAAAGATGATCTCTATCGCTCAGAAAATGAAAACGACAATGCTCGCTGCAATATCGTTGAGGAGCTTTAGAATATCGGATGAGCTTTAAAAGTTTAATAGCTTTTTATGTTGGAGCTTTTCGAGTAGTTTTAGAATCTTGTACGGGTTAACTTAAAAATGAGTGTATAAGATTTTGATCGCGTAACCTCTTTTTAACTTGAAGATGGTTTTTAAAGTAGGAGAAATAGTTAAGTTGAAACACATTTTAATTTCATATTATATATAGAATTTTTTCTTGAACAGTGACAAGATTTTTTATTTTACTGTAATATTGAGTTAATACTTAAGCACATTTAATTTTTTAATATCATAATTATGTTTTCCATCCGTAAATATTATCTTGAATTTTGTCTCAATACATTGGAAAAAAATAAAAAATTTTATTTATTTTTTTACATTTAATAAAATAGCGATATATGTTTTATTTGTAGTATAAAAGTGTAAATAAAATCCCTTTATGATAAAGAGCAAAACTCAGTACTGATAGTAGAGGAATTATCCACAAAATCTTAATGTGAAAACCATTGACTAGCTACGCGTTTATTTGTTTATGGTCAGATAATTATTGCAGCGTTGTCAGTGATACTTCAGCATTTTGTTACTTAAATTTTAATGTTATCTGTTCATTTAATTACTTCTGGTGAGACTATTTACATCCGGTGGATTTATTGCTATATTTATCATTATTTTTCACATTATCATCATTCCATCCAGTCGACCAAAATTACAATGCATTTATGAAGGTATAGGACAGATAATGTAATGTGGTGATGATAAGAAAAAATGGTAAATTAATTTTTGAGAAGAAATTTAAAAAAAACAAAAAAGGGTGTCTGGTGTAGTTTTGGGTCAGGTCTGAGAGGTACTATAGGAAGAGGAAGGCTGAAGGGAAATGGAATGTGAAAAGTAAAGTTAGGGTTGTAGGTTAGATGACGGAAGTTAGGGTAGATGACTTTTGAAAACTTGAATGAATGGTGAAAGGCTGGTTCCGGAATCGAGTTTTTTTATAACACTAAAGGAATGCTCACAGAAGGAAGTAGGTACTATATTTTGGGATAAAAGCAGGAGAAGTTTCTCATGTAGATAAACTAGTAATAAACCTGGCAACAAGATAAGAGAGACTGTGGGGATTGTTTAAGGTATTATATAACTGCGAAAGGATGAGAAAATTGCGCTGGTCACGAATCTCCACCCGCCTTATTCGCTATCTACACTCAGAGATGTTATAAAATTTTCTGATGCTAAAAATGTAACAAATACACATAGGAAGTAATGTATTAAGTAATTATCAATTGAAAATATTTTTTCCAACCAAAATCATCATTATGAAAAATTTCACTGAAAACAATTGATATATAAAAGGATGCAAAGTTCTGTTAAAATGACAAAATGCCTCCCAAACTTCGTCCATGATTTATTCTCTTTCTCTTTTTTTTATTGAAAACAATCTAAATTCGTATTTGATTTTTAAAATCACCAAAGTTTTGGAGACTAATGCTGCCGTCTTTTTATCTTTTTTTTACGTAAAAGAAAAGAGAAAATCTTTTCTTTTCTTCGTTTCTTAATGTTAATTATACCAGAATACACCATTTTTTATAAGTAAACTTTTACGTGTAGCTTAGTATACACATATATTCTACTAGGTCCTAGGTCCCGCTAATGTTTTATTACCTAAAGACAAGGCAATTTCTGAAACTTGTTTACAAAAGTTCACAAATCGAAAAAAAAGTTTCAGTCAATGAAATATGAGGGGAAAGAGCAATGACCTTCTTCTGTTTAAAAAAAAAGCTAAAAGAAAATGAGACGAAGAAACGTTTAGAATTTGCTTTTTTTAATTCAGTTTTTTTTGTGTTTATAAAGTTGAAAACAACGAATTCAGATTTTCGTCGTACTATTTTAGAAAATGTGATAAATTTCAATGAAATCCAATATTCAGTTTGTATTTTTAAATGAAAAAAAAACGCTTTTTAATATGGTTTTCTTTTCTATTCTTTTAATGAGGATATTGACAAACACTAAATAAGACATTCGATAAACTATGGGTCAAACTCATATTTCGTTTCTTGCTATTCCGCGCCCATAGTTTGCACTCAGGCATTTATGAGAATCGGTGCGCCGCGCTGTTGAAACGTTTTGACATTTGAAAGTGGCGTTGCGGACGACAGATATCCGGAGAGGCTGAATTAACAATGACAGTATTGTGTAAATGCCACGAATAAACAGAATCGACCCAGCACATCGATAAAGAGAAAACCGTGAACCGGGCGACTGTTTTCATGGGGCGTTTGGTTTTTGCGATTTGTTAACCAAGGTGAAATTGTTCAAATACATTAGACGCAGACTTGCGATGGATGACCGAGGCTCTTCAGAGTAATTTGTGCGGAAATTCATTATAATTCATTTAAAAACTTAATAAATACTTTTTGAAGATGCCGTTTGTGGTTTTTAGTTGAACCTATTTTTGTTCCTAGGATTATTGCAGGGGAAACGACAATCATATCAAACTTTTTTCACCGCTCTTATGGGAATATCTTTTTTATTTGTATTCTCTTATATTGTTTATTTAAATAAATTACAACACAATGTCTTTTTTTTTTAAATACAGAAATGTCCCAAATATTCATTCTAGTAGTTTTGGTTAGATTGATTATGCCAAGGAGAAAAAATTATAACAATTTTTCCAAAAATATTAATTTCAATTAAATAGTTTTAAACGAAACGTTTAAACAAAAACGGCGATAGTATATTGTGATGTAATTTTAGTAATGCTTATATTATTCTATGAGTGTGAACGAGATAGTAATATTACCACTTAATTTCTACCTGTAATTTAGAAGTCTATAATTTTCTCATTTTTTAATTAATTTTTATTTTTTTCGCTGCTAGTTTTTATTCTATATTTTCTTAATATTTTACTAACTTTCATATTTAATTTTTTCTTACAATTCCTTATATTAAAAATTAATGCAAAGAATTTACGTTTTAGTTATTTATTTAACAAAGTAATGTAGGAATGGTCACTATAGTTAACCTTTGCAAAGAAACCAAAATAATTATCATCGTGTGGCATGAATTTTAATTAACTCCATTGAAGTTATGTGAATATTTGCATAAAAATGATAAGACAAAAAAATAAAATTCCAAAATGCCTTAATGTCTTAATCAAATACACTATTACTTTGTCTATCATAGTCTTTGTAGTCAAATATAAAACTGCTTTCATCATAAAATTATTTCGACCAGATTAAATTAAACCACTACTAGACTACACGGTTTTTACACAATTTTGAAACAGCATAAAATTTCAGGTTGCAATGATATTATAGGATTATTGAAACCTTCTTCTATTGTAATATTGTATCATTTACAAAATTTAACAATGGAGCAAATAGTATAATATTTTAAGTTGCAACGAACTAAAAAATTAGAATTCGTATATTTTGCAATTTACAACTTTTAGTCTCGTCTGTGATTTTAGGCTTCCATAACGACTAACTAAGCTTTATGTAAAATAGATACGTAAAAATAAGTTATAGTTAGCTTTATAAACTATAATAATCATCACGAATTCGCAAACTTAATCGTATATATCCTAGCTTACGTATCTTGCTCTCGCCAATCTACTGTATGCTCATGTCGAGAAAGAGTAATTTTTCTGAATCAAATTCACCGTAATGCAGAAACCGTGTACGGAAAGTTTAAAAGCCGATAGTGTCGATTGCGGGTGGATAGATATACCGGTCTCCCGGTGTTAGTTCTTGTGGTTAACTTAGCGAAGTGAGCAGTTAAGTTTAAATCTGCAGGAAGGTACAGTGAGTTTAACTGCAATCGCTTCGCTTAAGAGTTTGTCCTAAATATTTCCGCGAACTAAGAAAATAACCGATTTAGTTATCCTTTGGTAGATATATTTATAAGCAAATAAAGTTTTGTTATAAATGGAGCTAAATTGATAACGATATCCAGATCTCACTTGTATAACATTTTAAAGCATTGATTTGAAATTAAAGTACAAATATTAATTTTAAAGCATTAAAAAATGTTAGGAAATGGCCGAGAAGAATTTATTCAAGATATAAATTTTGTTTTTTGTTTGAGTTTGAGAAGAGACGGAGAATAAGAAAGAGTTTATACATTTGGAAACATTGTTTGCGTAGACTGCTATTATAAGAAGAAATCGATAAAATATTAAAAAAATATACGTTGTGAAGCAGTTGATCAAGTCGAAAGTATTAATGCTATATGTATATTTGATCTTACTTTTGACCAATTTCTTTCGCAATTTTTACATTCTGCTGCTTTAAAATATTTTGAAAAAATTCCCTCAATATCTTCATCGTGTTGCAAGATTTATAGCCCTTCTTGACCATTGTCTGGGTTAACATTCTGAGAAACTGTTCATTTTAATTTGAGAGACTTTCACCATCCGTTGAAGTATTTTAAAGTTGACTGAAAAAGATACCCCGTTAACTTTACTTTCTATATGCCATTTCCTTTCATAGCCTTCTCCCTGAATCCTTCCCCTTTCTTTTCCTCAATACTGACTCAAAACTCCTCGCGACATACAAAATATGAGTATTTTTGTGTATTTTATTTTTTTATCAAAAATTTTATTATCATATTTCGTTATCACCTTTTACTGTTTATTTGTTCTTTTATTTCATAAATGCACTGCAGTTCTGGTTGACTGTAAAAGGTTGTTTCTATAGCAATAACTTCACCAGATGATTATTCATCAAAGAAGTTAATAAATAAAAAAAATCATTTATCCCTACTAAAGTGAATTTAGATGTTAGCCTTTTTGTTATTTAACTTCTAGTTATATAAATATTTGTTATAAAGCATTAAATTGCTGTGACATACTTGTATGTATAAACCTTGTAGTAAACTAACATATATTACTCATGTCTTTGCTTGCTAGTAATATTAATACCACGAAAAGTTTTTGAACATGCCTACGCAACTAAACAGATTTTCATGTACATTAGTACAGTAATATATGTGCTATTTGTGGACTTGAGGAGTAGCATAATATTCAAATAAAAGTCGGTGTTATTATTCAATACTAAATATTCAATACTAAACGTGTCCATGAATGTCGCAACCGCATATCAAATCTATAGCTATCGTGACATCCCTCGAGAACTTAAAAACTGCAGGCAAATCGTATCGTCTTAATTGAATCATATATATAGACGTCTCGTTTATAATTGTGTTATGCAAAAATGATTATAATTTATTAAGCTCGAGTGTCAAGCAATTGTTCACATAAATTGTTTTGGCGTGTAATTGAGAACACGATATTTCAATTCCAAAACTTATTAATTCTGTGTTTGATTTAGAAATACCATGTTCTTTTGTATGTCAGATACCAATCTTAGTAGTTTTTGTGATTGTGTTACTGTAGAAATATAACGCGCTATATTTTTACGCTGCCTTAGATGATGCGGTAGATGGTACTATAATGGTAAATTTAAACAATGACTCCGAAATAACCCATTGGAGGTTAATTATTTTTGATTCAATTGTATTAAATATAAAAATAAATTTATGATAAGAGTTTTATCTTAAAAATAAATTGGAATTTACCAGAGAAGTGGTTTCAGAGATGTTATTAATCAGAATAATCTATATTGTATTACATGATCATATTATGATACGGGAATGAAACGACTTTATACATAATGGTTTCTGGTTTTTGATATCTTTAATTTAAAAATTATTTTTGATATCTAAGTTTTAAAAAAATTTCTGATCAATTTTCAAAATTCGGTATAAAGATTCTGATATGACCGTACAAAGGTGGCCTGAAGCCAGTTTATTTTTCAACTAAAATTGAAAAAATAAATTTTAATAAGTTTCTCTTAAATTTCCTTATATAATCAAAGTTATGGAAAAAGTTAATAGTACAAATTAATTTTTATCCGGGTCATGTCTAAATTTTCTTAATTTACTTATTTTACGACATTTTCCTAATTTTTTTATTACACTTTTTTATGAGGTAATTTTCTTCTACGTTTACAGGTCATAGGTCTGTTTCAACTGTTTTTGCGGGTCATACTTTTTTCAAGGGGTCAAGATGATTTATATTATCAATTTAACATTTTTCTGAGGTTAATGTTTCATCATAAAACGACATTTAGACCATTATTCAATTAAATATTTTTGAGCCCCCTTACAGAAGAAAAAATTATTGTTGTTGGATTCACTCTCAGTTAAACGTTGTCTTGAAATTAGAAACTAATACTTTAGTTTGTGTCCTTTTTGACTATTGCTTGTTAGCCACTGATGATTTGTTCATTTGCTGAATCTAGGTTAGAGATTTTCTTTTTTTTTTACTTAAAACTTGAGATATTGTTTGGCTGGCGAAAAAAGAGTAATTTAAAAAACTTAATATTTGTGATATATTTCCGCCGATAAGATTTTTTAGTAACGTTAAGTTTGATACATATATAATTTAAAATACGGAAAATAAAATTCTATATTCATAGGCGAAACTAATTTATTATATAACAAAAGAGAAATAATTTTCTAAGTGAACGTGTTCACTAAGCAATAATTTCGAAACTTTTCCAGATTACATTTTTGAATTCACATAAATTAATTAGAAACTTTATATTTCATAAGTTTCGGTGCAAAAAAATTGACTCAGGGATTTAAAGTTCATTTCAAAAAATTATCTAGTGATGTGCTACTTAATAAAATGTACGGAAAACATTTTTATAATCTATTTTTACCTGTAAAGAAAGGTATGAAATAACGAAAAGTGTTTACACTTTTTTTTGAATTTACCATTGTTTTAATATGTTCAAAAATTTTGAAAACAGCGCAGTTGTAACTAAACCTTTAAATCTCGCAGCCATATTTGCGGAATCAATGTTATTAAACCATCGAGATCCGGTATTAATTAGATCCTGTGCGTCTTAAATGAAAAGCCTAGCTAAGTTGCAGAAATTGATTTTTATCGATTTGAAAATATGTTTTTGATTTTCATCTAAGATAGCAAAAGTAAAAGTAATCTTGATTGTTATAAGTATAATAAAAATAAATCTAAGTTTCAGAGTAGGCTAAGCCATCTTTTGTTGAAAGTGTTTACAAAAAAAGATGTATGCCTCCTTTATCAATCTCCAAAACTTGAACAAATATTGAAGTGAATAATATAAAGTCAAGGGCATCAAATTTAAATTTTAAATGTTTCCCCATGCAATTTATGGAGAGAAATTTCTTTTTTCCACAAACGAATCAATCGAGCTGACAATGGATGATGATGGGCTACTTATATTTAAATCATATGGAAGAGTAAATTCTAATTCCCCTTATAAGAAGTATCTCAATAATTTCTTCTTTTTGAAAGGTAGCTTTTTCAATCTACTCTGCTAAAATAGTCATCATCTTTAGTGCACGTTTTATTAATTTTGGGTGATAAACTAAATGATTCTCATATATACTACTTCTCACTCACACACACAGACACACACACACATATATATATATATATATATATATATACATACATATATATATATATATATATATATGTGCGTGTGTGCGTGTGTGTGTGTGTGCATACATGTATATTTCCATTATACTAAAAGCGAGCTTCTTAGTACTAGAAGCTGCTAGATTTTGGGAGATAAGTTAGTTTATATATTCGTCGCTGTGAAATAAATCACTGCAAAGAAATGGATATTTCTATAAACAAAGTCGAATTATTTTCTTCTACTTTGCCTGTCACACATTTTAATGTAACTTTACTTTTAAAATATTAGTATCTTGATGGTACATTCAACAGCTAATTTAATCTCAAAGGTGATGGTACCTTCAATAGCTAATTTAATCAATAGGGCTCAAATCCTCGCATATTTGATATTTTTAAATTGCAAATTTCGCGAGATCCCGCACACTTAGCCAATCTCCAAGTTCGACTAAATTCGATATCGGTATAACGAAATATTGGTATAATGATATTGGAAGCTACAATTATGACAGATGGATAATATGACGATAATATGACGGATTGTCATAGAGAAATTGTAAGGACTTCTAAGTTGCTATAAAATCCTAACAGTCTTAAGATAATTAATTCTACAGAAAAATAAGCCACAAAATAAGTTCCCATTTATTCTCCGAAAGTAAAATTTACACTTACCCTTTTATATGGTCGCTAAGTCAACCGGATACTTTCATTTACCTACACTATTAGAAATAATAATCAGTAGTGGTAAAAGCTAAAACGCACACATAAAATGAATAATTCGATAAAGCACCGGTCCGCCGGCGAAACCGCGTAGATTATGTTAGTAGTTCGCACAGATTATTGTTGGAAATTTGTACATACAATGCGATACGACTCGAAATTACTGGCCCCAGGCCATTTCTCAGAGCAATATACTGCACTGAATTATAACAAACGCACTGCGCGGTCGGCTTCGACAACTAGATGCGGCCGTTGCAACGCTGCACGCTGTGCATTGTGCAGTTATGGTCAGTAGGAGATATATTTAGATGATGTTATAGTTAGATTTTATGAATATTTTGTTTATATACATTAAATATATGACTTTAAATATTCGGGTTTTTCTAGTATTAGTTTCATATTAATATAATAGTGATACACGTACTGTGATAGTATTGATTTTGTGTAGAATTTAGCAATAAAAAAGAAGTTATTTCTTTATCTGGTAATTGCATAGTTCTCGCTAGATTTATTTATTATGTAATATTGGTTTATTACCATCAATAATTTTGGTATTATAATATGGATATCTTAGAAAATAGAGAAATGCAAAGGAGTAAACTGTTGATTATCAGGGTCTGTTTATTTATATAACTAGTGAGTTGGTTGAACACTTGAAGTTTAACGTACGTTTATGTCGAGAAAAATGATAATAAAAATGATTGGTTTTGAACGTGTGAGAATTACATAGCTTTAGTTGCACATATAAATAAAGTTATTAAAGTGAAACTTTTATTGTATCGCCTCAGAATATTTCGTTTACCTATCGCATGTCGCATTACAGTCGGCCGCGGAGTGGGGGTAAAGAAACCAATATGGCGGTACCTATAGCTCTCATCAGCTGTGCAGCGTTGGTATGGTACTACGATCGATGCAGTTTTTACCAGACACATTGAAAAAATAGAATGCATGTCAATGTTTACTTATTTTAGTTACCACAAAATATTATTTACATTTATAAACTGTGAGACTCAAAGCGAAGATGAAGTTAGTGATCAAATAATCGAAATTTAAAATAATTCAATGATTTATATAAATATTGATCTACGTTTTTAATATGTATATATATATCATACCGAACATTGTATTTATTTATGTATTCTGTACTTTAGTACGCAGAGTAAAATAAACATTCATAGTTATATATCTTGTCTACTATTATCATTTCCTTTTTCACGTCTTAAGTTAATATTACTTTTAAAATCCTAAATCAAGTAGCTTTCGAAAAATTCTCAACTAAATGCCTACAATCTGATAAAAAGTTTCACTTTCATCGTGGTTTCCTAAAACCACACAACTTGTTTAATTCTCATACTTTCGAACTACGGTTTCGACTAAAGTGACAATATAATTGTCGTCGCCATAATGTGTGGGTTGATCACAATGTTTATATGGCTTTTGACGGCGTAGCGCATCGTGGGGACCCGGGTACGATTCCCGGCCAATCATCGAGCAGGGCTGGACTGGTGTTCTGGTTGGCTGTAGTTGATTGCTCTCAGAGCAAGAAATTCGCCATATGTATCAATTAGATGCATTAAAGTACAAAAATAAGTGTATTAATATATGTATGTATATGTGAAATTTCCAAAAGAAAATTATACATCGGAATGTAATTTTAACTGTTGCTTTGGTAAAATGTACTTTAATAGTTTTAAAATTTAATTATTAGCAACCCCATTTTAAGAAGTGTTTTTAGAAAGGTCTGAATAAAAATGATTGGAACTGTAACATCGATTCAATTCAAAGTCATGTTAATATATGTTAGCTTCATATCGGTTGGGGCTGTTACATTGATTCAACAATAGTCCGGACTGTCATATCGATTCAGTTTAAAGTTCATATTAATAAACTTCAACTTCATTCCAGTCAAGAATATTTTTGAGATGAAAACGTTAATATTGGAGGCCAGTACATAATATACAAGTAGAATTAAAACATCATCTTTATCACGTAATGTTTGATTACTTTTATTTTAATATTATATATATATATATATATATATATATATATATATATATATACACAATAAAGTGAGAACTATAGATTTGTACGAAACTCTACACGCGTGACCTCCATGAAGCTGCTTTCTAAATCCGGCGCTAATATCGATGTGTTTTGAATTTTACCAATTTTCTTTTTTTAGCGTTCCGTATTTCACTAGGGAAAACGACATTTTAATTCAATTTAACAATAAAGTTAATTCAATTTAACAATAATCAAAAATTTCGACAAGTAACTTTCACGTGTATATCTCTCTTTCCTTCACAATTGTTTTTCTCAGAAATGGCTTGACGTAGAAACTTGAAATTTGACATAATGATAAGGAATAATAAATCACATATATTATTCAATAATATTCGTATGAACATTTTAAGGTAGGAAAATAAAGCTCTTGAAAAAAGTTATATAGTGTGAGGAATAAACAAAAATATTATTTCATTATTACACACATTATTTAATTTTTCATAATTTTTGGTATTATATCTTCAGAAATGTATTGAAATTATGTCTCCCTGTCTCTATTTTTGAAACTACCTGAAATTATAAAAAAAACAGTATTGTTAAAAGCCTACACAAAGGTGGCTGGAAAAGTATAGTGATGATTCTAGATGTCATAATTTTTACATCGTGTACAATGTTTTTACGCCTGTGAAAGATGTAGTAGGCAATATATTCATGTTGTGAAAAATTAATATTTTGAAACAGTTTAATGGAAACAATATGTATAATCAAATGTTTATTATTATCTAAATATATGCAGAACCATCGTAGTATGAGTTCTGTTCTTACCAGTTTTTCTAATGAAGAGACTATACACTCTAGATACGAGATCTTATTTTTATTATTCCTGAAATCTAATACGAAATAAAGCAAATATGTAATATTTTATGTAGAAATGTAATTTTGATATAATCGTTGTCAAATAGTAGCTGGCATAGGTCATTATTACAACTTATATCGAAATCTCGCTAAAGCTCCATGATAACGTATATCGAGTAAGGGTTATCCTGTTGGTTTGTATAAGAAATGTCAATACCATGACGAAATCTGTAGGAGAACTAAGGTTGGGGAAGAAGTTCTCGAATGGCGACCACGTATCGGAAGAGGCTGCGTGAGAAGAGATCTATCTGCTAGAGACAGATCACTTGGTTTACGTCGAAGGAAGCTATTGGATGCAAGTGGCACGGAATTTACCTTCATGGGAACTTATGAAGAGGTCTATGTTCAACAGTGGATGTTTTTCACCTAATTTTAATGACATCGGAAACGGTAAGTTGAGTTTTCAGTACTGGTGGAAAGCTACATGTAGAGTATCGACGGAATGGGCTTATTAAATTTATATGTAATTAGCCGTGACATCTTTTACGTGGAACTTTATTAAGTTAACTGTAAGATTAATAAACGTAACATAATAGTAACAGAAGTAAACTTTTACTTAAGTAAATTTGTTTTGTGCTGAAATTTAAAATTACTATATCTTCATTTTAGTTGGTCGATTGCAATGAAACTTCGGAATATTGCGTGACGCTTGAAAAAATAAAACTTCTATTACCCTCGTAATGGTCATTTAATATTTGTTAGAGAATACCTTTAATAAATAATGTAATCTAAGTTGTGTGTAACAAAATTAATATCACTTCTCCAAGTGAACGAAAAGAACATAAGCAGTCATTGAGATTACAGACAGAAGTGAAAATTTAAAACTATGAAATAATTATTTCATAATTTTACATTATTGACCATATTTTCAGAATTCGACACATAAATTGAAAATTATTATAAAGTTTTATAAAATTTTTAATTTTAATTTTAAAATCCCGACAAAAATATTACCGAACAACTAGAAATCTGTTTTACCACGCTAGTAAGATAACTCCTAAGCCAAGCCAGGTCCAAGATACTCATCGTATAATGTATTGAAGAGGCCAACATTAAAATAGTAAATGCTATCGAATATCTCAACGCAAATATTGATACGATTATTAGAAATATTTGAAAATAAAAGCATTTGTTTTTTTTATTAATTTTTCTATAAAAAATATTAATATATTTAAAACTCACTGTACAATTAAATAATTGAAATAATAATGAGACCAAAACGCAATTCAAACAATGTACGGTATACATACATTGAACTTTCCATGTAGTCAATTTAACTTAATTGTTTGTATATACACAGCACTAATGTTGCACAATTCGTCATCCTTATGACTATAGATAGATTATATTGCTCATAAGATTTTACCCTACTAAAAATAGCTCAACACATTATACTCATAGTTACAGATATACTGTTAATATTAGCATGTCGGTGAAGCGAAACAACAAGACTTTACCCAAACAAAAATCGCTCAACGCTCCTAAACAATTTTCACTTTAAAAGTTATTTTAAAAATAAATCTAAATTAGTTTTGAATAAAATGAATATTCCAAAAACGATTATTAAATGTGTTTGGAATATCCATTTATAATGATTCTTATAAGTATATAAATGAAAATATATGACATGAATTTTAAAAAAATCATACGAATAGATCAACATTAACACCGAAGCTTTCGTAATTATGCAACTATGTACTTACACATTAGACTCTCGTCAGTATTTAATAAGAAAATTTATAATAAGAACTTTTATTTAAACTAATGATATTTTTAGAAAATCTATTCAAAAGAAAAAACAAAAGCACAAAAATAATATTTAAAAACAAAAATGATGCGTGAAATATCATATTAATCTAGGTTAAATTAAATTTACATATTCCAAGAATAGAGAATGAATTGATAATAATCTTAAAATGGACAAATGTTGGCATGAAAGATGTTTAGACTATTTTGTACTTGTTTGCGCGTAAGTGAGAACATTACAATGACTTAGAATTAGATAAAAATATATCTATATTACCTGTTAACATGCTGAGCCTTCTACGCGAATACTATATACAGCAATGCAAAGAAACAGTACTTTGCGTTTATTAAGCACATAGTTATTGAAAGCACATTTTCATCGCAAATATTGTTATCATCTCATTAAACATTATCATATCACCAATAGTGGCGCTCAACAATTTAGCCAAGATAAGCAAAACTTTTGATTGAACTATAAATAGTATGTCTACAAAACGACCCACATTGTTCTTGTTATGTTATCGCCGCTAAGGAAACTAAGGCGAAGTAAACATGTTCAAACCAGAATAGCCATCGATCATTTCATTAGCCGGATCCTAATAAATATTATTTTCAATAAGGTCAATTCAGAGCGCCAATTCAACTTATACATACACAATATTACCGTGCGTCGAATGAAGTGGCATTCGAGTGGACCGGATCGAGTGACTTCCTCGAGAGCTTTAAGATGCGCGTGGGCGAACCATTGATAGAATACGATGCGCGGTTTTGATATGAGCTAGGGAAGCTTTTGCTAATTAACCGATGCAATTTAAATTCATGGAATCGATGTGTACCATTGTTAATAAGTATATATATGATCGGTCCTTATTCAAAGTATATGACGAGCTCCAGCAGTTAGTATTTTGCTTTTAAAGTGGATAAACGTTTGTTGTTTCCATGTAAAATAATAACATTCATAATAAAATTGTTTTTATGGTTTTATACATCGTTGACGATAGAAGTAACCAAATTAGTTAATTTGTAATTTTGCAATATTTAAAAAAAAATTCAAAATTTACAAATATTTTTAAATTTCGGTTAAAAAAAATATGATTTGTAAAATACCATAATATTTCCTATTTATTGTATGTTTCCAAAACTTGAATTTTACGAAAAGGAAACTATGCACGAATAGAAGCATTTCAAACGTGGAACCGGAGAAAATTGATTTTGGTGGCAGAACCGCACATCAGACCAGCGACTATTTTCTAGCGAAATTAAAAATCACCATGGGACTCTACCTGTCTTTGTAGGAATTTTGGATGCGTTGGTCATATTGCCGAAGAAATCGGAAAATTGCTTGCAAATAGCAAAGTGGAAGGGAAAAAAACCAAGAGGACACTAGCCGACATGTTTGTTCGACCAAATTCGTATCACACTTAAGACCGTTGTTTGCGACACAACCAATATTGCCAATGACAGAGCCAAGTGGCGAAATATACCTTGAGAAAAAAATATTCCTAAAGGTCAGGACTGCATCGTTCATCAATATTAAGATGAAAGATATAAAGAGGAGTATAGTGCAGAATTTTTTTGCGAAATGTGTTGTGTAATTTTATCATATTTCAGATATAGGAAGCAATTACAATAAGAAAATATATAACATGTAAACTTCAAGTGTGAGGAGAAAATTTATAAATTATAAGTGAAGAAAAGGAATGTTCTGTTTAGTTTCCGACAGGAATATATCTCATAACTAAACTCTGCATCTTAAAAACAACATCAGTGCAGTCATAGGTTAGATGCAATGCATAAATCCTTAAGCAAAAGAAGTCCATAATTAGTGATACAGGTTCAACCGCGATATACGATCCAGGCAAGCACCGGGGGCGTACTAATATAAATAAACTTGAGTTTATTTATTTCAATTGATTTTAATTACCGTGAAAATCAATTAAGATCCAATTTAACATGGAGTGAATGTGCGTTGTCATAACATAAGGTTGAATGTAAATAAGCGAATGGTAATAAACCATCGGCAGCGTACCGGTTATGGTGAGGTGCATCGTTTCAAGTGCAGGGGGTGCGAATGTGCAATGTTCCGTCTTGGCTTTAATGCACCGCCGGACGATGCTTTAAATAGTGCCATAAATTTAATGTAACTGCGAAGGATCCAGTTGTGGATTAGAAATTCCATTTTGATATTAATTATTCGCTTATTATTTATGCGAATAGAAAGTATAATTTATATTGCCTTATCAGCATTATTTACACTAATGTTCCGTCAGTCATATTTGATTGTTATTTTTGGATTTTACTTTTAAGATTAACGACATTCGAAATACTAGTACATTCACCTTTGACTTGCTGTGTGGCGATTCACTAATTTTATTAGTTTTGTTCTTTGGCTATGGATCGCCATATTTGTTTGTCTTATACTATTTCTTGCAATTGTTCACAGAAGGTACTTATAGTATCTTTGATTAATGGACAAACAATTGAAGGATGACGTGATTTTTGTTTCTCTCGATTTCTTGGAATTTTCCTTGGCATAATTTTTTTCCAGTTATGTCTTAGTGCGTGTCCTATGTATTTAAGGCTTCGCGCTTTTGTTGTCTGTATTTTTAACATTTTATAATTTTCTTAAACATTATAGCTTTTCTAAAGCCCTGATTTGGATATTGCCCAAGTTTCTGCACGGTAGAGATCTGGTGTTCATACAGGATTTTATGATTCTTTTTCTCACATCTAAGTCCAGTATTCCATTAGTGATTAGTATTGAGCCATGTTTATTTTTTAAAAATCTTTGTTGCATGTCAAATCGTCTATTATATTTTTGCTCGGAGAGTTGAAATATGCTACATATTCTATTCTTTCACATTCAATTCAATGTTTAGAACAAATTTTAGTAAATTTCTTTTTTTTTTAATTTTCATCCGCATATATTATTTTTCCGCGACATTTTCATCATTTTAATCAGAAGTATATCAATATAAGGGCAATATAAGGGGCGCATGGAATAACATATTATTTTACCCCGGCACATTTTTGAATCAAACTATACACAGGTATGATATTTCACCTTCATTAATTTAATGAGATTCAAATTTTGATTTAAAAAAACAAAAATTCTTCGGTGCACATTTTCTCTCAAAAAGTAATAAACAGGACATCATTCTATTCAAATATGGATCAGGACGGA
The DNA here is from genome assembly GCA_039881145.1 of Druceiella hillmani. Lineage (NCBI taxonomy): Eukaryota > Metazoa > Arthropoda > Insecta > Lepidoptera > Hepialidae > Druceiella > Druceiella hillmani. The sequence continues at coordinate 5,820,993 of JAYKKI010000047.1, read as the reverse complement.
CTAAACTGCTCTCACGGTTCAAGTTCGTGACCCAGCCACCGAGCGGTTCTCATCTATTAGCCGATTTCAATTAACGGCTTGTGCTCGTGATGTCTACCAACCTTTATAAGTAAAGTTTTTAATAAGGCGCGACTTTCGATAATAATCGAATGAATATATTGCCCTGCTATCGAGTTAAAATGTGAGCTTTAACAGGACGGTTAGGATTACACTTATAATATTGAAAGTAAAGTTGATTTATTAAATTTTCCTTAATCAGATTTAAATCTTGAAGACTTTTAGCTATAAGTTATGCACATATTGAAAAATTTAAATACTAAAAGAAATATTCAACTCTAGGTGAAACATTTTTGTATGTTTAATAGCTTCACTACATCTGTAGGTCTTATAGCTTAAAATTGTTGAAACATAGGGATACGTAATTAAGAGCTTTTAATATATTCTTAAAGTTCTTGTAGTCTGCGAAAACTTGAGTAGGAATGAAAAACTAAGAAAGAATGTACCACCATTTTTATCTAAGAGTGGCGATAAAAGGGCTTTGTATTCGGCTAATGAAAATGCTTGGCGCCTTTTCTTTTAAATATGAGATATAATTTTCAATAGCATAGTATTATTTTCTGTTAAGTGTCGAATAAATACTTCTACAGAAACGTCTGAGTTAATTATACTTTAATCTATATGAGCCTTTAAATTAATAATACTTTTTACATATAATTCGTCATGATGGCATCGTAAAAATATAATTCCATCAATTTTTGGAAATTAAAAAATAGGACTTTTGATTTCCAAAAATAGACAACTTACGTAAAAATTTCTCTAAAAACACTCTGCGAAGTAGTTCTTTATACTTTCACGATATATTTCTAGAGTTTGAATAATCACTACATGCTGCAGTAGAAAAATACAGAAAATTCCCGATATATTTCTAGAAATTCCTGATATATTTTCTTTCACGATATATTTCTAGAGTTGGAATAATCACTACATGCTGCAGTAGGAAAATACAGAAAATTCCCTTAAATCGCATGTAAAATATATTATTTCAATATAACATATATTCACTTCAGTGATCATATGCAGGACATAATTTATAATTTATTTATATTTTCTATTTCTGTAAATATCGGATAATATGAAACGTAGTACACCAATAAATAATTATTTTAAAATTAAATTATTTGTAAAAATATTTAAATAAAGCAAAATTTGTTTGTGATTAAATTAGTTAAGAAAAATTTTTGCTTAGTTATTTAGTCTCTTTGTAGTTTTTTATTGTTATTAAATGTGTGTTCAGTTTAAGGGTATCATTTAGCGGAATAAATTGAAGTATTCATTCATATTATATATTGCTGACGACTTTTAATTAAATGTAATTTTTCTTGTTTTTAAGAAGTAGAAGAATCCAAAACAACCAAGTACGTGTCGGAACGCACATAAAATAGTGTTCCACATTAAATAGGGTTGGCTAAATATATTGAATCGGTTGAAGGTAATTAACAGAAATAATGAAATGCTAAAATCTAAACTTTTTTAAAATTGTCATTATCTGAATTTGAAAAATTAGGAAACAATGGATTAATTAGTCCTTCCTCACTTCAATTTAGCTTGAAGGGCAATATTTCTATGAAAAATAATTAATGAAACTTCAATTTCATTTTGAAAACCCCAGAAATGACGTTCCATTCGACGGGGAGGACGAAGAATAGACACTACTGACAGCGTGATAGATATTTTCTTTAATATTCCGTTACATATTAATTGAGTACATTATCTAAAGTATTTATTTGCAGAATATTATGTACTAAAACTATAAGGCTAAGCTATAAATGGACGGACATGTTAAAGCTGCAACCTTCTGAGAGTTCGTATCGATAAATCCATATATAAAAAGTGAATTTTTAGGAGGTTTTAAGACTGTCAAAATGTCCGTTTATTTTATTTCTTCAAACCATAGAATAAGACTATTTCATCTTATAAAAAATTTAATATTGATATTGTCACATAAAAATAGTTTAATATATCTTTGAAGATTTCAAATATAGGTTTATATTTTATCAAAATTAGACATTAAGATTAACGTATTAAAAAATAGGTTCTTTTATAATAGTAACCTTCAAAAAAAAGTATTATTTGTCATAGTTAAACATAATGTGCTGATGAAGCGGAAGTAACCGATTTATAGTAACCGATAAGTCCATCAGGTGTGTCATAATAAGCCGAAAGAAGAGAAATTGAGTCAAGGCTGGACCACGTTTACGAGTGTGTTCGCAAACAATCAGGGAAACGGATCTTGATTTTATATACCTTATTTCCATTAAATAAATAAGCTAGTACAATAATGTTAAAGATATATAAATAAACACTCACACTCGAAGAGTGAATCGAAATGAACATGTCATCGATCAGCGTAGCCGGACAACTCACTTCAAATAAGTGTTTTTGTTGTATCCGGATATAGGCCCGAATGGAAGGTTCTATATGAAATAAGGCCTCGGACATATTGTGAGCGGTAACAATTGATGGACTAAAAAATGAACGGATTATTGGGGAACATTTGTGAACTTTGCAGGTAATGGATATGTGTAGTTAAAGTTAGAAAAATGTAGTTGTATAGTTAACATTAATAAAATGTGAAAAACATTTTGCTCTATATTTTTGGTATTTAATTTCAATATTTCAGTTGCCGATATTTTCTGTATATTTATACGTAAGTTAAATTTTTATTCGATTTCCATTAGTTTGTACTGCACAACTGTGCCTTATTAAACCTTTACATTAATTCTGTACTCGATTCGAATGAAACTATTAATAAAGTGCCTTTCATTTCTTTAAATGCAAATAATTTTAAAAATGGTGTTATTTATTTTCATAGCTTTATTGTCTAACTTATAATGCACAATACATTAATTAACCTAAAATAAGTAACTAAGTAATATATAATCATCCCTGAATTAGTAAACAAGTCGTTTAAATATTTAATAACTATTAAGGGTGAATTCAAAGAATAGGTCACCGTGACTAACAATCAATTTAAATATTATTTAGTTTCTTATATCTTACGAATTTTAAAAAGTTGTTAAAAATATCAGGAGACTAAATATTTTAGATATACTGTAAAATTATAATAATTTATAACCATGATGGTTTGAGAAAATACCGTTTTATAACTCTCATAACTAAGCTAAAAAAGTTTCCCAAGGGTTAAAAAATTGTATTAAAAAGACTATACCGAATCATAATTTTTGGTAAATTTTTAATATTAAGAAAGGTTAACACTGTTTTGAAGAATATAATAGGAATATAAAACACAGACTCATCCCCAGCGAAGGTACATGTCATCTGGTTTTACTATTAAAATGCAATAATTAATATTTTCTCTTCCTAATTTCAGCTCAATTCACTAAACCAATGTTTGCCAATTCCACTAAACTTCTTTAATAGTGCTGGTAATTGTAAGATACCAAGAATTATATCAAAAATAGAAATTACATGCACTCTTTAAATAAATCCTGAAACAAAGCCATTTAAATTGAATAATTTAAAAATAAAAACTTATTTGATACGATATACTGTAATACCATTTATACATTCATATTTTGAAATTTTGTTTCTAACAAAAAATTAATTGTTTTTCTATCTTTAAGAAAAAAATGGCACAACTAAGTCAAGGGTTTTTAAATATGTAATATCCAGATAGAAAATATATATGTTGCTCGAAGGTAGAAACTATTACCGTATCAAATTTCATCAATATCCGTCCAGTAGATTTTGCGTGATTGACGAACAAATTAACGTAGAGACAGTTAGACCTAAATTATAGAAACAGGTTTTCTGGCTTCTATTATTATTCTATATGCTAAATCAATCACTTTTTTTAAATATTTTCCGTATACATAATTTACTCTGTTACAATTTTATTAATACGTTTAGGTTCAATGGATGGAGCGGAAAAGACTATCGTTTGTTTCGCTCTCGATCATGTTGTTTGAACATGCGTAAAAGAGAGGGAACTTAATACTAAATTTATTTGTAATTTGATTATAAATAGATTTATTTCTACGAATAGAAATAATCTATTTGTAAATAGATTTATTTCTATTTCGTATAGCGCTTTTTATATTTCGTACATGAATGTTGCTTTAGTTCCTCTATTAGATGAATAATTTCGTAGCTTCACATGTCTTACAAATCTTTGTAAGATATAAAAAAATATCACCATTCCGCTGAAACGATATACGAAGCCTCATAATACACTCCAGTCAATTTCCAGTTCAGTCGCACTACCGAAATGGTATTATTTTTTACCACGCCGCTTCTTATACTCGCATTCATAAACCGCACGTGTACGCAATACCCTTGTCTGTGCCTCGTGTCATTAGAATAAAAGACTTATTTGATATAATTATGTCGTATTACTTATATAAGAAGCGGGCACTTGTTCCTTTTTTATCTCACTTCTTCGCTCTATTACCGTGTCGAACGAAACACGTCTATATGTAAGTACGATGGAGCCGAGTGAGGAACGCTTTTTTATTATAATTATCGAGATCGAGATGTGTGGCTGTTGACAAGCAATATTCGATAATGCGAGTTGATATACTTTATATATACATACGTATTTATTGTGACTTATATACATATATAGAGGGTGATTGGTTTTACGGTTCATGTACTTGTGTTTTTGCCAACGAATCAAATATTTGTGAGTGGATGAGTTCATCTTCAAATTATTTAATTCAACGTTCACAACGTCAAAGTTTCATTAAGCACGGGCAAGAGGTTAGAGTTAATTAATTGAAAAGGTGAGTCGTGTACTTAAACTGAATCGTGCAGTTGTTTGTTTTTTATTGTTTGTACTTTGCTTCATTCTATGGTTATGCGGTTCCCACTGAACCGGATTAGATTGTCTATAGAAGTTTAGCATTAAATATTTGTTTATAAGAAACAAAATTTGAATTAAATGTTAATGTAATGTCGAAAAATGCTAATTTATACGCCTTCAGATTATTATTATATTTTGCACAATGCTTTAGTGTCTTCTATAGGGTATTTGACTGATGTCGATATTTTTTATAAAAGTGTTTTAAAACTATAGAGTAAGTTTAAAAAAACCTTGCGATGAAAAAAATAGTGCATACAACAAACAATTAATCGAAACTTCTAAATAGGAAAAAGTGTCAACTTTGTTTTCATTAAATAGAAAAAGTTATTATGAAATTAGTTTCCACACAAAAAAATGAGGAAATTTAATGTGCAATTAATAACGCAAACGCAATATTTAAAGAGATACTAAAGATATTTAATAAATTCCCTTATAATGAACGCTAAATACAGGCCAGTGACGTCATAAGCTAGTTGTGTTTTGTATGGGGCGTTTTCGTGCGAATCGTAATTCGTCAGTTTTTAAGGCGTTATAACTTTATAATGAAAAGTTATAAAGTTATAAAGCCTTAAAAACTGACGAATATTTTAACCATTTTTAATGTTATTACTTATTCTATTTAGTAATAAAAAATATAGTCAAATACCGTATTGTTAGTGTTGGATTTAAATCTTGAATATATTAAAAGAATATTACAGTGTATCATAAGTACTTAAATTGTACGATCATATAAGTAGTAAAGATGATAATTTTTTATAGTTTCCAATATAGTATACGTTTTATTTTGTAAAAAATAAATCCCATCAAAAATATTATTGACAAAGTTAAATAATATATTACTGTTATTAAAAAGAAATAATGTATACGATCAAATGAGTAACGAAGACGATCATTTAAGATTTTAAAGGGTATTGATTCTGTCAACATTATGTTTTATCAAAAATATTATCTAAAACGGGATCTACTTTTGATCAAAAACATTATTGTGTACGATCATATAAGTAGTGAAGATGGTTGTTTAAGATTTTATTATTATAAGTGGTGAAGAGGATAATTGAAGAATTAAAGGGTTCTGATTCCGTATACACTGCGTTTATGAAGAATAAATCCTATCAAAAATATTACTTACAAAATTCTTTCTAAAAATATTAACTCGTGCGTTTATGTAAGTAGTGAAGACGATAATTAACGAATTAAAGGTTTCTGATTATGTATACATTATGTTTATGAAAAACAAATATTATCAAAAATATTACTTACAAAGAGACCTAATTCTTTTTAAAAATATTAACTCGTGAGTTTACGTAAGTAGTGAAGAGGATAATTGAAGAATTAAAAGTTTCTGATTCTGTATACATTATGTTTATGAAAAACAAATCCTTTCAAAAATATTACTTACAAAGAGACTTAAGTCGTATTAAAAATATTAACTCGTGAGTTTACGTAAGTAGTGAAGAGGATAATTGAAGAATTAAAAGTTTCTGATTCTGTATACATTATGTTTATGAAAAACAAATCCTTTCAAAAATATTACTTACAAAGAGACTTAAGTCGTATTAAAAATATTAACTCGTGCGATTATGTAGGTTGTGAAGACTATAATTGAAGATTTTAAAGGGTTCTGATTCCGTATACACTACCTTTATGGAAAATAAATCCTATTAAAAATGGTAGTTACAAAGAGACATAATTTTTTTTAAAATTTTTTTATTAAAGTTATTTAAGGTTTTAATAGGTTCTTTTACGAAAAATAAAGAAGGATGTTTTGTCAAAAATAAATCTTATCAAAAATATTGCTGGAAAAGATACTTATTTGTTATCAATAATATTAACTTGTAGGATCATATAAGTAGGGAGGTCATTTAAGATTCTGCTCGATTTCTATTCATGATTCAAACTTTCGCAACTTTGCAGATTTCAACCTTCAAATCATTATCATATTTTGCAAAATTTCTTAGTAAATTGTAAATATTTTATTTAGATCTTAAATCCATTTTAAGAAAATTACAACATATTTTAAGTATTTAATGTGTACGACTATGCAAATGGTGAATGTGATGATTAACAATTTATTTTCCTAAAAATAAAGTTTAGCAAAATATTACTAACGAAGCGCCCTAGTTCTAATGAAAAGTTTAAGCCGTGAGAACAAATAAAATAAAAAATGTCATGTTTTTAATAAACTTTTACAGTTAGGCAAAACTAATAAGTAATTAGGAGCTTTATAATTACAATTGATTAAACGTAACAACTTTTAAATTAATCACAGTCCATTCTTTTGATATTTCAATAGATTAAGTGATTAGGTATTTAAAGTGAGTTTAGCAATATTTGTTCGGGAATGTCTTATCTTAATGCAACTTAATGGAGAAAGCACTGTAAGAATCAAAAATAAATTAGAGATGAGCTTATATAGCCATAAGCCATAGCTTCGGATACAGTGTCCGATAATGTGCGGGTCTGCGGTTTTCGGATTTGCCGTTGCATTACCGCACATCCAGATGTAATATTATAAGTACCATTTAATTATTACTCACTCAATTGTCATTATAGACGAGGTGCGATATGAGACATTTACATGTTAATTATATATCTTATTGATACCGAAAATATTGGTTGTCCTTCATGATATGTCTTATGCAAGACGACGCTTCGGTCACGACTACAAGGGTGATGTTCTCACGTTATTTGTGCAGTAAATGCAGTAGGTTGGAAAATGTTATATTTACTATGTCACGTTATACATTGTTTCATATTTTTTTTTGAGGAACAGTGTTTGAAAAAAGAAATTCGCCACAACAATATGAATATTTAGCATCACGATTATCTATTAAATCAAAATATTGGCACCATATAAATCTATTAACCAAAAATTTAATGTCCACTTTGTCTATGTAAGTACATTGCCCCTTCAAACTTATTTAATTAAAGTTAAGGCGAACGTACTGGGCCTGAAGCCTATTAAATCGCTCTTGTTATTAACACGGCTCCTTATATTAAAATGTATTATTTAATCACGTCAACTAAACATTTTTTAGTTTACATGACACTTTCATTACACATTAAATTTGACAATGGCCGGCGGCTAAGTCGAATCGAAGGCTGATGTGTGTCAAGATAAGTTAATCGTTAGCGGGCGGGCGCACGCGGCGCACGCGACCGCGGACTCTCGGCGGCGCGGCGTTACGTACGTTGTCGTATTTCGTTATCGGTTGCTACGTTACGGTACATGAACTTTTAAGTAAAATAACGTCTCGGTAGGTAAAAGCTTTTGAGAAGCTTTTGTTTATGAATAATTTGCATGTAATTTAGGAAACTTTTGCGATTGAAATATTTAGGCCGCATTTATGTTTTTAAATCTTTTTAGATACTTATCTCTTTATGACCATAAAAATGTTACGAAATATTAAAACATTATTGCCGTCTTTACTTTAAATATAAACAAATAATTGTTGGCCAAATGTATGTATTAACAGCACCCGAGCAAATGTAATCCTCCGAAAGTATGAAATTTAATTTTTTAAATTTTTTGATAAGTCTTTTCATTTAGTTTTTCTTTAGTAGCGTATTATATTCCTAAGTGATATTTATTTCTATCCTTTTTATCATAAAGTTCTAGTTTATAACTTAATCATAGCAATTTATCATAGAAATTCAGGTTCAAAAATTATTAATATTATGAAAATGAAAAATTATTAATATTTTTAACACCGGGCAACAAAATATATAAACAAATTTTAATTAATTCCAAGAAATTTATTTCTTGAAATTGAAAAAAAAAATATTTTTGGAGAAACGTAATTAAAAGAAAAATCATGAAAAATATTTCAAAGAAAGGTATTTTAATTTTAATTTACTACGATTTAATTTTTAGTTATTTTACTACTTAAAATAATAAGTACTATTTTTTTAGTATTATTTATTCCCGAACACATAAGGCTGACAAATTATACTTTATAATAATTAAAAATAATTAATTTTAGTTTTTAATAAAAATAAAATTAACTAAAAATATTATCTTGCTAACTAAAGCCATTCAAGGATTAAATCGATTTTAATTTATTTTATCTCTTATTAATTTGATTTGACGTTACTCTTAATGATGTAGTCCTACATAAATATTTTTTAGATTCCAGTGTAAAATGTTTAATTTTGGTTTTATTAAAATTTGATTTTTCTTAAGGCAACTGATGACGTACTAGTTACCAGTTATGACGTAATTACTTTCTAATATCTTATTCTTTACTTAAAATTATTTCACATTTCAGTTTTTAATCAATGCGTTAAATCTTTATTATGTATACGTTTAGTTTATATATAATCGCTAAATTAAATATAATTTTAGGAAATGTTAACTCGTCCACAAAGAAAAAACTAGATCATACAATATTAACATACAATACGTCAAATTAATACACATTGCATAACTTGAGTACTGCTAACACTGTATGTGAGAAACAAGTGCATTATGGTTCTGCACGTTATTTGAGCGAACTTATTCATTCTAAGTCCGAATTTGGGAATCATTAAACCTTCCATATAAGGCCATTTTAGAAAGTAATGCTCTTGATTCAATCTATCTATATCATTTCTGTCAGCATTGTTCCATAATGTCGAAATGACACGGAATTTACGGTTCATTTGAAACTTTCATAATGTAAGAGATATTTATGGCAAAGTTTAATGTTAAATACCATAATTTCAACAGCAGTAAATTTGCGTTTTTATTTTTTTAAAATACACAACTTGAATGAAATTTTGCACATCAATTAAAGTTATACAACGAATCAACAAAATGTTATTACAAATGAATGAATTCATTAAAGCAGATTTAAAAATTATATAGATCTGTTGCATATTTTTCCACAAATTGATGTTGAATATCTTTCGAAATATGGTGTGGTTGCTGTATATTTATATTATTAATTCCTATTTACACTACAGACTGTTTAAATTTTTTTATAAATATAATAAAAGTCATATTAAAGTTTAATGTTTTATATTGAACTTTATGGCGAGTTTTAATGCAATTCTAATGTAAAAACTTGATACAAAGGCTAACGCAAAGTAGAAGGTCCGTAATTAAATCTTTACAGTTTATTAGCTAACATTAATTTAATAAAGCGAGTGGTTATGTATCAAAATCTCGCGGATTACTAACTCGTTGGCGGAGAATGGCTCTGGAACACGCAAGCATCGCGGGTATCTGACACGAACTGCTTTATTTTTACCTTAATGCTGTCGTAAAGACCTTTACGTCGACCCGATCTAGATTCTAATAAAGGATGTGAAATGTTCTTAAATTTATTATATTTCAACGTTGTAGTTTCTACGGTACGAAATTAAGTTTTGCTTAAGTTGTTTTATAACGGAGACTCGAGTAAATGTTTCATGCTCGGCGATGTAAATTCGAGTAACGAATGTTTAATGTGTTAAAGTTCATAATAAGTAGTTATATATTTATTTCGTTTTTACCTAGATCAGTTTGCTGAAGAATATTTTAACTTTTTACGCTGTTCAATAATCTTACTGACGTGGAACGGTTAATTTTTTTCCATATTAGTGTCAGGTTTTACTCAACGAATGATATATTTTATTCTGTCAACATTTTATATATATGCATAAGATTGAGACCTTAATACACTAAACAAAACTTTTGTGGAAAGAGTTCTTTAAGATTTTATTGTCCACCTTTACAATTTTAATGTTATGTACAAGGCTAGTTTTATTTATACTTCTATAGTGTTTTTCATTGCTTATGAATAATCATAAGAATATTATCCTCTGGTTTATTATGTTTATCTTACGATATGAGAATATTATCAGTTTTAAATTCGTAATAGTATTTTTTATTGCTTATAAATAATCATAAGAATGTTATCCCCTAGTTTATTATAATGTTACCATATGGGAATATTATCAGTTCTAAATTTGCATCCTAGCATTACTACGTAGTCCACTTCATATGGTTTTGAATTACCCTGCATATATTGTGAATTTTTGTTTAATTCAAAACAGTTTTTGACCCGAGATTACACTCATAAATTTTGTAACGGAAATCTTCTGAATGCAAGGAATAATTGTAGACCTGTTCACAGAGAAAAAATGTATATTACAAAATTATATATTTGAAGATCGGGGATAGGTTTAAAGTATTCATGTATAAATTCAATCTTGTGAGATGTAAATTTAACTCGTTTAAGCTTAAATTGGTATGATAGTCTTTATGTCTTATTTTCTTATCTAGTAACGCTATTGCTATGGGGATTTATCGCGTAACTACTACTGTGAAATTAAAGGAATTGAGTGTTATCATTCATATATTACAACTGTGAACGTTTTTTTCTTCCACAATTCGGAACATCTTTTCATGAATATTTTACTATATAAATGGATTGCATTGTTTATTTCAGGATCTGTTTTTCTTTAACTTTTTTTACTTAACCTTCTTTCTAGTTTTATTGGGGTTCCACATTGGAACAAGAGACTTTTATAAATTCATCACATCCGTTCGCCCATCTGTCCGTCTGTTATAATCTCACAATTTCGATAGTTTTAGATTGATGTGAGTAAAATTTTGAGAGTAGATACTTTATATGAAATTATCAATTGATGGAGAGCATAATATTAAAAATAAAATTATGTACCTTGTCACATATGTGACAAGATCACATATGTATACTTTCAAACACACAGGTCTTTCAAAACGAAATTACGGGTTTTATTTATCATTTTCAGTTTCTAAGGTTCGTTTGCTAAATATTAAGCTTCGAAGCGACGTACAATGTGTCTCTGTTCTCTAATATTTTAGCAATAACAAATACGGACCAGATAGCAATAACAAATATTTTAGCAATAACAAATACGGACCAGATAGCAATAACAAATACCCTTTGTACGTGTTCCGCCATACACTGGATCTCAGTTTTATATCTTGTTTTTGTTGGTTCATGATTTATCGCTTCATATAGATGGCTCTCTTTCTATTGTCAATACTTATTTTGCGTTATTAGAATATTTTATATAATTCATGTAACAATGTGTATTGTTACATAAGATTCGGAGTATCTATAAGATTCTAAAAGTAGCAATCTAATTGTTCTATCTCACACTTTTTTTCTATCCGTTTGTGGAAATTATTACGAATTCATAAAAAACATACGACGTACAAATTTTATTATTGAATATATTCGACGTTAATTTTGTAGAAATTCATTATTCACAATTAAATGAAACTCAAAAAGCAAAGATCTTTGCTAATAGCCCACCTGAAGATGTTGTAATACAACGAAACCAAGGTCGTGGTAAAGAACTTAAAGAAAATAGAAATAACACTACATCACGTAGTTTCATTTAGTTGTGCGTACAAATTTTAGTTAAGTCTAAAAGGCGTATGGTATTTGAAATTTTGCAATTAAACAGAAATAAAATTCGTTAAAAATCGACGTTAATCGTATATTTGAATTACTAAACCAAACACAAAAAATGGATTAAATACCAATAAGTATTTATTACGAAAAACATTCAAATTTCGCCAGTCATAACGAGTGCATTACGAGTAGTTTCCTAACGTATTTCAACAAAACGACGAGTACTAAAACAATACTTTATAACCGTTACATTAGGCAGGCCTGTCAGCGGTCCGATCAACGTTTCGAGCTTTCAAATACATTACCGATCTCGACTACGCAGGGCCGACGTAGTCTAATGCGCTCGCGTCTCCTACCTACCACGTAATTGTGTTATTACGCTACGTAGTACGTTGTCATGACGATAATTACGCTCCACGGAGCTGCGTCCGTGTGGTCGACGCGTCTCGCCGCCTTTCTATTTCACGCACGTACTTTTGAACTTTATGAGCAAACCAAATGGATCGGCGGACGCTAAGGTAGGAATGATTAGAGTAACAAATAGGTCGGTGGACGCTAATCCAGGAGCGGTTATATTCAAAATAAATTAATAGTTTAAAAGAAATATATAAAAGGAAATTGAGTCGCAGATTTTGTAAAAAAAAAAGTAAGGTAGGTACATGGAATATCTACATAAAGATTTAAATACCTATAAATATTCATCTATTCGCTTAAGCTACATCGAATCCAGCAAATTTTCAATATCCAATGAAACCTGTAAAGTCCGAGAGTAACTTGCATTACGAGAGTTCAGTAAGGACTTAGGTATATGTAAACCTTTAAAGATACACATGATTTTTATTAAACTATTTATACATATTATCATCATATATATTAATACGCTAAGGTTTTAAGATGTTACTCTCCCTTTTTAGAAAAAACCTCACAACTAATCCACATAAATTATATATCATTTTATAGATAATTGCTTGCTCTACCGGCATCCACAACTAAAAAAATTATTATTGCTATTGTTTTTGCAAATTAATTAATTATTAAAATTATGTACACAAAACAGCAATGCTGCCATCTAACGGCTCAACGTCAATATGATTGACGGTCGGTAAAATTTTTGTTTAATTTCAAATCCACTCACGTATAAATAAAGTGGCGCTTTAGCTCAATGCTTTTGATACTTGCGCCTCTATATGTCAATTTTAGTAAAATATTTGTTTGATCTGTCATCTGAGCTTCATAATGGAATAAATAATAATGCGAAGACTTCGCACGGGTCACGCTAGTTATTATTAATCATGTCGATATTTTATGACTTTTTTTGTGTATTTTTTTAATATATACGAAATTGACTTCTCAATTAGATAAACTGATAAATGATATCTTAAATAATAAAAGTGTATGTATGTTTGCTTATATATAAAAATTATCTCATAAATTTAAATATAACTATGTGCGATTACTTGGCTTAATGCCTCATGTTATTCACGGATTATGGATTGTTAAACAACATTTATAAAAAAGTTAGAGAAGAGGTTGCAAATATATATGTCCAATTGGAATTAAAATTATTTTTTTTTAATTCTGATATTTTCTAAGTATTACAAAATAAGTGGCATATTAAAAATATAAGTCTAGATATGCAGAGAGATATAAAAACAATTACTTTGTTTAGTAGCTAATATACAACTCGGTGGGATGGTCAGAATATTTTGACCGTCGAAAGTAAGGCCTCTTGAGATACCGGGCGATTATGTGGTCATGTATATCCAATGTTATCACTTATTACTATAAATTGAAGTAAAATTTTATGAAAATATTACCACGATAAAATTAGAATTTAGATCATCTAATTTCCCTAGCGATCGTTTGAGAATTAACTGGAATTTACAGATACTTTTTAAAAAGATAATAAGAGTTTTGCTATAGTTTTCAACAGTTAAAAATAAGTAATGTGAACATATAAAATGGTATTTCTTTCGTAGGTAGAAAATGCCCTGATTTTATCAAAAGCTATGAGATTAGGAATCTTCGCTAGATTTTGTGGGTAAATTTAAGGCTCGTTTTTTCATAATTTTAACTTTAGCGGTAAAATGGCGAGGAGCTGAAAGTTTTTTGTAGACTAATATCCGTTTTAATTTTAATAATTGTTTAGTCTATTTTGAAAAAAATGCGATCAATAATATTATTACTTTTTTGTCCGGAGAGGAGCTTGTGTGTGGGAGGTATAGCGGCTATGGGGATATACCAATGTGTAGTGCGGTATCTGCACGCAATAATTATTCACATTCACTTAAGTTTTAAAAAATCAGCCAAGTGTGGGTTGAACTCGCGTACGAAGGGTTCTATAGCACCAAAGAATGTTAAACTTATATGTTCTTATTTCTCAGCCACTGTGAAATACAAAGTTATTGCTGCGGTTGATACCGGAAATATCCCATATCTTCAAAACTACGCAACACGCCTTATTTAAACTAATTTTTGTTTAAAGTTTATTTTAAGTTCTACGACCTTAATTTCTTCAGAATTTTACATACTTTAGTTCAAAAGTTAGGGGGTGGCATACTTTTTAAGACTTCAGAAGAAGATATCTCACCAACTATTAAACTAATAAAAAAGTGATTTTGGAACCTGGTATTTTATATTATTTTAAGCCTTATCTAACGATACCCCATATGCTTATGTGCACTGGATTTTTTTTCATCCCTTAGTTACATGTACGGATTACCACCCCATATATTATTTTTTTCATAATTCCACTATTTCGTTGGATAGCGGTTCATACCATCCAAATTTTATCTAAATAGTGCCAATAGTCTTAGAGTAAAATGGCTGTGACATACGGATAGACAGACAGACGGACAGAATGAAATTATAAAGGTACCATTTCATCCATTTTGCCATGGAACTCTAAAAAAAACCGTGTGAAATATTTAATACAGAAGTCGGACTTGCAATTGGTCCGTTTTTGTCTTTTTGATTTACAGTTTTTGCCTTTTACTCTGTAAAAGGTATTTAAAGAAT
The DNA here is from genome assembly GCA_039881145.1 of Druceiella hillmani. Classification (NCBI taxonomy): domain Eukaryota; kingdom Metazoa; phylum Arthropoda; class Insecta; order Lepidoptera; family Hepialidae; genus Druceiella; species Druceiella hillmani. The sequence continues at coordinate 5,805,723 of JAYKKI010000047.1, read as the reverse complement.
TTTAATGGTAATTTATAGACAAAAAACATAAAACGAAATTACTTTTCTTAATAGTATTTTTTAATGAAGTATTAACCCCATAATTATGTTTTTTTGTAAAATGTTATCCATAATTATATCTTTTAACCATTGTTATTAGTAAAATTTACCCATTTATTAAGCTTCATTTGGATAGGATTAATTTTGTGAAAGGCGAGTAGATAGGCGAGGCAGTTTATTGCAATACATTTTTTTCTCTTTATAAAGTTATACAGATCTAACCGACACATACTTGATTTTATAATTTCAGTAAGCTTATTGTATGATTCGTTTTATATAAGATTTTCTTTTAATTTTTGGTTGCATGGTCTTACTAACGCAAAGCTATGACATGTAACTTTCTATTTAGGTTTTAAGACAGCATTAAGTTTAAAAAAATTGGTACCTCAATATGCATATACAGATTTTCAGAATTACTAAAACTACGTAATTCAATAATTCAACTTTCACCAGCAAATTTCTGCACAATTTTTGTACGGTACCTAAAGGAATATTTTACTGCTCGAGTTTTGGTTTGGTTAGAAATTTTATTGAATTTTATTGATAATGTATATCAATTAACGTTTGAAAAAACTTTCCAAATTATCAATTATTTGCGACAATATTTCTAATTGAAATCCCCTGCAGTTAAAATCTATGACGTTTCATTTAATTTATAAATAGGGTTGTATACATCAGAGAACAATTAAATTGCCTACCGTAAGCGTGTCTGCGGGCGCAATCCTATGATTTATGACGTTAGAACAAATCGTATAGCAATGCTATTAGCTCGATGAACAATTTATAAACAATTTAAGTAGAAGTAAAAATCAAATAACTATGCACAATCGGATATATGAAAATTTTAAACATTTAAGGGTTTATATTATTTCTATTAAACTATTTACAAATATTAAAAAGTATTTTTATTCATTATGAATATATATGGACGTTTTTCGCAAAAAATATTGTAAATCGTTTTGAGACTTAATAATCTAAGAACATTGCTATAGTTATTACGTAAACTTTCATTAAGATTTTAAAAATTTTGAAATTTTCAGAATTTTCGGTTAATTAGCTTCGGAAAAATGGGAGAAATCTATTTTTTCACAAGTTATTCAGTATTTATCTGGCTATATATTATTTAAAATTATAAAAAAAATTAGACGTTCAGAAAACAAATGAGTATTTGATTTAGCATCTTTGCAATCTCTAGGTAAACATTTTTGAATTTTAACTATTACGTATTAACATGCGACCAAATATTAAATCCTTGTGAGGATGGTTTATAGGGAAAAGATATATGTAATGAATGAATGCATTGGTGTTTTTTTTGTAGTACGGAACGTTAAAATGATAAAAAAAATATTTTTATATATTTTTCATATAAAAAATACATGTCTGAAAAATTTATATTAATAAATTTTTTCGTCACATAAATACATTAATTCTGAATTAAAATAACCAAATTATTCATTACAAATATATGGCGACTTTTAGAATATTGTATTTAGTTTTACTTCGATGTTCAATGTGAAAACGTTTTTCAAATTTTTGTCATAATAACTTTACAAAATTCGGAGGCGGGTTAAGTAATTTGTCAAAAGAATATTTGTACTTATAAATGAGTTCTAGGTTAGATCATAATTCATTTGACACATCAATATGCTGATTCAATTTTTTTTCGGTCTTTGAATTACTTCTGCCTTCCACCCTCTGACACATTTGAAAATATATAATAATTTCTTCTCCTGAAATAGTTTGTGTCTGAAAATTTAGTTCGTGTGAATTCAATCCAAAATTCCTTTTTTAAATTTGTTCTTTCTAATGAACAATCAGGTTACAGGTTGAGTTCACTTGCGAGATGAACTGACTATTTCTGAGAATTATCGGATTAGTCCTCTCTTATATCTCTACTAGCAAAAAATACTTTTTATGCCCATTAGTTATTAATTGCTGTCACACAAGAAAACTTAAGAGAAAAACGCTTTTACTTAAGAAAGAACGTTTTTACTCATGGGTTATATTCAGTCAATACTATAACCTGTGTAATACTAGAATATAAAAGCTTTCATTCGAATTTATAAAAAAAATATGTTATTTCCTTGTCAGCCTCCAGAAAATAAATGAGATAAAAATCATTAGGTTGTTTTCAAAGCCTAAATAGCTTATTCAAATATTTAATATATATTATTAAAAATAATTTGCTCAGAGAAGTGAATTCGAGACAAAAAGCAACTAAATGGTATATTTGAAAGCACACTAATAAATAAAGTGTATTCTCAGAGTAACGGAAATTAAAATAAATCATGTAATTTTTTTCTTCATTTATTAAAGCTTGACGCCCTCGTTTCCTTTCAAGTTAGTACCTCCGGTCCCCGACTAATTGCAACATGAATAGTGGATGAGCACTGAAAGACGACAAAAGAAGTGAAAGATACACAATAAACGCGCCGCCATTGTGCTCTTTTTTCGTGAATTTCTCGAGTTCTCGAGACGAATGAAAAGTCACGACACGAAATTTCCCATGTTAATGCTGGAGATGCTTATTTGTTTGTGTGTCGGTAATTGTTTCAATTTTCTTTTAAGTTCTTTTTTATTACATACATGCAATTGTGTTTGGTAATGACAGTTTCTACTGTAAACGTTAAGGTAAATTTCGATTAATATGGTGGAGAAATTTGTGAAAAGTATGAATACAATGTATTCGAAATAATACCTGTATTAAAGTAACAGAAGTTTTTTTTATATTTTTTTTAAATATACGAAATTCTCTTCTTAATTAGGCAATATTAATGCGAGGAAACTGATGAAAACAATTTTGAATAAAAGCATTTGTATGCTTGTTTATCAGTGAAATATGAATTATCGCATCAAATTAAATATAACTAACCTGTAGTACTACACGTACTACTGGAATTAATGCCTTATTTAAATTATATTTTAATAATTATTAAACAAAATTGATAAAACAGCGTGAGAAGAGAATGAAAGTATATATATTTGCAAAGCTCGAGACTAAAGCTAAACAAATGGAATATCAAAAACATAAGTCTAGATATGCAGAGAGATATAAAAACAGTTAGTTTGACGCTGGAATATAAGAGACCTTTGAAGCATATATCGCGTTTATATTGTCGTTAATATATCACTGAGTGAATGGTCAGACTCTACTTTACCCCTCGAAAGCAGGGCCTCTTGAGATACCGATTATTTATATGCAGTAGTATATAAATAATCGGTATCTCAAGAGGCTCTATATTGCAGTAAAATTGCATGGAAAATATTCACGCAATAAAATCAGAATGTATATAAGTAATTTATTTCCTTAGCGGTTGCTTGTGAACTATAATTTATAAATATTTTTTAAAAACTATAAATAAGATTATTGTTCTAGTTTTCGATATTTAAAAATAAATACGTCATAATTTCGCTATTAGATGCAGCTAGCCTTAGTTATTGTACAAAAAAATAGTGTTAAAAACTTTAATTATCTACCATGTGTTACTTGCACGAAACGCAGCTAAGGAAACAACCTGTTGTCAATATATCAGCCACGTTACTCAGGCATTGAAATCCTAGCTCAAATTGAAAATAACGTATATCGATCGACATGGGAGAATATTAAAAAGATGCGAACATAACATACCTCATCTTTTTATCTGAAAATAACATGCCGGATTATAGAGGAGTCAGTTGCAGATATATATATATATATATATATATATATATATATATATTTGTGTATGTTATATTCAGTAAAATTTAATGTAACAACCTAATTTAAAAAAATTAAAACTCCTCAAAATTTAATTCTCACATTTTTTTTCATTTCATATCCCTTTCTTTTAATCTTTCTCTTTTCTTTTTCCACTCCTCAATCTAGATCTAAAACCTACCTCGGCATATCAAATTAGATTATTTTTGTGTTCTTTGTTTCTTTCGCAAAAATGTACTTGTCTATTACTTCATAAAAGCACTATATGGCTTGTTGAGTCTGAGAGATTGCTCCTGTAGCAATAATTTGACCAGATGATTATTCATGAAAGAAGTGAATAAATAAATAAACTATTCAAAAAAGGAGCAAAATGGGTATACTGGTGAGGTAATAAAATTTTGGGAAATTGCAAATACCAAAATACCAAAATTACCATTTTGTTGGCATTAGTTGTGCAGAATACGAATAACATTTCTGCTTGTTGTTTTTTTTTATTTAAAAGTTTGAAACGATCTTCAACTATCGAGCAACTTCCTACAAAAGCGTGTAATCTAATGGGCAGAACTAAAGAGCTAAAAAACGCGAGTACGCAATGAAATGTATGCGGTAGTAGCTAATGACACGATTAGCCTTGAAGAAACGTATCGGAAGGGTCATGACCCGGGCCACCCACTACTCAACTGGCAGCATTGTCTTACGTGACTAACGGCAGCTAAATAATCGTGACGTTTAATATTATTTCCTCATTTATTGCACAAAACTGCACATAGGCTTTTACCCTCTCTATGTTCAACTTCATTATTATATGGCAATGAAGCATTAGCACTGTAAGCTCGCGTGGTGCAAGTGGTGGTGGTATAAGTCGTACGGTGCACTTGCTTAACTATAAACCGTTTAATCTTTGGTTAACTTCATTCACTTATTAAGTCATTCCTACCCGTATTTGCCAAATCACTAAAATATATTTAAAATTACATATAAAACTTATATTTATGCTTTTGAGATAAAATAAGTGTTGCTCAGGTGTGACCTTATCTATGAAATATGATAACTGAGGACACCGCTATCACTATTTCATTAAAGAATTAGGTTGTATATTTGTGACAGTTTTGTTCAATTGGAATATTGTTATTAAATAATGTGATTAGAAAATTTCCTTACTTTTAAAAATGTTTGCAATAGGTCAGAATAGGAATGAAGTTAGGTAAAGTAGATCGTCATTACGAGTTATAAATCATTCATAGAAATATAGTTTTTATAACTAGTAGCTAATTCATGAAGTGTAAACAGAATTATGGAACTACAATGTCTGTTTAAACTATATTGTATCATGTCTGGTAAAAATTCTCAGCTTTGGTTTTCGAATGCTGATAAAGAAACTTCTTCGGGTGGTTTTTCCTTATGCAAACGTAATTTTTAGTGTGCTTAAAATATTCTATAAAGATTATTTTATTATACAGCCAGATAAAACAATGTCAAGCATGTCATGTTTATAGGTGTATTGGATGTATTTATTTAACAGTACACAATTTTGAACATTAGCGTACTTCAATAAATTATGAGCTTTTGGATCTAAATGAAACAAGTAAACTTGTTTCAAGTAACTTTAATTTATCCATCTATAAAGGTTTATTGAAAGTTTGTCATTCTTTAATAATTATTTAATTATAAGATTTTACACTGTGATAAAATTTGTTGCAAAAGATCACTATAAACATATTAATCGTTATGATTTAGCTTTTTGGTTAATAAAAATGTATGCTATGTGTACTTTTATTTTATTATTAATTATTTTGCACTTTTTGATTTTTATTATGCTTATTTATTTTATTTACGAACTATTTATCACTACTTAATTTCTCTTCACGTTAATAAGAAAGAAATTATAACAACTTTTATTATTAGATATATTTTATCCACGTTCAGACTTCGTTTTAACGTTATCACCTTTACATATAATAAACTCTGAGCAATTTTATTGTTTACATATATTTTATTTGGCAGATTTATATTAGGCCGAATATATTTTGCTTTTACGTACTTTATTGTTTATGCATATAATAAAACTTCAGAATTGTCCTATATGTACATTGAAGGTATTTTACGCAAAAATGATTTACATATGGGACACATAATAGAGCACATCTTTTTGTTAGGTTTGGGTTGTTTGCCTGTTTATCTGTTTGCCTGTTTATCTATTTGTCTGTTTATTTGTTTGCATATCACGTAAGAATGGCTGAAGGAATTTCGATGGTGTTTATGTTTCATCGCAGCAGAACAACAAAAAAAGATAAGGTAATATGACAATTCAATAAAATGTACACTTATTAAAAAAAAGAATTTACATTTAGAATTATTATAATAGATTGCGTTATGTATTAATCTTACAGTTAATTAACATTATTTTCTAGAAAATGCTTGCCAACATGATTATAAATAAAGTAGTAATTATTTTATTCAATATATTAAAAAAAATAATTTACTTTTAGAATTATTATAATAGATTGCATTATGTATTAATCTTACAGTTAATTAACATTATTTTCTAGAAAGTGCTTGCCAACATGATTATAAATAAAGTAGTAATTATTTTATTCAATATATTAAAAAAAATAATTTACTTTTAGAATTATTATAATAGATTGCATTATGTATTAATCTTACAGTTAATTAACATTCTTTTCTAGAAAGTGCTTACCAACATGATTATAAATAAAGTAGTAATCATTTTATTCATTATATTAAAAAAAATAATTTACTTTTAGAATTATTATAATAGATTGCATTATGTATTAATCTTACAGTTAATTAACATTCTTTTCTAGAAAGTGCTTACCAACATGATTATAAATAAAGTAGTAATTATTTTATTCGTTATATTAAAAACAATAATTTGTTTCTATTATTAAAAGCATAATCATTCTTTTTAAATAATTTAGATCTCATTTTGCTCCATGTGATCTCACGTAATGCTGGTGGTGCGCTATATGACTTGTTGTATACTCCAAATAATTTATGGTTCTGGATAAGCAACAAGAATTTCTACTGCCATGTAGTTCTCATTTGATTGACATTGTGCTAACAAACGCAGTTATAATATTCGATAATATCTTATGTGTACCGGAAATCACTTTTAGCCTTGTTTCCTGTATGAAAAAATAATTGATCTTAATTGAATATGTTTTTTCGTTAAAGGCGGACAATTTTAAAATGTCTCAACATTTTAATTTATAATACATTACAAAGATAGGGTTATTCTTAAGTAGCTAACTATATCAATGAAATATATTGCTTATGGTAGTTAAATAATAAACATTAATAATCTATGTTCAATCATTACTGAACTACAGTTACTAATAAGTTTGGAAAGAGAACATTTTTGAACAAACATAACCTGTATGTCTAATGGAATCAATGTTTTCCCGAAGGTTCCATCGGAGACGGAAACCTTGTTTTCAAAGCGCGCTTTTCCAACCAAACGTCTGAGAGCTTAATTTTTCCAAAATATTCACTCTAATTGAATTACATTTGATATATATATATATATATATATATATATATATATATATATACATATATATTTAAAATGATACGGTTTCATAAGTTGATTTCAAAAATATAAACATTGTTACCAATCAAAATTACAGTGCAATTTATGAAAATAATACTACATTATGTAATTTTTTAATGAAAAATTTTAATGAATGCTTGAAAATTTAAGAAAAGTAGATAGTATTTTACAGATAATTGACCTCTTTACACAAATCTAGATTTTCGGATAAATTTTACTCATTTTTAGGGTTCCGTACTTCAAAAGAAAAAAGGAACCCTTATAGGATCACTTTGTTGTCCGTCTGTCTGTCTTACAAGACCCTTTTTTTAGGAACATGTGGAGATATTAAGTCGAAATTAATATCGAATACTTAGGTCTACAATCCCGTAAAACTGTAAAAAATCAAGCTTCTAAGTCAAAACCACCTGGAAGAATTCTAAAAATATGGCATGTTTCGACACCCGTAAATAAATCAAAACCTACAGGGTATTTCCCGTTCGGCTAGGATCATAAAATATGAACAAGATAGCAAGGTATAGAATACCTTGCTTCTTGCCATATTAGTACAATTAATGAAAAGAAAAACCGAAAGTAGTTAATTTGTAGTTATTTCACGTGAAAAATATGTTTTTTAAATATGCGCCTGTGAAAGACGTAATAGGCAATACATGAGAATTTTCGTTCAAAAAATTAAAATTTTGTGAATATAAATGCCTAAATGTGTACGTAACCTTCGCAGTGCGAGTTCCACTCGTGCTTGACAGATTTTTTATGTTTTTGTACATACAGGAAATTCATGTCTTCTATTGCAATATAAATTATTAGCCAAAATCTTGTATTAAATACTTGAAATGTAAATATATATTCCCTCTAACCTTATTTTTCTGTCATCAATCTTAGTTGCTTCAAAAGTTAGTTATCTAAAACGCTTAGCTATTTTCAGGACTTCGAAACCGTCATAAAAAGTTGCAAACCTTACAAAACTACAGTGCGCATAAGTATTAAGCAAATGGCGGAAAGTGCGGTATATCATTCTCGTGTCGTCACTGTTAACTTACGAAAGCTATGAAATTAGTAGTAATCATTGGAATTTGATATTTTGCTATACAGAAATAGGTCGATGCGGTACTTTGTCAGTACTGTCTGCTTTATATTGATACCAGACGACGCTAAAGTTACGAATGAACAGAGAAGAGAATTTTATTAACGTTATATACATTTTAAAGTAAATAGTAGTCTATAACTTGTCATATAATACATAAGTGTACTGTTATTCAATTAAATATCTCTAACGTAATTAATAAAATTTTCTATACATGACACATGTGTCTTATAAACTTGTAAATGCTAATATGATTTATTCAGTTGTTCAGTCATTCCGCGGACGATTCATTCGAACGTTAGATAACAGGTTAAAAACTGCTACTAAGTTTTTTGTTATTCCAAAGTTATTTCCCAGACTTTTCACGTAAAACTCATTCGAATGATACATAGTAGATTAAAAACTTCTACTCAGTTTTTTGTTATTCCAAAGTTATTTCCCAGACTCTTCACGTACGACTCATTCGAATGTTAGATAGCAGGTTAAAAACTGTTGCTCGGTTTTTCGTTATTCCAAAGTTATTTCCCAGGCTTTTCACGTACGACTCATTCGAATGATAGAGAGTAGATTAAAAACTACTACTCAATTTTTTGTTATTCCAAAGTTATTTCCCAGACTTTTCACGTACGACTCATTCGAATGATAGATAGTAGGTTAAAAACTGCTACTCAGTTTTTCATTATTCCAAACTTGTTTTCCAGACTTTTCACGTACAACTCATTCGAGTCTTAGATAGCAGGTTACGTAAACCGATACGGTTAACTTTTTACTTATAAACATTATTATTACGTATAATATTTAAATACAATGATGAATGAGTCGGTTTGAGGCGGCTGTCAAAATAGGTTTTAAATGCCAAGGCGCATGACAGCATTGTCTAACAGATATGAATATTTTTATCATACGGCTCAGGTGAAGGTTTCAATCAAAATCTCTATTTCGACTTCCTCGATTAGTCGCTTTTTTATGAGTACAATACCAGGTATTCGCAAAAAAAAATTTAAATGAGTAATAATTGTATCAATTTGTGAAGCACAAGTATGTGCTGTTATTATTTTCGTATCTCGAGTCAAATTTATTATTGTGTTTGGAATAATAAGCCGACTTTAATCATAGATTATTTTATTTATGACTGCGGCTCATATTGACTGCGTACTGCTATACAGGTCATTAAAATACTGACCTGAGTTCATATATTTATGTACCAAACGGTATCTGCGATGTCTTCGCATTTTTTTGTATGATGGAAGCGATTCAGTGTATTTTTTGGAATTTCTTCTTTGCTTGTTCAATAATAATTTCTAATTTTATTGTTATACGTATATTTGTGGAATTTTTAAGTAAATCAAATATGTAAGGATATTGTGTTAGAAGCTTAATTACACAAAATGATCGATAATTTTAATTTATTTGGTTTTTTATTACTTTGACACTGGTGCTTCAGGAACTGATCTATTTTTGTCTCAATTTATTTTTAAGTTTAATGAGATTAACGTGTAATTTTGGCTGTTAAATAATAATTTTTAATTTTATTTTTATTTTGAAGTAAATTAAACATGTGAGAATATTGTGTTAGAAGCTTATTTATACAGAATGATCAATAATTTCAATTTATGTCGTTTTTTTATTATCTTAACACTGGCGCTTCAGGAACTGATATATTATTTGTCTCAATTTGTTTTTAAGTTTAATGCGATTAACGAGTAATTTTGGCTGTTAAATAATAATTTTTAATTTTATTTTTATTTTGAAGTAAATTAAATATGTGAGGATATTGTGTTAGAAACTTATTTATACAGAATGATCAATAATTTCAATTTATGTCGTTTTTTTATTATCTTAACACTGGCGCGTCAGGAACTGATATATTATTTGTCTCAATTTGTTTTTAAGTTTAATGAGATTAACGTGTAATTTTGTCTGTTCAATAATAATTTTTAATTCTATTTTTATTTTGAAGTAAATTAAATATGTGAGGATATTGTGTTAGAAGCTTACTTACACAGATCGATCGATAATTTTAATTCATGGCGTTTTTTTATTATCTTAACACTGGCGCTTCAGGAACTGATCAATTTTTTGTCTCAATTTATTTTTAAGATTAATGAGATTAACAGGTAATGAGATTTAAATTTTCCATTTTCAATATTTACTAAACAATTTTCCTAGAGTGATTTAATTTGTTTCAGTGGTACTCAAATATGACAAAGCAGTCATAGTGTTTGTTGACTAAATATTTAAAAGCTGAGTAATTTATTTGAGGCAATTTAGAAAAGTTTTTGAAAGCTTTGTAATGATGAAGGTTAATGGTTTTTAAAAGAATATGAAAATATTTTACAAAATGATACGAGTTATGGCATTATTATTGAGAATAGAGTGTCAAAAGTAAGACTTAGCTACTTCCAAAGAGATATTATATTTTATTGAAAGATCATGAATTGAAGACTAAATATCTGCGAGTATACAAGCTTTGAATAAAGTATGACTAATGTTTATCTATTTTCTAAAATATAACAATCACGTTACAGATTAAGTCATATCGTAGCTCATAATGACAAGTGATTTTAATATATAGCGCAAACAATAACGATAAAATAAACATTAAACATAGCATTTCAAATTATTACCAAACTAATTAATGATCAATTATGAATTACGAAGTTGTTATATATTGCCTGAATGAGACAAAAAAAATTTTTAAATTAAAAATGAGCCTCTTTCTAAACGTCACATTGGTCAAAGTAAATGTGTGAAATGCAGGTGAATGCTGCAGGATATTTGGGTCTATTGAAGGCAGTTGCAATAAACTATATCTACCTCCTCCAACATAATGGACATATAGTTCTTCTAAATCTTTCCAAATCTAGGTAGTCCTTCTAAATATTTCCTTGTCCCTATTTCCATAGTAACAACAATCGCAGTTGCTGTTGCTAATTATTTAAACATAAATGGCTCATATAATATTAAAAAAAACGCGGAAGCTTTATGAGTTCATTCGCGCAATCTATAAGGTTTATAAAAAAATATGATTGAAAAACAAACGGATTAAAAAACATGGCACATATAAATAAAAATATTAAGTGTTATTTTTATTTTATATGTAATATATAAAAAATAAACGGAACCGAATTAATGTTTATTTTTAGGCAATGAAGCACATTCCTATAATCGGCAAATTGTATGTAAATATTTGAGTTGGAAATTTTAAAATATCATCTGTGAGAGTTTTTTTCTATTAATATTAGTTAAGTGTTGTTGTTTTATAAAAGTTTAACCGCGAAGAAGCAATTATTTATTTATTTTAACGGAAACGTTGTTGCGTTAATTCACTTCCCGGATTATGCATGAATTTGAATAATTACTTTTTTAGAAATGTTGATACGAAATAATTTATATCTGATTAAATTTTATAGCGATTATCACGTTAAAAACGTATAGTTTTTCCTACGCTTAAAATAAGAAACTTAAATTTCTGAGTCTTCATGCTAAAAATTATTTAAGAGCAAGCAATTTTTTGGAAAACTCATCAAAGAAAATGTTCGTCAAAATGAAATTTCATCTTAAGAATTTGGAACTGTAAAACAACATAACCACGATTATAAGAACGTGGCACCCATTTTTTTCTACATTCTCATGTTATAGACATCTTTGCGCTAATAAATCCATTTTCTGGTCATATCTCTGAAATCGATTGACCGATATTAAACAGATACTATACCTATATAAAAACTTGAAATTTATTCAGTTTGAATAAAATTTTCCCATATTTTTATGACACATAGATTCAAAAGTTATATAGGTTTATTGTTCAGGAACAGTAAAATTAATCGAATCCTAAAATGCATCGTTATATACTTGCTCGTAAACATTACTAAATCGGTCTATTCTGAAGGTAATCGAATACTCCATTTAATTTTGTCAAGGTTTTTAAGGCGCACAAAAAATTAAATCAATTGTCCGTACAAACGCACATAAACTCAAACAATACATACTTACGAGCTTCAATGTGGTTCGAACTTGTCATTTTGCCCTAATTCCTTCTTTACTTTGCGATACTCCTTAATTTTAATTTGCGATTTTCTACTGTGCGATAACGTAATATTTTTATTCTGGTGAAAGTGAAAATAAATTGAAACTAGTTAGCCCACGCGAATAAAGAGTCACCGAATGTTAATATATGTTAGTTAAATAGATTCTCAATAGATGACTCTGTTTACAATATAAATAATTACTGTTTGAACAACTGTCGTGCATATCAGTTAAATCGATTACAGATGGCGCTGTTTATAATATAAACACCTTTGAGAAATAAAATATAAAGAAATAAAATTTAAAAAATTATTTTGACAATTAAATGAAACTACGTGATGTAGTATTATTTCTACTTTCTTTAATTTCTTTACTACCACCTAGGTTTCGTTGTATTACATCTTCAGGTGGGATATTAGCAAAGATGTTGTAATCCACCCAAAACTCACCTGAAAAAACATTCATTTTGACAACAAAAGAACCAATGTCAGTAATTTTAACATTTTATTTTTAACTAATTTAAGCAGGGATTTCGAAAAAAAAGGCAATTGGTATTCATTTATTTTTGTAATCTTGAAAGTTACTATGTGTTTAGTTAGACTGTTAGTTTTATTTTTAAATCCTATTAATCAATATCTTTATATTAAATATATAATATATGCACATTTATGAAGCTGACTTTTTTTGTTTCGTGTTATGTTAACAAATTGTATTTTAGTTTTTTGCTCTTTATGATTGCCAATCGCTAAATCGTTTGTTTTTAATATGTTAAAAAAAATATTTTTAAAAATCATATTCTATTTTTCTAACATCAGACCTAATTATTGATTTCCTTTCATTTTGTCCTATACCTGACATGGTGTGCGTTAATCAAACTGATAATTCATGATAGCATGTACAATAAATTAAGGAGTTCAGGTTTTGATTCTTCTTGCTAAATTTTGATTAACGAAGAGTAGATTTGATATTTTGAATAGCAATAAACATGTTACCTCGTAAACATCTTGCGGGAACACCAGAAATTGTCCTAGCAGTTCGCCACGAGAGTAGATTAGGCCCGAGCCCTCATACGATGATATATTCACAAGTTTCGTTCGATTTTGAGGTCTTATCATCATTTAGCGGGCCTCAGACCTCATGTACACTCCAAAATATCAAAGTTTCAGTCCCTTTACAGAGGGACCGTTAGCATTCTCACGTAAGTACGCAGTCGAGTATCTGAAAAAAGAGAAACATCATTCAATTAGTACCAATTACTAAGAAATTCCAGCACAGCGGTCGATATGTTTCGACACTCTTGCGATTTTTCGCACGTCTTCCTTAATTAAACCGGTAAATTTGTTTGCTTTATGTTTTCGCATCGTCGAGTATCGAAACTTGCAACCTGCTATGTTTAAATGGCTTTTAGTTAGTGTCAACATCTATTGGTGTGAATTTTAAAACGTCACAAGTATGTCTGGTATATACTTTTTGAATTGTTGTGAATATTAATTTATAACTAAAATAAATTACTTAAGTTGGTTACGATTTTATCAAGACTTCATAAGGAGCTTTAGAATGCAGTGCTAGTAAGGGTTAAACGTTTCAACGTATAATTTATCTATAAGATATATACCGCAAATATACCCTCCTAACTTTAAAGTCACATATTTTGCGTAATTACTATTTTGAATTTGAAATAATTTAGAAAACGAGCTTGGTTTTATTAAAAACCATAATAATATTTTCTTAATGAAGCAAAATTTTTGCAGCTGATATGCTATAATTGTACTTTCCCCTGATGTATGAATGGGAATGAAGTGTTAAACGATACAAACTACTTTCAGCATGATTTCCGTCTTCTGGGTTTTACCATACGATGAAAGTTATATTAATTCTAGTTCGCGGTTTCACCCCCGCGTAGATTCTTGATTAAGGCAATAAAATTTGCTTGCTGGTTTTTGGCCTCTACTTACAAATTGCACCGTCTATTAACGCACGTCGCGCCATCTGTTAATATACTGTAATATTCAGACCTAATTGCCGAATAAAAACATCGAGTTGCGTATAATGAAAATTATGCTGTTTATCATATTTGACAGTAACGAATTGAATCACGTCTACACCGATTTACCGAGTTACATGAAAATTTGTTTTAGGGATAGTAAGGCACATTCAAACACATTTTGGGGATTCCGTTCTTCAAAAGAAAAAAAACGTAACTCTATAAGAATTACGTTCCCGTCAGATCACGCACGTGTTCGACTTGACACAAAAACTTGAAATTTATGGTACAGTAATAAAAATACTAATTCGCATAAATCTCAATAACCAAAATTCAAAAATATTTATGTGGAAATTTCGTTAGGGACAAAGTAAGATCTCGAAAAAAAAATCAAGTTTGTTGATAGTTTTTGGAATTTAACACTACAATAGGCGAATGCTTTTGGTGTCAATTTATGTTTATATTCATGTTTGTTGTAATAAAATACTTTAAACTATTTAAACTAGACGTCAAATCGTTTGATTCAATTCATTTCTAAAATTATTATAATACGTAAATGTAAAAAGTTGTCTAGTTGTACATCGATTCAAACGATTAACAATCAATAAGTACATCACTAAATGCATAGTACATCACTAGGCAACAAAAAGTAGGGCAGACATCAAATTGTCAGACTCGAATGCATTTAGACGAGATGAGTTGAAGATGTGTTATTCGGTTGTCGTATTATAAACTCTTATTACTATAAGAGTTACTGATTTTATTTATTATAAATCTTTTAGAGAAAATGTGTGCTCATTTATTAATAAGTATTAAAATATATAATTTAATAAATTTGACAAGTCCTATTAAGATAACTTTTAAAGTAATCAAATATATGTGATCATTTTATTAACTTAAGAATTAATTGGCAACGGATCCGAAAAAATAATTAATATTAAATAATAAAAGTAACTTACAACTTTTCTTTCATTTTTACTGATCCTTTATATATTTTTATTGTATTTTATATTATATTTATTTAAAGAAAGAACAAATGAAAACTGTTGTAAATGAAACTATTACATAATTTTAAAAATTACTGATGAAAGCTTATGTAAATGGTACGGGTAGTTATCTGTATTTGATAGCTATTTTTTTCGAAATTTGACATTAAATATATCAAATTATATCCGTTATTACAACAGGTATATTGAAATGACTAAATTTAATAATCGAAGAAAGTTTGCATTTAATTTTGCATACACGATATCGTTTTGTTTTTGTATAAATTAAAAATATTTCATCAGTTGGGCAAGTTTAGCTTGTAGATAATATTGTATCCAGAGATCAGATTAGAACAAAAAAAACATAAAATAATACATAATTTGTTACCTTCAAAATCCAATTTGTATTTCATTGCGAAATATAAATGAAATAATAGCTTTTAGAACGTATGTTTAAATATATTTATACCAACATTTTCCGTGCAATTCATAATATTCTACGAAGAGCATTTGATAAACTCGAGTGAATCAACTGTTATCGTAATCTAGAAGTTTGTTAATTAATTATATCGTAACACCTAAATCGATTTAGCTAAAATTTGATACAGGTGCAGGTTAAACATATTGAATATTTTAAGCATTAATTAAATCTGTTCCGAAAACTTACGTTGTTTTTCAATTGCAACTTAAGTACATTTTATCCCGAAAACTTTTTTCTGGGAATTAATTTGGACCACTTTCCGATATCAAAGCCTGTAAAGTCACGAAAAACTAAGTTATGATATTAATACTGAGAATTTAATTAGAGAAGTTAATTTTCCTTCATCACTTACATAAATATAACTAACTTATTTGAAAGCCCTCCGCTCCGAGCTTTCAGAAATAAGGTTCTATTTCCGACTTGAAATATTTCTCATTGGAAATTCATCAAAAGAATGCAATTATAATAAAGATTTTACTGTATATATGTACACGTGTATATATATATACACACATATATAAATATATATGTATGAGTGTGTGTGTGCGCGCATGTGCATGCATGCTTGTGTATGTGTGTGTGTGTGTGCGCGCGTGTGTGCGCGCGGGTGAGTGAGTGGTGTGTGTGTGTGTCTGTATATATATATATATGTATGTCGTATGCGTTTACTTATTGGTGTGCGTGTGCTTGTTCGTTTGCTTGTGGGTATGTTTGTGTATACTTCAGCCTACAATTGAGACATAATTTTTGACCAAGCGTTAAAATTTGGTTAAAAAATAGTTATTGGAAAGTTGTATGTTATTATTTGAAGCCGTTAAAGGATAAAGTTAGATAAGGATCTGATTCCGCACTGCAAAGTTGAAAAAAACTATAACTTTTACACATTTTCTCAAGTCTGTAAAAATACAGATAAACTTAATACACTTTGAAATACAAAATTAATAGCCGTTAATTTCAGCTGGCTATGATCAATGTTTTATAAACCTATAAGGACTGCATTTCATATTGATAATGAATTATTTTGGAATACCAGGTATATTTTATTGTAACTAAGCACATTGTAATTCATATATCGCTGCAGAAGTATTTTATCCGTTCGTATCCTTAAAAAAATCCATGTAAATATTTCTTATAGTCTAATTAAAATAATTTTCAACACTGCCATGAGCTACTGGATGTCAACACGGAATGTGATAACACTTTACAGGTTTTAAATTCTGGCAGAATCGCTGGCCCATATTTTTAATTTCTTCCTTTGTCATCTAAATAAAATCACATTAACTTCACTTGTTTATATTTATAGTATAATGGGTAAAGCCACTTTTACAGTAACTAGCGGGATGGTCATTTACTTTCGTTTTCGTTTCTATTCCACTATAATTTTTGAAGTAAAACTTCTTTACGCACGCTTGACTTGGGGAGTAAGCTGGTGAATGCGTGACGAGAGCGTTACGAAAAGTGTGATCGGGTGAGGCAAACGGAAGTTGAGAGGGAGATATAAGTTAGTGAAGACAGAAAGAGAGAGAGAGAGTTACGTTTCGTATATTAATGTAGGGACAAGAGAGAGAGGTGCGAGCACACATTTTCTTTCTCTCTTTCTCTCATACCCAGTTATGTTTCGTATATCTAAGACACAGTGCAAACCTATTGTCTGTATCACACTGTAGGAGCAAGAGAGAGCAGTGCGCGCGCACATTTTCTTTCTCTTTTCCTCTCATAGCCAGTGCTTGAAATATATATATATATATATATATATATATATATATATATATATATATATGAGTTTGCTAGCGTTACGCGAACGGTGATTTTTTTATTATTTTGTAATTTCATTTCATTCTTGAACAATTTTATAAATTATTATTTTGTTCAATACATTAAATATTTTACGTTTAAAGTGAATAAAATTGTAAATTCATTTTAAAGTTCATATTTTGTGAATTTGAAGTTTTACTTCAGTCGTGTGGTCTAAAGCACAATCGTTTTTTTGTTACAACAACGTGAAATTCCATTAAATTGGTAAAATTTAGGGCATTGGAGATTACGTAAAGCATATTTTGCATAGTTTACTTTTTAGTGTTTCCTTGTTATTTATAATCCGTCAGACTAGTGACCCTAACTATCAGTAATAACTTATCGCAGCCTCGCTAAATTGATCTACTTATATGGTTAATATAATTATGTTAACCTTTCATTGTTTTGCATTACCTTAATGATTCGAAAATAATTAAAGGGAAACGTAGACAATGGAAGTTGTGCGCCAGAGATTGCCCGTCACCGTTCGGGCCAAACAGCAACTGCCTGCGACCGTTCCAATTGCCATATCGGCGCAAACAAAACCGATCGTGATTGAAGTTAAATTGGAATATGAACTTTATAAACTTTAACATTTCAAACTGCGACTGTGAACTCTATTCATTTGTCTTTTTCCATTGTTAACCAACGTTGAGAGATGGCGAATAAAGAAATCGAGCGTCCTTGTCGTTCGAAGTGCGACAAAAAGAGAAAGGATGCATGTGGGCTGTTTTCTATATAGTCTGGTTTAACTGCGTCTAATTCCAATAACGTAATGAAACTATATTAAAGTTGATTTTTAAGATAATGTTAACACACAATTACAAAAACGTTTAAATATAAAAAGGTATAAGTATAATATGCAAGAATAATAAGTAGTGCATCAAGTTTCATCAGTTGAACAAGTTTACAAATGTGCATTTTGAGAATAATACGAATATTTTAAAGACAAAAGTAAATTATTACAATTTAAAACATGTGCAAATTTACTGTAAAACATAGGTCATAAATATAAACGCCAGTCAGTGAAACAAAATGTTTTGGCTCTTTAAATCTAAGTGCTTGGTATTATAACGATGATTACAACGTCTGACTTGAGTTCATAATAATTACGTATCGTATTAGACAAAATACGAATAAATGATATTATATTCTGCAATCTAAAATGAATAATTTTATGAATTATTCAAATGTATATATTTACTAATTAATTCTCAAAATAACTCAACAGCTCATTAATCGAGTTGCCGGCTATACATAAAAGAACGTTTATGCAGGAAATATAAATAGTTAAAACCTTGAGGGGCATCAGCAATTTAATCATATCTATTTAAATCACATTAATATCAATTGGCGTTTGATTAAATCGGTTATTGAACCTGGACGACATGTGTTTATTTTTGTTTATTAATAGCTTTACAGAATTTTATATGGTATAAATCGCTGTGATATTATTTGTTTAACTTATACCAACCCAATTATCGAAATTTTTTAGAAAAATTAGCAGTGAGTATATTTCTGACTGTTAGATTTATATTTCTGACTGTTAGAACCCTCAGACTATTTGTAAAAAACCTATGATTTTTTAAAGTAATTACGACGTTAATATAAATTATTGGGTAGCCTATGAGTTACAATTGAACATGCAGACATGTAGATAGATGTTGAATTTTATAAATATAATATTGACTGTTCTACTACTTCAAAAACTAACAATTTGATTATTTCAAAAATTATTTTGTTTAATATTATTATTCGAAATTCTCAATTCATACTTTTATGAAATTAATACTGGGGCCCTCACAAGGTATAATCCATATTCAGTCCTAAACAAGTCGTACAGTTACATAAAAATCGTTGTTTTCGTAAAAATTATTAAAACGAAAACCACACTGTTGTCCCGTGAAGCTTTCTATCGTGACTATGGTTGCGTAAAGCTACACATATATATTATACCACTCGTGCGGTAGAGGTAGAGGCTCTGTTTTCAAAAAAAATTATTTTGTAATTATCGAATCTGTTTTCCTTGTCTACTCAGTACAAATTTACTGTAAGCCATGTTTATTATTGTTTAGCATTTTCATTTACTTAATATTAATTTGAGAAGCAAAATCATTTATTTTCAAAGAAAAGCGCCCCGAAAATCTTTTACACTCAAATGTTATACTTAGTAACACACATGGCTTATACTCAAGTCCTAACTCAAGTGCTAACGTAAAAAGTTCTTTATTTACTCACTTCATCGGCACCTCAGTGCACTCTGTAGATATCCACAATTTAGTTAATATAAACAATCCATTGCTCTTTTATGCACTTATCCAGTGACGCCATCGTTGCGAGTCATAGTGATTGTATATGATTGTAAATGTAATTACTTTAGCTTTATTCTCGTATTTGTATTTCTAAATAACATCGAATATTATAAAAACGCGAAAAAGGACTGAAATATGGCTAATTGGACAATCTCGTTCCGAATTGGTGCAAACAAAATTATCGTCAGTGAAAGAAGTTATGTGTTTATTATTCCATTGTAAAAACATAATGACCAACACAAATAGAGAATCGGCGTCATTAACGGCAAGTGACGTGATGACACTATGGTAAAAAGCAACTAATCCTACCAAATAAAAACAACATGTTATCACAAAAATACTTAAATATTTCAAAGAATGGCAGAATTAAAAAAAATATATAGAAAATAAAGCAAAACGCTCAGCAGCAATAAAAGAAAAAGAAAACAAATGGCAATCAAATATAAATGTTTTGTTTGAAATTGCTCACACAAACGCTCTTAATATGATAACTATTGAAGAAGATAAGCAATTTCTTTTAAGACAAAGAGAAATGAGTTGTCCAAGAAAAATTGGTAATATCGATAGAAGCCTGCGAAAAATCTTAAAAAACATTTACAAAAAGAAGCTTAGTTACAAAAGATGATAGAAAAGGAAAAAGAAGCAATGAATAAATTAACTGAGAAATGTTATTTACTATCTTCTTCAGTTTCTTCTGCAGGGAATGAAAATGATAGCGATATAAGTCAAAGTCATCCTATATCTCCTCGGCCAGGGCCCTATCTAAGCAATGGTTTTACTACACCACAGAAACGAGGCCAAAAAATAATTTTAGATTCTAGTTTAGCTACTATTCTTGATGTCACTAAGTTGAGTAACCGAAAAACAACTGTTGTTTTGACTTCTTCACTCAAACCTCTAGGCTGTGACGTATCACAATATAACATTAGCTATTCTTCTATACGTCGCCAAAGATTGGATATTAGAAAACAGATTGCTGAGTCTATTAAAGCTGATTTCCAACCACTATACAGAGAAAACAGGTTCGATAATTAATGTTTACTTTAAAATGTAGTATTTTGTAAAAGCGGGTCTTTTTTAGGTTTTTAAACTATCAATTCCTTTTTACTTTTTAAAACACCAATGTTGTTTTAATTTCATGAAATTTGTGTGTTTTCATTGGTTCTTGATACGAATGCAAAATTTTAAATAATTCAAAGATCTGGAAGTGAATGAGAAGTGCATTGAAAAATTTCGTTATTTTGTAGTTTTTTCTTGTTTTAAACTGAAATGTTTTTTCTGGAAGTTATTGTATTGTCATTGTTTCTCGATTTGTGTGCAAAAATTTAAACAATTCGGACATCCGGAAGTGGATGCAAATTTAAATTCACAATTCCGTTATTTTTCATAGTATTTTTAGACTAAGAAAAAATTTATAAAATTATTGTAATGCCATCAAAACTACACACAACCGTCAAGTTTCATAATGATATAGCAATTAGAAGTGTATGACATTTAGTTTCGCAGATTTCATTATATAGTTTGTAATATACAAATCGACGTGATAAAAGCGTGTTAAAAATACCACGTAAAAACCTTGGATTCAACAAATATTAATGAAGTTTTATTGTAAATTTTAATTACTATGGATTAGTGAAAATCATAAGGAAGAGCGTGATCGTTTCTCTTGCAGAAGATGACCAAGTCTCTAAGGTATTAAATAGCCAAGTTTCATTAAAAGCTGTCCAGTAGTTTTTGCGTGATGCAGCCACAGACACGGCTTGATTACCAATTTATTGTAATATATAGATATTGATAAGAAGGTTAGAAAGTGTTAGAAGGAAGAAAATGGTAAAATTAAAGTTTCGAAAAGTTGCTAAATTGTTGATTGGGACATTATAATATGCAAAATAAGTATATCATTATAATATGCAAAATAACATACATATATGCCTGTAACATACATATGCAACTAGAAGATGAATATTGATGGTAACTCACACTTGTTCAGTGAAAAACAGAATCTTTATAAATTCGTTATATCTGTCCGTCCGCATATCCATTAGCATACCGTATCCGCATACCGTACCATCCGCATACCGTAAGGCCCAGCATCATAACTCTTTCAGTTCGAACGTAATTAAATTTTAGGGGAACACGTAGTTTGATTACCGCAATGTATAAACCAGGGGATACGCAAAGCATAATGCACATATTATTAACTTCAGTACGAAAAATGTTTTTTTCGTGGACCCCTTGAATAGGGTATCATAAAAAAGAT
Organism: Druceiella hillmani; assembly: GCA_039881145.1. Taxonomy (NCBI): domain Eukaryota; kingdom Metazoa; phylum Arthropoda; class Insecta; order Lepidoptera; family Hepialidae; genus Druceiella; species Druceiella hillmani. Next base: position 5,783,486 of record JAYKKI010000047.1, on the reverse strand, counting down.
CTTCGAAATCGACAATGTCTTATGCACTTTTTGTGTATTGTATCTTCATTAAGTAAGAACTTCAATGGAAAGTTGGTTTGGGTAATTTGCATTATGAAATTAGAGAAATACAGGTGATGAAATATATACGTCTATGAAATATATACTAGACAATATACTTCCATAGTGAAAAAATAATCTTAATATGCGTAATCTATTCTAATATATAAAGCGGAATAGTTTGTTTATTTACGCTAATTTCGGAAAACCTAAACTTCGAGGGAAATTATAGGTTATATATCATTACGCCACTATTCATTGGAGCGGAACAGTGATAAAATATAACAGAAATCAGAGAACACTGCTTAAACTTAGAGAGAGGCTCACTTATTTATTGACTAAACATACTTAGTGTCCCCATCGATACGCCCCCGACCCGGATGATGGATGTCGTTTGATGAACGGAGAGGAGGCATTTAAGGGCCACGAGTGATAGAGCAGCATAATTAAAATAATTTTAGACAGGTGAAAACGCGAGGTAAAAATATAATTTTTTGTTTATCTGATTTTATTTATCTCATCTTAATGCGAAATCTTCGTAATGTGAGTTCTACTCATACTTTACAGATTTACTTTCTTTAATAATAATTTTCGTTATAATGACTGCAAGGTTATAAAAAAATAATCCTGATTTTCTTTAGAATACGTAGAGGTTGTTGTCAATTTAGTATTAAACTAAATTCACAACAACCTCTCGCCAACATCAAGTAAACACTGATGAAAAATAAAATCGCACGGTTATATTTCTACGATATATTTGTGTTATGGAAATATTACATGGAACAAGTATAAGAGTTTAAGACTGTAAAATACTAAGCATTTTGACATTTAAAATGTATATAATTCGTATTAAATATATGTTGAGTCCCATTGCGACCATAGTCTTTATTATGCGGTGACTACATTAAGTTATGAATATAACTATTACTTAGTCAATGTAAGGTTCACAACTTTCTGAAACTTTCAGTTACTTCTGTCACCATGAATTTAAATCGATCTCAGTGAAAATTTTAAATAAACCTGTTAAATATTAGCCAAAATCGCACTACTTGGTTTTCGTGCAAATTTAGACATATAAAAGAATACTGGCAAAAGTCTACATGGCGTTGGACCCAGGTGTTGTAAGAAAAAAAATACATGACATTAAATAGAGCAAATAAAAAGTAGGCTCTTTAAAGATTTTATTTGAATCGCCCATATGACAATTGAGAAAATGTGTATTTTTTATAAAAAGTCAGTTTATTTTTCATTGTAGTTTATAAACGCTATTTTTACGAATATCTTTGAATTAACAAGCTGAAACAAAGTGCAGATCGTGCTTCGTTGTGTTTTCCATACACAGAAGTAACATACTATTTCACGAAGTTCACAGGCCTAACAGGGTTGTCGAAAAAATTCACGTTAAATTTGAAAAGAAAGAAAAAGACATTAATTTCGACAAACATCAATGTCAAGGAAAAGGACAATGACAGTTACCAGTTAATTTTTAATTAATGTAGGCCATGGCTACAAATTAAAAAAAAACAACCGGTATTGATATTATTTTATAAAATCGTATGTAAAAACTTATTGTGCACTTCGTCAGGGTTTTATTGTTTTATTTTATTTCTCGTTAATAATTCCTTATATTTTAAAAATATTATTGCACGTTAAAGGTTTTTTTATTATGGTCCCAAATTGCATGTTAAAGAAGGTTTTTTTTATTATGGTCTCAAATTGTGTTTTAATTTTTTCCTTATTGCAAATGGCTGAATTGTTTCATTTTTTATATTTTAAAAATTATTAGCCTTTTAAAAATTATTTCTATTTCAGCCGGTATCATGTAAATATTTAAGGTTAAGTATTCTTTCTGTAAAACTTTAGCTAAGTAATATTTGTCTTAGTATTGTTTTTCATACGTTAAATTTATATTGCTTTAGTAGGCGTTTCGAAGATGTAAAAAATTGCAAGTTGAAAAAATAATTTTCCATTAAATATTTATCAAAAGTCATTATCTTGATTTTGTTTTTTTTTAATTTTTGCCATGCGTGGTTAAAAAAGTAGGTGAAGGAGTAGACTATTAATAGCTATGGAGATTTTTATCTCACAAAGATAAACCATTATAAAGAACCTTACTGGATTCATATCGTAAATATATATCTTACCATATATATATCACTGATATCTTTCTCAATGTCGTCTATGAGAAAAAAATATTTTACCTCGACTTCGACATATGGAAAAATACTTCGTAAACATTTATATATATATATATATATATATATATATATATATATATATACAAATATATATATTAATATGTAGGTATTTTGTAAAATTGCATTATTATCGGTTATAAACTGAAGGCGCCGTGAAATTTTAAGAGATGGGCTTACAAGCGGATTTAATTAAATTGTACGAGTCTAGTTTTTTGGTATTCGGCCTTTATGTAATGTCTACTTAGAGATACTTTATAGTAGGTGACTTTTAAATAAATAAATGTAAGACTCGTATCGACATAACTGTCAGTCAATATTATATTTGAAAATACTTTTAACATAAAATTATGCCAAGGAAACGAACTGATCCTGTTATTCCACTAATAAGATAAGTAAAGCTTTATAAGTGAAAAAATTAACATTTTTATAGATTTGCAAAAGATATACTCGTATCAAATCATTTAGTTTATGCTATTACGCAATACGAAAGATTACAAACACAAGTCATGCTGGTCTACCAAGCCGGCACTCTCCCTGAGTGACTTCGTCGATGCAAGTCCGATGTTTTATCGTTTCATTTGGCTCTCCAATCACTGGCGGTCGGCCTGGATGATCTTGCGGCTTCGCTTGATTTCCATTGAGAGGTATAAGTGGTTACAATGAAGATTTCGCAAAGTGTCTATTGAAACTCTTGCGCGTTGCGGGCACCAAAACAATAAGCGGCCTGTAAGTTAGTTATTTAAGTTTTTATGTTCGCATTTGATGTTTTGTATCTCTTTACCCGTTTGTAGGATGTTTCCTAGATGAATTACTTAACCTGGATGCGGCTATTGGAGGGGTCGAGTTTAGTTAGTGTTTAAATGCGAAAATCGTGAATACTGGAATGCTGTTGGAGCAAGGAAAGGGAGGTTAGATGCTTGACTTTTTGATGCCCTATATCGCTAAATTAACTACTTATTATTTTATTTGAATTTAAGGGTTTCTTAGGATTATTAATAAAATAAGGAATTTTAAAACTTGTTATATCATTATCCACAACTTTTAAAGCTTTAAAAAGATGCTATAGGCAATTGATATATTAATTATTTTTTAACTTTGTGATACGTATTTTATAGGAAAAATATGTAAAGAAACATGTGTAAAGGTTGTTGTCACTTTTTTAATTTTTCTCTATTCGTATAACGTAAAAATCAAATGTATTTTCTTATTAAACTACAAAAGTGTAATCTTTCCAAAATCATAATCATATTTGGCACGACAGCCCAGGGTGGGCCAAGGCCTTCTGTTGGAGATTCTTCCAGGAAGTTCTACTATTCGCCTGGGTTTTCCAGTTCTTTATCCTGAGAATGTTAAAATCTTCTTCCACTGAATCGATCCATATTAATTTCGGTCTACCTCTTCTACGAGTTGTTAAAGGTTTTGCGATGAAAACTTTCTTTACTGGGTTTTCATCTTTCATTCTTGATACGTGGGCAGCCCAGTTCATTCTTTTGATTTTGATGGTTTTTATGACATTAGGCTCACCAAACAACCTATAGATTTCTTAGTTAAGACGTCTTCGCCAAATACCATTTTCCTTGACACCCCCAAAAATTCTCCTCAGAACCCTTCTTTCAAAGGCTGCTATTTTATTCTCTCCAGTTCTAGTCAAAGGCCAGGTTTCTGAATCATATGCCAGAACTGGCCTAATAAGAGTTTTATATACTATTTTGTTTTTCTTGTAAGAAAAGAAGATTTAAGGATGGAGCTTAGTCCTAAAAATGCTTTATTGGCCGATGATATGCGATTATGAATTTCAGAGATAGTGTCATTCTTATTGTTAACACAATATCCAAGGTAAGTAAAGCAGTCAACCGTTTCAAATGTATGTAAGCCAATCTCCAAACGATTATGTGCATTATTTGGTGGATATTTTTGTATAGCCATATATTTAGTCTTGGAGTCGTTTATTGCCAGACCCATTTGATTTGCAGCTATCTCCAAAGACAGAAAGGCCTCTCTCAAGGCTGGTAGGTTTCTAGCAATTATATCAATATCATTAGCATACGATAGGGTCTGAACTGATTTGTAAAAGATGGTACCCCTAGTGTTAATATCTGAATCCCGAATAGCTTTTTCTAGTGCAATATTAAAAAGCAGACAGAAGAATTTCCAAAATAGTTTGTTAAAAAAGCGAAACGTTGTTTGTTTATTTATTTATTTACCTTTCTTTCACGCTTAAATTGTCTACCAGATTTCAATTAAAATGGTTATATGTATATCATATTACATATATTATAGATAAAAGATAGGCCATATGTAATTATACTAATTAATATAACAAGAGAGAATCATTGTCTGTTTATTCGTTTCTATAGCTTTCTGTTACACTTAACCGGTTCAATATATTGGAATTTTGCAGATAAAATAGGCTGTATATAATTATGCTATCATTTATAGGAGAAGAGCAATGAACGTAAACGCTCAGAAAATTATGTGCCCGTACGAGAAACTGACTACGCTGCTGAAAATATATCTGAGATTACATTTTCATACACGTAACCATCGGAGAACGCAATATTTTGTGAAATAACCACGGAACTCTAATTTATTCGTAGTCAGATATGCAGTTGTCCGCATTTGGTTTTTGAATATCGACTTCTTCATCTTAATAAAAATATTTTTTTAATGGCTACACTTCTTTGAGAATATTATTGGAATTTCCACTTTAAGAGTTACTACAGCTAGGAGTAGGCAGAATGCGTTTTTATAAACATATTGTTTATAAACTGTATCCTGGCGAGATGAGTTATAAATAATAGTTTCTAAATTTCTTTCTCGCTTTTAGTTTTTTTTTCTGTCATTCTTTTTTAAAAACAAAAAATTGCAAAAATTTCAAATTATGGATTGGGGTGATTTTTTAAAAATATTTTAAATATTAGGAACTTAAGTTTTGTCGTATGTAATAATGTTCCAAAATAAAAATGAATTGGGAGTAGACACAATACATTAAATTAATGTCATTTAATAATTATGTTTTTTTTTTAAATTAGCTATGACGTAATTCATGCATCGCATTATTATTCTTTATAAATTCAAACGTGGTCTAATAAAAATGAGTGTTCGAGGAAATTAACGTGGTATTCGTGAAGACTGTTCAACTCTAAGAGTGGCAGAGAAGTGATTCATTCAATTTCAACGCGGTAATTACGAACTGGAGGACGATTCGAGATCGGGTAGATATGTTGAAGTGACTAGTGGTAAAGAGGTGGAAGCTCTGTGAAAACTACTTAAAGAAGACAGAGATGTGGTATACCTATAGATCGAGGAGATTCTCAGTTTGATGCACCAGCGGTTCATCGTATTCTACAATATTAGAAGTACGTGAGCTTTGTACATTGTAGTACATTTTATATCTGACAAGAAAGAAGTGGTATAAAAAGTATTTGAAAAATAGATAAATTCTAATCAAGTTACGATAGTTCAATAGTTACATCTGACAAAATCTGACTTTATTATTTCAACGTTCCAACAAAGTCAAAAAGGAAAGTGTCGATGTCCCAAGGAGAGGATTCTTTTACTTCGGAAAAAGAACAAGGTTCAGGAAAAGTAAATTATTGTTGTTTTTTATTGAGACACTTACTTTGGCCGTTGTATTCTGTACCGGAAAAAAACTATTACTTTGCTTGGTATACCAAAGAAAAGAAGTAATATGATCAAGAAGTATAAGCATCTTCATGGAAGCATTAAGGAATAGAAAACTGCCGTCAAGATTAAATACTTGGTTTTCGCATAAAGATAACGCACTGGTACATTGAGCGAATAAAAAACTTTGGACTGTTTAAAGGAAACACAATTCAAGGGATTGGGGCCTACTCCTTATAGTCTGAACTTAGTCCAATATGATTTTGCAGTTTTCCCAAATGTCAAAAAGCAACTAAAAGGTTTACGTTTCTCGAGTGATTCCAGTTATTTGGAGTGTTTGAGAAAATTACTCTGGATTCCCGGAGGAATTCTAGTAAGATACTGTATCTGATTTAGATGTATAGAAAAATGCTTAGCATGCAATAGGCATAACTTCGAAAAAAAATACAAGGGAGTAGTACAAAAATTATGTAGCGACCTACTATCGATATGTTCATTGTCAATATATTGCAGAAAACCCTGTGACGCATAAGAATTTTAATTTTATCATTTTGTTTTTCTTCTTTTTTTTAATTGTGTCATTTAATTTTTTTGCAACTTAATGAAGAAAATACATAAATGCAGACGGAAGCATGATACAACTATATACAACGATACAACATACGATTCTGCGGAACTTAGAAAAAAAGAACGTTATAAAGAGGCGAAGTGCAAATAAAAGGAACTAGTGTGTAACCAGGCTCCTATTAGTATCAATTTATAATTTCAATCCTCACTATTTACTCTATTCGTTTATAAATTGTATGACGACGCTCAAATATTTTCCACGAAAACTTTCCTCTACGACAGCGCACAAAAACACTTTGTACACATTAAAATGACGAATCTGTTAAGCGAGATCTGAAGACATTTTGATTCAGTTAAAAAGAGAGAAAAAAAAAGTCGGCCGAGAGAGAGAGAATCCGCTCTCGTACAAAAACACAAATCATTAGACGTACTAAATAAATGTATTAGGTAAGTAGGTGCATTAGACCCGCGCGCCGCCGTAGTGTTTGGAGCGTGGGTAATTTCGAACAATTTTGTGGACATTATGTCGTTACTTCGGAACAAAGTAATTTCATTTAAGGACTTAATATAAACACTTAACCTGTAGCTTTGGTAAAAAAAACGAAATGAACACATTAAAAACGAATATTGTTCAAACATTTGCCGGGTGAAATGGCTCTTGCGCTCAACGGTGCTTTAATGGCGTTTACGGATTTATGAGTCTGGAGAGGATCTTGTATTTTTGACAGGGAGGAGGGGGGGGGGGGGTGTGTGTACCAATTTGTTTATGGACATTTTCAATGTATGGTATTCTGATATAGGGCCGCTGAATGGGTTCTGCAGTTATTTGTGTAGTGACGTGAATCGAGTTTACGGTTTAATCAGAGCCTACGTATATATGTTTAAATGTTACCTTATCAATTATATCGTCTAATATTATTAGTATCTGAAAATAGAAATTGTCCGTTAAGACGTGTTATGGATCAGTATAAACAGACTATTTGTTTTGCAATGTTTTTTTTATTTATTCCCTAATGTTTCTCATGTACGTACAGATTGCCGCTATTAGCTTTGCCCGTGAGTATGTCAAAACTGCAATTAGAATTCTTAGTTCGAAGGTTCCCTAGAAACTTATGTACGAATAAACAAATAAAGGCGTATAAATAGTGTCTCTATTAGACTGTTTAAAAATGTTGATATTATTTTTCGCTCTGTAAACATATTATACTAGACAGTATATCTAACACAGGTTTAAAAATATAGAGAATTTTTCAAAAAAAAAACTATAAGATTTAATGACAATAGTAAATCTCTGGTTTTCCGGTAAATTTTAGAGGAACATCTTGATTCTTTTCGCTGTTTTTTTCATAATTTTTACTTTGGCGGTTTAGAAGATGGGAGAGTGGAGATATGTTTTTGAGGGCACCTTCAGCAATATCAATAGCATTACCTTAACTTATATAAAATTTTTGTAATATTTATAACGCATTTTTCTTAAAATAAATTTTCGATTATGCCATTTGCACCCTCTAAAATGTTTATATAATTATTTTTGAGATTTAATTATTGAAATATGTATTTGTTGAATTATTGAAAATTTCAAAAGCTGTGTCAGACGGATATATCGTTTCCGTAGTTTTTTTCTTTTGTCTTTTTTTATGATTACGTATCATAAAAAAAACCTGTAATCGTCTTAAAATATAAACTAAATATTAAGAAATATATTAAGTAATTAAATTAATAAAATACTAACTAACGATCGATTAATCTATGTAATGAAAAATTAACTTGAGCCAATTTTTGCATATTGCATGATTCAATTGATTTTTTGTACATAATAATTAATTGAAGACAAATATTATTGTGATACTTTATATTTATTAGAAAATGTATTATCATTTGACTGATTGCAAAGTCTTTCTTGTTACATGTCTTTCTATTTATTTTATCTAATAATACATTCGTTATGATATTAAACAAGTAGATACTATGTTTTAGAAGTCCATTCCAATGGCCAGTGTTACAAATTAGTTTATTAATCAAAATAGAAGTTTTATAAATTCAGTTGTTTTCTTATTTATTTTTAATTTACCAAATTAAATTGAAAATCGTCTTTACGAAGCTATCAATGGAAAAGAAGAAATATTAAGATTCGACACTTCTGCAATATGCGTCAATCAAAGTAAATGTGCGATGGGTAAACAAGCGCTGCAGGATATGGGTACAGTTTACAGGTAGGTGAAATAAAGTATAATTTGGATTTTTCACATTTGGGCATGCTTTTTATAAGATCTGAATGGAAAAAAATGACATAGATTGTTTTCTTACCAGATGACATACCTAAATAAAATTTTGAATAAAATTATATTTTAATTTTAGAGGATGACTTAAAAATAATGTTTCATGATAAATTTAAGTATCTAACATGTCCTTTGATAGGTTTTGATAACATAAACATTAAATGCGATATGGTTATTTATAATAATACTAATACCACATTAATGAGACTCTTCCGAGGTACCATTTAGCGATTATGAAATAAACCTGTTAAGCACGAGTGAAACTGGCACTACATATTCAGGCATTTATAAACATTTAATGGTACGTATTTCTCTTAAACTATCTAAAAAAATTTAATTTTTTGGTGCGAAAACATTATCTACTGTATCTTTTACATGTGCACACCTAAAAAAATATTTTTTCCGTGATATAACTACGAATTAATGATTTTCCCCTTTATTTGTTCTGTGAGACTTTGCTTCTTGCCAAATTTCGTGATTCTAGAGCAACGGGAAGTACCTCGTATATTTTGATTTATTTGCGAGTGTCAAAATATGTGGCATAAATGGTTTATTTTTAGGGTTCTTCTTGATAGCGTTGACTTAGAAGCTGATTTTTTACTTGATACCTCCACGTGTTCCTGAAAAAAGGAGTCTTGAAAGACAGACAGACAGGTCATATGAGGGTTTCTTTTTTCCTTTTGAGGCACGGAACCCAAAAAATTAAAAATAAGTGAGCATATTTGCTCTAATTTAAATGTACATCATTGTTCGAATTCCATTGTAAAACTGAATTAATATTCTGTTTGAATAATCTCCCCATCCGTTGCATAAACTCAAAAAAATGTAACTGGGTTCAAGCCATTATTTACCACACAAAGCAAGACAGGACCTAAATTATGAGATCGATCTCTTTCAGGCTGAGTAAATAAGGTTAGGATTTTAATAGGTATGCAAGTTTTATGTAAGCCCATAAATATTTGCTATAATTTTTAGAATTTAATAGAAACCGCTCGAATATCTCCGACGTGGTATATTAAGAGCGCAAAGTTCGACCTACCATACAGTTAGAGTCTGAGTCTTGGCGAGTAAAGAATAAAGAAAATATGGAAATTTTTCAATCATAATTTAGAGTTTCATGAATTTCGTTTAGGGTGAAAAACGAGCGACGTGACAGCAATATGCACAACGATGGACAAAAGTGTACAGTACTATAATACAGCTATTGATAAATAGCAACCATGGGCATTTTCTAATGATTCAAAGAAGCAAATTTTGATCTCTTCCATAATCTTCATCAAGGACGACCTCTACTTAAATTAAAAAGCCTTAAAATCCCAGATTAAGTTTGCGTTTTCGGGCAAAGTTATTCTCATACTTTCATATTGTAATTGAAAAATAATTTCATGCTTTGAGAAAGAAGGGAAAATGTTTTTGACGAGCTGACACTGGTGAACTAAGACAGCGGATTCATTGGTTGCCAACAATTTATATCAGCTTTTATTGCTATCATAAGGAGAATGTGATTGTCGATTTCATGAAATATTTTGAAAAAATTAAAATATCTTCTCACCTTGATCGAAATTTTGCTGCACCAATATTCATAAAATTAGTGAGATTAGTAAAGGTGAAAGGCTTAAAATGAAAACTCTGTCAAAATTGTTGTCAGTTATTCTTATATATTATAGTTGATTCTTTCACAAAGGTTTATTTAAAAGAAAATATTACGTATTAAAAATATATTTTTAATACGCAATAGTTTTTTTTAAAGTGTTCAGCAATTTTTTTATAAAATTCATAACTTTTATGAAACATTTTATTTCCCACTATTAAATGAACTATTTATATTTTAAAAAGTTCCATTGGTTACTTGTTTTTAAAATTGTATTGCAGGATACCAGACAAGCATAAAACTTACTTTGCTAACAGATTGTTTTGGAGAGATAATAAGAGAATTTGTAGAATTAGATGACCATTAACAGAATAACTAAATTCAATAGCGGGAATAAATACTTTGCACGTACCAGCGTCTATAAACACGCCCACATACGTGTATCAGAGCTCAAAGCCAGCGTTCCAATTCAAAAATACAGTAAATCACGGGACAAACACGGAGGGACCGAGCAAAACAATGAAAAAGTCGCGAAGCGCGCGCAACGCGAGCAAAAAGGGCAGAAACGGAAGGAGGAGAAAAAAGGCAAAGAAAACGAGATAGGACGGAATACGAAAGATCTCGTGTAAGTCGGCAGTCCTTTTCGTTTTGGGCCGTTTTGCGTCTCATAATCGAGCCTGCATCTCGCAGGAACGGTATTGGACGTTGGGCATGAGAAAAGGAAAATGTCGACGTGGTGACAGGGATTTTCAATTTCGACTTGAGCTTTGTCAGAGGGTGAATGAACCAATGCGGGGATTGTTGAAAAAATTGGTACCGAAATAAAAAGTTCAGATATTGTGCTAGTTACGTAACGTAATTAACCAATATCATAGCTTTTCGTAAAAGCAGAAATTTCTGTGTTACATATCGGTCAAAAAGTAATGGTCCATTAATACTAGAATTCGTTATTACTGGCTTTATGGATTAAATAGTTTTATATGTAAAAAGGCATCGTCCTGTATATAAATCAGGTTTTGGTATTTAACTGATACAGATTAATAAAATTGATTTTCAAATTTTCACTTTTTAAATACTTTTCCGTTAAATATTCCATTATTAAAACGAATTAAATGTTAAAAAAATGTCCGTCTATTTATTTGTCATCCTGCCTATACGCAAAAAATTATTTCGAAAACTACTGAATCACTGACGTGAATTTAATTTAGATAATTGATTTTTGAGGGTTTGTCTGAGATTTTCGAATTTTTGGTTTTTAATTACTTTTTTCGCTTATATATTCCAATATTAAAACAAATCAAATGTTAAAACAAATTGTCCCGGTATTTATCTGTTATCCCACCTAAAGGCACTAATTTATCTTAAAAACTGCTAAATCACGACATGAATTTAATACAGATAAATAACATTAAAGTGTCTGTCTGTGATTTTTTGTTTTCTGCTTTTAAATACTGTTTCCGTTTACAAATTGTATTACAAAAGTAAATAAAATATAAAAAAAAATCTGTTTATCATCCTGCCTATATGCACGAATTTATCTCGAAAACTGCTAAATGATTGATGTGAATTTAATTTAGATAATTGAAATTTAAGTGTTAGTTTGAGATTTTTGAATTTTCAGTTTTTAATTACGTTTTCCGCTTACATGTTCCATTATTAAAACGAATCAATTGTTAAAAAAATTGTCCCTTTATTTATCTGTCATCTTGCCTAAACGCACAAATTTATCTTAAAAACTGCTGAATTATTCACATGATTTTAATACAGATGAATAACATTAAAGTGTTTGTGATTTTCGAGTTTTCTGTTTTTAAATACTTTTTCCGTTTACATATTCTATCACAAAAACAAATAAACTATTAAGAACAAATGTTCGTCTGTTTATCTATCATCTTTCCTATACGCACTGTCTGTGATTTTCGAATTTTCAGTTTATAAATACTTTTCCGTTTACATATTCTAATACAAAAAGGAATCAGTTGTTAAAAAAATTGGCTGTCTTCTTGTCTGTATGGCCGGATTTGACTCAAAAATTTCTGAATCTATTCACATGAATTTTACACGGGTTATAGATAACAACTCTAGAACCAATTATGGTTTTTAATACATCGTGTCATATGTCGCACAATTGCAAATTGTGGTGATGACAAGGTTATATAGAAAATTAAACAAAATGTTCGCCAAACGAGTAGTGGATGCAAGCGGTGCGCGCGGGGAAAGGGGAAGGGAACGCAAGCTGACCCTTCGGCATTTAAACTAAACTAATTAATTTGTGTCTAATATAAAAGCAGTAAAACACTGCATTGCGTTTCGGAATTCACGCGAATTAAGTCGCAAGCTATCGCTAGTTGTTTATAGAAATAAAACCACATAACGAAGATTATGAATTTCAATAAAATTTAATTTGAAACCAAAAAAATAAAAATAACGTGAGCCGGCTTGTATGAAACATCTAATTTTTTTATTGAAATACTTTTATCTGAACGAATTGAAAACGAAAAGACAGATAGTTGTTAATAACAAAATATTTTATTTTTATAAAATAATTTATCACAGAAATCTTTCTTAACAATTTATTGAAAACATATTTTTAAATTTATAATAAGGTTAAATTGTTTTATCAGATGTATCTTCCCCTGCTATTTCTAAAATACAGTTAATGCTGCTTTTGATGGAATGAAAGTGACAACTGCCCGATGATAGCTGAAATATGAAACGGAAGTTTTAGATTTTTGATATCACTTTCTTTCATTGTAACTCACATTTTAAATTAATAAATGCTTTTAAAGTTTTAGGACACTTTAGTGCAATACACCGGTAGAAACGAATAAAGCTCCAAGTGTTATTAAATAACAAACAATAGTAGCTTATGTGTAGTATAGTAGAGAGGAAAGCGTTAAGTCGGAAACAGGCTACAAGACGCGAAGTTGACCGAATTAAATCAGAAAGAACTGAAATGACGCGAAGCTGGCCAAATTAAGTTGAAAAGAGCCGAAACGATGCGAAGCTGGCCGAATTAAGTCGAAAAGAACCGATAAGACCCGAAGCTGGCCGAACGGCAAGCCGTGACGTGCCATCAGGGTGTTTTAACTCCCATCCATATGGGCCTTTAGATGTTTCAAATTAAAGATAATATTACAAAACTGGGAGAAATTTCATCCTTTTGGAGTCATGATTAAAATTAGATTTTTGTTGCGTATTCAGGTTATACCACATTGTGTTCATCTGACATGAATATTCAACTTATTTAATTCAGTATTCTTATTTAATTTTATCACACTATATATTTTCTTGCCCCTTAAAGTTACAAATAACGTGATGCTACTTTCTTCGAAATAGAGAGCATTGCGTACGCAAGTTACAATCACGTTGAGTACACCTGGCGCGGTAATACACGGTGACCACCGCGACGGACGCTGCCGTATCACGATCCAACCTCTCCATACTAAATAAAATATCGTAGCCATCGTACGCGCTACCTACAGCAAAGTACGGTTCTATCCAAATGTTTCAACGGCCAATACGATATTTCGATCGTCATTTTGCTCTTTCCTCTTAAATGTGATGATGCTCTCCGCAAGACTTTGAAGATCTTATCACTGTGAACTGTATTAATTTTAGTTACCGAAATACCCTTGCAATTTTATCATGTCTATAAGTCCGATTGCTTGTTAATCCCATAATTTGAAAAGTTTATGATTTATCGTATCGTATGTATCGTACGCAGTTTTATATATTTTAAAATATTTTGTGAAAAAACTTTTTTAATATACTTTCTACAAATATTCATGACAAAAGTCCCTCTTTCGTCATGGATATTTGTAGAAAGTGAGCGAGAGTGGTTAGGCAGGTTATCCGATCTTACTTCAAGCTCTTTTAATATTTTTAGGTCACCCCAGTGACCCGTTCAATATTACTAAAATAGTTTTCAGAAAATTCACGCACTCCTCCATTGCCGTAATTTTTCATGAAACTCAGAAATTTAAAGAAAAAGGCGTAAGAGTATTTTGCAGTAACTTATTACAGTAATCGCAAAATAATTATATTATTATTTGCAAGATTTTCAACACATATTGAAAATATATATTTCCTACCTACGTTAAAAAATGAGTGAATAATAAATGTACCGTTATTATATACATATACATAAACTAAAAAAAAAGTACAAATTTGTTTATAAAAACTACGACCCCTATTTCGATGCACTATCGAACATGCGATTACTGACTTTTTCATTATAGTTTACTTTTACAAAGCTTTTAAAGTATAAAATAGATACTACAAACTTTGGTATTTCCATACGTATTATTACGTATTTCGTATTTCCATTAAAAAAAACTAGCATTTCGAATGCTAGTTTTTTTAAATAAAAGAGGAGAATTGCCCGTAAAATAAAATGTCCTAAAACAAAAAAAATTGTTTCGTATTAAAATGATTAGTCATTTAAAAGTTAAGAAATTAAAACCAACAATTATTTTGGTTAATTCTAGAAAAAATAAATCAATAGTGTACAACTTAATAAGTACATAACTAATTAAAGTAAAGGGTACATCTTTCTTTCAGTTATATCTGTCTAAATTTTTGCCATACTTGGAGAATTCATAATGTAAGTACAGTTTTCCAGCGACGTGACTAACCACTCAGCACTGTATCCCAAAAATGCATGGAACTTATTGGAAGATGTGGCACCATGCATTATTATCTCTTACAACTTGATAAAACGCTATGTGGAAATATTATAGGTTTACATACCTATAATATAATATTTAATATAGGTTTATATACCTATATATAACCTTTTTTCCTATAGGCAAATTGTCCTATTTAAGGATTCACTGAAGACAAACTTTTATATTAAAAGAAATGCAATCATATTAATATCGATTCATTTTTCTGCCTCAGAGAGAAACATATAAATAGAAACCAATACCGTGAGTTCCGCGAGGTGCTAACAAGTGTACTCATCACTTAGCATCGTCAACTGAAATATATTCTTGAACATCACCGATCTGTAATAGCACCCGCGACCAATACGTTGACGATGGTTCGATTTATATTCAGATGTAATTAGAGACACCACGGATGGACCAATATCGTGTGATAATGAGTGATAAGTGCCACGTCGGTGGTTTGAATGGATCACGTGGTTTCAGGCCGTCACAAGATGTGACGTATTCCTACAATTACGCACATGTGCCATTGACTGCGGTTGGTAGCCGTGGACTCAGTGAATTTAGGTCCATTGTTATTGCTAAGTAGACTGATACATAGTGACCGTTGTTGAATTGGTTTTTGTTTGGAGGGGGCCGTCTTTTAGATCAGCGTTCTTGATGTCACCCATTCGTGTGTGTGACTTTGATTTTCCATTAAGCCTAACTATGCTATGTAGGATAATAGGTAACATAAAAGAAATTTCTTGATTTTTTTTACAGATTTTCGCTTTGCTTCAAAACCAAATTCAAAGTTTGTCTTCCTGTTTTTTTTTTTGTTTTTAAGAGCAATTTATAAAGTATTAAGCAAAGTGTAGTGATGCCATCCTTCCTCTGATGTTTGAACTATGAGTCAAAAAAAATGTTGTCTTAACAGTTCCAAAATTTATTATCATTCATGAAACCCGACTTTAAGCGTATTCCGATACACATTTTTTCGGTTTATTTTCTACATTTTTAATCTGAATTGGTCGGATTAAATATTTATTTATTAGCTTTTTTAAGTAACAAGGTTTTTGCCTCAAAAAGTAGTAGATATTTGATCGAAACGTTTTTCTTGAGTGTCTACTTATCTAAAATAACTTTTCTCCAGACAATTTTCTCTTTTTCAAATATATAAAAGTTTTAACAATAAATTTTGAATTTATTAACCAATGTTAATAAATTTTTCTACAATGTTTATAAAATTTCTATATTATGAAGCTTACTTATAATTTTAATTTAAATATGTTATAAATCTTTAAATTTCAGAAGAATTTGGCACATTCGTTCTGTATTTTTTTTCTTCAATTACATTTTACTAAAATTAAATATTCCGCGTATTGACTGTAATTATAACGTAAAAATTTGTGAAAGGATTGGCTGTTTAATTTTTTTTGTAATGTACTAACAAATAACCAAACATACAAAATCTTGAATATTAATTTAGAACATCTACAAGTTTTGAACAATATTCTAAATTTCTGATAATAATTATATTTACGAACACGGCTCCTTTACTATTATATTATATTAAGAGTGTCACCCGACTCCCTATCCCCTCCTCTTCCTTCGCAGCCTTTCACAGGTACAAAGATATTTTTTCTAGTAACAAGGTTTTTGACTCAAAAGCTTGCACTTGAAGACGAATTCCTGTAATAGTCTCGACAACTTCTGTTCATTAGCTTTTAGCCCCCACGATTGGTCTTAAAATCTGAGTACTAATGATTTAATCTTAGGTACTTTAAATTAAAGTACAATTAATCTATACCTGTGTAGTTTTAACATGACACTCAAACATATAAACAGAAAAAAAGAAACATCCAAATAGACACAAAGCCCTTCGGAAATATTTGAAAGGGGTAAACTCTGTAGATTATTCCAGTAAAGTTTCAATTTAAATCGGATTTTGGATTCACAGCTACTAGTTATTTCAAAAATATTTTCAGTGTACAGATTCATCTCTCTTATAGTTTTATGCTAGGGTAGAAACAGCTTATTATTTTACAGAGAGTGGATATAAAAACGTCGCTATTTCATCAGCTACTATAATAATTTACGCTTTTTTTTATTTTTATAACTATTTGTATCGTGAAAGATAGATGGTATATTCTGTATTTATTAAAACGGAAATAGCTTAACATAAAAGCATTATCACCGATTATTTCAGATGGTTCAAAATTAAGCTAAATTGATTTCATACAGTGAATTCTTAGTGGAAAAAATACAACGTATATTGAAGTCGGAATCTTTTGTTTTGTGTTTCTATTTGTGATACGCGATTAGATTTGGTGTAAAAAAAAGGTAAATTTATCGTGAAGTGGACAAATCGAATTGTTGCGGCAATCTCTTGGCGAGTTCACGGCGCGTCGTGGAAGTAGTGGCACACTAGTAAATCACGGAAGCTTCGAGGTTTGGGTGAAACAATTGTTTAGTTTACACAATTACATTTATGGTCTGCCGTAGTTAGGTATTCCGTCGATATAGTTATAATTGGGTGCCTATCGAGTTAACATTTTTGAATAAGCTTTAAAAATATAGGAAAAGAAATGAGACTTTTGTGGTACAATATCTTTTGTGAATATAAATAAATTTGCAAAATACTGCTAGATTAGCAAAATACTGTAGATGCCGAGTGAATTATAACATACATTTGTCTGTACGACGTGAGAGAAAAAGAGAAGCGTCAATTTGACATCGATTCTAAATGTCTCTAGCAGGAGCAATGTTTTGGAAATTTATTTATGTCTGGAAACGATGTTGTACCGCAAAAGTTCCAAAAAATACTCGTATTTTATAGTTTTCAATGCACTCCTTATTTGTTGGTTATTTGAATTGGGGTTAATTAACACAAGGTTACCCTGAGAAGATATTATAATTCTCTAATATGTTAAGATCAAAGAAGAGATGGTAATATTGAATGTTTATATAACAGTTAATGGATTTTAACGAAAACGTTGCTTATGGTCGTCTCTCGTGGCTCTCTCTCATTTTAAATTTAATAAAATTAGCAAGCTTTTCGTAAGAGATTATTTATTTATGTGATTATATTATAATTTAATTAATTATTATACTTAATTTAATAATTTTATATTTCGATAGTCTTCCAGTAATAATAGTCTTCTTCCAGTAATAATTATGTGGAGAAAAGAACATTCAATTGAAGTGTTTGTAATTTTCTGTTTTTTTTTTCATATAATTTCGCTAATATTACTTTTAATTTCGAATGAACGTAGAAATGAAGAAATTATTGTGACAGTTGAAATTTACATTTTCAATCGGTTTTCACTCTACCTTTAAAACGTCTCATCCCTTCTTCCACCCTTTCGTTTTCTCTCCCTCCCTCTCTCGCTCTCTCTCTCTCTCTCTCTTTCTCGAACTGCTTACATTAAATGTTTGTTATCAACATAATATCTTACCATTACGTTCCATAATCTAATTAATATGAGGAAATATACATAAAAAGCTGTGATTTTTATTTATGAAATTTCATCATTTGAAATCAATGTTCTCAAAAATGTTTTGCTTAAGAATTACAATTGATATGTACATATAGGAAGTAAATAGTAGATATTAAGTCACAAACATATATTATTTACGGGATTTATTTAAATTTAGTGTTTAGACTTTTATTTTTAGACATTATTTTGAACATACGATAAACAAATAAGATACCAAATCTGCCACTTAAACTTTAATCCTAGTCTATCAGTAACTAAAGTGCCAGTCACAGATTATGAACTCAGTCATCTATATCAAGGTTTTTTGCTTGTGTAATACGTGATATGCTCTATTAATGTCTAATATAACATATATTAAAATAATAGACTTTCAATATTAACCTGTTATTCAAGAACAACTTAATGATTATATCAATAATATCACATATTCTTAAACTGTTTTCATTGCATTATAAAACAATATCTTAATGTGAACATTTCATATTGAGTCTTATGTAATATGGTGTTGGGAGGTAAACGTATGTACACATTGGGACTTCATTGTGGCACACGCCGGAACGTGGAGATTATTTTCCGATCGACAATTTTTTTGAATCGTAGAAGACTCAACTACATATAATATTAAGTGTTATTTGGTCTTTAACCAACAGATCACTCTCGCAAAGACCAAAATTTTGGTTTTGTCATCTAAAAACAAATGAACCGATCAAACTTTCTCCCAGTTTTACTAGCACGAATAATGGTCTACGATGATGAAATGACGAATTCAAAAATATAGTTTAGTAAATGACAGATTAAAATGTCTTCTTTCAGTCTTAAATTATATTTAGTCATAATTCAAACTGGAAGACTATCGAAATATAAAATTATTAAATTAAGTATAATAATTAATTAAATTATAAAATAATCACATAAATAAATAATCTCTTACGAAAAGCTTGCTACTTTTATTAAATTTAAAATGAGATAGAGTCACGAGAGACGACCATAAGCAACGTTTTTGTTAAAATCCATTAACTGTTATATAAACGTTTTATAAATAGCAGTAGACTGGCTAAATCATAGACACCAAGAATTACGTAAATTAATGTCCATATAGTTACATGTTTCTGTATCTTTTTTGATACAGCTACAAATGAATGTATCTTGTAAACCATAGTGTTATTAGAGAAGACTGTTTTGAAAATGTCAGGATATTATAAAATTATTTTTACTCTATGTCTAAAACGTCTCATCCCCTTTCCTTCCATCATGTACTCTCTCTCTTGAACTTTTTACAATAATTATCTGTTATCAAAATAATAGGAGATCTTACTATTAGGTTCCGTACACAATTAGTTACAACATGAGGGAACGACACATGTAATTATCCATCCAGTACAATATTATAACAGTACAAAATTAACTATCTAACACTTCACTATCATGTCATTGAAACCTGTCAGAAGGACTAGAGGCTGCCAAGATTTGTTATGCGACGTTCCCACGATTTCCATGAGAGTGTATGTATTGTGACCTTGTTTAAATTTTTAGGCCCTACTATCGGTGAAGCCAATGCTGTCATCTGGTCTCCACATGAAGCAACTTATATACCCATGTTGGAGAAAGTATTAAAAAGTATAATAGATTTTTATATAAAAAATGTACGGGTACTGTTCTTAATTGTTTTCTTCAGATTTTATAACGGTATGATCGGATGTAATTCACTTCAATTTCGACGGGAATTGATTTTGATCATGCATTTTCTAAAATGTTTAAATAATCATGTTGATGACCCATGCATGGTAACACTTTATGTTACGCGAGAGGAAAGAGTCATGGTTTATTTCATCTGCTTAAAGCGCGCACGAATATCTTACAGTATTCCCCAGTTTTTCACGCACTTCTGTTAATCAACATGATATTGCTAGAGGCAGTTCTTAATACATTGTATGTTGTCTGCTGCATTGGCCGCTTTAGTTTTTTTTGTAATGTAATTCTGTTATAAATTATTATTTATGTTATTATGTGTAATGTGAATTGTTATACTTTTAATTTTTGGATGTGTCCAGCACTTTGGGGTAACCTGTAAGTTGGACATGGGGGTTGTATAAATAAACATATTGTGCTTTATTATTGTCAATATATTAATAAATTGTATGTCAAAACATCTTAAGTCTATTATTATTGGTATAATATTATCTTTTAGTAGGTATGTAATATTTTCATTGCTAAGGTTCAATCATACAGGCGTTACTTGCGGATATTGTTTGAACATAATGGTACTTTACGTATTTCAAAAATTTTGATAAAATCTGTTATTCGAATTTTCTATAGATTTTTATTCTACTTCAGCTTCCCGAAAAGTATAATTACCTTTATATAAGCATGTTAAGCAATCAAGTTGTATATAATAACTATATGAAGATGGACAACTGTCAACTGTGTGAAGTTACCTATCTTATAAACAACCCTTTAAGAAAAATTAGCTATTTTTATTAAATTTAAAATTATTTGCCTATGTTAACATTAAATTTCATTTAAACTTAAATTTTTGATATTTGAAAACGCTTCAATTAATGTCAATGTTGGTGTTTTAGAGTTATTAATTATAGAACAGAACATTAAATCTAAACTTACGCAATGAGTACTGCTATTGAAATCAGTTGGTTATATGTTATATATGCGTTGCTTCAAAAAATTGAGAAATGGGAAAATTTTTCATGGAAATCTTTGAATAAAAAAGTAAATTCACTGGTACTATTGTATAGTAAAATTTAATTTTATACTAAGTACAATTTTTCAAAAAATGACTTATGATAGATGGATAGATGGACGGACAGATAACGAATTGGTCATTTTTAAGCAATTTAACCAATTCAGAGTTTTAAGAAATATATTTTGAGAAAAGCTATGTTAATTAATATTAAATTAATTTGTTTTGATAATATTTTTAAGATGTTAATACTTTCTAATAAAATATAACATCATATTTTTTAATTTAAATTAGTCGAACCGTTTTGATTTTCATGCGCTTCAACGAAATCAATTTCGTTGACTACTTATTTAAACCCCATCAAGACGCATACTAGAAAGCCCGTAAAGATGTGTGGATCACAATTCGATTACTTCGTAATTATGGTCGAAATACACTTTAATTAATATTCGGTAGATACCAGGCTCGGGTCAAAGGTGACGAAAGTGTGGCAGGTAATTTGTTTCATATCTTCCTTGCCACGACCGGTTGTGCGTTTATTATTTTCGAGATTAATATCGGCGGTTTGGAAGAGAGGGCGAGTGAGAGAGGTAGACACAGAAAAAAGCGCGTAGACAAAATCTAAATATCGCTTCGTCAAATTGATGTGACGGGTGATGGGCAATCTCCTAGAGACCATTTGTGATTGTAATCTTGGTCAAATGTTTGTTTGTGGCCAGACGCGAACATTGGCCGGCAAAAATGAGAAGAGACGCCCGTGTGCCAAGCGCCGCATTTCACGTAGATATAATTGGATGTAATTATTTATGAAGATGAACCTGTTGCGATTATGAAAGTAGAATGACGGGTAGTGTCTGTCTGTCCGGTTGCACTGATCATAATTTCGTATACGTTTATAAACATTGATCTTCAAAGCGAGTACAATATGTTAATTAGTTCTCCTTGTACAGTTCGTTTTCGTATTAATTTCTTCAAATTGCTGTAGCGCAACTTTTATATATGATACAGGACGGTTTACTAAAATATTTTGATAGTGGTTGCCTATTTTGGCTTTACCCTGACAAACACAGGACTATTGACTGCATTTTGTTTTAATCGCTTTTTTATGTAACTAATACAATTATTTACAGTTAATTTATTAATGGTACTCTCAACTAATTTTAAATATAATACACGATGGTATACTAAAATATATTGATAGTGGTTGCCTATCTTGGCTTTACACTGACAAAAATAGGACTATTGACTGCATTTTGTTTTAATCGCTTTTTTATGTACCTAATACAATTATTTACGGTTAATTTATTAACGGTACTCTCAACTAATTTTATATACAATATACGATGCTTTGCTAAAATTATTTATAATAGTTGCCCATCCTAGCTTAACCTGACAAAAACGGGACTATTGACTATTCTGTTTTAATCGCTTTTTTATGTATTATGGACTATGTATGGTAAATTCATGAACGGTATTCTCAATTACTTTTTTATATAATACGCGATGGTTTACTAAAATATATTGGTATGGTTGCCCATCCTGTCTTTACCCTGACAACAGGACTATAGACTGCATTTTCTTTTAATCGCTTTTTTATGTAATACAATTATTTACAATTAATTTATAAACGCTACTCTCAACTAATCATCATCATATATATTAATACGCTAAGGTTAAGATGTTACACTCCCTTTTTAGGAAAAACCTCACAACTAATCCACATAAATTATATATCATTTTATAGATAATTGCTTGCTCTACCGGCATCCAAAACTCAAATTTATTATTGCTATTGTTTTTGCAAATTAATTAATTATTAAAATTATATACACAAAACAGCAATGCTGCCATCTAACGGCTCAACGTCAATATGATTGACGGTCGGTAAAATTTTTGTTTAATTTCAAATCCACTCACGTATAAATAAAGTGGCGCTTTAGCTCAATGCTTTTGATACTTGCGCCTCTATATGTCAATTTTAGTAAAATATTTGTTTGATCTGTCATCTGAGCTTCATAATGGAATAAATAATGCGAAGACTTCGCACGGGTTACGCTAGTTTTATATATAATACACGATGGTTTACTAAAATAATTGCCCATCCTGACTTAACCTGTCAAAAACAGGACTATTGACTGTATTTTGTTTTAATCGCTTTTTTATGTATTATGACTATTTACGGTTATTTCATTAACGGTATTCTCAACTACTTTTGTATATAATACACGATGGTTTACTAAAATATGTTGATATGGTTGCCCATCTTGGCATTACCCTGACAACAACCGAACTATAGACTGCATTTTCTTTTAATCGCTTTTTTATGTACCTAATATAATTATTTACGGTTAATTTATATATGTTTAACAACTTTTATATATGTTACGATACACGATGGTTTATTAAAATATATTGATAATGGTTATCCATTCTGTCTTTACCCTGATAAAAACAGTACTATTAACCACATTTTACCTAAATCGCTTTTTTATGTAATACAATTATTTACGGTTAATTTATATATGTTATAATTTATATATGTTAAACAACTTTTATATATGTTATAATACACGATGGTTTATTAAAATATATTGTTAATGGTTGTCCATTATGGCTTTACCCTGATAAAAACAGTACTATTAACCACATTTTACCTAAATCGCTTTTTTATGTAATACAATTATTTACGGTTAATTTATATATGTTATAATTTATATATGTTAAACAACTTTTATATATGTTATAATACACGATGGTTTATTAAAATATATTGTTAATGGTTGTCCATTATGGCTTTACCCTGATAAAAACAGTACTATTAACCACATTTTACCTAAATCGCTTTTTTAATGTAATACAATTATTTACGGTTAATTTATTGACAGTACCCTCGAAAGTTTAGTTATTTATTCTATACTTTAATCGCCTATAGGAAAGAAAAACTTACGGGCGAATCTTGTAACATAAAAATGATGAAAACATAGTATCTTTAATAATTAGCCGGATACATTCTATTATTTTTTATAGATACTTTTGTCGTATACATGTTTTTAAACATCATTTTAATATATCTACACCGCTTTAGACTGTTAGGCTCAAACATATTTCTATGGGTTCAATAGAAAAGCGGTCGTAACAGATAATTTGTAATAGTTAGCAACACTATTTTCTAGGTTATAGTGAAATTGGCTATTTTAATGTAGCTACAACGATTTAGATAGTTATACTCAAACATATTTCTATAATCCAATTTCGCAATAGAAAACTGGTCATAATAGACAATTCGTAATAGTTAAAAATATACTGTATCTTTACACTCTTTTCTAGGTCATAGTGCAATTGGCTATTTTAATGTATCTATAACGGTTTAAATTGTCAGACGCGAAACATATTTCTATGGTCCGATTTCGCTATAGAAAAGTGGTCATAATAGACAATTTGTAATAGTCAGCAATATACCGTACCTTTACACTATTTTCTAGGTTGCTAAACCGTTATGGCTATTTTACGATAGCTATGACGGTTTAGATTGTAAGATTTAAACATATTTCTATGGTCTGATTTCGCAATAGAAAAGTGGTCATAATACACTATTTGTAATAGTTATAAATTTACTTTACCTTCACACTATTTTGCAGGTTATAATGCAATTGGTTATTTTGCTATAGATATAACGATTTAAAATGTAAGACTCAAACATATTTCTATAGACCGATTTTGCAATAGGAAAGTTGTCATAATAGATAATTTGTTATAGTTACCAATATATTATATTTTTACACTATTTTTAAGTTATAGTACAATTGGCTATTTTACTAGAGCTATAACGGTTTAGATTATTAGATATATTTCTGTGGTTCGATTTTGCAATAGAAAAGTGGTCATAATACACTATTTGTAATAGTTATAAATTTACTGTACCTTCACACTATTTTGCAGGTTATAATGCAATTGGTTATTTTGCTATAGCTATAACGATTTAAAATGTTAGACTCAAACATATTTCTATAGACCGATTTTGCAATAGAAAAGTTGTCATAATAGATAATTTGTTATATTTACCAATATATTATATTTTCACACTATTTTTAAGTTATAGTACAATTGGCTATTTTACTATAGCTATAACGGTTTAGATTTTTAGACATATTTCTGTGGTCCGATTTCGCAATAGAAAAGTGGTCATAATATGCAATTTGTAAGAGTTATAAATATACTGTACCTTTACACTATTTTGTAGGTTATAATGCAATTGGTTATTTTGCTATAGGTATAACGATTTGAAATGTTAGACTCAAACATATTTCTATAGTCCGATTTTGCTATAGAAAAGTTGTCATAATAGACAATTTGTAATAGTTAGCAATATTCTATATTTTTACACTATTTTTAAGTTATAGTACAATCGGCTATTTTACTATAGCTATAACGGTTTAGATTGTTAGATATATTTATGTAGTCCGATTTTGCAATAGAAAAGTGGTCATAATAGACAGTTTGTAATATACTGTACCTTTACGTTATTTTGTAGGCTGAAGTGCAATTAGTTATTTGAGTATAATTATAATGGTTTAGATTGTTAGACTTAAACATATTTCTATGGTCTGATTCTGCAATAAAAAAGTGGTCATAATATATAATATATAATATTTAAAAAGATACTGTACCTTTACGCTATTTTGTAGGTTAAAGTGCAATTAGCTATTTTAATGTTGGTATAACGGTTTAGATTGGTAGACTCCAACATATTTCCGTGGCCCGATTTCGTTTAGAATACTTCGTCATAATAGAAAATTTAAAATAGTCGGAAATATTCTGTACCATTACAATATTTTGTACGTTATAGTGCAATACGTTATTTGAATATTCAAAATTACGGTTCCAAAATTGAACTGAAAAATATACCAGGTACATTTCGACATTACTTATACAGTTACTGCTCGTTATCTACCAGTTTTGAAAATACATTATATACCCTATCTACATCCATTAAACGCTACAAAAATGTAAAGATTTCACGTCAATTAGGGAAGCTAGTTTTGTGGATAACCCTGAAAAACATAGAAACAAAACTTTCGTTTTATAAAATATTTATGATTAAATTTAAAGGTCGTATATTCGTTTATAAATGTCCAGTAATGTTAAAAGTAAAATTAATTAATTATATTGTGATTTCGAATATAGTGTCTGTGACTTACAGGAAAAGTAAACAATCACTTCTTTTTCCTTAGTGGCACAATAGCCCGGAGTGAGCACTGGACTTCATCAGGATCTTCTTCCGTAATGATCTATTGTTGGCAGATATTTTACAGTTCTTTATTTTAATAATATTCATATCATTTTCCAGGCAGTCCAGTCATCTAAACCTGAACCTGACTATTGATCGTTTGTCATTTATTCTGGTCGTATATAGTCTTTAGCACACCCGTATTCCTTTTATATTCATTAGGACAAGATCGCAGGCCCGTTTTGTTTTTTAATCTAATTACGATTTATAACATCGTATTTTGACATATTCGATATTAACCACAATTCAAATGAAATGGTGAGACGAAATTTATTTTCGTTTAAAACTGAATAAATTGTAATATTATCAGCCTGGTATTTGAATTACAATAAATTTGTCCAGAAATTGATTTCGGGTTACAGGACCCTAGGACAATGAAAGAGTTAATTTTTTTTCAGTGTTACTATCGAAATAAAAAAGGCAAAAATTTTAGAAGTTACTATTTCTATCTTCTTATAATATATGTCACTTCTAGCATATTAACTAAAAATAGGTTTTTAATGACGGCAACATGTAACTTTTTGGATTAATTTTGTAATAACAATTAATTAATTTTTGTAATGAAAGAATATTATGCAAAATTGTATGCATTTACCTGTCATTATTCTAATTTTACATAGATTGAAGTTACATATTACAACTATTATACAATTAAAAATTAAGTATTTATATAACAAACTCAAAAATCTTACTTTGACAGGTAATCACATTTTAGAAATGTGAAAGTTTTTTTTTATATATTTGTTTATTACCCATTCACGTATCGACTGCGTAATATAATGCCAGAAAATCTTGCATAAAAATATTAATAGATAAAAGTTATTTTTAATTTCAAATAAATATATGGTTTTTAACAGATAAAATTATATATTATTAGTTTAGTATAAATAATGTAGCAATACTTGCTCAGTTACACGAAAACATTTTTTCCTATCAGGTATTGAAGGTTTCCAATAAAATTCGCTAGAGTTACCTTCGTACAATGTTTTTTGGAATAAATACAAATGTAAAAATTTCAGGAATGCTTTTTTACACTTAACAGCTAATTTAACTAATTATCATATTTTTGAGCGAACCAAGTCGCCTTAAAATAGTATGTTCATGAATATAAGTGCAGTAATTAATATGTTTTAAGCTTAAATCCAAGTTAATTAGTAGTTTTTAATTGATGTACAGTATTTTTAATTGGTGTGCTGTATTTAATACGAAACTGAGAGACGCAAATGGGTAACCTAGTATTAAACAAATTGCAAACATTAGGTGTGGTTAAACTTAAAATTGCAGATAATAATCTGCAATTTTAAGTTTAACCACACGTTACATTATAAATTTACATAAAACTTAATAAGTTAGAAATATTTTTCATTCTTACTATTCATAATTCATTACTCTTAATATGTTATCCATAATTTGTCTACAACCGGAATTTCTGAGATCGACAATTTTGATAATATTTTGGCTTTAAATTTTATTACGCAGTGTTTTAGGTCAGAGTCACCGTTCTGATACTATTTTCTCTAACTCCTTCTTGCCAAATATCAACTTAAAGCCATTTGGGTTTTTAATTTGCGTTGAAATTTTTTCTCGCACGTTGATGAAGCAGACGATATCAAGTGGAGCTAAACGTGAAGCGAACGCGTGATCTGTGACCGCTGCCGACCATCAATCAAGCCTTCGTGTTGCACTTTCTAACATTATCTACCGTGTAGATATCATCGTCTGATAGCAAGACACAAGCAAGTGGATCTGTTGTATCGATTATTGATCGTATTGTTTACTTACTGGAGGTAGGTGTGTATATTGCGTATGGGAACAAATGATAGTTCAATGAATGACATAAGTTGTGTTTCATTAATGCTTCTTGTGTAATCGCTTTAGAAGTTCGTAGAA
This sequence comes from Druceiella hillmani, assembly GCA_039881145.1. Lineage (NCBI taxonomy): Eukaryota > Metazoa > Arthropoda > Insecta > Lepidoptera > Hepialidae > Druceiella > Druceiella hillmani. The sequence continues at coordinate 5,755,167 of JAYKKI010000047.1, read as the reverse complement.
GTATGAATCTTGTATATAATTATGTAGTGATGGTGAGCTTCCAAATAAAAGCTTAAATTCTTGAGAGGAAATAAGTGGGAATTATTTTTTGACAACGTTATATTAACCTTTTTTTATAATGTTATAATGACAAGAAACACTTTGTCTAAAACGAATTTATGTTGCTTGTATTAATGTAATGTGTTGAAGTAGTGAAATGTGTGAACGTAGATTTGACGGTCAAAACTTTCTCGTTGCTTTTTGATGGCTCTGTCAAAAATGAGTATTTTATTAGCGAAGTTGCCTTTTGTTCTTGTTTACTTGTGTTTCCAAGTAAATGTCAGGAACATTTACTTCTATCTTATTGAGTCAAAAATACTATTACGGAATTTAATTTTGTATATTTGAGAAAAAATAGATTGGTGATAAATTAATATCATGTAAGTTTTTCGTTCCACGTTATTATTCTAATAAAGATATGTCTGAGCTCTAGAATTGTTAAAATGTGATTTATGATAGAAAAATAAATTTGTAAGTTAACCTAAATTTATGGAAAAGTAAATGTGTTAGGATCACTATTCTCAATAGATATAAAATTGGTACCCTTGAAAGATCTATTTGTTCGTATTTTTCAATTTCTGGAGTTAATAAGAATATTAACCGATATGTTTATCAAAATCTTGATCCCAGAAATTCCGGATTTAAACAAATAATGATAATATATTAGGAGTAATGAATTATGAACAGTAAGAATGAGAAATTTTTCTAATTATATTAAGTTTTATCTAAATTTATAATGTAAATTTTTGGATATTTCAGTAGATACGTATTCGTTGATTATTATCTGCAATTTTAATTTTAACCACAGCCAATGTTTGTAATTTTTTAATTACTGGGTTACCCATTTGCATCTGTCAATGTTGCATTAAATACTGCACACTGTATCATAATATCCATAATATCTTGTGGATAACTGAAGTGATTCATTATTAATTAAAGTTTATATTCCTTATATTCCTTATACTTATAGTCCGCATACATTTCAATGGTTTTCACCGAAAAACGATCGATTTAAAATTCCAGAAAGGGAAAATGTCGTAACGGATTTTTTTTAAATTTTATGTTTCGCGTGGAGTATTAATTGCTAAAACATGTTATAAGAATGCGAATATTTCTTCATTTCTTGTAATTTAGTTCTGGAGATATTGTGCAAAATGTTTATAAAAAATATGTTTTCAACACTATCACCAAAACTGTTGAAATCATAGTTTACCAGATAATTATAGCGATGATTATTTTAACAAACTGTATATTTTTGATAAATAAGTGATATATTTACCCATGTGGAATATTTTTGATAAACAAGTGATATATTTACCCATGTGGAATATTTTTGATAAACGAACGATAAATTTCCGCATGTGATCAGTGTTTTTGAAAAACAAATGACATATTTACGCAAGTGATAAATATTTTTTACACACAGACGACATATTTACGCATGTGATCAAAATTTTTGACATACAAACGGTATATTTATGAATGTGAAATTTATATTTTGCAATATAAGAATTATGCGATGGAAAATAATGTTAATATTTGTAAAGAATGTAATAGGAATGATATGTGCCCTTATTAATACGCACCTAAATGTGTACAGGTCCTTAAAATCACTGTATTGGAAATGTTTAAACAGTTCATCGACACGTGTGCTATATCAAAAAACCACAGCAATGATGGCACAAGGCACTGATTTTCTTCACGGATATACATTTATCTTCTTAGATTTTCAGATTAAATACATTTATCTTTTAATTCTAATGAATCCTTTATTAGATCCGCTCCTTACGGGATCATTTTACCCTTTTAATCGGATTTCAATTTCTTGATTCTTATTTTAATCAAAATCACTGTATTGGAAATGTTTAAACAGTTCATCGACACGTGTGCTATATCAAAAAACCACAGCAATGATGGCACAAAGCACTGATTTTCTTCACGGATATACATTTATCTTCTTAGATTTTCAGATTAAATACATTTATCTTTTAATTCTAATGAATCCTTTATTAGATCCGCTCCTTACGGGATCATTTTACCCTTTTAATCGGATTTCAATTTCTTGATTCTTATTTTAATCAAAATCACTGTATTGGAAATGTTTAAACAGTTCATCGACACGTGTGCTATATCAAAAAACCACAGCAATGATGGCACAAGGCACTGATTTTCTTCACGGATATACATTTATCTTCTTAGATTTTCAGATTAAATACATTTATCTTTTAATTCTAATGAATCCTTTATTAGATCCGCTCCTTACGGGATCATTTTACCCTTTTAATCGGATTTCAATTTCTTGATTCTTATTTTAATCAAAATCACTGTATTGGAAATGTTTAAACAGTTCATCGACACGTGTGCTATATCAAAAAACCACAGCAATGATGGCACAAGGCACTGATTTTCTTCACGGATATACATTTATCTTCTTAGATTTTCAGATTAAATACATTTATCTTTTAATTCTAATGAATCCTTTATTAGATCCGCTCCTTACGGGATCATTTTACCCTTTTAATCGGATTTCAATTTCTTGATTCTTATTTTAATCAAAATCACTGTATTGGAAATGTTTAAACAGTTCATCGACACGTGTGCTATATCAAAAAACCACAGCAATGATGGCACAAGGCACTGATTTTCTTCACGGATATACATTTATCTTCTTAGATTTTCAGATTAAATACATTTATCTTTTAATTCTAATGAATCCTTTATTAGATCCGCTCCTTACGGGATCATTTTACCCTTTTAATCGGATTTCAATTTCTTGATTCTTATTTTAATCAAAATCACTGTATTGGAAATGTTTAAACAGTTCATCGACACGTGTGCTATATCAAAAAACCACAGCAATGATGGCACAAGGCACTGATTTTCTTCACGGATATACATTTATCTTCTTAGATTTTCAGATTATATACATTTATCTTTTAATTCTAATGAATCCTTTATTAGATCCGTTCCTTACGGGATCATTTTACCCTTTTAATCGGATTTCAATTTCTTGATTCTTATTTTAATCAAAATCACTGTATTGGAAATGTTTAAACAGTTCATCGACACGTGTGCTATATCAAAAAACCACAGCAATGATGGCACAAGGCACTGATTTTCTTCACGGATATACATTTATCTTCTTAGATTTTCAGATTATATACATTTATCTTCTAATTCTAATGAATCCTTTATTAGATCCGCGACTTACGGGATCATTTTACCCTTTTAATAAGATTTCAATTTCTTCATTCTTATTTTAATCGAAATCACTGTATTGGAAATGTTTAAACAGTTCATCGACACGTGTGCTATATCAAAAAACCACAGCAATGATGGCACAAGGCACTGATTTTCTTCACGGATATACATTTATCTTCTTAGATTTTCAGATTAAATACATTTATCTTTTAATTCTAATGAATCCTTTATTAGATCCGTTCCTTACGGGATCATTTTACCCTTTTAATCGGATTTCAATTTCTTGATTCTTATTTTAATCAAAATCACTGTATTGGAAATGTTTAAACAGTTCATCGACACGTGTGCTATATCAAAAAACCACAGCAATGATGGCACAAGGCACTGATTTTCTTCACGGATATACATTTATCTTCTTAGATTTTCAGATTATATACATTTATCTTCTAATTCTAATGAATCCTTTATTAGATCCGCGACTTACGGGATCATTTTACCCTTTTAATAAGATTTCAATTTCTTCATTCTTATTTTAATCGAAATCACTGTATTGGAAATGTTTAAACAGTTCATCGACACGTGTGCTATATCAAAAAACACAGTAATGATGGCACAGGGCACTGATTTTCGTCACGGATTCGATTCGAAGAATTCATCTACCCGTGTTCTATGTTTTTATTACATGAGATCAATTTTGAATTATATGTCTAGGGTTATTTTGGATCTATTTCTATGATTGCATATTCATTGGTAACATAAATAAATGATGGAAAAACTTTCAACTTACAATGATTTGGTTGATTTTTTTCCATGAAATATGAAATTGAATATCCAGTTCATGCTTAATGATATATTAATGCGTAATGTCATAGTTTTATACACAAAACGAATAATAAATAAGAAACAGATGATCATTTAAGAATATTAGCATTAAAGCGATTAACAAAGATACTGAGGCTGATGTGGGACGTCCTATTTGGATGTTTTTGTAAATATTTTTCTGTCAATTTACATTATTAAAAAGTAAATTTAAAATTAAGACTGCGAAATACATTGCATTACCACGTATTAAAATTTAAAAAATATTTATATTGCAATCACGTAGAAATTTGTTTTTAAAGCAACTTTTACGTAGACGTAGTCAATAATCAACTTAGTTAAAAAACGAAAGTATTTGGCCACTTCATTATTTAGAGATATGATGTTTTATAAAAAAACAAACATCAGGTCATTATCGACAAATATGAATGACGTATGCAAGCTCTCTAAACTGTCTTTAATTATATCATTTGTTGCATATTTATATAATGGCGACGTACAAAAGCACCTTAGAGCCTTCAGATTCAAGGTATATGCAAGTTGTTAGCAAATTAAAACATGTAGAGGTTTTAGTTTTTAGCTTATAAAATGTTTAATCATAATTATTTGCCATATAACTTATTTATACTGTGAATATATATATATATATATATATATATATATATATGTATATATATATATATATATATATATATACATATATATATATAGTGTATTATATAGACCTGATTACCAAATACGTAAATATTACAAAAAAATTGATCAGTATAAATCAACATTAATATGATTCAATTCCTCGACATGTGATGAAGAAAATTGTTCATAGTGGATTATATTTTTCTTTAAGTGGGTAACGTGAGAACAAGCTGTCATGTTCTATGTCACTTTAATTTCTTTGTAAACAATTATTTATTTATCTTCAACGAGTTATTACAAGTATATTTTAATTTATGAAGCCTTTTTTAATTACAATATTAAACTTCTGAATATTACTTTTTATATTTCCGAGTTGCTTGTAAATCTTTACATAATAATAATTATATCAATACTATTCTTCGTAAATCCGTAACGATAGTTTGTAAATGAAATTCTTAGATATGATAATGTTTATGTGGACCTAATTTGAGATATTTTGGAAAATTTTCATTTCATACATTAATAAAAATTGTTCTATTTTAAATAATTGTTGACCAGTATTTTTCAATGTAAGATCTTGTTATCTTAACAACATTTATTTCGTATCAACTATAAATATTTATCTTTAATAATTATACTTCAATGAAATCAAATTTTTAAGTTGTAAGAGATTAAAGAGTTTTCACAAATTAATTTATAAAAATGAAACTTTAGCAAATTAATTATGAATTAAACGAACAAATTTGTTAGTAAATTTTGCCTTATGAATTTATTATGAGAAGATATTTGAAAATATTAAAAGTAACAAAATGTATTTTCCGCCATACAAGAAATACAAGCGGACAAAATAATTTAATAGAAGTTGTGTAAGATATAATGGAACTATGTTTATTAATATTTTATTACAATATTAATTGGAAAATACAAGATAAGGTCATATTAAGCAATAAAACTACGAATTTATAGGTTTATATCCAAAATTGTTATAAGAATTTGGTATATATATGTTTATATATTGGTTAAAATAAAATATGTATTAAATATAGTTTAAAATTGAAAAAATAATTCGATTGGAATGTTAATCATTATAAACAGAACAACAAAATAAAAAGAAGCCAATAAAATGTTGGTAACATTTTACCATGTTGCACGTCGTTGCTAAAGCCTACCTCGCTTGAACTAGAAGCAACGTGACGGTACATGAAAGAAGGATAGCGTGTTTTTACCCGTCTGGTCGGTGCCGTTAATAATTTTAATTTAATCGCCCGCGTGTCCTTTTTCTTCCATTTAAATTTCATGCCAATTTCACGGACATTCCAGTCAAGACTCTCAACACGTACACTCACATCCACACGAGCGTGTGCATTAAACTGTCCAAACAAATAAACGAAAACAACTTAATGTAGCCGTGACGTTTGGATTATAACATAACGACAGTCAGACACACAAAAAACTGTGATGATTACACGAAGCGCTTCTAAAATACAGTTCTGTAAATTTGGATGAAAAAACCGTTTTGCGGAACTACTATTGAACGAATGAACGTTTTGTGGACCATTCATAACAAAGAACGTTTTATTTTTTTATTTTTTTGATTTTTATTCTTGTTCAAGATTTAATGAATTTTCAGTGGGTATCCTGTTTTTAAGATAGTTTGGCTAATCGTTGGCTAAAGAGCGGTCTACTATAACAGTATATGAAATAAAACGTGGTTGCTGACATAAAATGTGGCCAGATCAATAAAATACTTATTGTTTTACAAGGAAGGAAAAGAAATGCTAAGGGATGAGCTCGATAGTTGCTGCTTATTCGTGTTAGCTTGAGAAAAGTGGTATACAGATTATACTATTATAATTAAATTGCTATGTTAATTGACACTAGTGATAAAGTATTTATAGTAAGTTAAATAAGATTTATATCATATCTTAATTATGATTCGTATATTACGCAAACTAGTTTGATTAATGGAAATTTTAGTGTCCTTTCGGAAATTAGTTAGATTCCTAAGACTAAGCTACTGTTTTATCTAGCCGTACACTACTAAATAAATTGGTTTGTCAATAATAGGGAAAATTTTAAATTTTAATGGTTAGAAAGAATAATTAGGTAATCTACTATAAAAGTTATAATTATTAATGTTTAGTTTGAAATTAAATATATTCGCTGAAATTAAGTGTATTGCAAAACCAACAGCATGCGGGTGGATTAATATTAGGAGTATAATATATATTAATTATATAGTTAATAATTTAGTTTATTATTTAATTTAGTTATTTGCATCAAACGCGTTTTAATATTTAATTAACTATTTTATCTATAAGTTTTTTCTATTATTTTATATTTGTTGTACAAAGGAAACAGGAAAATCTTTAACGGGTGTCAGTTAACCGAGTTGTGTGGTTTCCGGGGTTCTGTTAATTTGACTTCTATAAAATAGAATAGGACAAGTATAGGGGAGAGATTTATATAACACGCTGTAGGAAAAAGTGGGGTAATGTTTTTTTAGATTTAAGTCGATATTAATATAGTGATATGAAAAATAATAATATGTAAAATTGAAATCAGTCTATTAAATTTAGAATAGAATTTTCGATGAGAAGGGTTAATAATAAAACGCTATATGATTTCACTCTTTCTTACATGACTTGCTTCATTATTTCCACTCGTTTTCCTTTCATTTTCCTCACTTTCCTTTCATTATTCAAACGTTTTCTGTCCTTCGCCATTTATTTTATTATTATCCAATAAACATTTCATTGTTTAATTTATAATCCTGATTTTTTACGACATATCAATTTCTACCATGAATGGGTTTATTTATAAGCCAACTAATTACGCTAAAAATATTGAAATTGAATTAGGTATCAAATACGTTATAAAAAGCAATAAGTAAAGGAAAATTATTTCATAATTAAAAACTTAGTAGTAATTAATAATAACCAGTTATTTTTGCGTATGAAATTTGATTGTGTGAAAATTTTCACTGTTCCCTGATTAGGACAAACTTAAAAGTAGAATATTTTTAAAACTTGATAATTCGTAATTTATGGGAAGCAAGATACTTTCAATATTTTATTTTATTTAATGAGTACGTGAGAAGCGAATCTATATTATATATTTTTAATGGATACAGGGAAAATATCTTATTAGTTTTAAATATGCGTAAAGTATTTGTAGGGATTTGATTATGACTTTTTATTTTATAATGCATTTTCTTTCAGAGTGGCTTGAGGGAATTTAAGTGTAATACCGAGGATTTTAAAAGAAAAGTATGTTTTGAAGTTTTATTTACTTACATTTCCTTGTTTTTTTAAAATAGTTGAAATAAAATTTGTTGTTGAGAAGCCAGTAATTTCTCTAAAGAAGTAAACATAAGCAAGTAATTTCTCTTTTTCTTGACAAAGGACCTCAAATTCTCAGAAGCTGCATTTCTCTGCATCACTTCACTTTTCTTCTGCATCACTTGGGTAATTTTACTTCCCTTTCTAAAAGTTGATGAAAGCGTTCTTTGAAATTCTTTGAAATGCCATTTTACTACGGCGACAGTAATCGAATTATTTAACCGGGACTGTCTTAGATGAAATAAATCCGTAATCGACAAAGTATCAGTTTAAGACTCAGTTTGTTCCTGGCAATCATTTACTAGACTCCATACCGATATCTAAAACACTCATTCTAAAGACGAATTCGATTTAGATTATAAACAAATGTCAAGGTTTATTAAACACCGTAATGGTTTGATAGCATAAAAGGTTTCATGACGGGCGGTCAAATCGATATAACCTCATCGATACGAGGTGAAAAAATTGATGAAGATATGAAAACATCAAACATGTTTATCTTAATAAATATTAACAACATTATAATAGGGACACTGCTGCAAGAACAAAATTCGACGTATTAGGTATGACAACATATTACCCATACGTAGCTTAGCTTACGGAAAAATAGATATTTTTTTATTCGGAAAATTCTTACGTTGATAACAAACCAGAGAAGCGACTTATAAAGACATGTATAGAAGTGCATGAAATTTATATTTTAAATTTGATAAAATATAACAAGAAATTCGTATTTCAATAAGTACAGAAATATATAAAAAATAATGAAATTAGAGTAATTGAAAAATGTAATACGAAATGTAATATTATTTTTATTATAAAATTTAATAATCCCGACGCAACGTTTCATTGAATATATTACTATGAAATTACGTATTGCCCACTCGTTGAATTATTCTATTGTTACGTGCATTTAAAAAAAGCTTTTTAATTAAAATATGGTCATTGATTGTTAGGTTTAGTTATTTAGTTTCTTTTTCAATTTTATGTGGTTAGTTTCAAGTATATATCACTTACAAAACCTGAAATGTTAACTTTAATGCTGTATTAAACGAGTTTTTTTAAAGTGTTGCTTCTGTAACATATTTTGTAGGACTAGAAAGTCAATGTGACATTTTTTTATCTGTTATTTTTAAAATATTTTGTGACAGGTTTACTTCAATTAACGTTATATTTTCCACATTTACTTAGTTTTTGATAGTTCAGTATTCATATGTCCCCGTAATCTATTGTAACTAAATAATCACGCAAAACATCGTAATATAATACATTTAACATAAAGTTGATAAACAGTGTCACGATAAAAATTAAAAGTTCGTTTAAAAACAGTCACGTTGTATTTTTTTAAATTTGTTATGTTAATTAATTTTTGACTTTATAAAATAATTTTTGTAACAAAATTTGCGAAACAGAAATTTCATTTAATCATAATTTTGAATTTTGAAGTTTCATCTATAGCTTTTCTTGAAAATTTAGAAATTTAATAAATTTAATTGATGTTTGAAAAATAGCTATATGCTTTTGCATAATACCTTAATTTAATAAATACAAATTTAGAAACAATTTTGAATAGATGTTATTGAGACTATTTTCTTTTGTTTGTTATGAATGTTCATTTTCATCCCATTATTTCTAGGAATACCCATAAACTAATTTTTTAGATTAAAGATTAAAATATTCCTTATATTTTTATAAATAATTGGTATTTATAAATGAATCTATGGAATTTAGAAACTTAGCGGTACCTTTCAAATTGCTGAAATTTTCCTTATGCATGTTAGTTGTTTGTAATAAGCGACAAATTACCCAATTAATTGGCTTAAAAATCATTAAAAAAGATTATTTTCAAGACAATTTTAAAAGAATTAGTTATTGAGTTTATTTCTTTCGTTCATCTTTTATTAATTTAGATACTCTTGTATTTACTTTCACATTTGCTAACATATTTAACTAAAAGTCCATATATAACACGGAGTGCCAGGAATTTTAATAATCGACCGACTATTTTTTATGGTACTTATAAAAAAGAGTTTATGGATTAGAATACTAATGGCTTCAATAAATCTAAAAAAAAATAAAATATTCATATAACATACTCAACGAAAATTAAAAATGAGGTGAGTATAATATGAGTTGCGGTATGTTTCTTATTATCTCTTTTTGGATAAAATTTAACAATTCTAAAGCTTATTAAAACATAAATTAAATGTTGAAAAACTTCAGAACTTTCACGTAAATTACTATAAAAAACCGTAATTAAAATGTTATTCAAGTAACGCTTATTAAATGCTGAATAATTATATATAATGACATAACATCCTTTTCCTTAATTTAATATTTAGTCACTTTAATCAAAACTCACTGAAAGTATCCTAAATAAATAAATGATACATCCAAACGATGTCCTTTCGTTATAATAGCCAATAATAAACGAGAACATCCGGTTCGTTTTTATGAACGCGATTCGATTGTTACTGCGCGTTCAATCAAATCCGAACCGTTCACAAAAAAGGGTTGCTCGATTAGATATAAAAAATCTTACCGTAATATACCGTGAATCCATTTCATCGCCACTAGCAATATAAATTGTATTATATAACCACTCATATACGTGTATATGTGTACAAAAAAAACAATCAACAGTTATTATGTATATTTATATAAACACTTGAAAATTACTTTTGTAATTGTTTAGTCACTTTTATCAAAATACACTGAACTTTAAAATATATACAGATAACAATGATTACTCATCACTTAAGGGGTTGATTTTTATAACATCACTTAACGTTAAACTTTTTCAGTCACTGTAGTTTTAAAGCGTAATGTAAGCTTTTAGTTAAGTGATAGTTTATTAAGTTTCTTAAAGAGCTTTTAATTAATTATTCTTTAAGCCAATTAACTTTATTATGTGAGTTTTAATACATTTATTTAAACGTTTTATTTACAATAGATGATTTATTATCGAGTCATATGTCAGTTTTCGGTAGGATATCTTCCTACCGAAGATATTTCGTGACTCCGTGACGTACGAAAGAAAAACTGTTAAGAATAGATCCGAAGGCGTGCGCACGCGCATTCATCCCACTGTCCGGAACGTGCGGCGCGCACCAATAACTACAGAACACTGCGTTTGCCGCGCTTTTTTTGTTATACCTACCGCCTCCACCTACTACGTACCGTCGTTCTACGCTAGTCGCGGCTTCGTAAATGCATGCGTTCTAAATAAATTTTGCTGCGAAGGCAGATGCCTTTTTTGTCAGGCTGTTATTTTCTGGATTTGCCAGAAATCTTTAGTTTTCGATCATTTTCATTTGGGAAGATCGTACGTACATAAATATAGTTATATATGGTTAAAACAATTTCAGTCTTCTTGTTGACACGTATTCAATATTAGGATAGTACTTTTTGTTTACCAGTCATTTTAGAATAATTAAGATAATTAAATTTTCAAAAAAATTGTTAATACCTGTATATAAATTTGAATGAATAATACACTTAAGGTAACTCTAAAGACGTGAATATGTATTTCAATGTGATCTTGATGGTTCCACTTTATTTTATTATATTATTTGGTATAAAATTATATTAATTCATCGGAGGCTAAATGGAAAGAAATTAATTAAAAAAGAATTGATAAGCATTTCATCATGGTCCAGCAGAAATCAGTTCTGATAACGTGTCTCAAAAGCTGCTTTCTTCAGGTTTATTTTGATTTTATTCTCGTATTTATTTCTGTCATTGTGTCATACCAATATTTGTGAAATTTCATTCAAATTTCGTCTTTAGCCTCATTTTCAAGATACCGGTGCAAAGGCAATCATTAGTCATAATTTCGTTCTAGATATTTACCGGCACAAATATTTCCACGTCCTGGTATGAATCAGTAACTATTATCAATCGGTACATTGAATCAATTTACGAACATCAATATGCTAAAAAAGTCTGACAGGTTTTTTCCCGGATGTAAATAAAAGTAAATGACTGTAAATATACGTAAAGTGATTTCAGAAAAAAATAAACACCGAATCTGATGTTCGAATCTTTCTGATGCAAGGGAATTCCGTTTATCTTATTTTAACGTGTCATAGTTTAAAAATAAACGTTCAAAAAGATATTGGACAATATATTAAATAGTTCCCGGAACTGGATTTTTTTTCAAAATATGCTTTTCCTACATAATTATTTTTAAAAATGTGTGGAAATTGAATCACGTTGTTCAGATCTATTTCAGATAGTAAAACTTTAGAGATTTTACATTCCATTTTTTAATAATTAATTTATTTTTCTCTTCTCATCATATTATAATTTCTAGGATATAATTTATGGAATGATAAACGACAATATTATCTAGGACATAATTTATATAATGATAATGAAAACGAATATGTTAAATATATTGTAAAAACTCGTAAGTTGTTTACGTGTTTATTCATATAAACTAGAAATATAAAAAGAAGTTAATATTTACGTATTTAATTTTTAGTTGGTTAGTTTTTGTATAACAACTATATATATGCGAAGATTATGTTGAACTAAATAAACAAAGAAAGAGAAAATAAGATATCATCTCGTATCTTCTTTTTCAACGGACCCATTTAGATTAGATTAATAGAATTCATAATTAAATTAATAGAATTATGAATTCTATTAATTTAATCTAAATAGTTTTATACCTAAAAGTAAATCAAAAGCTTTAATGGTTCGAAAAAGAATGAATTGGAAGTTAAGAAGCTTTTAGCGATAAAACTAATGCATCAAAAACAAACTCGCAATTAGTTAATAGTTAATTAGAGACCAGTTAAAGGGAAGAGAAAAATACTATCTTCTACAGATTTTCCATTGTGATATTTTTTTATGTTATATTTATTTAATATTATATTAAGATTAATGATCACATCCGACCTTGTACAGTCATTGGAATGGACAAGTTATATGCGAAAGAACATGTTGTGATACGAAACAACATGTTATTATAGATTGATAGTGTTCTTCCTGTATCTTTTCTTTATAAAGGCCATATAAAGCATTAACTGCAATGCATTTAAGAATAACATTTCACATGAATACGCTTCAATCAATACATCCACCGGTGTGCTTCAATTTAAACAGCATCAAAAACCGTTTCAAGAACCAGACCAATTACGGCCGTAACAAAACATAAATGAACCCAATTAATAAACAACATTATTACTCGCCTGGCAATTGTTAAACGCCGCCTTAAACGATGAAAAAAGGATAAAATTGAATTACGTTTCATACAAACACTACTTAACAATACCCCAGGCCGAGTGCGAGAGAGGGACAAGGCTAAGCCGTCCAAGAAGAGGTGTCATCAGCTAGTCAGCACCGCCTTCAAGCGAGATGTTTTACGATCGTTTAAACGTTAAGACCAGCCCACTTATTATATATTCATCTCGCTTCGTGTCCTCTCGCTCATTAATATTGGACATTTAGTGTTCTAATATGGTAGCTTTAGCCATTATTTTTATGAAGTCGAATTCGTCTTTTATCACCTTTTTTGTTTGTTTGACTAGTTACGTTGTTAAGTCTTTTGTTAAAACAAAATTATATATTGTCGACGAATAGTGAATAGATTTTTTTTTAGTTTTGTTCAATTTATGCTTCGCAAAACTATGAATTTTGTGAATACGCTGTGGTTCCCTAACCATTAATAGTTTTATAAATGTAATGATAAAATATTAACTTCGTTTATTTTTGGATAAAGTTTTAAGTAATAAACATATTACATAATTTAATGAAGATATAAATATTACCAAATATCGCTAAAACATTCTTCAGACATTATCCATTTGAAGATTATGACAAAAGCAAAATATTTTCTGGCGTACACTCGCCAGCAGTAATTTCATAAAAAATATTAAGTTCATGTTATACATATCACGACAATGAAATTTCTTTCATTTTTCGGTCATTCTAATAATATTTCGTAGTTTTATCTAAAATTAAATATGATTAAATATTGAGAATTTTTAGTGTCAATTGAGATAAAACTCTATTAGATAATGCTACTGTTACGGGAAAATTGATGCAATGTGTGTGAATTGAGAGACAATTTGAGAGTTTTGTATCAATAAAATCCAAGTTTTTATCAGTTTATTAAATATAGACACGTGTTTATATGTTACTATATATAGAAATAATAATAAATAAATATAATTTAATAAAGAATAATAATTTTTAATAAAAACAACATTGCGTGTGTATTTATGTACGCTCGTTAGAAGTTATAGTTCTTTGGCCTAATACAATAATAACTTTATTTATCACGAAATATTTAATAGAAATAAAATAATAAAAGAACTGGAACATGTGGGTAAATACGCTTGGTAAAAACTAAATTCAGTCGAATAATTAAATTTTTAAAATTAAAATATAACATTTATTTCGGAAACGGTCTGGCAGATGATTTGTTTACATAGAAAGCCACCAGAAAAATGAAATGATGGAGCACTCATCTGTCAAATAAACCGTAAATACATGTTTAGTGAGCAATTTAGTGGTGTGAAATTTTTGTTGCATTGGTAAAATGTCACTCTCATCTTTTTTTTATAACGCGCCTAAAGAAGTGTAACTTTATATAAACTCATAATATTCCTGAAATTATTTCTGTACCAAGCAATTGCTTTATGTTGACGTAATTCTTGGTTAAATTGAGGAATGATGTGTTATAGAGGGAGAAATCGCGAAAAACATTTATGACACTGATAAAAAAATTAAAGTTTTCCATCGATTTCTCAAAAACTTTCTATTTTCTAAATGTCAAATAGACGCGGTGTAAAAAACATAGGTGTTACTTGAAAACAAACGAAATAAGAATTTTTAGTTGCATGTTTGTCAATATTCAGTACAGTAATTTATCGACAGGAAATAGTAAACGTTATTGAATGTAATGAGGATATACCAGGAGTGAAAATAAGATTCGATTTTGGAAAAACTATACATTGCATTGTATTTTATGAAGTATTAAAAAGCTTTTATACAATACACTGCACTATATTTAGGCACTGTAAATAATTACACAGTGTAAACAAAATTTTATTAATTTATTTCCACACAGTACTGTTAGCAACGTCCATGGTACCTATGGGTATAGCATATTTTCACGTCGCTTAGTACTATAGAACTAATTTTTTTTTTCATAATTTACTTTACAAATTCCTTGAAAAAATTTAGATGTGAAACATATAATGGCGCGTTTGGATAGGAGTTGAAACGTTCTGATGGCACTTGGCGATATGTCATTCGGCCAGTTTCGTGTCTTGTCGGCTCTTTCCGGCTCAACGCTTCCCTCTCTGCACACACGCTACTTTACGTGTGTGTTAGTGTATCAGCACTGTTTCGTATATACTAACGCTTACGACTTTATATGTTTATATCGGTGTATTGCATTAAACTGTCGTATAACGTTTATTGATTTAAATATATAAGTTACAGTGAGAATAAAGTGGCAGAAAAAAATGAGATGTTTCACATCTGTCAGGTATCCCATGATGGCTCATATTTTTATTATTTCCTGAATTTGGAGTCTCTAAAGCAATATTTGAGATATAGAGACTTTTCAAAGTCTAATAAAATTTTATAAAAATATTATAATAAATAACATTTTTAAAGCTAAAATTTAAGGTATTAATAATTTTGCTGGTAAATTCATATGATTTAATCTTGCCAATTGTTATTCTAACTGATTTACAATTTAGAAATGAACATTTACAAAGATACATAAAAACGATGAAACAGTATTTTAAAATGCATACCAACTTAAAACAATATGAAGGGATCTTTGAAAATTCTATATATTTTCATAAGTCTTTACTTTTAAAGGTGACTTAGAATATTATTTTAACATGAATAAATTCTATTCGAAATTCATAACTGACTTGTCAATTTGCTATGTTTTATAAATACTTGTATCGACGTTTTATTAAAGCCTTCAAAGTATATTTCGAACCCGCAAACATGTCGATAGTCGATTGCATGACCGTTTAACTGAACGATCGTAATGATAATTCCAGCATCTTTTAGTATAACTTACGGAGATAACATCGGTTTGAAGGCGACTATAGCATCTACAATGAGCTTGAACGGATTCCAGCTGGACAAACGGCTCCCATTAAGTATGAGATTGTACTTTCTGCCCGATTTAACTGCGATTGCACTCAGGAATTAAGCAGAAACTGCTTAACGGTAATTGTACCTGAATAATCTAATTGCGTATTATGATTGCAAATTATTATAATGGTATTGGTGGCTAAATGTCGCATCTAAGGCAGTACAGTAAAAAAGGTGTCATAGTGTATACAGTCGAATTTGTACTACACATGATAAAATCATAACTAACGGGTATTCGGTTGATGATTTTCGAATATACATAAAATTAACTGCTGAGTTACGGTATTAATGAAACCGTAAAGAAAATTTTGCGTTCTAATAAGTAACATTAGCTTGAATTATTTGCTAATTAAAGAGATACACTATTTTAGAGTCAGATTTTTTTTGCTGTTTTTTAACAAATGTAATTTTTTTAAAAAGCAGAATTATCAAATAATTAATTAACAATTAAGTCAGGAAAAAAACGGAAAAAGTAATGTTGAGATAATTTGAACATGTCAAAATATAGATAACGGAAAACTGAGAATACGATGTCCCAACAGAATTCTTTCTCTCTGAGTGAGAAAGAATTCAAGTGGAAAACGAAACATGAACCAATATTTATAATAGCGTAAAGAAAAACAAATACGGAGGCCAATCCTATCAAAGGATAATAATGCGAACAGATTTTTTTAGATCATGGTGTATAGTGTCCTCTCAGAATCATCTGATTACGAGCATAGTTTATTAACGGAAAAAAAATTAAATAAATTAATAGTTTAAAAAAATATAAAAGACACGTTTTTACAAAATACTGCATTAAAATGCAAAAAAAGAATTATTGAATCTGTTTTCTCTGTGTAATTTATAAGGATTTTACTGTGAGTCATGTTTTTTGTTGAGTATAATATTTGAGTGTAAAACCGTGGGGCGCTTTGTTTTGATATCCAATTAAAATGTTAAGCACTACCATTCACTTAATATTAATTTGAGAGGCGAAATCACATATTTTTGAGAAAAAGTGCTCCACACTTTTACACTTAGATATTTTACACTATAACAATTACATTAAAATCCTTACTGAGTTTGCAAAGAAAAATAGGTTTGGTAGATGTTTTTTGGTTTTTAGCACAGTATTTTGTAAAAGCATGTTTTTTATAGTTTTTTAAACTATTAATTCCTTTTTACTGATTTTCATTTTGTCAAGCTTTTTCATTTTGTTTTATGACCGTAATTTTTTTTATTTAATTCATGAAATTATTGTATTTTCTTGGTTATTGATAGGTGTGCAAAATTTTAAATAGTTCTGACGTCTGGAAGTGGATGAAAATTTAATGGAATGATTCCATTGTTTTTTGTTTATTCTTTTTTAAGTTAAAAAATGTTATTTTTATTTTATGAAATAATTCTATAGTCATCAATTCTTGATACGTGAGCAAATAGACAGGATAAAATAAACCGAACATTTGAAAATGCGTGGAAATTTAATTAAAAAATTCCGTTATTTTGTCTTTTTTAAGACTTAAATTTTTTTTTAATTATATGATATTATTATAAATAAACAAGAACTAAATACAACTGCCGAATTTTATGATGATACACACATTAGATGTGCAAAGTACATTATATAGTTATATACAAGTCTATCTAATAAAAGCATGTTAAGTTTCGTAAAGTACATTACAAGTCTATCTAATGAAATCACGAATATTAAATATATTTGGCGTTAATTTTGTAGAAATTCATTATTCACAATTAAATGAAACTACGTGATGTAGTATTATTTCTACTTTCTTTAATTTCTTTACCACGACTTAGGTTTCGTTGTATTACAACATCTTCAGGTGGGATGTTAGAAAAGATTCTTTTCTAATGAAATTAAAGAGAAGAAAAAGAAAAAGAAATTAAAGAAAGTAGAAATAATACTACATCAGGTAGTTTCATTTAATTGTGAATAATGAAATCATGTTAAAATAGAGAGTGATGGAGACTAAAAACGTACGAGAGGACATTTTAATTATAAAAGCCAATATTTATACTGTTTGTATCAATTCATGAGTACAATATTGATACTGTTTGTATCAATATTGTACTCATGAGTATTTTGTTATGTAAATAAGACATTCTAGTAAGCTTTCATTTGTGAAATATTTTTAAATGAATCACCATTGTTACTGTTACCGGACTGAAAATGTTAATTTAGATTAAATTTGCTGCGGCTCATGGCTATTAGTGGTACATTTAGTTTATCTTTACAAATATTAATACTATAGATTCTTTAACACAAGGAATACCTATTAAAGTATTTAAAACAATTAAATAAAATATCAGATGGGTTAATATTTTCATAAAAAATATTTCCATAATTTTTCAGCTTCCCTTTCATTTTCTTTCTCGATTAAAGTTTTCTCATTTTCTTTTCCAATTAATAAATATCGCATATAATATATCCTTTAAATAGATAAATTAATTCAAGTGTAATTTTTGGGTCGTTGCAACACCTTACTTACATAGCAATGTATAGGAGACTTCTTCACTATTTGTGTGTAAACCAAGATGTTTGAGGTATCACAATATCAGTTCGTGTCAAAATAAAATTATGTATCAGTCCCTAGGCTTACTTTTATGTAAATCTCAATATTTTTTTGACAGGTGAGCTCTTGATCGAATATTTGATGCTTTTCTACATAAAAATATTATTAAATGCTATTATTTTAAATAATGAAAAAGAATAAAATACTAGAATGGTATCTAATAAATTTGCTCCGTTTTTCTATATATTTCTGGAATAATATAGATATTTCTTAGGCGTCTCTGGAAGTGTATATAAAGATAGTAAAATTTGTGCTCGTTATTATAGTCAAACATGGATTCTAAAGATTCAAAGGAATTCATTTTTTCGATAATTCTACTCCAGGGTGAATTCCTGAATTAAATTTAGAAGAATTAAATAGCCTTCTTAAAACTGATCCTATCTCAGAGAGCGTTATCTGCCAGAGCTACTTTCATTGCCTCATATTAGAATAAAAAACAACTTCATGTTTAGGCGAAGAAGTGGAAATATTCTATTTGGCTACCACATGAGCTAACATTGATGAACTGAAATGGCGAGTCCATTAGTCACCAAGCTAATAGTATAACTAAAATTATAAACATTAAATGTTTGTATTTGTTTATTTATTTGCCATTTATTAGCTCATTAAGGAATAAATTATACTAAATAATATTAATCAATGGTTTTGATCGCTGAAAAATACACAATTGGCTAATGAATAACAAAAAGAACCTTTCTTAATACGCCGCTAGATATAGTAAGGTTGCAGTTATATATGTTGCTATGTAGAATAAGTCACTGAAAATGGTAAGACATAGACTTAATTTGGCATTACCTAAGTGAAAATTTTTTTTATTTGTATTCTCACAACTAACAATATATATAGTTATATAAACACTAAGGTTTATATTCTTTTAAGGATCTCTTTTATAAGAAGCATCGACAAATTAATGTTAAGTCGTGAAAGCGAAATAAATTGGTTGAATTTGAAAAAAATATTTATACAAATTATTTCAAGTTATATAATTTTTAAGCGATTATTAAATCAAATTTAATCACAACTTAATAGAACCCGATCCTGCTGAATTTACTTCAAATATATGTATAATATTACACATTTAGGTAATAAAAAAATATTTCTTTTAAATTAGCTAGACAAGATTAATAATAAAATCACGAAGCTAAGAATAGTTGTACACATTGTGTGGCAATTTAAACGAATGATTGTGTTTATGTTTATCAGACGTAACCATCAATTTGTGAAAAAAATATGTTGATAAAATCATTTCTTGTATTTAAAGAACATAGGGAAATTATGAATTTTATAATAGATCTATTACTTATATAATTTATTTAAACCCATTTATATATTTACAAATAGCTTTACTCTACAACTTTGACTGCACAATTTGCAGGTCGCTACAGTTAAACTTGAAGACAATAATACCTAACATCGAAGTTCGTAATCAATAAGTAATTCTCAGTGACCCATTGAATGCACGTGCGTCGTGGTCGATATCGAGAGTGCACTCTGCGCGACTGCAGCGCGCCGCATGCCCGGTGCAGCGGACGCGGCGTGGCGAGCTTCGTGAGAATAGCACAATGCATATCTACCCGAGGTCAGAACAATACTATGCGACCCTTTGAACCGACTTACGTCGTATACTGTGTGTATATAGGGTGTCCTGTCTATTTGCTCTTGGCGTCCATAAATCAATTGTGAATGTATCATATTCTACACTTAACATTTTGTATTGGTAGATGATGATGACGAAGGCGCTCATGTGGGTGTTTAGAAGAATCTATCTTTGTATTGCACTATAGCTTTGTATTGCACTATAGCTTTGTATTGCACTATAGCTTTGTATTGCACTATAGCTTTGTATTGCACTATAGCTTTGTATTGCACTATAGCTTTGTATTGCACTATAGCTTTGTATTGCACTATAGCTTTGTATTGCACTATAGCTTTGTATTGCACTATAGCTTTGTATTGCACTATAGCTTTGTATTGCACTATAGCTTTGTATTGCACTATAGCTTTGTATTGCACTATAGCTTTGTATTGCACTATAGCTTTGTATTGCACTATAGCTTTGTATTGCACTATAGCTTTGTATTGCACTATAGCTTTATATTTTGGTTTATTTACACTCTTTAAATTATTTTAATTAAAATAATAAAAACATGTAAGAAAAATAATGCACGCCATAGAAAATAGAAAATGTTTTATTACATCGTATATATTCCATTACTTCATAGTAGCAAAACGTATTTTTTTTGTCTTTTATTTTGGTACATCATATTCATTACACAGTTCTAATGTACAGTACATGTATTGAAACCGCATATTATTAACTTACTATTTTGTATGTCTCTTTGCAAAATGATAATTTAGAATCGAATTGAATTTTTTCCACTGAGAAAATATTTTCGTATCTACAATGTTTAAATATTTACTTTTATTAATATATATATATATATATATATATATATATATATATATATATATATATATATATATATATATAATAACATGAGGTTATTGACTTGTTTTTTATGTTGCGTTGAAATAAACAATCAGTAAATTTAGATTGTTAACTAGAACTTTGAATATTTATTAACTGAATATATATTTAATGGATTTCTAAATATTTACATTTCAGTTGTAAAATCTTGTAACTTGGATAATATAGATAAAAAAAAACTTAAAATAAAAGCTTTGGAACTCACAGACACATTCATATTTTTTAGATTAACTTGAGTATTTCATACCAAGTATAAATGCAAAAGATCCTATATTTAGAAGAAATAGGTCAAAAATCGTTATTAAACAATCGTTATTAAATACAAAAATGTACACACCGCGTTTTTTTTTGTTATGTATTAATTAAAACATTTTAAGAAAATGTTGAAAAAAATTAAAAAGAGTACAGGACAAAATTCATATAATGCGGAAGTCGAGAATAGCTGTTGACTATGGAATTGTTGCAATTGAAAAGAGTTTATAAAAATTAAACTATTTGACAAATCATTATGATAATCAACAAACCTCTATAACGGTTAGTTAACCAACTAATAGAAAAATCACCATAGGCCAATAATTGCGACTAACAGCGTGCCCTCATTCACATAAATTGTACAGACTAATGGACGTAAACGTACGTAATTTTCCAAAGGAAAAATTAGTTGTTAAGAAATATTTTAAGAAATAGAAAAATTCTATAATTTTTTAAAGAAAAATCTCCCCTTTCCAAAGAGCTTAATTAAAAGTTGATTACTTGTAAAATTACCTAAGTTATAATTAACTCTATCGTCAAAACTCTAGGATGGCGTGCTAGCCGATAAAAAAGTACACAACTGTGAGGTGTGTAATATGAAGTGCATATGTAAAAATAATCAAGTACCATTTTTTTAATTACATAGAACGATTTCTGAAAATGGGGTGATATAAATAATAATTACGCCACTCGATATTTAGAAGAAAAAAACCAGCCAAGTGCGAGTCGGACTTGCGTATGAAGGGTATTGTGGCACCAAACATAGTTATTGCTAACTATATAATAACAATAACATATCTTATTCAAATTATATAATAATAACATATCTTGTTCAAATTAGTTTTCGTTGACAGTTTATTTCAGGTTCTAAATTCTTAATTTAAACATGCTAACTGAAAAGTTAGAGGAGTGACATACTTTTAAAGGCTTTGAAAGCACTTATCTCACCAGATATTAAATAAAAAAGTTATTTTGGAACTTCTACATGATTTTTAAGACCGATCTAACGATATCTTTCACATTCACTATATTTTTTACGTCAAATATGTCACAATGGGTTTGAAGGAAAAAATTAAATCATAACATATGCACTTTCATGGCTACCTCTTTGGATTGTTTTATAATTTATATTCAGACCGATCAAAATATATTAGATATATTTATGAAAAATTAGTGGAGAGAGAGAGAAAAGATGAGAGGAGATTAATATTTTAAAAGTTATCAAGCAACATACATGCAAATATAAAAACATGAATAAAACTATATTTATATTTATAACCCTTTTTTGGCTTCACCGTGATCTAGTTATAGGCCCAAGAATATACTCACATATAAAAATACTCTTTTGATTGTTTTATAACTTAATATATAAATCATACTTTCATTTCCTTCTAAGCGGGTATTGTCACTGAGTCCTTTTAAGAAGAATTCCCTTTAAGAAGACGTAGCAGGTTTACTACGCCTTCTTAAAGGGAAATGAAGAAGACAAAATCAAAATTGGAATATTTATAACATTTTACGGAAAAGGGATTGTAATAGAAACAATTCGGAATTTTGTTGTAGTCTTTAATCCATTTTTATCAAATATAAAAAATAAACTCTAAAACAATCAAATAAATAGGAAAGTATCTTATATGATGAAAAAATTGCTAATTAGTTTACATTTAATCAGCAATTTCTTTAATAGTTGTTTTTTTAAAACTCGATTTTTAAAGAAGATGCAATGATATCTTCAGAAATAATCCGCCACTTTTAATCAAGCAAACGTTCATTGATTCGTAATTTTAACTGCCTTAATTGCGGTTAATCCATTTTCTATTTAACTTTTTTCTCTTTTTTAATAAAAAAACGTGTCGAAAAGCGACTTTTCGCTTTATTTTATTTATACTGATACAAATTATATAAAATTCATCACGAACACAAATTTTTGCTTTTGATCTATTTAAATAATTATATACATAGTTCCAAATAAATACCTTTTTCTTTTTTGTTATTACGATATTTTGTATTCTGCTGACACTGTTAAAAAATACCTATTTTTTAAAAAAAGAATATTTGAGTACATCCTGTAGACCTGCACAATTGTACTGTAGAGGCACTTCTATCTACTGTTTCAACTTGAGATTAAGGAGGCTCCGGCCAGTGCTTGCCTACACAAATACTTCGGAGGAGTTCTTTTTTTATTCAATTCGACTCTTATTGTGGATAATTTACGTGCAACTGGGAACTTTACGTGGACTCTGGACGCCAATAACTCGTGATATTTCTTAGGTAACCGGTATTGGATTTACTTATTTTGCTGGAACCTCTTCGTTAAATTGGAACAAAACTTTTTGAGGATATTTATAACTTCTCTGCAAGAAATATTAATGTCATTAGATCACGTTATTAAAATGCTTTTTTATTGTTTCAAATAATCTGTTCTCTCCTTAAATTCCGTTTCTTAAATGATATAACCTTCTTTCCGGTGATATATCCCTCGTTTAAGATAGTTTAATCACAGTCACTATAAGTTTACTGAAATTTTTATTTAATTCTCTGCAACTATCCTTGAATCATACTAATTTTCCAAAAGGAAAAAATTGTTTGTATCTTAGAGCTTGACACAAAAACGGCTTATCCGTATGGCTTGAAACTTTTAACGTAATTTAGTTTTTAATGAATTAATGAACGATCCTTAGTCAGCACCGGGTTGAAGTTAATCTTGATGCCAGTATGCTACTGTAGGTGTCGCTAGTTCAGGAGTTCTTTCCACTACTTTGCTCCATTTATTCCGGTCTGAAATTGTGATTTTTGCTTTAAATAAATAAAGTCGTTTGTTTCTAAAATCTACCTCGATTAATTTCAACCATATTTTCTTTGGTGCCTCTTGCTAGGTTTTCCAAAGATCAGTTCGAATTCTCCAATGAAGTTGGTAAGGAAATTTGGACTCGTGCATGCGTTACACGTACCCAAACATTTTAGACGACGCTACTAAATTTAATGAAGATAATGATCGTAAGTAGTCTTTATATAAAAATATGCGATTATAATAAAACGCAGTCAAGGTTAATTTTTCCCAATATAAGCAGCGAAAATTTACTTAAAAATGGACAAAAGTTTTCGAACATAATATTTTTCTCTTGGGTTTCGTTGAAGTACAAAAATTATTTTTTCTACATTCAAAAATTACAGGTAGGACACGGTGACAGACTCCTGAGTTTATACGTAATTATATCTACATAAACATATATACAGTAGATAGATGCGCAGTAATGAATTGAAATGCAATTCACTGCAAACTGCAAAAGCTACAATACAAGAAATGTAATGTTTACAACTGCAATGCTCTCGTCGTGGCTAATTGCGAACTCGTCACCCGGTCTCATAAATAATTGCTTTATTTGAACAGGCGTCGCCATTCACAGCTCTACCTCAATCGGCGTCCGCAAAAACTGCTGACCGTCAGGAGTGCTACTTGCGGCTGTAACCCCTGATTCATTAGTCGTTTGCGGAGTTAGCCGCGGGAACGCGCACAATTATGAGCGACGCGACCGCCGACACCTCACGCTGGGCAAAAAGCCGTTCGGGCCTACTTCGGATGGGAGTGATGAGAATACAGTGACGGGGGTTAATTTCTCAATGTTGAGAAAACATTTGGTGTGATGAAATTTATTAAATATAATTATTAAACACTTTCTTATTCAGTATTATAGTCTTTAATCTAACATAATGCTACTATTTATGCAAGATGACGTATTTACATACATATACAAATTATTCATGGAAATTCAGAGTATTGGATCATATTTACCAGCAAAATCCTAGGAGGATGACTTGGGTGGGCTATTAGCAAAGATCTTTGCTAATGGTTCAAGCCTGAAAGTGAAAGAAACAAATTTATTTAAAATGATAAAGGCTTACATTGGGATTGGTATCATTTTTACCGGACTGTTACGCACGAGTATGGTCATCATAGTCATCAACAATTGATTAATTATTAAGCTTTCGATTTTTTGAACTATAAGGAACTATTGTATTTATGCCATATGTTTGCACTTATGTTTTAACGTTATGCGTTATTATAGGTCAGATAAAATAATAGTTTCAAAAACTAAAATCCGAATATGAAAAAATACCAAAAAGCTTTAAGAGCTTTTGCGCGTAATAAATTATCTAGATCTCTTACAATTAAAAAGAAAATGGGAAATTTTTCTCATAATAATTTTGTTTTTCCTCTATATCGATTATTTATTTATTAACTTTCATGTATGGTACATATGGCGGACTTATTGCTACATGAACAATATCTTCCAGTGAACCATAACAATTTGTATTGAAATTTAGTTGGTAGACTGTAAGAGTTTTTGCAATGAAAATTCTTCATAACACATTAGACAAACATAAGGAAAAAATACAAAAGTAAATTAAAAAATAAAACAAAATATTGACATTATTTGGGATGGGAAAGACAGGAAAGGGCAAGGACACAAAGGAAAAGGTTTCAGGAGATACAGGACATTTTCACTCGATCTGAAAATATTTAGAGACGTGATTTTCCTGTTCGTAGCCCAAGGCCGTGAGTAGACAAATCTTTAAATTCGCCACTAAGATAATTTGGGCTATGAGGATTTTTTAATATGTTAAAAAGAAGTGTAAGTATGTGAAGTTGGCGTCGATCACGGATCTTCAGCCATTTGAGAAGTGACCTGTATCCAGAATTGTTATCATATTTTCTGAGGCCGAAGATATACCGGATGCATGCATTTTGAAGACGTTCCAACTTGCACAAATATTCTTCATCAAGATCAGGATAGCACACGTCTCCATAGTCAATTAATGGTAATAAAAGTGTTTCACAAAGGTAGATTTTCGTTTCAGTCGGTAGATAATTTTAAAGACGTTTCAAAGAGTGCATCCTGTTGAAAACACAACGACTAACATCATTTACTTGAGGCTGCCAATTAAGATTTTGGTCTATCAGTAGGCCCAGGATTATGCATAGTGTATTAAAATAGAGTAAATAAAATAGTTAGCTTCACCTTATTTATATAGGATATACAGATTTTTTTCTACTCATTGGTGTCTATCAAGGAAACGCAAAATATTTTATTGTAATTTTCTCATTGAAGTCTTTAATCTCATACGCATTTCAATGCAAGTTAAACTTGCATTTACTCGTAAGTGACAGTTTAACATTGTATTTTTCATCTGAGACAATATAGTAGTCGGTGGGCGTAATATTATGTTTTCATACAGTCAACAACACTCTTAATATTTGGACGAATTCAACGATTATTATAATAAATTGTTAACTTTGCTCTACTAGTTTGGTCTTTAAGATAAAACAACTATATCCACATAAATAAACTGTTGAAATCATAACCCTTTCCGTAGACCTTGCCGTAAAAAGAGGTTTACTATATTCGTATTGATTTTCCATCTTATCTGATTTATTCCTGTCAACGTCATAGAGGTAGTGGTTTATTTTGAAATATATTTTGTTATCTCCTAACATGTATAACAAAATATATTTCAAAATAAACCGCCGCCTATGAGACGTTGACAGGAATAAATCAAAGCGTAGCTACAAATTGATTGGTGTCACAGAGACTCGCCGCCCGCGAGTTCACCCCGCTCCCCGCCCCCACCCAGTCCCCCCTGCGACCTTCGTGGCGGACAAGGCCTTATAGGGAGCGGTTCTCGCACTGTCCACGTGGTTTCGCAAGCGGATTGAGATTTTACATTTGCGCAGTTTCCAGACAAGATGGATAAATTATTTTAATATTTCAAGATAAAGTCGTCTTGTAAGATAACATTTCATATTGCTAAATATTTTATTTTAAGGATATTTTCTTACAAGTACCTTCTACGATAGAAGTATATAAGCATTTGTTCAAAAACCCAAAATCAGATATTAGCTACGAATTTAATACCGGCCAAAAAACAAACAAAATGTTTATTGATTTGAACTACAAATGTTTTATGTATTTAAAGGATTTTTTTTCTACTTGCAAAGACTGGTAATTTAAAAAATAAGAGGTTTTCAGCTTGGTCAAACAAAATAAATATTTTTTATAAACTTTATATGATAAACGACGATTTCGACTGTACTATATAAAATGACCATTTCTAATATCAATTTAGATAACTGTTTTTGAAGCTTTTTGAAGTAAACGTTTAATAAATAAGTCATTGAAGAAAACGCCCGACTGAAGCAAAGATATTGAAAATTTGGTCTACATAATTTATATACCCTTTGTTGGTTATATATAATTAATTTATAAGATTCTAAAAAATCGTTAAGTGAGTTTCTTTACACTTAGGGTTTTTACATACTAAACTACATTACTATGCAAAGACCAAAATAATTATAAAGTAATTACTTAGTTAACGATTTTTTAAGGAAACCTATTTTCTTATAATTTTAATAGTTTTAATTTTAATTTATGGATACACATAACTAAAGAGACGTTTTGGTGGTTTAGATAACTTAAATTTTAAGCATGTTTTAATGAAAGAAGTTAATATTAAGGTAATAAAATTAAATTGTAATTTATAAAAAAGGTGTAATGTCTCTGCTATACGTTGCCATTTTGATAATTTAGATCTGTGCTATTAATAGTTCAGAAGAACATGAAAGCGTATAATAATATTAACATAATGCTTTGTAATAAGACATTATAAGTAACAGAGCTATAATGGCTACATCGACCAGTCGAGCACCGACAAGAAGGGCTACAAAATTAAACGTGGTACTTACGAATAACACATCCAATACTTTTATTGCAGAATGAGTCACCAATATACGAATATATTCTCCCATTTTCCCCATTTTTCATGAAGAAAAACCAATACGATCAAGAATAATAACAAATTATAGAGTGAATGCGTTTTTATCATCGATTGGGCAGCCGCCGACAAAAACCGAATTCCATACGGAGACTGTGAGCACTATTCCAAATGCTTCGGATGCTCCGTCGTACGGTCCCGCGTTCTTGACTAACAGATACGAAAAGAAACCAAACCGTCGAGGGCCTATCGAATGGGACAAAAAGCGTGGAACATCTGGTAGCGGGATTGACCCCCGTTCGTCACGCTAACCAGTGGACCTTTCCAGGTGGCGAAGGTAAAAAACCGTCATTGATAAATAAATTCTTGGCATTCCGAAGTGTATGAAACGATCGATGCGATCTCCTTGAGTGCGGAGCAATTACGATTGAGTGGCGGTTTGTAAAAAGTAAGATTTAATTTAGGATTCTGGGAATTTATAAGGTTTATTAAGTATCACAGAGAAGTCTGATGTCTTTGCCAAATTCTGTATCATAGAAATTAAATAAGAATTTCAGAAAATTGTGCATTTGTACTTTCATCAAAATGATGAAAGTATTGCGTTAACAATGAGAGCTCTTTGAAACTTTGTTTTCAGAAGGAAACGTCGAAAGAAAAAGCACGAATTGCATAGGCACGAGAACTTTGAAAGTCTTATAAAATGTAAAGGGAGCGTGGGTTTAACTACAAACTTGTTATTTTGAGACAAAAGGGTTCACAGGAACCAACGAAATGATTTTGGAATAACATTCTTTTTCGAAAATATTTTGGTTCTGCAAAAATAAAAACTTTTCTAAAACCCAAAAAGAAAAAGGACAAATTTCGAAAACTTTTTGATTCCGAGCTTAGAAACCGTACCAACCTTGAATCGTACCACCGAAAAGTTTAAACTTATATCTCACAAAAAGTAAAGATAAACTTGGATTGACTGTAAAAATTGAAAATTATTCGAATTAGTCCGTACAAGGTACCTATTGTTTATAGTTATAAATGGAAAAGCATTTCCGGAAATAAAGGCGACATCTGAATTTTTGCTTGCCGCTTATTACTGAATCACTGTTGTTTTATAAATAGTAATGGGGAGCCTAAATTAGCGGCCATTAAAAAAACTAGGCCACTCAATTTTTGATCAAACATCGGATTTACTTTAAATGTTGATTAGAATGCTACTGTGATGAAAATTTTGTCTGGATTTACTCCAGACCGCTTGCTTATAAAGAGAACTTACAGTTACTTTAATACATCTGAATTATTTGAAAGAATCATAGTAATTTACAAAGATTTAGTCAATTACATTAATTAAAAATAATAATAATTATGTCACAAATAAATATTATTGAACAGGCACAAAATTAATAAATTTTTAAAGGAAAACTACTGTATCTTAATTTCTATTTTTAAATGTATCAATTATGGTGTATATTTTGTTTGTGTATAAACATGTTTATTACGTGACTTTCTGTGCTTAAAAATATATTCTCTGAAAGTGTTTTAACGAATTATCTTTATGCGCTACCTTATGGATTCGCCGAGATATCCACTTGCGTCCATCTAAGTGTAATTTGTTGATTTTTATTATTTAATTGAAATATTAAATTTCTGTTGCTAATATAGTGATAACTTTATAATTGATCGATTTTATAACTTGATATCGTGCACAGGTATGACATA
Organism: Druceiella hillmani; assembly: GCA_039881145.1. Lineage (NCBI taxonomy): Eukaryota > Metazoa > Arthropoda > Insecta > Lepidoptera > Hepialidae > Druceiella > Druceiella hillmani. The sequence continues at coordinate 5,725,204 of JAYKKI010000047.1, read as the reverse complement.
GAAGACCATACCTGCATTAAAAATAGTCACTAAATATACACATAATTTTAAATAAATTGGATACGCTAATCCTTTTTTAAATAAATGCAGGTAATTCCACAACTACTTATACCTTTTCGCTGCATTTTGCTTTAAACTTAGATCTATAACTTGTATAAAGCTGTAATAAATCGATTACGCTTTGAACTCAGTAATGCTTGGAAGCCAAGTTATGACGTCACAAAGTTTTACTAGCTCAGCCTAATAAAATAATTCTCAATGCACATAATCACACATCATAGCCATTGACCGGACATGAATTACTTTATTCAACTTATAAGGAAGTTTGTCTGTAGGCGATGAGGCTGCGTGCGCCACACATTCCGAGATTATAGTCCTTTTGGACCGTATAAAGCCTTTTTCTCACGAGCTTTTAAATAATAAAGAGTTTGTTGATTTTTTTCTAAAAACTTATGTAACTTCATAACAATAGGATGTGTTTATGATTCATTAATTGAATCAAAGTATTTAAAAGTTCATCTCTATTTATTATTTCAATTAAAAAATCGTTTGTCTGTAGCGATTTATTGAACTGATTTTTACAATATTTTCACCGAAATATATAAGACCGCGATTAGTATTTAAGCTGCTGAATACCACATTTTCAAACTGAACTGTCTTGAAATTTTTATCAGAGTTTTGGTGTTATTTTTTTTATTCAAACATATTTACCTCACCTTGAAATTTTCTTTTTTCTATAAACGATTGTCTCTTGTAATCCCTAGCAGATATTTGAGGTAAACGGTAAGAAGAAGAAAAAAAAATTAAGGGAAAGACAAGTATTTAGTTATCATCATTTATCACATATGCTTACGGCCATCTTTTTTTTTATTTTAAATTTTAATTTCATTCCTAATTAAAACTTTGTTTCTTTTGATGATTTTCAAAGATGTATAAATGAAAATCATATTAATATTTATGTAATCTTTTCAATTCTTTCAAACCGTATAAATAAGATAAGAACATTTTGGTTATTTCTCTTTCGTCATTTCTCTGGGAAACCTAATATAAAAAAGATACATTAATAATATCTTTATATACAAGTAATTTATGTCCTGCTTATTTTAGTGAGTAAATCTATAATTTCAAAATGAAATTTCATTTGAAAGATATATATTATATTCAAACTTATCGATTATAATAATTGCCATATATATATATATATATATATATATATATATATATGTATATGTATATATATATATATATATATATAATATATGCATATACAATGCCATTGTGTGAAAGAGCACTGTCAATTAGCATTGCGTGCGCATTATGAACTCATTATTTCCGTTTTATGCGTCTGCTCCACTGAGCTCCACTGAATTTTATTGTTATTATAATACTTTTATAGTTCCTTCAATTATCTTAATTTTATACTGGAAGACTGAGCTATTTTCTTATAAATTAGTTGAGTATTAATACCAGCAGTTTACGATTTCAATATTACGAAAATATTTTCTACAAAATTAACGCTCTTTACTAAACTTCGGATATTGAATATATTTGGCGTTAATTTTGTAGAATTGAATATATTTGGCGTTAATTCTTTACCACGACCTAGGTTTCGTTGTATTACATCTTCAGGTGAGATATTAGCAAAGAATTCTTTGCTAATAGCCCACCTGAAGTTGTTGTAATATATCGAAACTTAGGTCGTGGTAAAGAACTTAAAGAAAATAGAAATAATACTACATCACATAGTTCCACTTAATTGTGAATTGTTATAATGAAACACATTAGATGTATCCCAAAAGGATATTAAAATATTTAAATAAAACTAAAAATATAGACTTTAAATATTGTAAAAATAAAAATACTAATGTAGAAGGTTATGTAGACGCTGATTGGGCTAACGATCTTAATGATTGGAGGTTTCACTCAGGTTTTTTTTCTCTTTATCAGGATTTGTTATATCTCGGACTTGTTATAAGCAAAAGTGTACTGCGCTTTCTAATACAGAAGTACAGAAGCCGAATATGTGGAAATTTCAAAGGCTTGTGAAGAAGTAATTTATCTTAGAAATTTACAGTATAAATTACTAAGATGATGTATCAAATCACATTACATAATTATAATCAAAGCGCCCATATATTATTGGTGAATTCTAGCTTACGTAATATAACCCAGCATATTGAAGTAAGATATCATCATTGCAGAGAAATGATAAGCAATAAAATTATATTGATTAAATATTTATTTATTACTTACATGCCAGCAGATATACTAATTAAAAGTTTGAACTCAGCTAAACATTTTAAATTCATAAAAAAATTAGGTATTGTTAAAGTGTAACGGTAAAAGACCAATCATTATATTGTCATTTTTGTCTATAGAGGATAGAGATATTTTGAGTGGGGGTGTTATAACCAGTTGAGGTTTCTATGACTGTTGTGGGTAAAGTTTGAAAAAAGTAAGTCAGTCGCTTCCGTTCATTAGTAAAAACACGTTGTTTTATTTTAATAGACTCGGCAAGATATCATCAATAAGTCAGACTCGACGTAAACAAAATAAACCTATACTAGAGTATTAAGTATCAATTTAGATCTCGAAACCTTTCTACTGGTGGAAATAGTGGAATATATTATTGCATTTGCAATAAGTAAGATTAAAGGTCGTTCAACTTGTATTGCATTTATATTATATATTTAATACATACTTATTACATCATAATCATAACGTATTAATTCGAGATATATTACGTGTCAGTTTATTGAAGTGGTAATGGAATATATGAGAATCGAATTTTTAAATTATGAAAGGTGTCACAACGGTCAATATTGTTGTTTAGTTTATGTAAATTGGATGCTGTCTGAATAATTTTTGACATAGAGAATATAGTGTACAGGTAAATAAGTTTTAAGCCTAAAATATATATGTACGTATGAGCTATTATGAAATATTTAAATCAAGATATTAATATTTTGCCTAAATGTTTAGATAGGATCCAAAATCAGAGGTTAAAAAAGTATAATGATGTTATGGTGAAAAGAGAAAAATATATCAATGGGGAATATAAGAAATGGATTCTTGTTCACAGGCATTCACGATCTGAGACGAATTTAGAAACAAAAAAAATTATATCAAATCATATGACAAAAATAGCTACCGTTGGCAAACAAGTTTGCATTATATGTGCAACAACGAATAACAATAAGTTAATTAAAACCTACAAGAACGCGTCAGATCCGGAAAATGTTTTTTCATCTATTACTTTTTTTATCATTTTGTTACGTAAGTTATTTCTCTCAGTTATTTACTATTTATTGTAAAAATATCTGTTTAACGTTTCAATTAATATTAAAAATTAAATTTTCACACCGAAAGTGAAAAACCTATATGTTATCTTTCAAGCAACTTTTTTTTAATTATGTGTGAACTAGGCATAACCAAGTTATAGTTATGTGTTTAGTAGAATTACCACATAGTATTTTTTTACAAACGTTCTATACTATCTTGTACAATGTTATTCATATAGAATATCAAATTAAGAAACAATACGTGAAGAGCCACAAATCAGGAAAAATGTTATATTTGAATATATGTCGCCAAATACTCAATGTGCGATGCATTTTTCTTTAAACAATACAACACAAAAATGAAATCACGAAGCAAACATACGGCGTAACCAGACACGGTCTCCTAACTCAACTCACAATCCAAGCGTTTACCGTCTCACTTAGTCACCTCGTAAAGTAGACCTGAGCTTAAGTCGTAAACACATCGTCGGACCGGGGGCCCACTAACTTATTGTCCGGAGTCCGGGCGGACAAAGCTACTAATGCCCGTGTAGCGGGCTAATCAGTTGAAGATCTCAGTACTACAGATTCTTCAACACTTGTCAAGTATCTGATGTCGATACACGAGATCTTGTGTGCTGTTGTGCTCTCTGAATTAAGGTTGTGATCTTGCTGTGCAAGAAATATCTTTGGATTGCAACGTTCCTCATTTGCGCATGTTATTAAGAAGAATAAATTAGATTCATTGGGAAAAAGAAAAATGCAATTCTCTTTACTTCATTTATATAAAATACAATGCCTTCAATTTCAACATATGCGTTAGAATTTTAAATCGCATAGTGGCAAAAACAAATAAGAATTGAAGCAAAAATGTGATTAATAATCAACTAACACCCCGTCGAATTTATATTAATATTGGATTTCGCAGCCACATACTCGAAAAGAGTCAAGCAGCTTGTACCTTGTTGCCAAAATTAGGTATAAATTAGATATAGTGTAGGCGGTTTATACGTTGTTTTATTAAAAAAAAAAAAAAAAAAGCTATATATATATATATATATATATATATATAGCATACGTTGTTTTTTATTGTAAAATATAACCAACATAGCAATAAAAAGTCATCAAAACTTCTTTTCATTAAAGTAAGCCTTCTTTTTAAGGTATAAATTTCTTGATTAAATGCGGCATTCTTTTAATGAGTTTAGAATATTATTCCATCAGGTTTAACATACCTTCCAAAGATGTTTTGTAGAGGTATAGCTTCCACAAAACATCTTTGGTTTACTTTCCAATTAATTTCATCCCATAACGGCTCAATGGCATTAACTTTGGAAGATTAGGGGAACCACTTTATCAATTGGAAGTCTTCATAATTTCTCAGATAATTAATACAGAATTCGGAAATGTGTTTTGGATTGTTGCTTTGTTGAAGGACTAACCTACGACAGATCAATCGCTTCCCAGAATTAATGGCATGGCTTTTCAATAGATACTAATAGTCTTGTTTGTCAAATTTTAATCGACTCTGTTAATACGTCCCATATTGTTACGGAATAAACATCCCCATAACATAACATAAAATCCAGCCGACTTAACAGTTGATGTTATACAATCAGGATGATATTTTTCTGAACATCAGCAAGATTTATAAATTTCACGCTTTTCCGAAACAACTGGAATTTCGATTTATCAGTATATAATATTTATGGCTAATACTCAATTATTCAATGATCATGTTTTTGAGCCCTCTCTAGTCTTTTTCATTAATTTACAACCTCCAAACCAGTTTCTTCACAGAAAATCTAGTTCAAAGACCAGCTTTATGCAAGCTATTCTTAAATGTAGTTTGCTTATTATTTCTTTCAGTGAAATTATTCATTTTAGATATGGCGACTATTGAATGACCCTATCCAGTAGAACCTGGTATTTTTAAATTTTTGCCATGTAATATATTACAAAACTTTTCACATGAATTACATTATTGCTGCATTTACTAAAAGACCAACAATTGAAGTAGCAGCTCCCTCAAACACCCGATCTTAATCCCATTCAACTGGATAAAAAAGTATGGAAATAAAATGTAACTTATGCACGATATAACTTTGAGAGGTACTTCAAACATCGTTCGATAACATTTTAAAGCCTGTTTGTGAAGAACTTATTAAAAGAATGCCACATTCAGATAAGAAAATAGTATTTTGGAAAAGAGGCTCCTTTGATGAAAATAAATTTTGTAGTTTAGTCAAAAGATCACTAGTTATTCCTGTCCTCATTATTCTTTTTATAAAAAAAGTAACTAGAAACATCGTTTTATTTTTTTAATATGATAGTTATTTTTTTTTATTTTATTGGTGCTTTTGTGTTTTACTTTTTTCTGAAAACTTTTTGCGGGCGGTGTAAATGGGCCAAGTTATCCTAACAAAGTTTCCCTCGTAGTTATAGTCACCTACTATAAATATTCTGTGGAGCATATAACATTTATTAACTCGGTTGCCTAAATTTCTTAAATTTTTCAATGCAGGACCAACAAAATATTTTTTGGTGAATTACTAAATGCTGTTATTTATTTATTTTATAAACGTGGTTAAGAAGTCAAGGGACAACATTAACACAAAGAGCACACTGCACACCACTAGGGAGATCACTATCGGTATAATTTCTTTCTTTCGAGACTTTATTATTAGATTATCATTAGATCTATATCACTCAAACTCGTTCATGATATCTGCGCTAGTCACTTTCAATTTCCTTGGTCATATTCTAACCAAATTTTTATGGGCTTATATTGGACGTTCACCTTTCCAAGTAAAAAAATATATATATTTATATTTATATATATATATATATACACATATATATATATATTATATATATATATATATATATATATATATATATATATATATATATATATAAATTTAGTGATATATTCCGGAGATATTAGGTAAGATATGTAAAAAACTTATGTCACCACCTTCCTGTTCTCTCTCTGATTTTTCCAAAGAGTACATTTAGAAATTATTATTAAATTGTAATTAGACCTATATAATCCGAATTTGATCATAATACTTATGCTCTTAATTGATGAGGAATTCTTACAATTTGTTTATGGAGAAACATTGAAGTTATACCCCTTCAAAATAAAAAAGAATATCATCCAAATTGCTTGATAACTGCTAGAGATAAGAGTGTGTGTGTTACACAAAAATACAATCGAATTGAAGAAATCTTCCTCTTTTGAAAGCTGAAAATGAACACGTCTCTAGAATTCTTGTTTATAATAACCTATGGTGATAATAATAAAATTAAATAAATTACTTAAAAAATATTTGGAGAAAAGCTATATGCTTGTTTAAAACAGATGCAAGTCAATACATGCGCACAAAAGGTAAATTTTATTAAATAACTACTTACAATATTTTCTTCACAATATATTTCTATATCGTTTTATTTTAAATATAGACACGGTAGAGAAAAATTAACCATTAGAAATTACACATTACAATTATGAAAATGTGTTTATCAAAACGCAAAAAAAAAATTAATTTCGGCAATACTGTGCCCAAAAGACTCGATGCATGTTGGAGGCAGCTAGGAATATGTGTTTCATAAGTATTTATCATAAATGTGAAAAATTCATAATTTATGACTGCGTTATTATAAACCATATTAGTATAAAAATAAAATACAGTATTGTCATCAATAATTTAAGAAATGATTGTAACATTCTGTCAGTAGTCATAATTTCAAGAAACATTTTTTTTTCCAAATGCGTTTACTTATTTATTGTTTAAAAAATGTGGTAAATTCACTCATTGACTATTTCCTAACATTGTGGTTCTAGAGATATAATGAAATTATTAAGGGTTAGTTTTGAAACACGTTTTATAGTATAATTTTAGAAAAGTAACAAAAATTTGAGGCCTTTGTTTTTACAAAAGTACACAATTTTTTAACTATTTATTCTATATTTATAAATTTAATTTAAAAAAAAAGGATAAAACTCCCACTTTTCGTCAATAGAACGTAGGTACCTAACACAAACGTTATGCATAGAAATATGAAACAAAATTATGCAGTTATAATATCAAAATAAGCACTAAATTCTAAGACAATAAATAAGTATCTTCATATACGATGTACTACAAAAAATATCTATATAACTTAACAACCGAGAACGTAAATTAATTTAAATATATGTGGTAAAACACATTATAACAATTCACTTCTTCGCAATCTCTGATACCGAAGGAGACTGAGCTTTCGCCAGTCCAAGAGCTTTATTCGCCCCCGCAGCTGGTTATCGAGCTGATAAGATGAAATTATAGATATTACAGAGGACCGAGGCTCGAGGCGGCTCTACCCACATTGCGACCCGCCGCGTTGCGAACGTATATGCCTATGCGAGTATGCTTTATTTATTTTTAATATTTTGTATACTGATTATAAAGTTCTATGTCTAATTTGACGATTTTTTTTGTTTTGCGTACCCAGCACTATAGGGGACTTTAACGTGGTGCGCTCTGTTCTCACTATATTTAAAAAGTTAGAGAAAAAAATGTTTTGAAATGAAATATCCTATTTAAATTTTATGACGAATCTATGCAACCGTGAAGAAACTTGTGAGTAAGAAACTGAATTTCAAGTTAAGATCAAACTTTGTCACGAATCGTTATGAAAAGTAACAAAATCATTCATTTTTGACTATTGAAGACATTATAGTTCATTTTGTATTTAGTTATTGGAATAAATTATAATTTAATATAAGCCTTGCATTCAGCACTCTAGTATTGAAGAGATCGTGAAAAACGAATTAACTTTCGTTGTTTTTTTTTAAATTTATTAATTATTATAATAGAATTGTAAATTGTAAATACTCGACTGTTGATAAACTATTATCAAACATTTTTTTCAAATTTTAAATAAAAATTGCAGAAGTGAAATAAATTAATAATGAGAATTTTTTAATAACTGTTTTTTTTCTTGTTTGTTTCGGTTTTTTAATGCCATTATTGATGTGTGATTTAAAATCCTAGTAATTTTTACAAGCGACGCGAAAGTAGAAAAGAGGTATGGATAATATCTAAACATCCACAAACTTAGACATGCCAGGAAGCGATGTTTTACAGCAAAAATTCCAATTAAATACACTTATGTTTATTAATAAAAAACCTGTAATAGTAGCGGTATTATGCAAATTTATTTATGTTTGGAAACGACATTTTACTGTAAAAGTTCTAATAATCAATATTGGTGTTTTTATTATTTTATATTTTTTCGTCCGTTCCTTATTTAAAGGTTAAATTTTTGTTGAAAATTTTATTCTGGCATATATTTATCACAGTTGATTTTGAGAGAACTATCGCAATAGTCATCGTTATTTGTGAGAGGGTTTCAATTTATTTAGCCAGTGTTACAATGAGAATGGCACGCTCAGCTGTAGTCGAGTGTGGATACTTATCAAGCTCTTGAATGTTTTCCTTATTCGTGGACCATTCTAATATTTTCTTTACCCTGTCAATTTTGCTATATAATTTTGAAACAAATACAATTGACGATTATTGTGGACTCCATATTTATATAATAGTTAACAGACATTTCATTAACGCGCTTTAACTAATTGTATGGAAGCCGCACTGCGACTTAGTAGAAATCACAGCATACCCATATGTTTCCATTTTTATTATTTTCGCTTACTTAATGGATTACTTTAGGAAATATGTCAATAAAATTTTAATACTCACATCTCCATTTAAAATTTCTGGTATTGTGTTACATTATTTTTGAGAGACCCGCTGAAACTTTGTATCCTCTCTTATTGTTGAACATAAAAAGACGATGCGCCGTAATCTACTTAATATTTAAGAAGGATAAATTATTTATCCATTTAAAATTTAAATATTCTTCTACCATCGGATTTATCTTACATTTATATGTACTTAAATGTACTTTAAATATATGTACTTTTATATGTACTTTATATGTACTTTAAAAAATAACCAAACTTAATACATTTCAATATTAGACCGTACAATACCGAACCGCCCATTTTGATCAATACCGTACCATAAATTTGTATCGTCAGCGATTTAAATATGTATGAATAAATAAAGGAGCAAGTAAAAAATCCCACGTTACACGGCGAAAAGCCACCGTCCCGTAGTCGCGGTGCATTAAAACGACTGCACCGGTCCGAGTATTGAACAAACCTCTGCTGCTCGGCTCCTCTCCGCGTCATCAATATCTGCAGCATCCACTACCGCGTGCGAATGCAGATAATAATAATATATTTATTTGTAAACAATGCAAGGTAAATGCAGCGAACACAATGTCGTTGACAGGGACACAAGGGCTGTTTATATCTTTAATGGAATATTTTGAATTTTTTTTAATAATGAACAATACTCGTAAATAAAGATTATAAATATATTGTGTACAAGTTTGCCATTTGGTAAAATTTAATATATCATAGAATTCAAAATGATACATATAGAATATTGACATTTTTATATACATGCAAATCTTAACAATTAAAACTTGGCATTTTCAATATTATTTCTTAATATTAAAAATGCCAAGTTTAAGTTATGATATTTAAAAAAGGAAAAATTATGATATTTCAAAAAGGAATTTAAATTTTTATAAAACTGGTGATTTAAAAGATGCAAAAAGTGTTTTAGTTTCATATTAATGTAATATGCGGTCCATTAAAGACGAAAACTTTAGAACTTTTTAATAGGCTTTTTGAATTTTGAATCAAAATGCAAAAAACAATTAAGCTTCTTTAGAATTGTCCTGTGTCCGTCTGTATGTTTTACCGCATATTTATAGAGCTCGATAAGAAAGATATAGGCATGTTTTATTATGATGCAATACAATGTTATTTCAGAATTGGATATTACGCAAAAGCAATGAAAAACAAGCATTTCCTTTGATCTGACACATAAAATTCCTTAGAAAGATTTAATCCGTAATAGCAATTCGATCGATTGTAGTGAAAATACAAATATCAATTTTTGTCTGCCTGCAAGTTTGTATGTTTGTTGTAATATCATTTAAGAACTGCTAAATTTATTAAGTGAAACTTCAATAAATCATTTTAACAGTTTTATGTAGTATTTAAAATATTACATTGAAATAAACAAAACTATACAATATTGCTTAAAATATAAATTGAAATTGAGATTACATTTTGATCTTGTGTAATATTGTCGAAGGTACATAACATCAGTATTACGCTTGTATAGTAGGAACTAAGTACATAAGGATTGAAAAATTATCGAAACTGTCACAGTGACCTAGGTTATAATTGCAACTAAGGTATAAGTTATTTTTATCCCGATCCAGGGTACTCTTAAGATGTAAACATTATTACCAGAGTACAATCCTATGCACCTATAACTATTCATGCTATTGTGTTCATTTGAAGTATTCGGGTATAAATTCTATTTAAATGCAAGATAATTATTTATCGTATTAAACAATTTCTTATTAAAACGTGATTTAGATTAAAATCGACATAAAAACTTAGTCTATTGTCATCGCTAATTATGCTGACTGCATTTGTTATCAAAAGTAGTTACATTTCATGAAAATTAAATATACAATAAAAAAAATTAATTAAATAAGTATAGCTTTCCATCAATATTGACTAGAGAAAAACGGGAAAGGCAGAGAAATAAAAATAAATAATGATCACCATGATTTTTATTTATGTTCGTTGTAACATTATATTGCTAACGAAAGAAGACTACAATAATGCAGATGAATAGCCAAAGAAATTTATCCAGGCTGGATATTACGTTATGTTACACCATTCATAGATTATGAAATAATTGTTTATCTTTGTGTAATTGTTATTGGTCATGGCTAATCTTTATTGATAAAAATTACTTACCGGATCTGAATTAGTAAAATCAATCGATTCACTTTAATAACTCTAATGAATAAGTAGAACTGTATCGATTGTAATACATTGCAATTTATTTAATTCTGAATCAAATGGTTCTCCTAAACTGTCGACCAAATGCACACAATAATCATATTAACTTAGTTTTAACACTAGTTCCTAAGAAACCAAGATTTTAATAGATTTAGGAATATGATATATTTTACTCACTCCATCGACATAGTTCTTCACGAGAAAGAAAGTAAGGAAAGATGCATTTGATATGAAAAATAAATACTCCAAAGAATCATTTCAGTAATGCGAATGCCGAGGGACTCTGTGATTATTGAATTAAAGCAACGCAAGTCAGATCCATTAGTTTTTACCCTGAAACTTTTCTGAATGTAGAACCAAATGAGTCGATAAGATTCTAAATGGATTAGTGTTCTGTATTTAATCTTTTATTTCACTCACTCGCGTGGGTAATACGTGAGTGGATGAAATAAAAGATATTATTTTTTCATTTTTATAAATAATAATTATATTTACAATAATTATTATTTATGAAAAAAATGTAAACGGTTCAAATGGACCCGACTCTCCCCTGAATCCACCTAGCGATGCTTGCATTCGGCCGCGCATCGATGATTCAACAAGAGACTCGAGTGAAACAAAAGGGCGTACGTCATATTTATGAGCGCGGCTCGGCGGCCAAGGCTGGGATCGAACCTGAGGTTAGGGCGCCGGCAGCCGTGACCCGCGCTACCGGTGGTCCGCAGCCGCGGCCTCGCTATCGACAGACCCATCATGATTCCAGAAGCTGCGAGTGCGGGTGGCTTCTATCAGTCTCTTCGCTGTAAATAAATTTTGCTGATCGATTGGCTCGTGAACAAGGCGAAAAAGCTACCGACTGAACACAACTTTAAAAGCTCGGTAACTGGAATTAAGTTTCCATATTAATGAAGATTATTTATAATCAAAATGAATTTGTAAAGCTTTAAGCTTTTTAATCGATATAAATAACAAAAACAGCGAATCTCTCATATGTCTATATATGAGTTAAGTGATAATAAAATATATGAGTTGACTGACCAGCAAAACTTGTTCGTTCCTTTCCCAGACTCGAAATTTTATTCAAATATGTTATGAAAAATTATTCTGACAAATTCTCCTTCATTTTAAATATACCTCACGGATATGAAGGTATTGTTTCGTAAGTTTTTATTTGTTCGTGTCATTAATTTTTCCATTGCTCTATTATCTAAACTAATTTACTGCTTCGATAAATTTATAACCTCATAACACCTTTTGCTCTTTTCTTGCCATTTTTAATATAACCTAATAATTTTCTTTATATACCTTAGTGGCTCTTTTATCATATAATTCAGAATTCATTATAGAATGTGAGTAGCTAGTTCCATTAAAACTTAAGTTTGTACTCCATACAAAATAAATGATTTGTAACTTTAGTAATTCATGTTTTTGGCTGTTATTTATTTTTAATATATATTTAATTATCCTAAAATACCGACTTAAAAATATAACAACTTCTAAATTAAATTTAAAATTTTTCCTTTCAGTACAATGTCATTTAACTAAAAGACAAAGGTAGAGCCATAATAGTGTAGGAAAGTAAACTTAGATAGATTTTATTGTCACCTAATTAATCAAGCTGCTGGAAAACAAAACATTACGTGCTGTGAGGTTTACAATTTATATGTGGAGGGGTTTTTGCGGATACATTTTTAAATACAAGCTTAACTTATTTTGATCATATTTAATTAGAGGGAGATAGAAAAGGAATTATATAATTACTTTTTTCTTGACTAGTTTTATAAATGCGAAATTAATTTATTTGTCTCTCTTTCGAACCTCAGTTACTCGACTGATCTCCGTGAAATTTTGCATAAATGAGAGAAGAGCATAACCATAATTAAGAGCGTGAACTTAGTATGCAAAAACATATCACGCGGCTTATATCGTTTTAGTAATATTTAATCAGAAAAAGATAGAAAAGGAATCACATAATTATTGTTTTTCTTGACTAGTTTTATAAATGCGAAGTGAATTTATTTGTCTTGCTATTATCTTTCAGTTACTAGATTTATTTCTGTGAAATTTTGCATAAAGGCTACAAAAGCATAATTATAATGAATGGCGTGAACTTAGTATGCAAAAACACTTCACACGACTTAAATTGTTTTAATAATATTTAATTAGAGGAAGATGGAAAAGGAATCATATAATAAATTTTTTTCTTGACTAGTTTTATAAATACAAAGTTAATATATTTATCTCGCTGTTATCTTTCAGTTAGTCGACTTATCTATATGAAATTTTGCATAAATGGGACAAGAGAATAACTACAAATGAGAGCATGACCTTAAATATGCAATAACAGATCACAGCCACATCTCAACATCCGGCTGTCCACTGTGGAGCGCAGGCTTCTTTCCTTGCACGCCATGTCTTCCATTTCATGCGTCATAAAGTATTTAGGCATTTTCAATGGTAAGATCCAACAGTTTCACAAGAAAATTATTGTCCCATTTTAATAATACGTAAATTAATATTTTCACACATAAAATGACAAACTTTTACATATGTTAATACTGATAAATCATAAATGTGAAAGGAGTATATCTTCAGAAATTTAACTCGCTACAAGTAAGCAAGATTACGTATAATTTCTAATCACGTAACTCCGCCAAATTACATAAATCATAACGATGAGCACCTGCTAAACTCGTTACCGATTACGGGCGTTTATCAACTTGATTAATCAACGCCTCTGTCCATCTATGCGCGTGTAATTTAATTATTTTTAGATATAATTTTCTACGAATATCTTCACACGCTGGATGTAAATTAAAAATAAACTGGATATTATTCCCCGTGTAAAAGTTTTGATTTTATCAGACTCGCTTTGGTGCTGTGTACAGTTTTTGACAGAAATGCGTTTCGTTATTTCGATTAATTTATTTATTGCTTTAGAAAAGATCGTATCACATATGCAAACGTATATTCATAAATTAACCTAAGACAGCCATAGGACAAATTGCTAACTGATTATATCTCGTTGCATCTTATGACATATTACGTGCCCGTTTAATTTAATATTATTATATATATTACCGTTTCATAAATACTTGCTACTTTGTTACTCACGTAGCATCCAGATAATAATCTTCCAAATTTATCTTTTAACGATGGATTGAAATAAACATTTAACTCACTTTGCCGTCAAGGATTGTTGGTTATTATCGAAAGTAATAGTTAATAGGCTGGCTATTAATATTTTTTTCTACTATTAAAAATCAATTTAAATATTGTAGAAAAATTAGGTATTATAAAAATATGCTTCGTATATGAATTTCTGGTGTGGATGAAGTTAGGCTTAAAATATAGGCTACAATGGCTACAACAACAATATAAGCGTATAAATTCGGTAACAAGGTTTAGATAGCAGAAACAAGTAGAAATAAGATTCTTGCAAATTGTGTAAGTTTAAATAAATAGTACATTCTTACTTCACACACTTTTACACGAAATAAAAGCTTGTATATATGTTTTTGTAATAACTGGTAATGCAATTTTGATATTTTATTTAATTGCTAAGCTTATAATAGGTGTTTGTATCATTGGGCTCATAAAACAGCGCAACACAGCCTTTGTCTCGGACCTCACGTCAGGAATGAGTGAAAATTACTAAGCGTTTCTCCTATTTGACATTTTTTTGAGAAAATTATTCGGCGTATAAAATAATTAGTATTTTACGGAAAGTTTGAAGAATATTGTTTTATAGTTAATTTGAATTTTTCTCCTTGGATTTTTATCCATAGGAGACTGACGAGGATGGGCCTTACGTTACATAAATAGAACAATTTTAAAATTAAAAAAAGGAAAAATTCAGCAAGTGGCACTTAAGAAAAAAAATTAAATAACAAATTTAATCATACTACAAAACAAAAATAAAACTATGTTCATAAATGCTCCTATGTTATTTGTTTAATATATTAAGAATTTTTAATAAAAAAATAAACATTTTACGAAGTACATAAGTTTTTAGAAACGATTTATTTATTTTTTATGTAGGTAGCCATTGCCTAAATTAATTAAAAATAAACCGTAAACTGACATTGAAAATTGTTTTGTTGTTAAAATAGCTCTTTTTATTACTAATTTCGAGCTTTACGTGGTTATTTCCGACGACCATTTCAGATTGGAGAGGTTCATGTCTTTGTATATGACATCTGTGTATGGAAGACACAACAGGACAAAATTTGTACTTTGTTTCATCGTATTGGTTCAAATAGTCCCGTGGAAATAATATATAGGAACTATTATGAAAAAGAACCTAACTTTTCATAAAAAAGCAAGTTTTCTAATGTCTTTAAATGAAATTTCATTTGTTCCTTTATTTTTTTATTTAAGACTTTTCCTTTTATTCTTGCACCACCAGGCTAGGTCCACCTAGGTCCAACACTATGTGGACTTTTATCTTTTACTTTTAATACTGAAAAAAAAAACGTTGAAAAAACCAGATTCTGATATTTATAAGAAATGCCAGAAACTAAATATATCCAGAGCAGTCGATTGATTTAGACACTGGATCACAGATAACTATGGGCAAGCGCGCACACACACGCGTAAATTTTGTTATTTCTTGTTTTTTGTATCTCTTAATTCAATATAATCGACTTTTTGGAAGATTACAATATTACCTTCAATTTCTAAATTGCCCGATGGCAAAACTTAACTAATGAAAAGTCGCTTAAAGAAAAGTACTTTCACGTATAGGATTATAGGAGATCGTGAGGATAAATCAAAATAAATTTTAACCACGTACAAACAATCAACAACTCCTGAATTAATAATACAACACAATATTTTTTTTTCATAAATAAGTGGACAAGCCCCATTATCTGAATAAAACAATATCGCTCTTGTCGTGTCTATAAGTGTACTAGAACATTTTAAGGCAAGATATGACTAAAATGATTACGAAGTCTTAGTACATTTATGAGTATTTATAATTATTTCGCATCGAATAAGGCCATAAAATACTTTAAATTAACTATAACTATCCGTTCTACCACGTACACGCCCACCTGTTTCCTAAAACTTGTTCACTTTAATATGGAATCACTTTCCATGTTCTGTTGCGAGATTAAGCTTCTTACGTATATTGAAATTCTCAGAATTTTATTGCATCTATTAATATAACAGCTACTTTAGGAATGTACTGAATACTCAGATAGGAACTTGGAAAATACGCGACAATAAAAGAAAATGCACTTTGCTTTATCGTTTACTCGTGGGCATCTACCCGACTGTCTAGTTTAAGTGAAAGTTTTATTCTTTCGATAAATAAAAGTAGATAAATATAAGCATTAATAAAAATAAGTAAACGTCATATTAAAGCTTACTTTAAATTAGATGAGGCCTTCAGATATAATGACTACAGCCTAATGTTTCAACTATCGGCAGCAGCTTACAATAAAGCTACTGAAATAACTATTCCATGCCTTCGTTTGAAGATACATTTGAAATATTGGTACTTAACTTGTATTGAAGTAGTAAATATATACGAAATAAAAGAATATTGCATTAAATGGAGACTTAATATAAAACTATGAGATGAAATCAATTTAGCCAAAATCTTTCTTGATTTTTTGACTTCTTTGAAATTAAATATTGAAAAATATACGACTATAAATATAAAAGTTGTGAAAAAAGAACATGTGTCAAGGTTAGTGTGGAATGGATGAATGATTTTGTGTATTAGCTTAGAATGTGATAACAAGTTGCAAAATAATATAAGACATATGATTTTTAAATAAAAAGTCATATTAAAAAACATTACGAACAAAAATTTCCACATTACTGGGATTTTGATAAAGTAATAAATAAATTGAGATAGTTTGGGCCCATAACGGATAATGATAAATAAAGTATTGGAGCGACAACTAAGAAAAGTGAAATGCTTAAAGTTTCTTAAAGTAAAGTTTTTTTAAAGTTGCTTAAAGTCAAGAGTTGGACCTAGAATCTATAAAAAGAGAAGACTTCTCCTCATTCATACTGCATTCAATGTATAAAAATCTGTATGGTCTTTCTTATGACAATTCTTTTGAAATTATTCACTAAAGAATATCAGTCATACGAAATACATATGTATTCATATGAAAACATGTGAAACGTGTTAGGAAACATTAAACGCAATAACCACTATAAGGATTATAACGTATTGTGGTTACATCAATTCTGATGAATCTTACCTAGTAGTTTCACTTTAATTTGGATCAAAATAATTAATTTTATATAATGATTAATATTTTATTTTGCCACACACTTGTATATCAGCAACTAAATTGTGGTACGTAATTGCCTGATAATTAATAGTAAAGGATTTCTCCCAAGTCGTTAAATCATAAAATCATTAGGAGTTCTGTGTATAAATATTAATAAATTTATTTAAAACTAAATACATATACAAATTCACTCTTAACCAAAATCATACATTATTCAAGTTTGAAGTTACAAAGTAAACTAGCCACTATCATTATTTAGTGGTCGATTTAATCGGATAATTGTCTATTATTTAGATTAGGATAATTATCTGTTATTTGTTGGATTGTAGGATAATTATCAGATCTTGGAAGACTTGAATCATTTCGTCAGAGTTCCATAGTCAAAATTCTGACTTATAATTTTTCCAAATATGCAATTAAAAATATCTTCTTTCTTTAATATAATTGTAAAATTGCATCAAAATATTTTTTCGTGTAGATTATCGAGCACGATGCCATTCGATAAAGTTTTTCAAATAAAATTAAAGTTTCTTATACCACATTTTGTTATGAAACTTCTTTTGGATAATATCAAGTTTAAGGGTAGTTTATAATTTTTGGACTGATAGAAAAAAAAACTTCAAAATACTATTTTACAAGTAAGTTAATTTAAAATAGGGAATAATAAATCAACAACTTTTATATACGCACACCGTCAACTTTTTTTAAAATGTTAATGTCAAATTAGTCACCAATAAACTCAGGTTTTCAACGATTGTTATAGAAATTTCTAGAATGTCTGTTAGTGCATATAAAATACGCGGCATTCGATCTTCTTTTCAGTGAGCAACTAAATTTCTTGAGAAAAACAAACAAATTATTGGAATTCTACGAAGATAAATTAGCATGCTCTTATTTTATTAAGTCCAATTAGGGTAAAAAATAAGCCAAACACCACGCAATATTTGCACAACAATGGGTGAAGTAGTACTTTCCTAAAACATGATCAAAGAAGATTAAAAAACGATTTTTCCCCGAAGATCCCAAAGATTAAAGGAAACGATTTTTATTTCTCCGATAATCATCGTCTCCGCCGACCTCTTACATTAAATTTTATAAAATCTTAATGATATAGACCCCAGGGCAAATTCATTTTATCTGGCGTAGCTGGTGCATTCCCATGGAAATAAAAAAACTTTACGAGTTGGAGAAGAAGTGGAAATATTCCGTTTCGCTACCGCATGAGCTAACCCAACTTAAAATCAGAAAAGTGCCGAAGTATACATGGAGCTACTGAGTTCCTATCGTAAATACTTCTGCTTAGATAGATTATGCTTCCTTTGCCACCATATTCTCCAGAGAATATGGTGGCAAAGAAAACATAATCATAGATCGTACTCCTATTTTACTAGTTATTCAATTATATCCATGAAACAAATTAAAGACGAATCTTAAGGTTAAATGTACTCAATTTGTTCAGTCATAACAGCAAATAATTAAATCTCTGCATACATGCTGGCGACAAGTGATAGGTAACGAATGTGTTCATATAACTAAAGATTGGTTTTATTATTCACATATTAAAAATTAAATAACTTTGTGAGTTGAGATGACTGGTTTATTAGCTTCCGATTTACAGTTTACACTATCTTTAGTATAAATGACGGAAGTAAGAAAGTAAGAAAAAAACATCAATTTAAAATATGTATGAATAATGCGTGAAGGGCAAGAATTGAAAATTTTCTGCATTAGTTAGTTCGCTTTGTCACTAAATTCACAGACCTATCCATCTGCGTGTATAAACATTTACCACAGCCTCTTAAGTTAACATTTCGTGACTTAACGATACAAAAATGGTTTAGTATTTGCAAGGAAAGGTGAAAAGGGTAAATTGGAAAAAAAATTAGGATTCTTTTTCGTATACGCAAAATGAACCCGAACTTTTAAAATTAATATGTACACTTTTTTTTAAACGTAGTTAAATATTTAGTAATTTTTATAGTTTTTACACTTTTATTACAAATTATTAAACTTACAACTTTATTTTTATTAATATAATTACGGTTTGTTAATATGCATAATTGAAAATTTATTCTACTAGGAGAATTAGAATAATCAATTATTAATTTGAGTAAATACATGCTTCGTTACCTGGCTTTACAGCCCATGAAAAGTATCAGAGCCTTGCTGATACTATTCATCTCAATTTTCTCTCGATTCTACAAGTCTACTTCAGTTTTGGATATGTTTCGTAGATCAATATTTAAATCGTCGAAATAACGCATTCTCAGCTTTTCCATTGGACGGTTGTTTTTGTTAAATACCTACTGGGTTCCTATTTGCTACCGTCACCTAGTCATCTGAGCTTCCGAGTCTCGATATGCACCATTATTAAAAAGTTATTATTGTACAGTTATGTGTTAATTATTATCTTCCAAAACTAGTTTTGTCAAGTTGCGTTGTAAATATTTCTTACAATTTTCCTTTTCCATGTATTTATTAATTTTTCTTTCTTTTTGGCTAGCCTCCAAGTGTCTTTGGCGTATTAAACTACAAGTCGGATAATTGTTTCATACGTTAAGACTTTTGATTGGAGAAAACTTTGGAAACTAAAGTAGCAATTATTCCCTGCTGTTAACCTGGCGTTCAGTTCTGCAGCTCCATATCTTTTGTAACTATTCCTCCAAAATGTTAATTATTTTTTCAAAAACTTTTCAAAATCTTCCAAGTTCTGCACCTTTCTCCAATTTGCCTTGTTTTCCTGTATTGATCATTAATTTAATTTTATCCTAGGTAATTTTATTTTTTCAAACATAAATATATTACCTGCAAATGCCAGTTTTTATTTGTTCGTCGAAGTGATGGGTAATATTGTCAAGACTTTTTTCGGGCTAAGTTGAATAGAGTTACTGAGAGAGAGAGAAAGAGAGTCCTCTCGTTCATGTCTCATTGGATCAAAAACATTTTTCAAAATAAAAAGCTTCTAACTGCCCTCAGCGTAATATAATTATTTAATAAAATAAACAGTGTCACTCGTCGATTTTTCAGCATAATTCACTCTTTATAACGTCTTCAGCGGACCATTTCCTTTTAAACTAAGTCGATCTCTGTTAAATTTTGATTACCTTTACTTGACCGCAGAATTTATGTTATCCAAATTTACTGAATAAATACCTAATTAACTAGAAAACTTTAAAAATTTATGTATCTTTTAAATATTTGTACTTCTCTACTTATCTGTTTTGGCTTGATTAAGCCCAGAAAACCTTCAGAAAGTTCATGATTTAGACCTTTTATATACCTTTCCTCACTGTATACGAAGTCAAATTACGGAATTCATTTGACCCTAGCATCAAAGATTCACTGTCCAATTGCGCTTTCAAAAATTGTCTGAAGGAGTCTCTCCTCACTTCACCCGATCTATTTTCCTTCCTTTCACATTCTGTTTTTCAAGACTGGTCCTTTCCTCTTTCTTCTTAACATGTCAGACTTAGCCTTTTTTTAAATATTAATCATTATTGTGTACTTAGTTTTTAATTGGACTTAAAAACATAAGTATGGTAAAAATATAAATAAAAATAATACCATCTTTCACATTTTATCTTTAAACATATTGCTTGGATTCCTTAGTTAAAGTTGACTTGAAGAGTATATTTTGTAGCTATAAGTCTACTGTCTGTACAGTTATGTTTTATTAAAGACGTAATAACTAACTAATTAAACCTACAATTATTGTATTTTATCTCAGTTTTATGTAATATAATATTTTTAAAATGTCTGTGAAACCTTTAATTTGCGTATTTTGTTACGCTTTGTATGTTTTTTAAAGATAAATTAACATTTCAATGAATTATATTCAATAAGTAAACCTCAAAATGTATACATTGCTTATGAAGTGAGAGACGTATAGCTCAGCTGAACTTATTATATTACCTGGTATAGCTACCATTGTTTTTAAATTACGATGGTAATAAACAGTTACCAATCTTAGTTAGATGGGTTGCCAGTATAAAAAATAATAAAGTCATTCCAAATATATTTATATAGCTTGCATCTAAGATGCATGAAATGTCTATATAATTGTAACGTTAGTTATTGGAATTATAGGTTAAATAAGAAATTTCAATGACCTACTTTCATAACAAAATTTAATTAATATATTAAATTTCTCGGTCTTAATAAACTTTTAATGCCTTTTAAATCCATCTTGCGTCAATTATCAAGTTTTTTGTAAAATGTCAAATATCTTACGATCTTGCAAATGATTTTGATCATTGATAAATATTCTTCAGAGTGTCCATCACTCACGAGACAGTACGCAATCAATCGGAGAGCATCTCCTTTTCCTTTTACAGACCACATAAATAAACGTTGACTTAACAACATGTTAATATCTTGTGACAGCGGGGGGGAATTTATTTAATACACGAGATAAATAGTTAATCAAAGATTAATTTGGACAACGTTATGACTACAGTGAACGGTTAAATGACCAGTAAGAAAGTCTGAAGATGGCTCGGTGTTAATACATCATTTTCATATTAACAGTATTATAATAATATATTGACACATCTGACATGTCGAAGAGGCTGTTGGTAATTTTGAAGAGTTAATGTGACAGTGATTTTAATGAAATTTGGCTCGCCTAGGCGATAGCGGTCTTGTTTGTTTCTCACGCTGTTTTATTGAGCGAAATAAATGGTCTCCTTTCGTGAAGTTTTTGCGGTTTAACCTATTTGATGTGTGACGAGAGATTTATGAATTAATTTTTAAATAAAAATTCAATGCGTTAAAATAATTTTGTTGTAACCATTTCGAAATGTTTTAGTTAATATTTATTTGTTTTTTATTAACTTTTTCGACTTTAAAAAGATATTATGCTTAACGAAGGTTCCTTTGTCGGTATTAAGCCGAGGGGATCTCTAGGAAATATTATTCAGTTGTTAACCTCTTTTTTCTCATTTCTTTAGATTTAAGTCACTTGCGAAATAAACCTAAAATTAGCAATAATTTATAAGCAAGTAACTTAATACGAAAATGTAAAATTTATTTGTAATATTTCAGCTGAACATTTTTCTTTCTATAAAATTTAACGAAATGAAAAAATATATATTTTCCATCAAAATACTTTTATTATTTTTAAGTCTTGAGTTTTTTAGGGAACAGTATGCGGTCATTGCCTTTTGTCTTAAAAAGATGGTAATTAAATTTTTATTTGATTTTAAAGTAAGTTTCAACTAAATATTAGACGAATTGCAAGAAAAAAAATGCGCCCCAGCTTTACATATAAAATAAAGTGCAATAATTTTTTCTCTATTTGGTACATATTGATAGAAATATTTGTATGAAACACTAACTTGTATTTTACATACATAAGTTTAAAGCTATGAGGCTTTGGTAGATGGACAGATGGACAGACATGACAAAATTATGGCAGTTCAGTATTTCGATATGAAACTCCAACAACTTGACTGCTGAAATTTAAGTTCATAGCAAAAAAATGTGCCCTATCTCCAGGACTGAACTTTTGTAAACCCTATTATTATATTATTTATACCATATACTAGTATTTATATATTACACACTGTAGTATAAAAATATTACCATAAGACTCCACGCGGGTACGCAGGCGTACGACAGCAAACTGACTCGCTGAATGAACCTCTGCATATGTGGTATATACTACTCCACCATTTATCCGCGCGGATACTGTTATAGTGAAATTGCTAAAATGACACTACTGAAAGTGTGTAGTATTAAAAAATTACTATAAGACTCCGCGCGGGTACGCAGGCGTACGACAACAAACTGATTCGTTGTATCCACCTGTGCATATGTGGTATTTACTTTTCCACTATTTATCCGCGCGGATACGGTGATAATGAAGCTGCTAAAATGACACTACTGAAATATATAATTGTTTTTACTACCGAAATAAACAATTAATTGTTTTTTAGGTAATGTAAATTAAATTGAAAAAAAACAATTAGTCATATTAATTTATTTATCGTTTTAAAAAGTTTGTGTATAAAATTTCCCTAACAGTAATAATTTATACTTTGCAATAAGCGAACTATTTTGCTGAAATTATTATCACGCAGTAGTACTCTTTAACGAATAAACCAATTTTGACATAATTTTGCACATTCATATATTCTATATTATGAAGTAACATAAAACAATTTTCACCCTGAGAAAAATCGCAAGTTCTGAGGCAGTATTAAGGAAAATGTCTTAAGGGCTACTACATGGAACTGTTGCTACTTTGTTTAAATTGGCCACTTCTTCATCAAATCTTCATTTACTAATAAATCTTTACATTTTACTACATGTCCAAAAATATGTTTCAAAAAATACGGTGTCCTAGATAACAAAAATCTATCCTAAGACAAAACTATTCTAAGGTACCGCTAGATGGAGCTATTGCTTCTTTGCTTAAGCAAGCAACGTCTTCATTAAATCATCAGTTACTTATAATTTTTATATTTTCACTACACGATTTTAATCATAGCGAAATTCCATCTATGATTCATCAAATTCATCAGTCAATCATAAATTGTACAGGAATGAATTATCGTTTATCAATCAATAAATTATAGAGGTAAACTAATAATTTCTTATTAAGTAAATTATTAATTTCTTCGCTCAAAAGAGAATGAAGGCAGATTACTATTTGATTTGTTTTTGAGCAGTTTAAGAAATGAATTATACCTCACTGGCAATGGTTAGTTCACACCACATAACGTGGTACATTACGATAATTCGAACTCGTACATTCAGTGTTAATCCTAGGACTTGTGCACACCGATTTATTCTTAATCCGATTAAAGAATCAAACGATCTGCTTATTATGGGAGAATTATGTTCAACAATCCATTAAACAGAATTACGTGTTAATACCTACGCGCGCACAATAAATCTAAAATAGATACAAAGAAATCGTGCATATTGCCGATATCGTTGACGCTGTATAAATTAAAGAATAAATGCGATACGATCAACGTGGTTTCATTTATTTGCTTGCATGATGTAATGATACTATTAGCTCATATTTTACGTAATCAAAACTGTTAACGAAAGTACATACAACAAATATACGTGTCGCCAGGAGAATTGGATGGAGTCTTACAAAGGATTAGTGGATTACATTACTTTAATATCGGTGCGTGTAAATTCTCATAACAGATATAATTTATTTTAATGGAAATAGATAAATCTTTTCTGATAATTTTTGATTATTTTTGGATAATGGAATATGTCGGAGTCTTTTTATAATACGATTATGAAAAATTTCAATATTTTAGTTTAAACATTAGGATTTCTACAACTGCATACGTAACATAACATATTTATCGGTCATTATACGTAAGATAACATATTTATTGTAATTTAACATTGTTCTTGTCAAAATATCCTTAAATAACCGAAAATATTCTGAAATACCTTACTGTTAGCATCGGAAATTGCTAAGTTTTTTGAGATGAACAGAATTAAGGAAATGGCATGGAAAGGAATGTGTCCTACGCAATAGGCAGCTATAAGTTGGCATTTTGCCGTAATGTTTTACTACTTACTTATTTTTATGCTTTTTTTTCTTTAACAGACTGATTTTTTAAATTTCGCAAACAAAAATCATTCCCAGATATTTTTTTTTGTTTATTTTTATATCACAGGTTTTATGTATACAGATCAATAGGTAGTTGAGCAGGCACAAACAAACCAACTCACTTTTGTAATTGTAATATTAGTGACTTGTTGAAGAAAGGCAGGTGAATATGGCTGGATACAAATACAAATATTTTTTTTAATTCTTATTTTGGTTCCGGTTTATCTATATATCTCTCGAATCTTAAAAAAGATTATATTTTCTTGTATTCTTTTCTTTTCCTGTTTTGTTTTTGGAAAAGTTCTAACATTCTCAATTGAATTTATTCTTACTGTTAGTGTTATTTGTCGTGAGATATTGTCTGAGTGAGACATAGTCCTTTTTCTAAAAGATCAATATCCATTTTTGAATTAAAACTAGCATTTTTGACTTAGGTACGATAAATGAACTTACACGTACATATAAATGAAGATGAAATTAAATATTTGTCTTTTTGTAACTTCTTTCCTTCTTTTAAGTTGCTGAAATTTGTCTCACATAAGATTGAAAGAGTCATTAGCTCATATATATGGGGCCTAAACTCAATTCAAATTGATCTCAAGCTGGAAATGTAGCAAAGAATTTTCAGAGCAAACAAATATTTTTATGAAATGAGAAGATACCTGAAATCATTTTTTTAACATAGAAATAAAGCACTTACTTTACAAAACCTTATTATGGTCTATGATGACTCTTCAGAAACATGGCGTTAATCTCATGAAATAAAGAAGCGCTTGCAGTTTCAAAAAAAGAAGTCAGAGGAAGCATCCATATAAATGAAACATGGTGGAGAAGATGAAATCTTACACAATACAGACGATGTAATGAAATATGATGTAATTAAATACATTAAAATAGGACGAACAAAGTGGACCGGATACCTAATTGAATGAGAATAAAAATATCGAATAAGTTTTTTTTCTCTGACGACGTGCTCCAGGCCTAGTGTTAAATCATAAAGCTTTATTTAAATGCTTTAAATAATTGTTTCCTGCTGCGCTGACAGATATGGCGTCTTTTCAATTTTATTATTATATAACGAATTGATTTCTTGCATAATAATGAACGTTACGTCGTACCACAATGTGGTATTACCTTAAAATATTTTGAAAAATGAGATATTTTTAACACAATTAAATTGTAATACAATGAAACCTAGGTCGTGGTAAAGAACGTAAAGAAAGTAGAAATAATACTACATCACGTAGTTACATTTAATTGTGAATAATAAATTTCTACAAAATTAACGCCAAATATATTGAATATTTTTTTAACGTTTATTTTTTATTATTTCCACAATTATGTCGATTTTTACGTGTATATATTACTAAGACAGTAATATTTACACAAAACTAATATTTATTTAGAAACACGAATATACGTCAATCAAAAAAGTGAAAAAAACTTTGATTTCTGAAATATTCTCTTGACTTGTGCAATATTATTTATAAGCCCTCATAGCAAATACCGAGTGAACAATTTTGTGTTACTAATAACAATAAAAAAATATTCAAATTGCATCTGTGTTGGGTACCTTGATTTTCTAAATTGCTATTCATTCATAAGATTCAACAATCCCAACCTAAAGGAAAATTTTGTAAGATAACAATCACTCTGTCAATATAGATGTAAAAGACTTGCATTTTTTGCCTGATTCTATTATTGTGCAAAGCTTTCTAGTTTGACATAAATTTAAATAAAATTTTAACCTGAAAGGCGTCGTTAGAAAATTGGGTAGTGTAAACCTAAATAATGAATTGACAATTCAGAAGGGTTTATCATCCCCGTGATACTATTTGAATAATAAGGCGCCGCTTTGAAATATTAATATATTTAGATAGGAACCGTAAAGCCTTCCGCCACAACGGTCCGATTTCACTTCAGAACCGAGCGTGAGCAGTTAACACACAACTAAAAGAAAGAAACAAAACATACTCACTTAACTCGAAATCTCATTAGTTGATTACCTCTAATTTCGTCACCAGACCGCATTTACATTAACACCTGAACCCAGTAAGTGCCTCTACTCAACTTACCCTCTCACGTTTATACATCTAATGTGTAAAGTGGAAATATTGTCTGTCTGTCCAAATCTTCGTGCGTACACGATTATATATCGAACAGCGTAATAATTAACCAAGTACAATTTCGTAAACATATCTTTCGCACGCCGGGGGCGATTGTAAGCAATGTCATTATTTATTACAAAAATCAAAGAGTTTTATTTATAAGATAAGAAAGTAGACAAAAATAGTACCAAAAAATATTTCTTTATGTATTACGCTTATTACATGTACTAAAAGAACCCGTCCGAAAACCCCCTCTGTTTCCTCTCGCCATACGCAAATACGTCGCACCGAACGTCGTTAAAAATCTATTTTGTTTACTTCAAAAAACTTTTCGATTACACTACTAACCTAAATAATAAAGGATGAAGGACCAATTTTTATCCATCAGAAGTGCATAATATTAATATGATAGTTATTTTAATGAGGATTAATAAATTGATCTAAATGTTTATCCCAAATATATTTTAACCTAAAAAAAGGGACCGAGGTTTACTTATGAAAATATAGGTAAATTCAGTTGGAAAAAGAAAAGTCTTTAGACCTTTTTAAAACCTATAATTTCTCCTTACATATAAATAGCAGATCTATAACAGTTTTGATTAATATACTTCACGAAAACTCCTAGATCAGAGCCTTTTTTTGACTGCGTTGACATTATTAGCTATATCTTAAAAATATACAAAATATGTGCATGTTATAGCCTATGGCAGTTTGGAGACTATGAGTTATCATACTACAAAAGTTGTATGTGAAGAGGATTAGTAGTTATTGCGTGAATCTCTAAAAAACCAAACAACACTTTACTCATTATCATACTAGTAGGATTTCTAACAATACCAAATAAATGTAATAGTTATACGTTATCAGGAAAATAATATGACTATTGCAAAAAAAAATCGTAAGAATCTTTGACTAAGGAGGTTAGAAAAGCATAAACGTTAAACGAATAATATTGCTGGAGTAAAGCTTAAGGCACAAAATGGGCAGAAATATTAAAAAAAATATTATAACGTCTAAACTTAACTTACTTTTGTTTAATGTAGTGAGTATGCCCAAATAGTTAAGATAAGTAAAGATAGAAAACACATCGATTTTTTATTTGATCGCCAACCACATATTTGGTCAGTGCTCGGAGAGAGTAGAAAAACTTGATGATATAATAGCTTCCAGTTATCCCTGTATGAACAATATTTTGATTTTATCATAGTTAATAAATATCACCAAGCAATTTGGTACAATTAATTTTTTTCTGGCTTTGTTATTTACTGTTAGCATCAAAAAATTATAAATTGTTTGAGATGTAAAGAATCAAGGAAATGTCATGGAAAGAAAGAAGTTTATCCCCTGTAGTAGACAGCCGTAGGTCGACACATTATCGTGATGTTTACTGTACACTTATTTTCAAGCGTTTTCCTTTAACGGGGTGATTTTTTAAAATGTTTAAACGGACTACCATTGTTTTATGCCGGTATATGACATACAGAATCAATCGCTGTCACGCTGATATAATAAAATAATAAAAAAATAATGCGATAATAAAATAATGATATTGAAGTGTTGACAACACTTGATTTTTTTCAAATCGAATTTGGTCATCAAACAATATTTCTGCGAGTATTCGATTATGTAAGTTATTTCGAACGTTATAATTTTTCTAAGCAAATCAGACCTAGCCTAGATCATGCAAATGGCCTAGATCTTGGCGAATTATATGTTTTTTAAACATTTTTAACGAAGTATCCTTGTCAAGTTTTTACGAAGACTTCATTAAAATAATGGTAATATAAAAAAAAACAATTCTTTAAAAACTGGTTAACTTTTATTTCAAACTTTTGTCTTTCATATCGATACTAAAAACTATGACTTACTTACCTGAGAGACTAAAATTATTATATATGTTAGGTTAGGTTTGGAAAAATAAAATAATTTGTTGCAAATATTTATTTCTGAATGTTTCAGTAATTGTTGTTCATAATAAAAGGCTACTTGATGTAAATTTTTACTTGAATAATCTTACTATACTTCATATTACTTCACTTTTAATCTCAATAAAAATTAACAAAATGAACTTTTACAGGTGTATACCACCAAATATTATTTTTGTAGCAAATTCGATGGTGGACGGGTCATAAAGCTAGTAAGCCGTATATTAATTACAGGCTCGATACAAATATCTCACCTGTCAGTGTCTAAATGTTAGATATTACAGATAATGGACAAACGCCTTCATCATAATTACTCAACAGTTTGTTGGGATGCTGTTAGATGTTAGTAAATTAACCCTTTATGATACAAATTTTAATCCGTCGGTGGTCCAGCAGGTGGTCATTTTAATTATTAATATCTGCTGATGTTGAGGTAAGTTCATAATAGGTCTATGTTTGTGTAAACTTAAATTTAAAAATATGCAAACATTTATTAAACTTGTAATATGTTTAATACAAACTGTAAACCGTCGATGTTCTAGCAGGTGGTCATTTTAATTCGTAATATCTAATTATATTGAGATAAGTTTGTAATATACGTAATTTTAAATAGAATATCTACATTTGTATAAACGTCAGTCTAAAAATACGCAAAAATATTTATTAATCTTGTAAAAATATGTTACAAACTGCGTCAGTAGTCTAGCAGTTGGTGATATTAACTCTTAATATCGAATGATGTTGAGTTAGGATCATAATATAAATAATTTCTAATACTATTTGTACGTTTGTGTAAACGTAAATCTGAAAATAAGCCAATATTTAATAAAGTTGTTAATATTTTTAACAACTTCCATACTTTCATCAGATGGTCATTATAATTCTTAATATCTAATAATGTTGCGATATGTTTGTAATAGATACCATTTCTAGTAGTATTTCTATCTTTATATGAACATTAATCGCTGCCAATATATGTGAATATTTATTAAACTGATAAAAAGTCCATAAGTAATGGATAAACACACTTGGATATAAAATATGATTATTTTGTATGTTAAGTAGTTGTTATATACACTCTTGTTTACATAATATGGCATAAAAATGAGATTGCGTGCGTCAAAAGTTGAAACGAAGTCTAACAGTTGAAAAACTAAAACCTTAAATTATCTAACATCCCAAATTTCTTATTTTTTGTAAAAATTATGTCAAGTGAAAATTAACCAATCCAGGTTTCGCATTTACTTGGCATATGTAACGAATAAATTATGAAGTTGCATGCATAAAGCAGAGTTCCATAATAATCAAAGGGTTTTTGACAATTTCTTTTGTTTCATAAATAATAATTTCAAGGATTTTGATAAGTACTAAAATTTCCCGAGTTGTAAATGTTTAAATTTAACATAAGGACTCCAATGCTGAATTGTGATGTCATTTTTTGTAAAGCTTATTGTATTCTATATGAACGAGTTCTCACTCGTTCATGTAGAATACATGGAGATATCTCTACTCCATTCCTACTAATAAAGTTAGATGTGCCTAGCTCTCTTGGTTTTTAATCATTTTTTTAAATTTCGTCACTGCAGATTTTTAGTTAACCTTCATTTTCATGATCTTTTTTTTTTACTAAAAATAGCAAATTTAAAAGTAGGCAACTACCCTATTTTCGATACAAATTCACTGATAAAATTTTAAATTATTCCCAGCAATGAATAGCATTTCATAAAATATTTTAAACCCATGGCTGAGAAAAAAGAGGCAGGAGCAATACATAAACAACACAAAATTTTGAAGTATCAATTTTGTAAACCATTTATGAAATTTAAAAAACTTACCTGTTAACACCTTACTAGAAGGAGGGTGAAAAAAATTGTGTACTTAAGACCACACTGTAGAAGCGAAAACATTGACGACCAATGTAATCGTATTGTGTATACTGTAGATTTTCAATACGAAAATTAAAAAAGAAAATTGCTATGGGTAAGACCACACTGGAAAAATTAAAACTTTGACAACCAATTTAATAATACTGTATATGCTGGATATTTTTAATACGACAATTAAATACAAAAATTATTAACATTAATAGTAGTCGTGTACTACTTATACGTTCACGGAGATATGTTAACAAATCAAAAAGAATGCAGTGCACATTCAACTGATCACATTTTAATAATAAATAAAAATATACTTGCCAACTCGGTCGCTCGATGTTCCTCTCATTCGGTTGTACTGTGCCTACCGCTGAGTATACTCGAAGCGCGTCATGCTCTTGGAAATCGCAAATCTTTTCCAATGTGAGTCAAAAGAAGTTTTCACTTCAAAAACAAATTTAAAAAGATGTGGCGACCTGTCCAATGCTCACAGATTAACGTTTGAATAGACTTTTTGATATTTTCAACTGCCATGTTATTAGCCCTCGACCGGTTCCACGGTGGTCCTACATCGAAAACTACAGGAATTTTACGCATATACTAACAGACGGACGGATATGACGTAATTATACACCTTTGTTGCTTTTACACACAATTTTAACGCGACAAAAAGAAGTTTCTCCACAAAAATCGCCCCTACTTTACGCATACGAATATCAATTGAAAAAAAACATTTTTAAAAGAAGCATTTATTTGTAAAATTTTATATATATCGAAAACTACAGAAATTTTGCTAATATGAATTTACAAACTATGTCCCAGACGGATATACTGACAGACGAACGGATATGACGTAATTATAAACGTTTGTTGCCTTACTGCGAAACCTTAAAACTGAAATATTTCAAAATTTGTTCCAAGATATAGATAACAGTATAAACATATGCAAAACTTTTAATTTCCTTTATGGTTTGTGAGTGTATAAAAATATCAGCGCCCGAAAGTGTTAAACATCCGGTTCGCGGGACCGCCCGCTCAAAACAGACCGAGCTTTGACGGGCTCGATGCTCTGATGGCAATAATTGATACGTGACGTATAAATACGTTGTTATGGATGATTTACGTTGTGGTCTACGCGTTAATTGTGGTATTTTTGTTGGATCCTATTTTGTTATTAAGATGTGGGTTGATAAGGTTGAGATCCTAATATATTCAATTATGTTATTAGAGCGTGTGAAAATTATTTAGTAGATCCGTAATGTATAAGATACCAGGCAGTTTATTTTTACTTCTCCGTGTAGTTAAATTATGTGTAATTAAATTATATAACTGATCGATTAAATATTATAAATTTTATTACTAAATATATCACTATAACGATAGCATATTTAATTAACATTTATTATTATTTTTGCTAAACTGTATTAAACGCAATAATTAATTTAAAAATTATGTTAGCTTAGATCAGGTATTAGCGCTTAATAATAGTTTTCGACTTTCGATAATTTTATT
The DNA here is from genome assembly GCA_039881145.1 of Druceiella hillmani. Lineage (NCBI taxonomy): Eukaryota > Metazoa > Arthropoda > Insecta > Lepidoptera > Hepialidae > Druceiella > Druceiella hillmani. The sequence continues at coordinate 5,692,717 of JAYKKI010000047.1, read as the reverse complement.
AAAGATTCCAATCAAATAGAATGTGCCGAAAATCACTGACAGGTTCGATACCAAAAAGGAAATAAACCGTCCGCATCCTGTTGTTATTGTTGTAATGATTATGTCGTTTCATAATCCGAATCAGGTGTGTTTGTTTTTCACAGACTTTATTTTCCATGTTTAGTTCTTATTTCTTCATTAATATTTTAATAAATTATGTATAACTGTAAAAGAGCAATCGTTATTGTGAAGAATTTGATTTGGAAATGTTTTTGACCCCAGAAAATATCTTATTTATTTCAATATGAACGTAATCAGATTCTATCTTATAAAAAGACTTACTCATGATGGTCTGTCAGATTGTCGGTCATGATGTTCTAAAATCCAAGCCGTATAATCTAAAAAGTCTAAAGTCCACATAAGTATAGTATTTCAATGACACAACTGTTTTCGCAAATGAGACTATACCTTATTTTTAAAAATATTTAACAAAAAATGGAATCATTTAAAGTAAATTTAACCCCAGCGTGCAATATGGTAAGGAGAAAAACAAAAATGGAATGGTTAAAAACTGAAATAAAAATTTCTTGCTCCACCTCCTTGGCTCCAAAAAGATTAATCAAAAAACTCCATAAAACTGATTACGAGTGTATCCGCAGCTAATAAATAAATCTTGCAAAATTTGTAATATATTCGTCATGAAAGTTTAAATAATTTGAATCATCAATATTTAGTGTATCGATGACAGCAAACAGTAATGATTGACATACATTTCTTATACTGAATACAAAATATTTTGCAATACCGTTTTAATATTGTATTTATTTATCAAGTCATTGCCATGTTAATATTTATTCGAATGTTACAAATTAAAAGGCATATCATTCGAGGCTGGTAAGCATATCACGTGTGAGATTGAATAACACAACATTTCAGCAACAAATCTATTACTGCAAATTTTTCTACGAGACCCTCTTACGCAAGGTTCGGTTCAAATATCACTGATTTATTTTATATATCAATTAGAGACCCAATCCGGTGTCATACGAGTAAGCAAAGATTTTTCACGCATCTTGCTTCAATGCGTAAAAGCCATCGCATATAATTTTGGTTACTTTTAAACTATTCGTTAGAAAATAAAGAAACACAAGAAAAATTTAATCTAATTTGAAAAAGATTATCATAAGATTTAATTTGACATGGATTAAGATAGTTTTGCATAAAACCTGAAAATTATAATTGAAAAATGATATTTTCTTAATTATCTTTGCATCCTTAATTTATACTTCCACTGAAATGTATATAAAATTATTTTTCAGTGTTATAAGTGCGGGCTGATATGTTTTATCACTATTTCAAGTTTTTTCCTCAAGCGGTTTCTGTCAAAAACGACTGTGACAGAGCGACAGACCCATGTTATATAGATTTCATTTTTTCTCTCAAGGTACAGAACCATAACAAATGATTGCTGTCAAAGCTACTTAGGGTTCGTATAAAAAGCAATCTAAAGTTCTGACTCATTTACTACATCGAGAAAGATTTCAGAGTACCGAATGTAATGAACTGGCGAATGATGATCAGAATAGCTCAAAATGGAATAAACTTAAAAAGGCCACGACCTACCCTAGCCTTTCGCGCTTATGAAGAAAAATGATTTAAAGCTTTTAATTCATAATTTGTTATAAAACTCAATATAATACATATAAAAAATATATATTATAAAACTCAAACTAATAATAATAAAGATAATAAAGCCGAAACATTGACGCCTCAAATCTTCTTTAGGTGGCCCCAATTCTATTTAAACGAATGATGCCGAAAAGAAAGAACATTCGTGCTACAGCAGAGGTGGTGCAAAATAATGCCACCCGCGTTCGGGATTTAGAAGAAGGAACCAGTTTGAAACAAATCAGTTAGTGTTCCGAGGCAAGCACCAGAGCAAGTGGTATCGTCCCTTCTGTGGGTACCCAAAAAACTATCATCTAAATACCGACACTACTCTGAATGACCCTCAGTAACCAAATACCAAAGTACATTTTAAAAAGACGCAGTATGAAATGGACAATGGAAATGAAAACATTCACCCAGTACCCCTATCACTAGATAACTAACTTTGAATATGATATGAACAAGTGTAGACAGAAAATTCATGAGAAAAAAACATTGTAGATTTTATATTATATACATATACACATATGCTGTTATAAACTTTATTGTAGAACTTTTTGACGAACAGTGTTCCGGTAGGTTGTTTCCATCTCTAACGATTGAAAAAGCTTATGGCAAGATACCTCTATGGTGAATGCTTTTTTTCCGATTTTTCAAAAAGTATTCATTCCCCGTAATTTAATCCATCCATTAATGAAAATTATAATAAAATCCGTCCAGTAAGTACTGAGAAAATCGTATTCATACAGAAAGACAGACGCGACGGGGGACTTTGCTTTATAAAATGTAATGATGCTGTGTGAAGTTCTCTTTTTAAAGATAATACTAGTTATTTCCTGATGACCTATTATAATAGTAAAATTTCAAACCTGTTGGCCAAGAGAAACTGGCCAGGAATAGATATACAGTCACCTTATTTTTTATCAGATTATATTTTAACACAATTACCTTAATTTGGATGGCGGTGCAAAGTTTATCTTATTAACAGGTTAGTTAAAATTCCATAGTTCAGTATTAAATTGACATTAGAAACAGTTATATTAGTTAGAAACAGTTATAAAAAGTTATCTAGTTTCTAGTTTTAATGGGATTTGGTACAGAGTATAAAATATATACTTTTGTATGTGCTATACAGCTAGATTACGTAGGATATAAAATTTATTCTAATTAAATATTATATAAGTATGGAGAAATTTTAAATATTTCAAATTGATTTTAATCTGATTGACTCCCTTATTGAAAAAATGTGAAAATCCAATATTGAGGATGGGCATATGAGCATTGGGGGTTAGAAACGTGCAATTTAAAGAATTAATTCCTTTTTATAACATAAATTTAAAGTTGTAAGAATGAAGTCGCCAGCAACAGTTCTAAATATATATAAAATTAATCTTGTTATTTAGAGTTATATTGGTTCCTTTCAGTTAATTCCAGTTATTTAATTTATATTTCTAATACAATATAATTAGAAATATTAAAAAGAAATTAATTTAAAGATTCTCGAATTAAAAAAAAATTCTTGAACCCGAAATCTTTCGGTCCTAAAGACGAAACATCAAAACCTTCAAACTTCCTACATTCAATTAACAATTAAAAATTTGCTCCAAATAGAAGACCCACGTCGGTTGATAGACGGGCCGTGAGAGGTACCGTCCAAATTTGGACCCCTGGCCTAAGGGGCGGGGTACTAGTCCGATTAGATGATAAAGCGATCGAGACGAACTTTTTACAGCGCCCGTTTCCAGGTCGATATTGTGTAACATCATTGAAATGTTGTGCATAAAAAGCTTAATACGACTGATCAGCAGAAGAGCTTACACAATTTATTTGGTAATTGATTTGATCTCGCTTGTCGGTAACAGTTATGTTAAGTCACGAACAGTCAAGAGAAGACGTTTTGTAAAATTATTAATAGACAAGATTTATTTTCGGCTGTTTGGGGAATTAAAATTTTATTTACGTTATGATTAATTAAATTTCGACTGCCGAAATTATCACGGTAGCGTTAATTGATTAACAAAATTTATGTAATAATGTTCTCAATATAAATTTTATATACAATCAAATACACACGATCAGACATTAAAATTTGCTCATTATTTTTAATGGCGTTATTGGAAGCATCAAATAAATATATGATCTCGTGTAAATGTAATGAGTTAGGAAAATTTATGGATTTAGGCGTTTCCTTAATAAATTATTTATCATATTACGGCTATTTCATTATATTTATATCAATTTAAAAGCTTTGTAAAATTTTTTGTATTCATATAATTAAACTAACCATATTTTTATTTGAAATAAGGGATCAGGTCTTTATTTTAAGTCTTTTTATAAAAAAAAATCGAACCGTCATGGGACGCCTGGCAGATATGAAACATCTCAAGTACTGTCACCATAATTTGGTTATTACTGTAACACATGTTTTAAATTAATAAACGTTTTTAAGGTTTTAAGATAGTTAATGCAAAACTGCAATGTAAAATGCATAAATGCAAAATGCAAAACACCGATATCAACGACCAAAGTTGTAGACGTTAGTAAAGAAGAAACAGGGCTGATACTCTAATACACACGTAAATTAGCGTGTGTATAGTCTAGTAGAAGGGAAAGCTTGAAATCAGAAAGAGTCGATAAGTCGCAAAGTTGGCCGAATTCAGTCGGAAAGAGTCGCCAAGACACGAAGCTTGCCGAATGGCAAGACGCGACATGCCATCAGAATGTTTTAACTCCCATCCATGCGCGCCGTTAGATAATCAATTTCAAATCAATAACTAAATGCGAGTGCCAGTGTTTTAATTTTATATTCTTACATTAGACACAAATAAGTTCTCTCTCCCCCTGTTCCTCACCCGCTCCCGTATTCCTACAGCTCTCTAATACCCACGATCCATGTTGCTTACTTTTTTAATATTTTCATCGGTATAATTTCGATATCGTTTGAAACATCATTATGAAACAACAAAATTGGTCTCAGAGTTACTATCTATTATCTGTGTAAAATTCACGTCAATAACTTTAGTACAATAATATGGAATTTATAATACAGACAGACCGACGGATAGAAATTTTTTTAACATTATATTCGTTTTTAGTAATCGAATATGAAAAGAAAAAAGTACTAAAAACTGATAATTGTAAAATAATTGACGGATGTTTTTATTTCTCTGTATGATGACAGTAAAATCGTTACAATATTTAATAAGAAGACGTGGAAACTTATGTAAACCGCAAAAGCGCTGAGATTTTGCATAGTAGTTACTCGAGCTAACCTTAGATTAGAAGCAAATTGTTATAAATAAAGAAAATTATGTCTGCAAATAGCCTGGATTTTTTACTTACGAGACTTACTACACTTATGAAAGGAAGTCAATATCTTCAAAATTTAAACTTACGCCAATTAACTGCGCCAACTAGATAAAATATAATCAAAATTTGTTAATAAAACGTCCCAGTCTAAGTTATCTTGCCATCTTAGTATAATATTGCTGTGTCCCATTTTATCCAAATTATCTAGAATTGATTACTGGTATGTTTTTGGCACCCGTAACCTAATAGTAATTCAACAATTCAACGCGATTTGACCAACTTAGATTTTGTACATTGTTATGAAAACTGTATTTTTTCTTTATGCTTTTCTTCTTTCTAACTGACTTCAGAAAAGGCGATTATGTGTTTCACCTGTATGTTACACACATACACACATGTGAGTATATTCATAATTTTTTCAAAATACTACTGGACCCATTTTGATGGTTCTTTCACTAGTAGAAACTTCATATTTAACGAAAGTTTTAAGTTATTAATTAAGGAAATTATTTAATATTTTTTAAGTTTTAAGTTAAGGAAATTATATATTTTTTTCGAGGGGTTTCCTGAATATCTAAAGTGGGATTAAGTTTTTTGCACGTGCAAGTGGGTTAATGGTGAAAAAACTTTTGAATCGGGTACACATCTGTTTTTAATAATAATATTATTTCCTCATATGAGAGTAACTTATATTTTTAACTTATTTTTTTGTTAAATTCATAGATTTCTCATTTTTAAATAAACTAAAACTGTGTATTAGGTACGTAATGGCAGTTAGCATTGAGCGAAGTCTAGTGGTGATATGTTTCATCGGTTAGCGTACGGTAGTGTGGATTACTTCATAAAAGTTGAATCATATTATCGTTTTCACACTTATCGTTTTATGGAACCAAGGAAATGTTGCACAATAGAATTTTTTATTTATCAATTTGCCATTTATTTTCGTTTCAGCTATTATTTTTATTTGCATGCGATATTCTTTTAATGCATTTTTGAGTTAACAAAAATTTTGCCTTATTTTTTCAAAGCTATTAAGAATTATTATTGGTTTATATTATATATTATATAAAGCATAGAAAATGTTTTCAAAAATTTTATATTTAGATATATATCAGCAATAGATATGGATTATATTGACTATACTTTCTTTCTTTCTTCTTTTTTCGTCCCTAGCGGACGACTGGTGAAGGAAGGCGGTTACTTAGCAAGTAGGTTATCCTGGGTGTAGCGCGCTTCGGAGCTCCGATGACAATCTTCTTCCATAGTTGACGTGCTTTGGCCATAGCTTCGGTCATTTCTAGAATCAAACTTTATTGTAGCAACAATAAAAACTCTAGCTAATAGTATTTTTAGTTACGTCAATCCCCTTACATCGACCGATTTCATTGCTTTGTAAATCTGAACACATAGTTGCTATCGTCGTATCGAGTCCTCAATATGTACCACGACCAACTACGCTACAAAAACGATATCGTATATAAAGATATGACCTTATGAATGCACAGCGAGGTTACTCACTTAAGTAGAGGATACGTTAAGTAGGTCGGTTCGGTATGGCTGGGGTCGAGGCTCGCCCATTAGCGCAGTGTTTAATGCTATTAATAAAAATTAGTATATACAATGGTTAAGTGAAGATTAAAGCGGCATTTGATTCGACATCTGTCAGGAGGGAGTTTGTGGCCCGGCGTTGAAAAGGCGCTGGTCTGTGGGAGCCATTAGTGACTCTGATCTCACAGCGATCTGACCTTAGTGTTATGAGGAATACATTTGGTTAGGTATCAATATCACTTAATAGTTTTTCAGCACTGTTACTAAATGTTGGATTACTCACAATTAATACCTGATTTCTCAAATACCAACATCACGTGTAAGTGTCAACGGGTTGCAAAATATGATTTAATTAATGGTGTTACATTAAAAATCAAACATGAAAGGAATCTACTAATGTGTATTTTCGTACTACTTTGTTTTTGTTATATTTTTATTATTATTTATTTTATCTTTGAAGTAATTTAAGTTATGTTTTGTTCGTTAACAATTTTTTCAAAATTTAAAAAAAGACATTATCAATAGACGACTAAAAATATACTAGAACGTTGGACCTCATAAATTTAAAATAATAAAGAGGGTAATGTTTTTCACATGCAAATACGAATATTACACATACACATGGTGTTTGGTTTTATATATATATACGTGTGTATATTTTATATGACTTCGTGGAGTTATGTAAAATTGCAAAGTCTGGTCACCATTTTTTTAATATTCAAAAAATTATAAGGGTACTTCTTCAGATTTGCAGTTTTAAAAGAAAATTATCATGAAAAATAAGTAATTAAAAATAATTTTTTTAAAACAACTACGTGGAAAAATTGAATTCAAAAATGAAAAAAAATGGTGGATTGCTATTAACTTTCCACCATAACATATTGTAACCATCGTAAAGAAATGGGTAGTCTCTAATTATTTTGGTATCACATTTGGGAGGCAAATTACAGTTATTAAGCAATTCATATTTTACTATGAACCATGCCAGATAATTATATTTCAATAAAATTTTCATAGACGTCGTTTACAGTATATATATATATATATATATATATATATATATATATATATATATAAAGTCATGATATTAATTATATGCGACAAGTCATGATACTAATTACATGCGTCGATTCAAAGCAATGAAATTGGTCATAAATATTTAAGGCTTTTTTGGCCCTTTTCGTCCGTAGGCAGTTGGAATTTCCTGTTTATGTTTTCTCAACCCTTCTCAACTCTCATAATTTGTTTTTCATACGTTTATTATATAATTTTACCACTTATTCTTTATATATTTCACGTAAGTCCAGTTTATTTCAAACTTTTTTAACGTGAATGGAAAATTGACCTTTCTGGAAGTTACTGTAAGTTTTAAGAATACGACCGTAGATAAGTAGGTAAATAATTGAATCTATTTCAAAGAGGTAATACTTTGTAGAGATTTTTAAATAAAATGAAAAAGAAATGTAAACATTTAGGTGGTTTTAGTTCCAAGAGTTAGAGCATTAAGCGCCTAATCGTTTGCTGAAGATTCAACCACCAGCATTATTTACACAAGATTACTAAGATCTTGCTTGATTTTGGAAATCAGTTTTAACTACTTTGGTGACTGGATTAATTAACAAATCTATTTTATTTGAATATTAACTAATAAAAGCAAGTTCTTCGTTATGAGTGTAGAATGAAGGTGTTATGAACTGTAAATCAGAAACGGAAATATTTGGAGATGATCAGCATATAAATGGTAAAAATTTGGAAATTCTCAACAACTCTATAAATTATGTTAAAATATTAAGGAAAATCCCTTCCTTGAGACTAGCCAGCTGAGACTTTGGTATAATGAGGATAAGTGTCTGAAAATTTGAGGGATTGTTAATAATTATGGGGATAACAAATAAATACCCCACCGAATGTTGAAATATATCAAAAAATTTCAGCAATGAATGAAATACGAAAATCAAGAATGTTGACTGCTATTTTGATATAAAAAAAACAAACGTGTGTTGAGCTGAGTATTATTTATGGCTCGGCATATGTATATCTTCAGAGATCGTCACTAGAGTAGGTAAGGTATTATAAACACATTTAAAAAGGGAAATGAAACAATTAGTGAAGAAATCGAATAAGGATGCTAAATAAGTTAAAATAGTGAAAAATTCGGACATGGATATTCGTGGTACTTGTATTGAAACCATTAAATGTAAAATGGTTAAAATATTTAGAAAGTACCTGAAATACCCACCTCTAATTATGAATTTCTATATTTAAATTTTGTACCTATAAATAAAATTATATTATGGAAATTCGAAAAATATTAATTTAAATATACCAGATATTTTTAGAAAATTCTCAAAAAGCCTAAAGGAGTATCTTCTATTGTACTGTACTTCTATTGTCATTTACAAAAGGCTGATAGCTTAATTTTAGAAAAATATTTTAACTTCCAAATTTATGATAATTATTGGATTGAAGTTAAGGAGAGAGTTGTAGTTGCCAGAGACATGCTGAATATATTAGTAATAACAGCTGATATAATATCGGTGATAGGTTTACAGGTTTCCGTACTCGAAACGTACTTTCCCAAATATTGAATATAATTAGATAAAGGTTAGTTTTAACCTCGATTTCGTAGGTATTATTTAATGTAATTTTAAATAATGATTAAAAGGAAGAAAAATAAAAAATACTATTTGCAGTAAGATTAAATTGTATTGGAATGTAACAAATGAAGGAATTAAAAAAATTGATTGTAACGGTGTTGAAATTTCAAACGTATCTAAAAAAGCTTTATTTATATCAAGTGTAATGTGTATGTAAGTCATATTGATCAAACGAAAGGTAAAGTCTTATTGATCAAACATTTAAATAAAGGTTTATCAATATTTTAAGTAAACCTCCATTATCAGAGTATTATATACGTAGCGTATAATATCATGTTAAATTGATTCCCGAAGATGAGGTTTGAAAGTAGCGTCAAATATGGTTTATTAACGATAAGTTTTATATTATTCTAGATAATTCTCATAAGAAGCAGACATGATAAACAGGTCAAAAATTATCCATGCTAAAGACTTTTTAAGATTTTTTTTTACAACCAATATCTCTAGAAAGATATGTTTCTGTCTGAATTTTGAAGCCCAAATTCTGATAGTTGCTTCATTCAATACGTCCTTTTTCTTAACCTGGGCATGTATAAAATTATATTCAAGATTATTCTAGCTCTTACAAACAACAGTAGTTAAAGTAATGGAATATTATTGAGACCGGTATTATTGGATGAAAAAGTTTTACGAATTTTTAAAATTTTCAAAAATGTGTAACTAATACTCGTTCAGAATAGGTAATAGAATATTAGTGCTAAAAGTCTGCCTTCATAAAGAATATACTCCAAAAAAGAAATTCATCAAGTGTTAGACGACAAAATCTATTTTACCCCATTCTTGACCAGCAATTAAATGATGAATCGTTCATTCCTACATATAACTTTGTGCTTTAATCTCAAATTATGGTGGCTGCGTAGATGCAGTAAAGAGGCGAATAGCGATAGCCAGAACTGCGATGGATAAGCTAAAGAAATTAAGGAGGAATCGCAACTTAACTAAAGCCACTAAGACCAGGCTCGTAAGAACATTAGTTTCCCCCATATTTTTATACGCATCCGAGCTGGAAAAGTGGAAAATAGATGCCCTAGAGATGTGGCGCTGGAGGACAATGCTGGGAATGTCATGGACCGATATTTCGTACAAACACCTCCACTTCCAAGTTCTTTGGTCATGTCTCGAGGCGGAACGATGACTCCATAGAGTGTTTGGTAATCCAGGGAAGGGTGGAAGGAAACAGACCGCGTGGTAAATCATCCATCCATCCCGGCTGATCAAATAAAATCAGCAGTTGTAGACCCTCTATATAAATGCACTAGGATGTCGGCTAATGGGTTAAGATGGCGAGAAATTGTGAGGAGGATCACATCAACCACCAATGATAATATAGCCTCATCATGACCACAACCGCTCTGTCAAGAGCGACACAACTGAGAAGAAGAAGCCATGAAGCAATATTATTTAAATATTAGCAAAAAGAGTTTAAAATAATTTTGTCTTTTTTTCATTTACTTTATATGTATTTGGAGAATAATATACGTAAGAATTTAAAATAATCTTTTCCTGGAAAGAAGTCTTATAAATATTAATTTAAATAAAATACCCATAGTTTCAAAACTGACTGCCAATTGACAAAAATATGCAAAGAAGAAATGAAAATGTGAATAAAGTAATATTTTTGAGATAGATTAAACAATGCATATTAAACAATGCGCCTTTAAAGTCCATTTATCAAAGCATTGTTACTGGTCACAGTATTCTGTTATAACTTTTGAAATACCTGTATAGAAAATTCACGATTAATGCTAATAACAAGGTTGCACTGTATGTATTTATTCATTAACAGACTGCACGCGACTTCGTTTGCGTGGACGTTCAGAAAATATAAATTGCGAGATTAATACAAATTACCATATATTTATTTAGTTGGTCATTCACAATGAAACATGTTACTGCAGATCCAGCAGAAGCCAACAGTGAAAACTTGATCAAAATCGCTTTAGCTGCTTTTACATAATACTCAGACAATAAACATATTGACAGACAAACGAACGAACGGACAAAAATTCCAATAGAACTATTTCATTACTTTTATTACGTTCCCTTAACTATTTTTTTTGTAAATACTTCGATATGCAGAGGGGCCAATTCGACAGTTTTATTAAAAGGATATTGATTTGGTATAAATTTAGATAGGCATTCTCGGTAGGAACGCTTACTAGTGAGACTTCCTCCTTAATATCATATGCGAGTCCATTCCCAATTTTCTAACACCAGCTACAATAACATATCCACACTACAACCCAGTACCCGTTGTTGCACATAACACCTACACGCAAGCGAAGAGGCCCATATCAACGAGCAAACAGCGCCAATAAAATAAAACAACTTGCCACCATTATGATAATATCTAACTTTATGAGGGCAGACTCGACAATTATAACAGAACTCTCAATCGACGTCCCGATTTTCACACCGATATCTAGCCCGGCTCTCAGCCTGCGCAGCTGACCGCCATAGGTTGCAATCGTGATCGTAAAGTGGAGACAATCAGAAATTAACATTTAACCCATATAGGACTGGGGCTGAGCACTGGAATGGTACGGTGTCATTTTGGACATATAATTACGATATGAGATATGATACCGCGATAAACGGCACAGCGCTTTGGTGAATGTGGGCATAGTTATTTATACAGTATGTAGTGATTGAGTTAAACTGTTAAACTTTAATTTTTTTAGGAGATATAATCGTAATCCTTGTAAGAACATTTGATTTTTTATCCTTCAATCTGATCCCACCATATGCATTTTGAATTACAAGATACATGGAAAAGGAACTAGAACAGTTGTTTAATGATGAGGAAACTTAAAAAAGGAAATATTTAGTTGTTAAGGTAGTGAATGTAAAATTTTTAATTTTTTTTCTATCCACGTCTAAATGTAAATATTTTTATTGTTTTTCTATCTATGTTTTGAACGAAAATTTATATGCTTTTAATATTAAATTTGTAGAAAACTTTAAGATTGGCTTGTTTGCAATTATTGTATGACTAATTTTAGCGAGAAAATTTTTTCAAATTTTTAAATTCAAGAGACTGCTGTCCAAGAGAAGTGGTCTTCGCGATGGATATTACATTCAAAAACAATCTTCCTTAATTGCGTTTGATATTACTTTAAGAGTAACGTACAATAGTATTCCCAATTGGCACAAAGATCTCATCAGAATTTACTAAAATATCCCTATGGTTTTATATCGAAACAAAGTCGACATTAAAGATTATAAAATTAAAGTAAAAGCAATCGCTTTTCACTAAGAAAACTAATTTACAATACTAGAACATACCAGCAAAATCATACTATATTTTTGAAAAATCTCTTCAGCTTCGACGCTTATAGGCAATCTCAACCTCAAGTTTTTCGCGATGCCTCCTCTTAAACTTCCAGAAGTCGAACAGAGCAACAAAGATGACATCAAACAGAGAAGGACATAAGGGGGGCTGATTCTGCCAGAAGAGGATAAAAACTTAAAAACTTTTATGACACAAAGAAAAAAGTAAATTAATTTAACGTTTTTGTGTTGCAATTTTTATTCTGAATTTCCAATTTTTAACTGACTTCATATCATAATTGGCTAGACGAATGGTTAACAGATTTTCAGATCGTTTTATTTAATCAACATTTTCATGCTGAATCGAAGTATGTGTTGGAATGTAATTTCGAATTTTGGATAATTTATTATTTTGGGTTGAGATGTTAATTATCCTCCAATGATCATTTAATATTTTAAGGCCCGTTTATAGTAGCCCATGAAACGGAACGTATTTATTTTTAAAATTAATAAATGATTAAAATATAAGGATATGTAGATCCTGGCCAATGTGGAAATGCCTTTGTATTCCAATAAGAAGATAATTTTTTCAAGGAATATTTTTGTACATTACGTTGATTTCAGTCATAAATTGTTCTAAAGCTAGCAATACTATTTTAATATGAATTCTTTATTAACTAACGTAAATAAAAAGGTGTTTATGTTTTGTTCCTTCCTTCTCTTGTGTTCAGATATTTATTCGTCAACAGTATTTGTCGAGAACATATGTCTATATCGATTGGAATAAAATTTGAGATACGTTCTTTTAAGTCTAGTTCAAAATATAAACATTTCTAAATTTAAAAAGGACGTCATGAATTTCCAAAGATATATCGCAAATAAAAAAGTTATAATATTAGTAAACCTTAGACAATATTAAAAGTATAGTACGATGATAAATTATACTGCACTGCGATCCAATATACATATATATATATATATATATATATATATATATGTATATATATATATATGTATATATATATATATATATATATATATATATGTATATATATATATATATATATATATATATATATATATATATATATATAATTGTAACAGAATAAATTCTGTACACAGGAAATATTTAAGAAAGAGTGATTGATTTAAGGTAAAGAATGATAATAGAAGCCAGAAAAGCTGCTTTTAGAATTTTTGTCTGCCTGTTTGTCTATATATTAATTTGTTCGTCAATCGCATGAAATTTGGATGGTAATAATTTATACCTAGGAGTACCACATGAGAGAAAAAATATCTAATAACTTTTCTTATACCGAATTTCGAACGAAGTCGTAGGCCTAGTTCATATACCTATTTAAATCAGTGCACCACTTTCCTTGTCAAATATGCTCCAAGCCTCACTGCAGCAACACTGAATACACTCTGTATATTCATCTAAATACTCAAGATTATCTTCACCTACATCTTCAAGAGCTTGAGTTCAATTTATGTTCCCCCGTACAAGGAAACTCAATCCATGCATGCGAAATTTAATTCCCGCTAAGCAGTGTGCAATAATAACATGAAGGCGACTTGTTCCCCACAGTTATCGAGGCACTGTTGGCATAATGTGTTTTGTGCCATGTTGGTCTGCTTTTAATGGCTAAGGTTTAGTATGTGTTAAGTACGTGATGGTTAAGCTTTCTGCTGTTACTTGATGTAACTCTTACCGGTTGCTGGTTTCGTCACTTTATCGATAACGGAGCTTCCTTTATCAAAGCTTTTTTTCATGTTTAAGTCATTTGAAATATGAAATAGTGAACCAGACAAATAATATTTTATTACTTTATATGTCGCAATAATTTTTTATCAGGTTTTAGATGTAAGGCGAAAATATTATAATAAAATCATATATATAAAGATTAATGTGTCTGTTAAGTTATTATATATAAAGATTAGTGTGTCTGTTAAGTCGGTCAAGTTGTAACTCCTTAACAACTTGACCGACTCAGCTCACATTCACACAATATATATGTTTTGTCAAGAGGATGGTCCATAGCTGTAGAAAAGGATTCGATAGAAACGTCTTAGTCAAGTTGTTAGCAAATTCCTTATTTATTGATCAAAGTGACCCATATCCATATTATATGTCGGTTCAATGCTAAAAAAGAAAATCACAAAATGTGAACTCGATAGATGGCGTTGTGTTACAAAGGGTAGAACAACTTCTGCCGGGACAACTAGTGTGTTATAAGATAGTTACGTAAATCAACTGTTCTTTATAAGGTACGTGAACGTTTTCCGTCATATCAGCCGTTCATATAATAAAGATTACATTTTTCAAAATTTAAATGAATTTATTAAACTAAATTCCAAACGAAAATCAAATACACAGAACATTGTCTCATCAAAATATATCACTTTTTTAATCTTTTGGCGTTGGGCCTGCCAGTGACATTCTTATTTACGGAAAAAAATATTATTATCTTTGGAACAGCTTTTCCGATTTTAACCAAAAATAAAATGTATCAAAACGAAAGCCTGGAATTTATCCTGTTTAAATCTCATAAGTATTTTTCAGAACGTAAGTATAAACGTTAATAGATCATACTTATCTCGCGACTAATATGAAGTTCTAAACTCAGAATTATACCTACAAATAATTTTAACTTTGCTGTCAATTACTTTGAAGAAAAAAAGATCGAGAACAAACAAACATCAAAGTACAATATAATTTTATATAGTTTTCTCTTTTGCTGCTGTAAAAGTGAATTTATTGCGTATTCTTTTGTTAATTTTTCAATCTAATTAAAATATTATTTTTTAATAACCTATTGTGTTTTGAATGGCGTATCTATATAATTTCAAGTTTAAATCCGGCTAATCGTTAAAGTTTACTTTATTTTATCCATAACGTAATCGTAGATTATTAGATTGGAGTAGTTTTGGTGGTGGACTTAAGATGACAACAAAATAAAAATTCAAATCTAATATAATCTCTGATTATATGGAGGAAATTTATTTTCATAAAGGAAAAAGAGGTCACGTTAAAACCAATTATAATATCAGAGTAGAAAATATCATTGATATGATGAACACAATCATAAATTGGAAATAGCTCAAATTCAGTGGAATTCCAAGAGACAGACTAAAGCCAGCCTTTAAAACTAAATAAATATAGTTATTTTGTAACATGTTTTTTTTTGTAAAATAAAGAGGGCCTCCAAATAAGTCGTATACTGAGGAGTATTCCAACAAACAAATACATGAAGCGTAAAATTAGGGAGGAATGTACAAGTATAATGAAATAAATAAACAAATTACCTCATCATCGGTTGATAAATCAGGTATTTTTATGTCTATTAATTTTTTTTAAACAAATTACTGAACACTGCAACAAATAACAAGTATATAATTAGATAGTATAATCAAATTCCAATAAACGTCAAGGATAATTTAGAACATTACATCATTATTCTCTTCGATACCAGAACGGAACCTGAATAATGTGAACGATAGCGAAATCCTACACGCAATGCGACACGACTTTGCACAGTAATATTGTATTGTATCAGTATTTATTAAATTATATCTTAGTGCATACTTTATTATTTAGGTCATAGTTATTAAAGATAATTATTAAGATATTTGTTATCAGATAAATACAGCTAATGTGGATTGGGGAAAATCTCGAAAGAATATTGTGTTTATAGTACAGGCTAATTTAATATTTACCTGTTTAAAAACTGATTTAAATGTTTATCTTACAAATGCTAAACGTCTTAGTGTCGTCTTTAGTGCGGTAGTTTGCCTTAAGTAATTTTGTTAAAAACGTTAGTGAGAATTGGCTCTGCCTAATCGACAGTCATTATTCGTTTGTTATACGGTGTACCTTACGATACAAGGGAGATTTACTAATATATATGGAACGGTTTGCAATATAATTTTGAATCAAACGAGTCGAAAGTACCGAATTTTGGAACTGCTAAAGTAAATAATCGTATTTATTACAGTGCAATGCAAGTTCAAACGGTATCCCTTCTGAATGGGTGACATTCTGATTGTGTGACGTACAAATAAATAGACAACAGGAGACCAGGAGTTATGGCCTCCTGTTGCCTACTTCTTTGTATACAAATATAGTATTATATATTATTTAATTTCTTATATTATATTCAAGTTGTCCATGTCAAAAAGAGATAAAAAATAATTAATAATTTCATATATAACGCTATTAAATTTTTTAAATGATTACCGATAATTGTTAGCTCGCAATTAATTTTTTTTAATAAGAGTAAAAGTTAGGCAAATGTAGAACATTCCAAGATAAATTTTAATAACGCATTCATAGTTAATCATTTAATAACTTCAGTTTTATCTTCAATTACAATTGGAGGTTTTCTATACTGTGAATTTTTTTAGTCTGTATAATGTACACGATGGTTAGTGATAATTAGATAGTGTAATGTCGGTTGAATAAAGTGGACGTACTGCCAGAACCCAATCCAACTTTTGTAATTTTTTCCAAGTATATTTTGCGGTGTAGAATCTAGCGTTATCATGGTGAAAATGAAATTGGTCTGATTGACCACTTGATTTTTAGGCCAGTTAATTTGATGGCTGGCAGTAATCCTCTTTATTTACCGTAGATCTTTGTAAGTAACTCTCGAAAAACAGTGTTCTTGATATTCTACCATCAGCTAAGCAATACCTTTTTTGTATCCAGTTCAGATCTTGGTAGTGAAACTTCTGTTTGTTTTGCTCTAAGCCATCCATATTTACTAGTATGGTTAACGTATATAGCTCGCTTCTCATTACTAGCTACGGACTCATGCCAATCAAAGCTACATGTAAAGTCAATAATCGTGACTTAGGCAAAATACATAAATTAGTAAAGCCTGTGGTTCCTGTCGATTTAAATCTATTTTCTTTGATATAATGAACTCGAAGACTTGGTGCTTTCATTAATCAAATGCACTTCAACTTATCTATCTAACTGTTACCTTATGACATATTCTAGAACGTTGGATCATCTTTCTAGAAAAGTCATGAATTCGTTGTTACGTGAGTTTTGGCTCATAATATATATATATATATTTATATATATATATATATATATATATATAATTTATTATATAAATAGTGTTATCCTTAACAGTGAAGCAATAACATTTTAAAAATTCAAAGGGCGATGGCCACATGGAACCTTTGATTTGTTGATGAACCAAGATTGTATTAATAATACCGTACTGTATAATATAATAACATTTTGTGGTCGTAAATAGTTCAATACAATCTTACAAAGCAGGCAATATACGTCATTAGCAGTTCCAAAGAAAATGATGTTGAAATATTCAAAATATATAGTTGGCCTATTTGCAGTGCAGTCGCAAAGAAAATGATGTTGAAATATTCAAAATATACAGGTGGCCTATTTGCAGTGCAGTCGCAAAGAAAATGATGTTGAAATATTCAAAATATACAGGTGGCCTATTTGCAGTGCAGTCGCAAAGAAAATGATGTTGAAATATTCAAAATATACAGGTGGCCTATTTGCAGTGCAGTCGCAAAGAAAATGATGTTGAAATATTCAAAATATACAGGTGGCCTATTTGCAGTGATCTAAAAACTCTCTCTCTTCTTTTTGGTAGGAAACATCGTGACAAGTCGTTTAAAACAAACTGCGCGAAAATAATTAGTTTGGAAGTTATGGTTTTATGTGTACTTTTTTGAAAAATCTTTATTCCAGTCACACAAATCATTTTTGCTCGAACCTATTCCACTAAATCACATGCATTTTGAGATGAAAGTAGTCATATAAAAAGCGTCCAATGAGTGATTCTTGCGTTTATTCTTAGCTTCTGATATTGTTTGAAACTTTTTGTTATTTTTTTCTGTTCTCAACAAAAATACAGTTACCCAATCGCTTAACACGCTAAAAAGCCCAAATCGCAAAAGCCGTGTAGTCAGGTGAGCAATGATCAGTCCATAAACGAGTCAAAATCTTTAACAGAATCACTAATACTGTAGAATATTCGATGAATGAACCTTATACCGACAACGATGAATAAAACATGTATATTTTTTGTTTGTATTTTATTTATTGACTAACAAATTAAATACATTAATAATAATTTTAAAAAATCCGCCATTCCTTAGAAATGGCTTTTAGTTCCTAGCGTAAATTCCGCTGTACATTTGTAATTAAAAATAGAAAATGTCAAGCCCTAAAGTCCATCTATTATATTACTGTTTCCTTATTTAGTTAATTTAAATAATACTCCAAATATCATCAAGATAAATTTTAAAAATGTAAGCTTTTATCGGAAACTTGTTCTTTTTCTCCGCTCGATATTTTAAATGGTTTAATACATAAAAAAAATAAAAAATCTATCTATTACGTCGTTTCTTAATCTTTTTTTAATATGGTAAGATCTGTAAATGTAATTCTCATCTATTTAGATGAAACTAGTTTAAACAACTATAGCTTATTTAAGATTGTCTGGTTTCTAAATCACCAAATTGTAGAATTCCACACCTTTACTTGTCAGCAAGCTGTCACTTTGATCTTTAGAATGATAAACGATTATGTTATTCTTAAAATGAAACACAGCTCGTTTATTTAAACTAGCGTGTGTAGGAGTCATTCAAAGGCTAATTTAAATACCCGGAGTATATTAAACCTGCATAAAAGCGGTGCTCAATGAGAATGCTGAGATCTAACATTTTCTTAATAACTTATTCACTCAAAGTTGAACTATTTCGATATAATTTATTTAATACGAGTTTATTTATCTTTTAATATTGACATATTAATTTATATCTTCAAAATATTTTTAAGAAAAAATTAATTAATTTAACTTTCACTTTTTTAATCAGAGATTGCAAAGATTATTAAAGTTACATTAAAAGAATAGCTATAAACCACGTACAACGTTTACGTATTTTTGATAGCGGGAAAAAGAATTGAAATGAATATGGAATATTTACATACGTATAAGAATAGACTTGTATAGAAGTAATCTTTACTCGTGTACAATATTTACCCAACAGCCTAATTTGTATATAACTAAATATTGATTATTTATAGTAGAATAACGAAATTCGTATAACAATGTTTGAAAAAGACTAGAAAATTTACATACACATAATGGCAATTCTATGCGATGAATAGTGAATGAAACAAAAAAACATGTCAAGCACGAGTGGAACTCGCACTACGAAGGTTCCGTACACATTCATGCATTTATAATAATCATAAATATAATATAATAATCATAAGCAGAATACATTATACCCCTATTAAATTATTTACTAAAATTTAATTTTTTAGAACAAAATATATTGCCTTCTACGTCTTTGACAAGCGCATATTTAAATCGAAAATATTTTTTGACGTGATATAACTACAAATTAACGATTTTTTTCCTTTAATTGTTCCGTGAGACTTTGCTTTTTGCTATAGGCTTTGCGAGTGTCAAATTTATTTACGAGTGTTAAAACATGCGGCATGAACAATGCTATTTATAGCTTTCTTCTTGGTATATATATATATACATTTATAGAAAACCCATAAAATAATTCAGGCTATTTCTCATCAGGTTGGTAAGGGTAAACACAAGGAAACGGTTTAGCGTTGTAGAGTGCAGCCGATCTTCCCGTTACAGTTTTGCCATGTATAATGTAACGAATTCCCAACCGTATCACATTTTTTAATTATATTAACTTTTGATATGAATAAAATTAATTCATAGAAAGACTGATTGTAGAGCAAAGATGAAACATAGAGAAAAAAGTTTAAAAAAATCATAGTTAAAAATAAAAGGTATAAATCCGAAACTTTTAAGTAACATAACAACGACTGTGATAAGTTTTATAAATGCATTAGAGATATGGGTTAAATACGTTGTAGAACCGTATTTTCCAGCAATTTTCAACACATTACTCAATGGAAATATTGACAAAAATCTTGAAGCTTCGGGAACTGTTATTTGTCCTGAAAATTTGGCCAAAGGTTAACTTTCATTTACGTACAATTCTACGTGAATTAATGTACATTTTAACATAAGTCAGTAAGAAATATTCGTAAAAGGTGCTATTTTCTTATTTCCAATTTCAATAACAACTATATTTGGCCCGTAGATGGAATCTGTCCCTGCCAACTACCAAACTGTTGGCTAATACCATTTTAAAGGATATTAGCCAACAACGATAGTTCGTTGTTAAATACATCTACCTTCCAGCGAATACTCGATCTAAAAACACGGAATGCAAAGCAAAACTCTGCAAATAAATACGAGAATAAGGTCAACGCAGGCCTTTGAGCACAACGCCACACAATAGGATATGTGGCACTCGTAAATAACAGAACGGAGTCGGTTGCATACCTTTTACTTGTAAACCTTGACAAAGTAATGGTTCAATGTTAGTTACGAACCTAATTAATTATTACAATGAGATAAAAATCAGTATAAACGTTGTTGATATTGTTTTAAATCACTCATGTTATCGGACATGTGGAATGGTGGCGTTGCAAGCTTGCTTATTTCTTTTTTTGCTTGTATCTTTACAGTTAGTTATGTAGCCTAATGGATTTAATCGACTTTCGTTTAGTTAATTTGATTTGTCACTTTTGCACATTGCTTTTTTGACGTTGGGTGGGTTGTCGGAGATTGAGTTGGATTGTGAGCGGGTGATTACGTAATGAACACAGAATCTATTTTGTAATAGAAAGGATCTGTAATTGAATGGGTTTGAATTTCGTTCTCTAATAGATGGAAAGAGTGAATTTTATGTATTTAATTGAGAGAGGATCTTTATGTTATGATCTTGTTCATTTGATGATGACTATGTTGTATAATCAACACGAGATTTTTTGAAAGCTTAAAACTTAAACTTAAGTCAAGTATTTAAAGTTAAGACAAGTATTTTTTTTTAACTTAATCATTTCTGTAACTTGATTTCGATCTTGGAGTAGAAAATTACGTCTTACATGACTTTAAAATCACATAGTATTTTACTCGAGTTGGATTTTACGTTTCTTGACGCGTGGAATTTACATATATTTATTTTAAAATCCATTATTATGCTATATTTTCTAAAAAATTAGCATAATAATGTAGCAATTATTATTTATAAAAAATGTTTATATTGCATGAATCTTGTTTTAATATCGGTGTAATTAAATGACATATAGTACTCTCGACAATTAAAAGCTGGCTTTATAGGAATGTTATTTTGGTACAACAGATTTATCCAAATATTGATCTGACGCAATTTATGTTCCTATACATATATATATATATATATATATATATATATATATATATATATATATATATATATATACAGTAGTTTTTAAACTTATGAAATTGAACTGAAATTGTTTCAAAGAGACATAACTCACATAATCTATCGGCACTTCGATAGCATGATTACACGTACGACTAGCGCCTTTTATTGGTATCTGTCAGAAGTGGCATTAAAATATCATTATCGTAATATTTTAAAAATGTTTTTAACATTCTTAACATTCTTTAAATGTTTTTAAATTAACGTTTAGTTATAATATTTGTTATATTATTAAATAAAATTTCAACCAAATATTTAGGTTCAGTTTATTATATACTATTCCTTAATGTCATTAAGTGTACTTGTGTGGCAGTAAATGCTTGCATCGAATTTTAATTATATAAAAAATATTACTATATCTCACGTAAAGTTGTAGTGTTCCATAATTTTAACGCTTAATTTCCACAATTTTAGGATAATAAGCTGTCCATAAACTGACGCTTTATGCATCACACACTTTCTTGATGCGTTTTTATGAACCGCTTTGTATCCTACCGTGTACTTAAAAAATCATCTGTGTAAACCTATGCGTTTGAAGTATATTTATACCTTATATATTTAGTTTTATATATGTGTACATATATAAAATAACTATAATTACTAATATTAATGACATGACGTAAACATTGCTTACATGGTCTTGTTATTAAATATTAAGATTATCATGCAGATAAATAAAATTGTCTGTGATTTTTAAATTTAAAGATTTTAAATTCAATTCAGTCTGTATATTCGATTACTAAAGCGAATATAATATTGAAAAAACTGATTATCTGACTGTCGGTCTATTTACATGAACTGATTTAAGTTTAATAAAATTGAAGCTATTGGTATGAACAATACAGGTTATAAGATAGTAACTATGGGATTAATTAACCAAGAATAATTTGAGATATTACGATGAAATAAAAACTAAGTTTTTGTTTCATCGTAATATCTCAAACGATTCCGAAGTTATAATGATGAAAAGGTTATGAAGAAAATTAAATAAAATTTCTGGCACACAGATGGTGGGCAGTACAGCGGCGGGCGGGCTGTAGGAGTACGAGGAGAGAGCCCAAGGCGGTCCGCGTGGGATTTTATCTACCCCTCAGCGTTTTATCCGTAATTCAAAGTTTCGCTACAAACAAATGTCGTGGTCTATTATAAAGTTGCACAAGTGACATTTTTATTTTCCAAAATGCTTACTATACTTTCTTATTTATGTCGTCAAGCAATATGGATATTAATGATAATTAATTTATAGACGTCGGACAAAAAAGACGCTATTCGTTGGCTATAAAGGAAAAAATTGTCGTTGAAATAAAATGTAATATACGCCTTTTTTTCTAAGTGAGTGCAAACAAATATTACACCTAATTATTTTTAACACACTCAACACCTGCACGAAATGCGGTGTTTACCCGCAATGGCGATGTCTTCGCAGCTGCTTTACTCCCTCGAGCGACGCTGAACAATGTGTACAATGATCGTGTGTACGAAAAAGATGACAAATAATAACGTTTTTCTTGACACTTACTCTTTTTTCCGAAAATATATATATATGTATATATATAACTTTGATTTATAAAAAAAAATACTAAAATATATGCATATCCCACTACTGGAGAGAATATTAAAATCAATCAATGTTTTAATTATTTTTTTTTCCATAAATCCACAATGGTTTTAGTAGTATTTTATATATTTTTTGTCCTAATTTATTTTTTATACATGTATTGATCGATTCAAATTACTTTAAGAAGCTCTAGGACTTCCAGCAAAGAATTCCTTAAATTTTTTAAATAGTTCTTTAGTATTTTTGACGTTTTTTTATTTAATAAATATATAAAAAAAGTAATAGTCATCAATTTCTTTCTCAATAATTCACAAAATTAAAAAAATTCGCTATTTTTCACATAAACAAATTGAAAACGTTTCTTAAGTAAGGATGAGCTATAATTAATTACTAAATCAGTAACAAAATATACTGTAATATCTACATAATTTTCCGCAATCGATGTATATTTACTTGCTATTCGTGTGTATATTATATATTTATATATATAATTGAAAACCGTGTGAATTCTGTACATGGAAAATATCTTAAAAAGAGTGATTGGTTTTGCGTAACTAATGATAATGAAAGCCAGAAAAGCTATTTTAGAATTTTTGTCTGTATATTAATTTGTTCATCAGTTACAAGAAATCTACTAGACGGATCTTGATGAAATTTGGTAAACATATGACAGAAAATAAGATTTTATTTTCTGTCATATGTTTACCAAATTTCATAATTATATATAATATAATAACCTTCTTATTCGGAATTTCACGCAAACGAAGTCGTGGGCACAGCTAGTATAAAATATAAAATAACAATTACCACACGTACATTCAATTTAAAAAAAATCCTGTGACATGCCGCTTAATTTCACTCGCATAAACCGTTTCGAGGTACCAGGATAACATAAATTGTCAGAAGTTTGACGCTGTTCGTTAACCTTACAGACCAACAATACCGCATAATCAAATGTTGCTATACCTAAACATTTTTAAACACACCAGAATATCATAACTGATGGGGAGTCAATACAAATAATTACTTTACCAAACAGCTGCGGCCGCAAGTGCGATGTGTTACATTCTAAACAGTGCTCGGTGCGCAGATAAACATGCGATGCCTTTCAAAATGACTCTGTTAGACTCTTGTGTTTTATGTTAGCCTGGTATAATTGTCAGACTAGAATTGCGTGATTGAGTTCAATATTTGCGGTCGACAATTAAACTGCTTGTAGGTATTGTGCGTGTTATGTCTTTATTATTAGTCGAGTCGAAAAGTTAATGGAAAATAGTTACTTGAATTTTCGAAAAGCCTTTTCCATATTCTGTGTAAAAATACGTCATACAGAGAACAAAAATAGTTAAATTAAGTTGTAGTTATTTCAATATTTCCTTAATTGCTTTATCATGGAACTTTCAAATAAGTATAAAAGTATCTCTCCATTTTGAAATAATAAAGTCTTTTACTGACTCTATTGAAACTTTCTACGGTACATGCATTTCTCTTTGCTTTCTCTTATACTCTGTTCATTTAGATTTGTTTATTCGATTTAATGTTGTCATTCTCCAACATAAAAAGTAAGGCCAATATTATCATAATTTATATATAATTTGTATAATAACATAAAATTAAGGGCGACTGCATTTTTTTGGACGATTGTTTTAAAAATTATTGTCTATTGACGTACTTACATACGAACGATTTTTTTTAAAACGTTTCCACCATATTTATTGCCTCATTTAAAAGAAATAAGGCAATGGATATGGTGGTATAATATATTCCTTCCTGTTTACTTTGCTCTATTATAAATATATTTTAAATGATTTACAAGAAAATCCTACATAAGATCTCTAACTTCGACAGCATAAAGCAAAATGTTTAATATACATATATATATATATATACATATATATATATATATATATATATATATATATATATATATATATATATATAGATATATATACTTGCGTGACCCGCGCGAAGTATTCGCATTATAAATTATTCAACTAAATTTAATAAATCAAAATTGATTGCAGGTATTCAATTCATTTCTAATTTTACACACTGCTTATTACGTTTTTATTCCATTATGAAGCTCAGATGACAGATCAAACAAATATTTTACTAAAATTGACATATAGAGGCGCAAGTATCAAAAGCATTGAGCTAAAGCGCCACTTTATTTATACGTGAGTGGATTTGAAATTAAACAAAAATTTTACCGACCGTCAATCATATTGACGTTGAGCCGTTAGATGGCAGCATAGCTGTTTTGTGTATATAATTTTAATAATTAATTAATTTGCAAAAACAATAGCAATAATAATTTTTTTAGTTGTGGATGCCGATAGAGCAAGCAATTATCTATAAAATGATATATAATTTATGTGGATTAGTTGTGAGGTTTTTTCTAAAAAGGGAGAGTAACATCTTAACCTTAGCGTATTAATATATATGATGATGATGATGATGATATATACATATATATATATACATATATATATATATATATATATATATATATATATATATATTGATTTTTAACACTCGTCTATGGCACTGCGCGTTATTCCCACTTTCGCAAAATTATTTCCGTTACTTATTTTAGTGACACTGCTTGCGTAAAGAAGTTTCATTTCCAACTATATATATACACTCTTTTGGACAAAAAACGTGCGGTTTTGATTTTGTCATATTATTAACAAAATATTATTTATTAAGAGGTTATATTCATTGTAATTGTTACTGGCAGGTAAAGTGTATTCTGGCACATAAAAAAGAAAGTTCTAAATTTGAAATTTATTCTTTTTGAATGAAAATTCTCTTGCACTGGCGAAAATGTATTTTTTGGCGGTAAATGAAATCCAACTCTTATTAAGTTCTTTTTCATTTGTTACGTTTTTTATTTTAACAATACATTTAAATTAAATTTCTGCTGTTTGCTGCATTAGTTCACTTCTGTTTGCGGTTCTCAGTATGATTGAAAAAACGATAAGAGCTAGTAAAATTATTGCGCTGCTTGAAGAAGGCTGTAGCCAATGTTACGTCACTCAGCAGTATAATGTGAGCCGTTCTACCATCCAAAGGACCTGGCAACGATACCAAGAAACGGGCTCCACCAGTAGAAGGCCCGGTTCTGGAAGAAAACGGTGCACTGAATCACGGGACGACCGCTTCATAGTCAGTCAAGCGCTACGAAAATCAAATTACGTACGTGGATCTCAAACAGAACCTGGAGGACTTCAGAGTTGTACGAGTAAGCCTATGGACAATCAGAAGGATATTTCAGGCCGTCAATATACGTAGCTATCGCCCAGTTCGGGGCCCTACATTGCTCCGTGAGCATCGAGTTGCCAGATTGAGATTCGCTCAAAATTTTTCGTCATGGACTCAACAAGACTGGAATAGTGTTTTATTCTCCGATGAAGCTCATTTATCGATTATTGGTTATTGGATCGACGTCGGCGAGTCTTACCAAGACCTGGAGAATACTTCGCAGAAGTGTACTTTGAGGAAATCACCCCTTACGGTGGAGGCTCCGTAATGTTTTGGGCTGGTATTAACTCAGATAACCGTACCGAGTTAGTTCTTATTGAAAATTGTACACTTAATGCGCAAAGGTACATAACAGAGATTCTTATTCCTCATGCCCAACCCGCATTAACAGCAGTTGGAGGCGAGTCCATTTTTATGGACGACCACGCTCGCGCCCACCGCCCTAGCGACGTTGATGCGTATATTTAGGAGGTCAGCTAGAAATACCGACCTTAATCCGACAGAACACATATGGGATAATCTCAAACGATGCGTCGAAGCCGTAAAACCAGCTCCAGAAAACATTCAGGCCCTTAAAAATGTGATCGTTGCTGAATGGGAAAATTTTCCTCAGGAAATGATAAAAAACGTCGTCGGAAGCATGCTTAGCAGGCTATACTCGTTACTAAATTTTCAAATTTCATGTTAAATTAATAAAAAAATATTCAAAAATAAACTTTAGCCATTTTTAATGTACCAATATGAAAACGCTCGTCTGTGGACTTTACATCGTTTTGTTTATTTACTCACATTTTTAATGACTGAAGTAGGTAAAAACGATATCTCAGTAATAAATAACAATATTCTCATCATATCATCATAAAATGCATCAAATAATAATAAAATAACTCTGATATGGTTTATTCCTACAAGTGCCCGTTTTTTTTGCAAGAGTTTATATACATACATATATATATATATATATATATATATATATATATATACATATATATATATATTTATATATACATATATATATATATATATATATATATATATATATATATATATATATATATATATAAATACAGATATTAAATTTTCTCTTGTAGACTGCATAACATTAAATAATCAAATTACGTAATTTTGATTTGTTTAGATTAATTGCTTTCATGGAAGTCTGCCAATAAAACTCATCTTCTCACTTCTTAAAACATAACACGCCACCACGATGATAATTATAATTGAAATCTGTCTAAAATATTTTGATGAAAACCTGCGACTGTTAACATTGCACTTGTATTGTGGTTTATCTAAATCAATGTATAGATAAGATTTACTGCTAATATTTAAAATCTGGTCAAATAAAATGATCCAAATATCCAAATATAGCGAAGAAATATAAGTTGAAACTGAATACTTCGGGCATAGAACTTTGTTATGAAGATATCAAATTATTATAATATACGTCAAAACTTTGACTTAAAAGTAGGCATATGCTTATTGTTAATTGTAAACAAAAAAGTATGTTTTCGGATTACGTAGCGTAGTTTAACTTTGCAGAGAATTTCTGTTAGCGATATCTGCACATTCTGTTATTTCCCGTTAATATTTATTCATAGTTCCGACTGTCGAAAGTCTAGATTTTCAGGTTTAGGTGCGTATGGCCCTGGACTTCGCACTGAAAATCCCATTTTATATTTATCCCCACTATAAGATATCTTCCTGTAACGATGGTATCATTCTATTTTACTACTTTTTTCCTCCTAAATGCTGTCTCTCTCAGTTATTTTTGTCAATATATAATATACATATACATGAGAGTATACGAGTGTATTTTTTTCTTTTTCGTAGAAATTTTTTAAAATTATGTATTTGTTAACTTGTCAGTTTATTTGTAACGGTTTTAATTATTTTTGGTATTTTTTTTTAATTTACACGTTTTCTCAAAATCTGTCTAAGTATGTATTATATATAATTGATTTCATTATTTGAAGCGTTGGTGAATGGATAGAGATTGCTCCAAGCAATAAGTCCATTTTATGTATTAGTACATTAAAACAATAAATACATATCTTTTGTTGAAGACAGTACTGATTAATACACTATAAACATTGAATATATTTGACGTTAAGTTTGTAGAAATTCATTATTCACAATTAAATGAAACTACGTGATATAGTATTATTACTACTTTATTTAAATTCTTTACCACGACCTAAGTTTCGTTGTATTACAAGATCTTCAGGTGGGCAATTAGCAAAGATCTTTCCTAATTGCCCACCTGAAGATGTTGTAATAAAACGAAACCTAGGTCGTGGTAAACAATTTAAATAAAAGTAGAAATAATACTACATCACGTAGTTTCATTTAACACTATAAATATTTATTGTTCCGTATTTTTTATTTGAACTTCATCAACGAAAATGCGTCTTTATGAGGTATTTTAATAATTACATAGCTTTCTGCGTCTTTTCTGAAAATATAACTGTTTATCTCTTGTTTATATGCTTAAAAATTCAAGAGTTTTTAGTGAACGAACATGACGTTGCCGCAATATATTTACGCTATAATTAAAACTACGCGGAATTTATCTAGATATATACGTTCATCTAATATTCACAGTTCTATTTAACGTGCAGGGTTGTGATGTAGCATATATCATAGTAACGTATTACCACTATAACTGAGTCGTCGAACGTTACGAGAGCAGCGCAGCGAGCGGTCGTCGAGACGCATAGATTTAACTACACTGCAAATATCACGTTGAGAGTGTAAGAAATAGTGTATGTTGAAACTCAAACAAGTCTTATCTGGCTCTTATGAATTTAATTAGTGCATTTATACATTAATTACTTACTATTCCTATTAAATATCGGCAAAATGCATATAGCCTCGTTGGTAGAATTTCTTAGCCTACGTGATATATTCACATAACTTTTCTTTTAGTGATTGAATGATTTTTATGAAATTAAAAACATCGATTAAACTTATCAATGCCAAGTAGTTTTAAAGCGTTATTAAAGTTATCTTAATCCTTTATTTATTTAGATATTATATATTGAAATTTTATATGTCAAAATTGGATTCCAAATAAAAAAGTAACTGGAGAATGAGCTTGGTGAGTAAGGGTCAAACCATATCACAAACACGTGAAGAGAGAAGTGTTTAAATCTGTCAATGAGAATTTGAAGCAAGTTTTGACTAGCAACAATAATAGAAGAACTAAAAGACCCATTTCATGGATGCACAGACCAATCATGTCATCAATGCACGAATAGTAATTGTTTTCAATATTGTTTTTAATATCATTAATAAATACAGAAGAAGAGCGGAAAAAGAACTCCTCCTTAAGGTGGACCAGCTGTAAGGTCGGTCCACTAAGAAGGACCAATTAGCGACTTTAACAACTACAGATCAGACACTGTGATCAGCTTTACAACAAAATTGAAGTGGATTTAGGGATTTATGAGCATCAAAGAGATAATGAGTTGACAGAAGCTTCAGATTCGATACAAGCTGAAAATTTTTAGGTTGCGAAGGTGATAAAATTGTCTATAATTAGTTTAAGCTGAGCTTTACTTGAGCCTTCTATTCCTATGGATGTGAATTTGGCAGTAAGTAGGTTAGTTGTAATTTCAGATTCACAAGTATCTCATAGATTAGTGATCAGTACATAGAGATGAAGACGGAATACTGTTAATAGTCACCTACTCAACGGCTGGTTACGGTACCATTGGTAATTTAGAAAATTGTGAATAGTAGATCGGCTCCAATTGCACCGAGATCTCATCTAGCGCTAGTATAAGAAAGATTGAAAGAGCAGTTAGAGTTGGGAAAAACGTATACATTTTCATCGAAATAAAAAAAATTTCTAGAGAAAAAAATTTTTTTGTGAAACAAATTTTCATCGTGGCGTTCCCTAAACTGTTAAAGGCACGGAAAGAAAGAATGTGTTGTTTACATTTTAGATTTAAATTTGGACATTTGAATAATCGATACCCTCAACAAAGAAGTCGTTTTTGTGTTTTACACAAAAACATTTATCAAGGAATATATATTTCAATAAAACTCATCGGAAAATAGTTAATACTTGAAATTATTTCGTTGCTCTCGTGAAAGGATTTCCAGCAAAACAAAGAAGAAAATTACGATTTTTTAATAAACGATCTGCTTCAATCATATGAGGATTTAGAATGCAGAATGTCACTTAAAATTAATTTTATACTTCTTTTCTAAACATTTTTATAAGTTACTATTTTTTATGATACAATGCGTGAGAAGTAACAATGAAGGTTGTTTAATATATCAAGACAATAAAAACCAGATGCAAGAGACGATAGGACGGACACAGCTGTTTTGAGGGACTTTTCTTGGTTCATGAGAAAGGATCATTTGACACTGCGTAGGTAGCAAAAAATCATTAAAATTATTAGAGTCCAAATATTTCTAAATCTAAAATGATTAGGAAAACAGTTTTACTTCAAAATTAAGTAGCAAAAGTCATTAAATTTATTAGAATCAAAATATTCCATAAATCCTAAGTGATCAGGGAAATATATTTATTTTCAAAGCCAAAAAAAATTACTTAAAAATTTCTTCAATTTTGTTTTTGTGTTTATTGATTTTAGTATATTTCAAAATAGTATGTTTAGATCAACTACAGCATTGCTGTTCGACTTCTCTTAAATATTAAGTTTAAGAAAGTTGGAAAAATTCGTATTAATTATACGCGGAAAATTCCTTTCCAAAGTTATAAAAGAATACGAATTATCAAACAAATAGTTTAAATTGATGTTCACTTTATATGGAAGTAACCTGTAATTATTTAACACGTGCTATAAAAAAACCCTTGCAAAGTTAAACAATTTTTTTCTTCGTGACTTCAACTTCGTGTTCAAACTTGAATGAATTTTTTAAAAATTTGATTTCGGTGTTTGAAAGCATGAAGATCATTACTATGTCAAGTGTATACCAAAAAAATATTTACGACGTTTCTTTAAAATCTTTTGAAAACGAATATAGTAATAGGTCCAGACATAACATTAAAAACATTAAGCACGAACTATCCAGGGTCTTAAAACACTTTATATGCAATAGTGCCAATTTTTAAAACAAATTGCCTGCAACTATTAAAGTTTTAGAAGGCGTTCATTTCCAGAGTAGTTTGAAGAACATGCTTATAGAAAACACTTATTATACAGTGAATAAAACATTAGCTGAAAAATAAATATTTTAATGTTAATACTAGCAATAAATACCTGCTTCGCTGGGCTTTTTAGTCGTATATTTATTCATATGTCATATATTTTTTGGTAAAAAAACGTGTGCTAAAACTTCTCTTTTTTATTACTTTTTAATTTTGTACATAAATATCTAAGTATACACACACACACACACAAACATATATATATATATATATATATATATATATACATATATATATATATATATATATATATATATGTATATACACACCTATACATATATTAAATATATATTAAAGAATTTTATTTAAATACAGTCTTAAAATTGTATTACTAATGCTAAAAGAAATAAGAATGGGTGGATTGCCGGAGTAAAGAAAAAGAGTGAGGACAATGAATATGTGTGAACATCCTAGAAATTTCTTCAAATTTGTAGAATTTCTAGAAAAAACTAGAACTTTCATATTGCAAGTTATACATTATCGAGGTCGACTACTTTCAACCCCCATATCTTCCACACTCTTATAGTTATCGACGCACAACCACCATAGTACACGAAGAGAGGGTTGAGGCTACTACCACGTACAAATGCCATTCGTCTGCGATATATCGTTTTA
This sequence comes from Druceiella hillmani, assembly GCA_039881145.1. Taxonomy (NCBI): domain Eukaryota; kingdom Metazoa; phylum Arthropoda; class Insecta; order Lepidoptera; family Hepialidae; genus Druceiella; species Druceiella hillmani. The sequence goes on along the minus strand of JAYKKI010000047.1, from coordinate 5,660,328 downwards.
TATAATATAATATAGGCACACACACGACCAATTTTATATAACATATATATATATATATATATATATATATATATATATATATATATATATTGTAAAATTATTATTTTAATTGTATTGTTATTATCATTTTTTTTGGTTCTGTTTGACTGGCAATATAGTTTACCTCTGTACTTTCGTGTCAACAGTATTTTAGTTTACATCTTAGTTTATGTGAGAGTTTACATAATAAGTATAAGGAGATCTTTAGTTTAAATGATAAAAACCTTTAGCTTGTACTTATGATTATTATTTATTATTAATTGAATCTTTTTAAAAAATGTGTTGTATCTAACTTTTGTTTTAATTAGTCTGGTTTGTTTTCGAATCTCGATGGTGTTTTTAATTATTTATAATGTTGTTTTTTATTTGTTTCTTTTCCTTTGCATATATTTTTAAATTTAATATTGAGCTTTATGTATCAATATCGAATAAAAGTATGGCTTTGACTGATATTGAAGTTAATTATTGACGGTTGAACCAAAATACAATAATTTTCAATTAACATTAAAAATTCACAATTAAATGAAACTACGTGATGTAGTATTATTTCTACTTTCTTTAAGCTCTTTAACACGAACTAGGTTTCGTTGTATCACAACATCTTCAGATGGACGATTAGCAAAGAAATATAAAATACAACGAAATACAACGAAACCTAGGTCGTGGTAAAGAACTTAAAGAAAGTGAAAAAAATACTACATCACGTAGTCTCATTTAATTGTATATAATGAATTTCAACAAAATTAACGCCAAATATATTCAACATTAATAATGATAAATTTCGAAAAGGCATGCCAAATTAAAGTTAGAGAATTTTTAAATTAATTTAATTAAATATTTTCATAATTAGAAATTACGAATGTCCCTTATCGGATTTGAAAAAATAATTTTTCTGAATCAAAGCTGAATCAAATATTTTATGCATATACTATATTATAGCCGGCTGCAAGTTTTTTCGAGACAAAAGAGAACCGTCATGAACCATTTAGAGGATGTTATTGAGAAATATTGTTTGATAAATATACGATAAATATATTATCGTATATTTATCAAACAATATTTCTCAATCATTATATTGTTTGATAAATATACGAAAATTAGAAATGCGCATGCATTTTTGAAGTGAATTAACAAAAAAAGTGTGGTTTATGAGTTTACTTTTAGGCGAAATACTATTTATAGATGGTGTATATTACGTTTCAACCTTGAAATACGTATGTATTATAAACAATATTTATTTCATAATTTTTTGCATCCACATATACTCGGCAGATATAAACCAAACATAATATCAAAAACTCTGTATCATTTAAACATTACACCGTTAGCAAAGTGAGACGCTTCCATATAACATATTGCAAGCACCAGGCCACCATCAGATATAAGTAGTTTGCGCTAGTTTACTGTTCAAATGTTCATTTCCCGCACTGACATCGGCTGTAGTGTATCTGTGACTCCATCGGCTTACCGGTGACCTCTTCTCTTTGTTGCGGAATTAGTCGCTTGGCTTGCTCACATTTTCATTCGATTGCTCGTTCTTTATGTTGGCCTAGTACTTTCGTTTCGTATTACAAGTGAAAAAACCTTTGAAGTTTATCGGTAAATATGAAGTAAACTAAATGGTTTTAAGAGTTTATTTTTTTTGCATCAACGTATACTTCGGTTTAAAATAAAATTACACTTTGAATATGCGATTAAGTAGGAACTTTATCTAGATTAATTAATTATTTTTAAATTGGCACTTCATACACTACGTTACAGCATGAAAAAAAATATATGGAAGCAAACTGGCGAGAGCGACACAGCTAAGTGACATAACTTCGGTGGAGTGTCTCCGTGAATCTTTGTTTATTTCCGCCTCTTTCTTGTTACGTATGCCTTCTTAACGATTCTCAACACTATGCTAAATAAATGCCACTCGTGTGACTTGATCGTTTCAAATTCTGAATATTTTAAATTATTGTTCCATATTTCTAGTTCAAATAAATAATTAATATCAATTATTAAAATACTACATGTCGATAAATTTATATATATATATATATATATATGTATATATGTATATATATATACATATATATATATATATATATATATATATATATATATATATATATATATATATATATTTATACCTTGGCGCAATGACTAACTCTTCCAACGAATGCGCCAACGAAATAATAATATGAGAATGGAGAAAGTACGAGTTAACTTTAGTAAATTAAAAAAAGTACTAATAAGTAGAAATTTGAGTCTGGAGCTAAGAACTGCCAAAGAGTTACGTCTTCACAAATCTCCTTTACAAACTTAAGGCGGCAACCGCTGAAGGCGTTTGGGATTTCATTATATAGGAGAATCCTTAACACATCGTGGATGGATAGAATAATAAGCATTGAATTCTTAAGAAGATTTAACAAATACATGGAAGTCACAGAAATAATCGAAACAAGAGAATTATAATATCTTTGATCAAAATACACAATGTTAAGAATTAGTCACGCAAAGTAAAATCGAAGGTATTGGAAGGAGAGGATATCATGATGATCAAAAATAAGCGCTGATCGTCGAGCTAGACCTGACGTTGAAAAAGCGACAGCGTATACTGAAGATTTTTTAAAAGTGTTTCGAAATTTTTCAGGTTCCTCTCCTGAACAAACAAGAAAATGAGATATTTGCATATTTACTTACCATTATAACGAGTATAGAAGTAAAAATAAGTTGCCGTAATAAGCTCTAATAACGAGACTAAATAATTAAGTATATGCTGTTGTTGCAAGCATTTGTTATTAAATAATAGTTAAGCAAATTTACAAATTGCATGTTGCAAATACAATTGAATGCATTACACTCTGTGGCTTTGTTATAATTTATTACGGTAATTAAAAGTATTATATATATATATATATATATATATATATATAACATTGATGTTTCTACGAGTAAAGAACAAATAAAATATAAAAGTTTCATGGGGAGAAGTTTGCTCCATTAATTCGTTTAAGGTTAAAATTGAGTAAAGCAACGCAATATATACGCACGACGGGGGATAAAAGTGTAATATTCGGTGATAGAGTTAAGCATTGATTTCAAAGATTTAAAGAAGGAAATTCTGATCTCTCCGATAATTCTTATCCAGGAAACTTTCCTACTTAAATAAAAATAAAAATAAGAAGCCTATACATTCCAGGTCATGCTCTTAGATTGCAATAGAAAATAGAACTTTATTCTTAAGTCCCATAAGACAAAGAAGAAATTTCTTTAATTTACTCCAGAGAGTTCACAAAAGAGCAATCAATTAGTTATTTCAGTTATGAGGAGCAAAAAGAAGCTATTTTTTCAAACACCTGTCATGATCTGTTGGTTCATGGCACAGGTCGTACGTTTTACGTGTTGCAATCGGTAATTAATTTGGCTTATTAATGAATAGATTATTGGATATAGAATATGCAGATAAGGAGTATTTGGATAGATGTTTAAGTGTTTTCTTTGAGGATAAGAGACAGAGGATAATTTAAATTTCGGCCATTATCGATTCATTTATAATTCATTAAAATTTAGGTGTCTGCTTAAATTGACAACATATGATATTAATTACATCGATATTATCCTTTTATTATAAATATATATATATATATATATATATATATATATATATATATATATATATATATATATATATATATGTATATATATATATATATATATATACATATATATATATATATATATATATATATATATATATATATATATAAGTATATATAGACATTTTAGAGACATAACGAGTACTAATAAGTTTGGATATGAAAACGTATTGAAATATAATATGGTACCTTTTCGTTTTGATAGAATTCGTTTCATTCTCAATTTTTCGGATCGATGAAATTAATTATGCTATCGAACATGAATCGGTCAACAAGAAATTGAAGCTCTTCATTAAATTATCTTCAATAACTTAAACAAAAAAAATTATTACAAAATTTAAAAAAAAAATTGATTTTATTTGTATGAAAGGGTAAGCCACCTTAAATGCCATAGGATACCTTATAGTTATTTTATCTCAGTGAGATATGGCACATAAGTAAGGCTCAGTAATATATTAAAGTATTTAAATAACAACAACGTATATTTGTTATTTTTCAAAGTCTTAGTTTTTTAAAATCTCATAAGTCTCGAAAGTGGGGAGAACGCACTGTGCCGTACACGCACTGTGCGTAGAAAGTTTTAAAATACATATTAAAAATTTTGCTTTAGTCGAAGTTAGAGATCTTATATAGAACTTTCTTGCAACTCATTTAGAATATATCCCTAATAATTAGTCTTCTTTTGAATGGGGCAATAAATATGGTAGAAACGTGTTAAATAAAACCGTTTTGTATATACATACATAGGTACATATATATATATATATATATATATTGCGTCGGATTTTGCGCTGGATATTGTGTAATGTATGACTGTCGTTTTATAATGTTCCCATTACATGAGCATTCCTTTGCAAGAAATAATTTAGAGATAACTATTTTACATTTTGATACAACTGCCGGAAAATATTCGAAAACAAAAAAAAAATCGATTTAGTATAAGAGGAAAGGTATTTGTAAGAAATGCTATTACACCAATAAACCTGTTATTACCGGTTTTGATGTTAGAAATCTTTACAAAGTACCCTTATCTAGTTTTCGTTATGGAGTTCAAAAAACTGAAAACAATCAATGTACTTTATCAATTCTGCTTTAAAAAATTTAAAGAAATTTTTAAATTGATTTAATAGTTTGATTAGAGAAAATACATCAGACCCAAAAATATCAAAATTTTATATGATACTAAGTTAAAATGATAAATTTTGACAAATGTATTATGTATACAAAATGCGACGTCTGTTCTTTTGTCCGCATATAACTCAAGTTCTATTAGATGGATTTAATGCTATTTTCATCATTTTATAATGTATTTATTCTGGAGGGTTTTAGTGTACAACAAATCATCAAAATCCAAGAAAATCCATGAAAATTCAACACTGAATTTTTTTCTTCTCGAAGGACATCATTTAAAGTAAAATAATTACAACGCTAGGTTAGAAAGTTATTATCGAAATGAAAAAGTGCAAGAGGAAAATTATTTTCTAAAAGAAAAAAATTATAATAATGGTGAGTTTTATGCAAATAAATTAATGATTATTGAATTTATTTTTCATGCGTCAAACTTCATTATGAATTCAAATTTTTCCTCCTGAAAAAGATACTATTCCCATTCTACAAATAAAATTTTATTACTAGACTATGTTCCGTTTCCAAAGGTAAGTTTTTACGAAAAAATGTACACATCCACTATAGATCCTACCAGGTACCACCTACTTCTCGCTAGACAGTTACGACACGGCGCCATACATCGCGCGATTGCATTTAACACCCATGATTTATAAGTGCGAGGCAGAGAGCGACCTGGTATTGGGAATTATGGGCCCATAGGGACTTAAATCCTTCCGTCAGGCGAACATTGCTGTTTACATGGCGCAATGATAGTTGTGTTCCTCAGATATTAACACGTCGCTCGGCGTGTTCTTAAATGTTCATTAAAGTGAGCTGTTAAACATTATTATTATTATCTATTTAAATAGATTTAATTATAACTTATAAAAATGTACACATATGTTCTTAACAGATAAGGATGAAAAAAAAACGAAATTAAAAAGTGACTCAATATAGAATATAAAACAACTTAATATTACCTAAGAGTTCATGGGAAAAATATTGACAAGAAAAATAAGTGTGGGAAAAAAAGATATTATTCTTCACGTATATAAAAAAATTATTGATATCTATGAATTGTATCCATTTCTAATATGAGGAAAAATAAAAAGAGTACTCATAAAATTTTGTAGTGCACGTCAGTCATTAGGTGTATATATTATTATATATAAAATAGCGGTTATATATTATTATATATAAAATAGCGATATTATATATAAAATAGCGGTTGGCTGTAAAAAAAGGAATAAAACTTACCTAATTTGATTGCGTTTTATGGTTCCATTGTCAATTAAGAACAGAATTTTAGCATGTCTTGTCTCATCACATCTGTAGTTAATTATTCATATTGTTTTATTTAACATAGCTGTTGTAAAAAAGGAATGTATAAAAAAAGAAAATTTTCTTAATTTTGTTGCCTTTTTGGGATTGGGTAACTAAATGACAAAAACGGAATACCCAAAATTTTGTCATTTCCTTAGGTCTGTCTCTCCGTATATCCTAGCAGCGTAGTTCTTTCAGTTTAAGAAAATCACGATTAATTACATTTTAAGTAAAAGGCAGTTAATTTTTTTCATATAGAAATATGGAAAACATTATTTTTTAATTTTATCTGAAGCAGACGTTTTTCCCGCAGAGCCTATCAAGAGGAATATCATCGAAGTCTTTCAAAATGAAATCAGTAAAAAATTATAATAATATTTTTACGATGTCTCTATGTCGATATAATTTCACATTCGCAAAATGTGACTTCCTGAAGGGTCTTTCAATGTAGGTAAAAATTTTCCTTTTTTTAGTATTTAATAAAGTACACAAAAATCTGAAAAGAATAAGATAATGAAATTTAGTAAGTAACTTAAAGAGACGTAGGCATCAGAGCTATTTGTCTTACACCTCTGAAAAAATCAATAGTTACAACCGTTTAATAAAAGTGCTATTTACCATTAAATGCTTAAACAGTTATGTAAACAGAAACACTAAATGCGTTTGAATATATATTTTATTTATATTATGTACGAGTTCTCTCTGTACCTAAAATGTTTTCTATCTAAACCTTTTATATTTATAAAAACTCGTTCAAAGGTTTGGAGCAAAATAAGAAAAAATCTAAAGAAAGTTAAAAACCACTAAAGTGCCTCTTTTCGTTGAGTAAAACTCAGCTATATATCAAGTATTTTAATTTTATTTCCATGTACATTACTTGTCATGACACAAGGTTTAGGGGGAATGTTTCTAATCGTAATTGTGCTTAATAAAACTGGTATACATATACATGTTTTCCAACATGTAGATGTAAAGTTTCTTCTCATGTAATATAAGTAAAATATTTTTTCCGCTCTTATCATCATCGGTTAAATATATCCAAAAATCAAAATCCATTTTCTGACATAGTGTTTGTGTTTTTAATACAGAAATTGAATATATTTGGCGTTAATTTTGTAGAAATTCATTATTCACAATTAAATGAGACTACGTGATATAGTATTATTTCTACTTTCTTTAAGTTCTTTACCACGACCTAGGTTTCGTTGTATTACAACATCTTCAGGTGGGCTATTAGCAAAGATCTTTGCTAATTTCCCACCTGAAGATGTTGTAATACAACAAAACCTAGGTCGAAGTTGAGAACTTAAAGAAAGTAGAAATAATACTACATCACGTAGTTTCATTTAATTGTGAATACAGAAATTATTATAAGATTCATAATGTTTGCAAAAGGGGATGACTTAATAAGATGATTTAAGATATATTACTCCTAATATATGTTAATTTCGTCAACAACATTTCTGTCTTTTTTCTATATCAAGATAAGGTAAATTTTTAAATCTTCATTTATATACCTATAAAATTCTATCAGATTTTATGTCATTCTAAGAGTTTTTATAACAACCTAGTAAAGAAATTCACATACGTGTATTCTGAACCAAAATGATCTTTTTTACGAAGTCATCTAAAAAAATACTTGTTTCCATCCATTTACGAAGGCTTTTAAAAATCAATAAAGAGTTTGGAGTGTTACTTGCAAAACATCCTATATACTTCTTACTTTGCTTGAATAATAAATGAAAGAAAAAATTAATATCACACTTTCGTTAATTAGTATTACCCACAGCTCGCTCGCGTATAAAAGTGTAAAAATGGTGGCGTAACTTAAAAATAATATTTTTTTAAAAATATTAGATTAAAGCTTTAGAAACAGCGAAGTAGTTTGGGATGCACAAAATAAAAATAAATCATGAAAGTAAGAAACTTATCCCTTGTATATTATAATCTTACTTTGCCGTGTTGCCGTGATGTTTTATTTCTAATATTGACATTTTACTGTGATAGTTTATTGACATGTTGTCGTGATGTTTTATTTACAACATCGACATGTTCCAATGATATTTTATAACGTCGCCATGTTGCCGTGATGTTATAACGACATGTTGCCTTGTGATTTTATTTTCACCATTGACATGTTGCCATAATGTTACTGTGATGTTATATTGACATGTTGTCATCATGTTTTATTTACAGTATTGACATGTTGCCATGATGTTTTATTTATAACATCGCTATGTTACCATGATGTTTTATTCATAACGTTGCTATGTTGCCGTGATGTTTTATTAAATATCTGCATTCACGCTCTTACTTATATTCACGCTCTCAATTACGTTCGCATTTCACAGAGTGCATTTTTAGTAAGAAAAAGTTCTGTTTCGGAGTAAAAAATATATAATAACACAGATTTCATGAATGCAACATTTCTTAGAGATCGTTTGTGTAATTGAGATTTATAAGCTAGACAAATGGACAAACAAACAAAATCACTTTTGCATTTACAACGTCAGTGAGAACTAGTTAGGATTAGGAAATAATCTAGCACAGAAGTAGATAATACATGCCAAGAGCCAATGGGTCATGAAACTTGATTAACTCATTTCCAGTTATATAATTATTATGATATAATTGCCCATCTGGCCTTTAAAAAAATATAACATATTTTCCAACAACAACTTTGTTTATTTAACGAACATACGTTTTAAATTATAAATATAATATACTATATTATAACATATACTTTTGATTCTATTCTATATAATACAGTTTTAGACAGATTTTGAATAAATTTGTTCTAGACAGCAACGTCTCAATTCGTGCTTCTATTTGCAGCCGCTCATAGAGAGCTTGTATTTCGAAATAGGAAGACTTTCCAAGAAGCTCTACATATATGAGATGAGAGGCGAAGCTCGTGAAATACTTCGGTTCCTTTATGGTTCTCTAGTGCAACTTCGCCAGCGTATTTGAATGAAGGCTTCGAGAGAGATACAGTAGCGCGATTTAGTGGTGTACAGGGTGGAATTGGATGTTTTAATTTAATTTCAAAGTAAAATTGATAGTGAAGTTAATAAACACAATCTAAGACTCAGGATTTCCCAGTCGAGAATACTTTAATGTATTGCGTAAAATCTAGTGATATTACAGATATAAAAATCATTGTATATACTTAAATAAATTAGCGCTACCCGTGTTTATACGTAAATAATATTTTTCAAGCTAATTCCAATAAATACCGTAGAACTTTCATCACTATAATTTAGAAAGTATGTTTGAACCTAATACCTAAGTAGTAAATTTCACATAAACGCCATCGAGTTCAAAGTTGTTTAAAAATAGTAAAGAAAGCAAGTAAAGTGAATATTATAGAAGAAAAACGCATTATGGAGATTCTCTATCGCCTTATTATACAAAGTATACTGAACCAGTCTAGGCCGACCTTTCTGTCAAAAGCTTGTGTTCCATACATATATGCATGTTCCTATATTTTATTAGGAATTGATTCCGACTATTCCAAAAAGTTTTTTCTCAATAAATCAAATATTACGAGTATATTCGCTTACCGCTATATGACTTAAGATTAATCTTTAACCTGAGTGTGCATTCCAGTATCAATTAATCTAATATAACTTGTATAATTATATAAAATTATACAATTTCTGCAACGTATTAAGAGCTAGAAATTCAAAAATTGTAAGATATAAATTCGTATTATCGTCAAGATTCTTAGTGAGTAATTGTTATAAACTTTACGTTACGTTCATTAGAGTTAAGACAATCAATTTTGTATTTAACTTGTACTCATACGCTGATAGGAAGTCCTAACACCTTGGAAAAAAGATAAATACTCTTTCTACGATATATATATATATATATATATATATATATATATATATATATGTATATATTGTATTGTTAATTTTTGGTTACAATACACATTTTATATGTTTATGTTTCATTCGAATTTGAAGTGTGTATTAAACTATAAATGGTTAGTCGATAACTTCCTTAGATCATTATGAAAGCGATTGTTTCAAGAAACTGGTTGCTATATGGTAACTTAATTAGTTATTTTAATGTGCCTAAATGAAAAACACAAAAATATAGAAATACAATGATTCGAAATTCCTCAATTTAATTCATAACTGTTCATTACCCACGCGTTTTAAAAAGGTACCATATACCTTATGGCTATCTGGATACTGAACATAACTAGACGATCGAATATGTGGCCACTTCATCAACCCCCCCCCCAACCGCATTATAAAAGGAAAACATCTTCAAAATGTAAGATTTTCCTCATTTCGGGACCCATATTGGCCATGATAGCTATGTTTTTTTATAAGGAAATAATAAAAAAATATGATCTTGTGGCTAGTAAGAGATGGCTAGAACGTTTCAAAAGTCGTCAGGGCATACGTTTAATGATTATTACAGGAGAGAATCTTTCTAATGATGCCACCTGCATAGAACCATTTAAATTAAGATTTTTGCAAAAGGTGAAAGATTTAAATCTTAACTCGTCACAGGTGTACAATGCAGAAGAATCAGGGCTTTTTTGGCGTGTGATACCTAACAAAACTTTTGTTTTCTATAATGAAAAATCCGTACCTGGACAAAAAGTAAGTAAAGAGCGTGTAACCATACTACCATGTGCTAACGCCGATCCACAAAACAGTGTAACTTAGGAAGTAATAGAGCAACTTGCTGCTGAAACACAGATAAGTCCGGAAGATTTGGAAACCCACCAGGGGTTGGAATGGATAAAAAGGAAAATATTTTTCATGAAACGAGATGAAAATATTTTTCATAAATCGATTGATTCATATTATAATTTTTATTCATGATTTTTTATTATTTCAGTATGTTTTGTTTGTATACAATTATTTCCAAATTTAGAGTTATTATTATTTATTTTTGTAAATTCTATAGCATCAATGACGTTAATTTTATAATAAAACGTAAGCTCTCTATTGTGTTGTTTAATTTACTAAATTCGAGATACATAATGAAGTATGATTTGTACTTCAGAGTATAACATATAGAATTTTATCATTTAATATGTAATTTGTCGGATTACAAGGTACTCTTTTGTAAAATATCCGGACTATAAGGGGTCTTAGGCAGTGCTCATAATCTCTATAATCCGACAAATTCGATGGTCCGACACTGCCCTGTAAAACGTTTGTCGGATTATTGGAGATCCACTGTATATATATATGTTTATATATATATATATATATATATATATATATATATGTATATATATGTATATATGTATATATGTATATATATATATATATATATATATATATATATATATATATATATATATTGCATCAAACTGAGACCTCGCTTATTTGCAATGAAAGTTTTTCACTTTCACTTTCATCCGAAGGCCTCTCAAATACGTAAAAGAGACTGAAAAACAAATTCTTTACGGGAATATAATACTGTTGTTGCATAGAATAGAGTAGAAACGTGTGTTTTTTTTATTTACACACAATAATTTGGCATTTTTAGACCCATTTTTTTGTAAGGCCTTTTCTTAAGACAGGAAGCTGTACATCAGTTCGGATATTTCCTGATCCTGTATTTAAAAAACAAGTACTGAAAAGAGCTAAGTTTACATGTACATAAGAGTGTATGGAACATATTAGTATTAGTTCTTCTCGTACTTGACAGATTAATTGCTGAACGATGAGTCGTCGTTTTGTGAATAAACTTTTATGTGACGGACTGGGTTTTAAAATGCTAAAAATAATTAATAAGCTTATTGAAAATGATTAAACGTATTTTTTATCAAAAATTAAGTGATAATGAGTTTCTACAAACTTAACGTTAAATATATTCAGTATTCAATCAATAAACTTATATGTGACGGACATTGTTGTAAAATAAGATTTTTATCATAACAAGTTGCAAAATGTAAGCATATTTTATTTATAACTATCCACTTGGCCTGTTGTAGTGTAACTATCCACTTGTAGTAATATTATTTTACTTAGAACTATCCACTTGGCCTGTTGTATTGTAACTATCCACTTGTAATAGCATTATTTTACTTAGAACTATCCACTTGGCCAGTTGTAGTTAGTATAAATATCCACTAGTAATAGCATTATGTTAGTCAGAACTATCCACTTATCCAGTTGTAGAATTCGTGTTACTTTATAATAAAGAAAATGAAAATTTTCTTTGCCAAAATTTGATTAGATCTACAGCTTAAACTTCACGAAAATTCACTGACTTATTCCAATCCTACTAGTATTATTTATAGCTATATTTTGTTGGTTTAGTTCAGTTTATCATACATAAATTCGTATTTGCTTGCTCTTTGTTATTGATTTTTACGAATCGTATAATCATAAAAAACCTGTCAAGTACGAGTGGATTCCGTAGATATTTGGGATTTTATAAACATTTAATGGTACTTAATATTTCTATTAAACTATGAAAAAGTTAAATCGTTTAGAACCATAAAATATTGGCTACTATATGTTTTATAAGCACATATTTTAAAAAAAAAATGTTTTATGTGATATAACTACAAATTAACTATTTTTTTCTTTACTTGTGCTATAAATCCTAGCTTTTTACCAAATTTCATCATACTGGGTCAACAGAAGTTGACCTATAGATTTTGATTTATTTTCGAGTGTCAAAATATGCGGCGTAAATAGTCGTTTTTTTAGGATTGCGATGATTTAGAAGCATGATTTTTTTACATTTACAAGGAACCATAGACCTAAGTATATGATATTACTTTCAACTTGATACCTCCATGCGTTTCTGGGAAAAAGGCTTTGACACACCGATAGACGGACAAGGAAGTGATAGTTTAAAGGTTCTTTTTTTTCCTTTCAAGGAACAGAACTCTAAAAAATACTCTTTTAAATACTATATACATTTACAAGTTACATTTATGATATACAGTTTGATTTTGATAAAGAAACAGCTTTGCTCCAAAACCTATTTAGTTTTGAATATATTTGGCGTTAACTTTCTAGAAATTCATTATTCACAATTAAATTATTTTTTAGTTTTAGAAAGAATTTACGAGTATTCTTAAAGGATTATATTGTTAAATAAAATGTATACGGAAAAAAATTGTACCTGAAAAGTAAAAGAGCAAGAAAATACGTTCTAGCAAAAAAGACAAACGACTAATACTTTACATTGCTGCTTTTACATTGTAGAGGTCTGCACTGACTGTGCTAATAATTAAATTATAATTTCATTAGTTTACACAGCCACAGTCGTGGGTTTGATACCTAATCCAAATGTATAAAATTAAAATTTTACTTTTTAATAAGCCAATTGCAAAAATTGTCTTGGAGAGTATTTTCCTTCTTTTGTATTTCATTTAGAAGTCCATAGCCTTCTGAAATAATATAACAGTAAACCGTATATATGTATGGACATATTTTTCCCTTTATGTATAATATTATCCTTATAGGAATAATATTGCATCCATCCAGATGAACTTTAACCTTTTTGGCTTTTAGTAGTTATAAGTAATAATACATTTTAATATTGCAGTATTTTGTATATTACATTGAACTTAATTTTAGTAGAATGTCGAAGAAGTGCTTCCAGTTAGTAGATCTTTTAGCTTATTATAGAATAAAAACTACAATGTCTCGTCCCTTTTTTAGATGAAATTGCTTTTGAACTAGTTCGAATTAACAAAAAAAATGCCTTAATGAAAAAAAATCTCTCAAGTACAGCACAAGCCTACTGAACTTAATACATGTAGAGCGCTTATTTTTATTTAGTAGATTGATAACGAGATCTCATGAATATAAAATTAAGGACCATTTCTTTAAAAAACTGGTAGTGCCAAAATTATTCGAACTTTGATTGATTTTTAGTAGCTTTTTTTAAATATCCTAACTAGTATTTAATATTATAAATGCAAAAGTGAGTTTTTTGTTTCGTCTTCATGCTTATTCAACTGATCTTCGTAATTTTTTTTTATACAAACAAGTTTTACCATAAAGTTCAATATAAAATACTTTAACCGAGAATACAATTCCTTTTTGTTGTTTTGTAAGTTGTTGAAGAATAAGAGGTTGAAAATAATTATGTACATGTGTTTTTATAGTAAATAAACAATATCACCATAATTTTATAAATTATCTAAATTTTTATCTCTTTTACTCGAGCGAAGCAGCCGATCAAAGCTGGTTGTGAATAAAACTATTTTGAAAATATTTATTTTGTTTTTAAATAATGGTATTATAAATTATTTAATATTTTGTTAAATACAAAATATTGAAAAATAAAGTGAAAAATAATAAATCACGTCGTTTGAAATGAACAGGCTGCTTCGAAATTACAAAAAAAATATTATTAACAGAAATTTTTTAAAAATTATTTAAACACAATGTTTTTATAAAATGTTTCCTAAATCATTTGGCGATTAGTTTTTCGTATATTTTGAAAACCACAGTCTAATACATTTTATAAATTTAAAGTTATGCCACAATCAAGGTGGCGAACGTAACTGCTTCGCCATTAGTGTTTCCGCGCCCATATCATCCCTGTAAATTGCGATGCAAAAATAGATTTATCTGTAAATAAATAATCAGTTATAATCGATTACAGTATTAAATACATACAAACGTGAGATGGATGTTTGTGTATATTAATATACTTTAACATTTTAAGATGGAAGGCATATCCAGCAACTCGATTTAATTAATTCATGACTCAGGCGGTTTATTAAAATTCTATTAATCAATATGAATACGGACACCCAAGAACATGCCGCAGGGTAATATGCAAACGAATCTGTTAACACGTTGACAACTAATTCGTTTAAAGCACACTTCTACGAATAAACTATTTTAACGACATGCTGTTATCTATGAATATATTAATAAATTAGTTTGTTAATGGACATTAATGAATCACATGACTTTAACATTAATTTATTCATATATACTTTTCACATTTTTGCTGTTATTTAAAAAAAATGTTTTTAAAAAAAATGTTTCAGTTCTAAATTATTTGAAATTGAGGCACACGAGGAATTTATTTGTCTATTGTTACTTAATTTTAAAAAGTTATTGAATCGATCTAATTAAACTTTTGTGTACAAAATACAATCTTTGTTACAAACGTTACCTTACAATAAGATCTTATAATATTTAAATTGCATAATGTATATATTCAAAATTAGGAATTTGTTTCACTCGTTGTGCGGTTATTTTTTTATTCCATTATGACCTAAATAATAAATAACAAGAAATAATAACACATTAACCCTAAAAATTATAAATTGGGCATTGGAACGGTATTTAGAATTTGACACTTCAAAATAGTCAAGAATAAGATATGCATCCTATAATAAGTAAAAACTGTCCAGAGAAACGTTTACATTATCTATTGGAATACTAATTAAATTACATTGATAATTCGTAATATCGTAACAGCATAATTGTAATTATTGTTTTAAAAACATGTATTTATTTATCCATTTCAAACTTTATTGTATACGTAATATTATATATACATATATACATTTGGCTGACCAATTGTTACATCAGCAATCTCTTCTATATTGTTATATGAGATTGCTTATGTAACTAACTGACGAGATTACTTGAAACTTGAAGAGATTACTCATATAATCTCTTCAATTGAAAATATTAAATATAATACTTAAGTATCGTGGAAGGCTGTGAAAGATATTCATAAGCCTGATCTAGTGTCTTGACAAGGCAAGGTTGAGGAAAGGGAAGTACAATAGAATTAAGAAAGGGCAGGATTAAGGGATTATTATAGGACGTTTTCATATGAAAATATCAATGGTATCGGGATCTAGTTGATTCCAAAATTTTGCAGCTTCGGCGGAAAAGGATTTTCGATAAATGGTAGTTGTTTTATTTTTGGAAAAACTTAGTCCGAGTCGGGTTTCAGACCTTAAGCGTAAACACATACAAGTAACTAAGTTTGTTCTAAAAATGTTGGGTTGTTCAAATACTATATACTTAAATATCACGTATTAAATATGATTTAATAATATAAACATATTTTCAATGCATTTATGAAAATTACATAGATGTGAAAAACTAAAACTTGACCAAGGCTAAAAATCATTTTTAACTCACAGATCGTACCAAGGCTGGTGGATGTTTTAAATATTAATATCAAAGTTATTCAAGAATATATCTACCTAAAATAAACGTTACATCTGGGTAAAAATAACTTCGACAAAGAAGCTGATAGAAGAATTTGTTTGGACTAAACAGCGGTTAAGAAATTGTCGGATCTTTACAGCACCGATTCAACAGAAAACGAAGGTTTACAATTTGTGTGTTCTTCCTGTAATAGCCTAAGGCGCTGAAAGATGAACTTGATCCATAAATTTAAAGTAGCCCAGTGAAAGATAGGAGCGAGGTTAGGAGTGTCTCTGAAGGAGAAAATAAAGAATGAAGAAGTCCGTCAGAGAACCAAAGTAGTTGAAATAGCCCTTAACATAAGGAAACTAAAGGGGCAATGGGCATATTATATTTACCGAAGAATCGACAACTGATGGCTGAATTTTCGAATGGGGACCTCTAACCTCAAAGCTCAATGTGGGATGCCACCCATCAAATGGACTGACCTAGAAAAGTCACCGGAAATTAGTTGGATGTTGAAGGCGGAGAGCTGTGTGTGACGGCACTTCTTGGAAAGGGCTTACGCCCAGCAATGGATAGTTACAGTCTGATGATGAATACGAATAAATTAAAACTTATAATATGTTCGCATTTTTAAGCAAGGAAAAACCGATAATGTATTACGTGCCACTTATAATTATATTAGGTAAGTCATGTTAAATTTTGAAAATTGGTCATAATGTTTAAAACTTGAGATACCGAAAATATTTTTGAAATTAGAACTCAAAGGTTTCCGAGCTTGAACCTTCGATTTCTGAACATTTGTAAATTAAGTTTTATTTAAATATGTACCATTTATGTGCATGAGTTATAGCCTGGACTGTTTTAACTAGTTATATCTATGAAATCATTACTCTGCTCGATTTTATTTTTTTCTGAGAATAATGCCTCCTTAAAAGGTAATATTTTGATCACAATTTAATGGAAAATGTTTATTGTAATCACAATTAAATGAAACTATGTGATGTAGTACTATTTCTACTTTCTTTAATTTCTTTACCACGACCTAGGTTTCGTTGTATTACAACATCTTCAGGTGGGATATTAGCAAAGATGTACGTGGTAAAGAAATTAAAGAAAGTAGAAATAATACTACATCACGTAGTTTCATTTAATTGTGAATAATGAATTTCTACAAAATTAACGCCAAATATATTCAATGTTTGTTGTAATCTTGAATGCATAACACATACTTTAAGAAAATTTCATACAAAATATTATAGTGTGTATTGATATTAGCAATATAAATATATTATTTTAATAACGATATCTCTGGAGAATTTACACAGATTCTGAGTAGTCGTAGATTGAATACCCCACTCTTGTCGCTTTATTTTATTTTGTATATTTTGTTCAGTGAGAATATTTACTTAAAATGAAAGATTATTTTCAATTTCTTGTTCTCAATAGCCAGAGAGAAGGAAAATTTCTTAATATTTTCAAGAAGAAATTATTAACAAATGATAATTTGTAATAAAATCAAATGACAGTAAAGTGACTTTATTTTGAGTGTCACAGTTAAGGAAAAATACAACAATTAAAAAAAATAAAAACTTTCATAATTTGGAAAGCTCAAAATATGTAAGTGTGCTTTAAAACTCTTGTACTAAATATGTTATATCATACATTGAAGGGTTACGTGCACTTAGGTATTACAAGTCATTCAAAAATTTTTAGTAGTTTTGCAAGGCTTATTTATTTAAGGATATCAAATGAAAATAAATTATTAAATTATCACAACGTTCGATTAATATAAAGCATAGTACTTATTACTTGCTGAAGTCAATAAATCTGATGCTCAAAATTGTTCAATATCTTCAAAATAAAATTTTGAGTCATAATGAAAACTATTCACACTTTAGTCACATCGAGCAGTCTAATTTGGAATAGTTTTATTATTACGCGTGCAATCTACAAGAAACCTTACTAACTTTTTAGCAATCTATGAAATAATAAAATTCATATTAGTGTTGCCATATATAACTATAAAAAAAGAAAATCATTTCTTCATTTTTCCTTCTTTCAATTTATTTGATGAAAAAATGTGATATTTCATAACATCACACATTTTAGTATGATGGTTATAAAGCTTTATCATCTTGCTTAAACAGCCACAACTTAAAAAATTAACAGTCTCTCCACCGCAAATATATTACAAATTAATATATGACATTTGCTTAATCATTTTTCGTATAAAATAAATCTATGGATTAGTAATGAAGATAATTCAATTTTATTATACTCTAAACGTAAATCAAATAACTTTCGTGGAAGCCATTTAAATCAATAATTAAGGAAAATACTCCAATCCGACCCTGCCAAAGCGCACTGTCAACTCTTGAATTAAGTTATAGAAACGACATGCAAGCACCGCAGTTCCAAATACAAGTTTTCCCCTAACTCCACTCAGTATTTGCATAATCAACTCTGTAGCGAAACTTATGCAAAGGAATGATCCAATTTTGTGTCACTTTGATGATGTTATCGATTTTGCAAATACCACCACATGCATAACTAAAGGCTTGCTAGAAAAAGAAAGCGAAGTCATTCCAATTACGCTATTAACCGCGAGTAAGAGAGAGGGATATTGTTCTGCAAATGCCTGCTTCGCAATTGAACCTTTAATTAACGCCACCAGTCTCAGTTGTGTTTTAAGATAAATGACGTTGTTCGCGAGTAAATAAATGAAAAATAAAAGGTGGTGTGTCATGTCGCCGGAGGAGCGTTCGCTTATGCAAACGGACCGAGATTGAGTTGAATAATAGGTGAGACTTTATGGAAACAAGCTGTTCGCTCGCAGCTGGAGTATAATCATGTGACACTGGAGATTCGTTACATTGTAGCTCGTTATTGGGATTAGAAGGGATGTTTTATTTATTTTCTAGGTTGACTTGGTGTGGGTTTAGTGGGCAGAATTATTAAGTGGTTTCTTTTTGGGAAATTTATGTCCAAATTAGTTGATTACATTCAAATTAACTATAAAAATAGGAAATTATATACATGTATTGCTATAACATACAGAAAAATCGATATAAACTGTAAAGTTTCAAAAACATCTTATTGTGTGTGACATTAACTGATATGAAAGAAAAATGTCAGAATAAAGTAACTTTTCTGTAAATATAAGTAATTTTTTTATATAATTATCTTTAAAACTTTTGGGGAAAAGTAAGTTATTGGAATACTCTGGAAGACTCCATCGTTGCAGTTAAGTAACAAAGTACGCCCCTTAACTAAGGAAAAGACTGAATTTGTTACTTATAATTTTTTTCTATATACTTTAAGTAGACACAAAAAAAATTGTTTTCATAAACTATTTCTTTCACTCTTATTCATAACGGATACAGGTGGATTATTTTATTACAATTTTTGTTTTTGTTCAAAAATTTTAACACGAAACATAGGTATATACACTACTGAAGTGGTCTTATAAAGTCCTTTCATTTGTGTATTGACAATTATTTTTCCCGATTTCCTTGAGGTTTATTACGAAATGCTAAGTGACCATTAAAAGCTGAAAAACCTACCTTCAGACACCTTATTACATAGATCGTGATGTTAAATATCCAGAAAGTTAGGGTAATTCTAACATTTCTTTTTCGAGTATTTGGAGGACAATTCCATTTTTACATTCCACGAGTAATTTTTAATTAAACATTATTTAAATGAACTTCAGTCGATGAAATACTTTTGCCGATAACTTTTTGTAACGTGTCGTATATCCACTCGGCTATACAGTGTTATGATGCACGATTTATAACACATCTGAGCCATCGTTATTCCATAAACACTAGGAAGATTACCATCAAAATTCTGAAAGTATTTCCACATAAGGACACCAAGCCACTAAGGTTCGGATGAGTGGTGCTAATGATAGTTGTCTCCCAGCTATAGATGAGTATATATATATATTTATATATATATATATATATATATACACGTATATATATATATATATATACACACATATATATATATATATATATATATATATACATACATACATATATATATATGTTGCTAAGATCCAGCATATATATACAAGTTACTATAGCCACATGTAACATACACATATTCTTGTGACTATGATACGCGATGGGATTACGTACTGGGCTAAAGTGACAACAAACCTTTTGGGGGAATATGTAAAATCAACGTTTTTGAATAATGAACCGATACTCAACCTTGCAGAAGCAACACGGATCGCTAATATAGATGGTGCATCTCACTTGCATATTGTAAAGGTAGACTATTTTGAAGTTGAATTCACATTGAAGTAGCTCGTGTCAAAACAGTCTCCCTGATAACCTACCACTGTACCTAATCAAGGCCTGCTCTGATATCTTCATCAAACCGATTACATTTATAATAAATATCCCTAAGTTCCGAAATTTATCCATCCTTTTTAAAGATTTTCCAAGCAATACCTGTTCTCTAATCTGGTTTCAGGTCTGATGTAAAAATTATAGGATTATAGCAGAGTTAGCGGTACATTTGATAAAGTATTTGAGACCGTTTTATATATTTTCAAGTTCATTGCCAGCTGACAGACAATCAGCACAGTTTCCATCTTAAGGGGTCTACCGTCACTAATTTTACTGATTTTGTGGATTATGTTGCTAGGGAGTTAGATGGTTAATTTTAAGAAGGCATTTGACCGAGTCGACAACGATGTTCTCCCAGTAAAATTATAAGAGGCTGGTATGCCTTCTAGTCTGGTAAAATTTTTCGTCAGTTATTTTCTGACTCGAAAGAAACGTGTTAATTTAGAACATTTTAAATCAAGGCCATATATTACTCAATTTGGAGTCAGCCAGAGTAGCCATATATTACTCAATTTGGAGTCAGCCAAAGTAGTCATTTATGCCCTCCTTTGTTTTGCATTATGATCAAGTACTTGCCCTCAGGGGATAAATAGAAGGCCCTGCTAGTTGCCTTCTATTTGACGATGACTTGAAAGTATTCTCGGGGGTGAAAAATAATCTGTGAACTGTTTTAAAGTGACAAGACTGAGTTTCTGAGTTGATAACTCAGTTTTTCAATGGAGTCTGAGTAACAAGCTACAATTTAATGTGAGCAAATGCGCAATGATGACGTATTCACATCACTGTATAACCTTGATGCAGAATTATGAGTTAAAAGGAGCGGCGCTCGAAAGGGTATCATCCATGCTGGATCTCGGTGTAATTATGGATCATCATCTAATATTTCATGATTACATCACTGATACCTGTTGAAGGCCTACAGGGTGCTAGGATTTATTATGCAACATTCCCACGAGTTTCGATACACCTACTGTGTATTGTGTCCTTGTTTAATTTTTAGGCTGAAGTTTCCTTGAAAGTAATATAGTCATCTGGTCCCCACATGAACAAACTTATTTATGTTGGAGAAAATATTAAAGAAGTTTAATAGATTTTTGCATGAAAAATTTACGAGTATTATACTCATTTGTTTCTTCAGAGTTTATAACAGGCATGGTCGGATGTAATTCACTTCAACTCCAACGATAATTGCTTATGATCATACAGTTTTTTCTTTATTATTAAGTAATTATGTTGATAAATTCTCGGTCTTGGGTTTGGTAGCGTTTTATGTTCCTGATTGTTACGTGAGAGAAGGGAGTCATAGTTTATTTCATCTGCCTAGAGCCAAAACAGGCTCGAGTCAAAACAGTCTCCCTGATAACCTACCACTGTACCTAATCAAGGCCTGCTCTGATATCTTCATCAAACCGATTACATTTATAATAAATATCCCTAAGTTCCGAAATTTATCCATCCTGTTTAAAGATTTTCCAAGCAATACCTGTTCTCTAATCTGGTTTCAGGTCTGATGTAAAAATTATAGGATTATAGCAGTGTTAGCGGTACATTTAACAAATATCCTCTAACGTTTACCTGTTTTTAGGACACAAATCTTGATATGTTTCCGTTCATTTGCCCGGTTTAGGTCCGTTATTATGGAGTTGCTTGACACGTTTGGTAATTAATTAGTTTTATGTTTAATTTCAATTAATCCGTATATTTTGTTTTTTTTAGTTATTATTCATATTATTATGTGTAACATAAATAGCTCTACTTTTAGTGTTCGCACGTGTCCAAAGCTTTACGGTAACCTGTAAGTCGTCGCCGTGGTGTGTTGGGTTGATCACAAGGCATACGGCCTGTGACGACGCGGCGCAGCGCGGGGACCCTGGTTCGATTCCCTGCCGTTCGTCGAGCGGGGCTGGACGGGTGTTATGGTTGGCTGTAAGAGATTTCTCACGTAGCAATAAGTCCGCCATTTGTATCAATTAGATACATTAAAGTAGATAAATAAAATAAGTTGGACATAGGGTTTTCACGATAAAGTAATAAATAAATATAGTATACGTATTATACACACACACACACACACACACACATATATATATATATATATATATATATATATATATATATATATAAATATATATAATATACACACGAATAGCAAGTAAATATACACCGATTGCGGAAAATTATGTAGATATTACAGTATATTTTGTTACTGATTTAGTAATTAATTATAGCTCATCCTTACTTAAGAAACGTTTTCAATTTGTTTATGTGAAAAATAGCTAATTTTGTGAATTATTGAGAAACAAATTTATGACTATTACTTTTTTTAATATATTTATTAAATAAAAAATTTTATTCATAAAATTTTTGGATTAGTTTACTAAAGAACTATTGAAAAAATTGAAGGAATTCTTTGCTGGAAGTCCTAGAGCTTCTTAAAGTAATTTGAATCGATCAATACATATATAAAAAATAAATTAGGACAAAAAATATATAAAATACTACTAAAACCATTGTGGATTTATGGAAAAAAAAATTAAAAAATTGATTTTAATATTCTCTCCAGTAGTGAGATATGTATATATTTTAGTATTTTTTTATAAATCAAGGTTAAAAAATAAACATAATATTCCCCTCAGTGTATCTTTCAATTTCAGAGTCCCTATTTTTGGGTCTAAAATGGCTTAATGATGATTTTTGAGCGAATTCTCAATGAGTTCATTAATAAACTTACAGTAGTGAATATAGTAGCAATAACTTTCAACTAAAGTGGTCAGCATTGCTTACAAAATTAATACATAAACTTTCAATCGAAAACGGTAAGAGGATTGTTCTTGCAACACAACGATATGCTTAACAATTTACAGTCATTTAGTTACAAAAAAAATTATAGATCGATTCTGATCATTTTAGATAGAAAATAAGTGAACTTTTGAATTGGTGTTTCAACAAGTGCAGAACTAAGTAGTCAACTGCTGCCCATATTTCGGCTATACGCCAGAAAAGAGTACAATCAATATAGAACAATATTTGTTTTATTATTTCTTCTTTTTATCAAAACAACTTGGTGAACTTGGTCTACCTAATTTATGTCATGTAAATTGACTTTCAGAAGAGAGAAAATTGGGGTGAAATTTTTCATAAAATTAAGGAAATATTTGTCGAAACTTAATTTTTTTAGAAAGTAAAATTTCTGCCTATGGCAACACAATAATCATCGTCGCCGTGATGTGTTGGGTCGATCACAAGACATACGGACTTCTACGATACGGCGCACCGCTAGACCCGGATTTGATTCTCAGTCGCTTGACGAGCAAAGCTGGACTAATGTACTCGTTAGCTGTAAGGATTTGCTCTCGTACCAATAAGTTCGATATCCGCATTACTTTTACAAATGTATATTTTATATATAATATTTCGATTATTTATTTATTTATTTACGTGTTTTGTATGATACCGAGTGTAAAGAATATAATTTTGTCTTTATCTGTACTCATTGATTTTTGTTCATAGATGGTGCCGAGTGTGAAGAATATAATTTTGTCTTAATATAAACTCATCGATTTTTGTTCATAGATGGTACCGAGTGTGAAGAATATAATTTTTCTTAATCTAAACTCATCGATTTTTGTTCATAGATGGTACCGAGTGTGAAGAATATAATTTTTCTTAATCTAAACTCATCGATTTTTTTTCATAGATGGTACCGAGTGTGAAGAATATAATTTTGTCTTAATATAAACTCATCGATTTTTGTTCATAGATGGTACCGAGTGTGAAGAATATAATTTTTCTTAATCTAAACTCATCGATTTTTGTTCATAGATGGTACTGAGTGTGAAGAATATAATTTTGTCTTAATCTTTACTTTTAAACTTTCAAAAAATACGTAAATAAATAAATAAATAATTTCAATATTAACATGACTAACAAAAATCAAAGCAGGTAGGAAAGACCACTAGGCTCTTTAAGATTATTTTATTTTAACTGAATATTTTTTAGTCCTGAATTACAATATATAAGATATTTATTTAATATTTAATTTGATGAAGGTTTGATATTTCAGACTTGTTCTTTTTGGTTTCTCACATTAAAGTAGTAGCTCAAGATTTAAAAGCGCATCCGCACATCTAGTTCCTAACATATAATTGTTTTAGGAAAATAGGGGGAAAGGTGTATTGGTGAAGTATCATTAAATTTATTTGCGAATACCGGAGGTCCCAAAAAAAATAAATTCAGTGTAAAACAATAAACGGAAACGAAATAAAATTGGACAAATAAAATAAAGGCAAAAGATGCCTAGGCATTTTTTGAAAGGGTAAATTCCACATATGTTTGTGTATACACACATATATGCATTCAGTTCTAGTAGACTACTTTTAAAATAAAATTGGCTGAAGTAGAGAAAAATATTCATAAGCGTTACAATTCTATATAATAATGATAAAGTTTTTATCCCAATAATACTCGAAACGTTGTAAAGTGGATTTTTCCAATGTCAATAGGACGCAAATTTAAAAATAGGACTTAGATTTAAAAATGAAAATTAATCTCCTGTAATCATCTGCAAAAGCCTATTATAAAACAATGATTTTGAAAAAGAAAAAAAAATCCTTAAAATACCTTAAAAACAAAACCAGGTTAATTAAATTTTTAACAATTTTTTTATATTATAATTTATGATACAATTAGACTACGTTAATTCAAGTGTTCTCTTTTATAAAATATTTTCGATGATATCCTGTGCATATAATGGTTATTCGTAATATCGTGGCGGCATATACAAAGAATTATTAAAAAGAAATTATCAAGACCATAATCTAGATCAATATTTATATAAAATCACTTCAAATCCATATTAAAAATATTTTTAAAAACCTCGCCGTGAGAGTTGAGTTAATCGCAAGGCATACGGCCTTTGACAGCTCAGTGCACCGTGGGGGGCCGGGCTTGATTCCCTGAGGCTCACAGAGCAGGTTTGATGTGATTTTTAAAATCACGTAGCTAAAATTCCACAGACCATCAACGAGTAGTAGATCACTAATTCGATTATGGGCATTACCTCCAATGATACGCGCATGCAGAGGGTTACATCGTAAAGTGTACTGAAACAGGCTTTTGACGATGGTGATTTTTAAAGTTACCAATTATGTTTACTGCTATAGGAATCGATGCGACATTGGTTGCGATGACCATTCCGGACCTCAAAATGTGTTATCTGTATTCTTCGACGTATTCTTTTGATGGCAATTTATGATCTTAAATAAAACATGGGATGTTGAATTTTTAAAACGTTTTTTAACCTAGTGAAAACACAATTGATTCATAATAGCACAAAGCGCATTTACGATCAATCATTTTTGTGAATGCTATTTCGACCAATACGAATCGCTTATCCAATGAATTTTTAAAGATTGTTTTATTTGTATATTACAAATCATATGTTTATACTAATATAACTAAAAAAACATGGTTAAAACATCGCTGGCCAATTTCAAAAATTTTGTTAAAAAATTATGTACCCAGAAAACTTAAAAAAATTAACTAATCCTGATACAAGCTATTTTAATCCTATCGTATTATATAGTATACTTAATAAATGTAACGAATAATTTCAATAAACGTAACAGAAAAAGAAATCGGATTAACGCAGTGCAGGAAGTGGTCAAATCCGATTTTTAAAAACATTAAACGGAAGATCGATTTTTGTTTGTAGATGGTACCGAGTATGATGAATCTAATTTTATATTAATCTAAACTTTAAAAAAAAGTCACGTATACAAGTAATTTAAAATGTTCTGTTTAAACATTCTGACTTGTTCATATATTTAAACTCGAATCATTTTTGGATCATGAATAAAATCCGAGAAACTTTCAATTTCTATCTGATAAACATTGCCTCCTGTGGCATGCAGCTTGTACTAGTATAAAGCAGATACAAATGACGGTAACACTCCCTGACCTACATCGACGTATATGCCAGCTGTAGGACTAACAGTGCTTTCGGATAATGATAATTAAGTTAACACGGAATAATTCATGAACGAACACGGAATAGGTGTGGAGCGACCTATCGGCGGGTCTAAATGCGGGCTATGTTGATATTTGTTTAATTAATTACGTTGTGTTTGATTTATCCACTAATTTAAGGTTAACTAAAAGGTGGATAATTAAAATTTAAACACAGACGCTTATGGACCATATTTAAATACTACATTACATTTACAATACATTTAAGTAAAAAAAAACTTTAGGTCGATTTATAATGTTAAAAATCAAAATGTTTACAAAGTGAGCAAAAGTAGAAATATGCATTATGATCATTTTCCATGCGATGTATTCGTGTATAGACAGAAGTAAAAAAGAGAGGAAAGAGGCATAGTTAATGCGGGAGTTTCATAATACATAATCCTTTGTTGATACACGTCACCTTATTAAAATTTGTTTAGTTTGTGATGTCGGAATAGTAATGATGTTGAAGAATAGGTTATAGTTAGACATTTAGTTTTCAAACTTATTTTGTTCATATTATTTCAATGATAATTTCTTAAATTTTTAGTTTAATTCTAATGTTTCCATTAACTTGATCTGAAAACCAAAATTGGAGTTGCGTGAATGTAGATTAATGCAAAGAATAACTTTGGACGTGGGTAACCCACATGTTGCACGCTGCGGTAGCCCACACAAATTGTTCATATTATGTTCGAAAATTTTGTTAAAGTTCAGAAAAAATATAACAATCTACAAAAATTCCAATTTTGGTGTGGTTATTTTTTTATATATGGCTGACCTAAACGTTTTTGTTTTGATTGTGTTTTACATAGTTATAGTTTTGTTAATTAACATTAAATGAAGGAATACACTAATGAAAGAAAAAATACATATAGAAAGCTTAATCACACAACTTAATTGTAATAAATTTATAATACGTCAAAAATATACGTAAATATAATACGTTACGCGATCATCATCCCTTTGTAATAATTTTAAAGCATAAAAAAATATTTAAAAACATATTTATATCCTAGCACTCTAAGTCAGAATATCATTGTATAAAATTCTACTAAGCTCAGTTTGTCACAGTCATATCTTCTACAGGCAAATAATCGAACGATGAATTTTCATATAATATGTCAAAAATATACGTAAATATAATACATTACACGATCATTATCCCCTTATAATAATTTTAAAGCATAAACAAATTTTTTTAAAAATATTTATATCCTAGTACTCTAAGTCAGAATATCAGACCTATCAGAAAGTGATATCCATTGTATAAAATTCTACTAAGCTGAGTTTGTCACAGTCGTATCCTCTATGGACAAATAATCGAATTTATATCACATTAAATAAGCCAGCTTGAATTACTAATAAGTCGTTGACAACTCGATTAAGTTTATAAGCAGTCACTGCTACGCCGCTCATTTTTGTCGGTTTTACATATTTTGAAAATTTCATGCTTACTTACAGCAAGGGAACATTAAGAGTGATGACATGACAATCTCGAAATACTTCCATCAATCCATTCAACGTCGTTCGTACTCAGACACATTCTTGAATTTTTTTCGCGTCTAACACTAACGTCCTCTAGACATTTCTGAACATGTATCAATCTGCTGGTTTTCGAAATCTTCCTTTTTCACTCACTTTTCAAATAAATACTTTTTTCAGTATAGCTAATATGTTCAAAGTTATTAAAACATTTACATGTTCCATTCTGCATTTTCCCAATCTTAATACCCTGAAGTCGTCGTTTCGTCGAATATCTTCACTTTAAATTCTATAACATTAAATTTGTTTACCAATATAATTAAAATATTATTTGTAATGAGTTAAATTTTTTTGTTTTTTTACCCAATTTGGTATGAAAACGATTAATTCCGCTTTAATAAAATTTATTACAGAAATAATAAAAAAATTACACTTTTTATTATTCACAAAAATATAATAACATTACAACCTGCAAAAAGTTTATTCGTATATGCTTTTAATTTGAGCAATTTGTATTGAGCAATTTTGAAGCAATTTTGAAGTAATTTTCTTTTTAAAAATTCTGTTAATTTGTGACAGACTTAACTATAATCAGTTAGCCTATCCAGGTTAGACATTCTATCAACATTTCATTTCATAGCTTATATTTACAAATAGCGGTTTAAAACTTTTAAATTCATTCATCTCATTCATAAAAGTTTATAAAATTAATATACTCATAGTAATTTAATTTGTAAGTATGTTGATATAACTCATACTGATACATCAGTATGAGTTATATCAAAATTCCTACCTACTGCTTAAATTAATTTTTAATTTAATTCTAATTAACTATCACGTTATGTTTTAAATAAATATCTCATATTTTGATTTCAATTTATTACGAAACGATTTATTAAAAACTCTTCGTTAATATTCAGCAAAGACATTTCTAACGACATCGACAATAAAATTTTATGAACATTTAGAAGCACAGTGACACAGCATTAACTGTCCGTCTTGCATCAGGGAAATACTTCTGGTAAATTAAACAAAAGCGTCAATTGCGCGCGTTGGGTCTGGAACCGGTTATTTAATTAATAACAATGGTGGCAAATTGATTGCGGGGTTGCCTCCGGGGCCTGGCGACTGATGGCCCAGATTTGAACCAGCCTCGCGTTTTATTCACACAGCCATTGTGTAGAAATAAATTGATAAAATGTAGCAGTTATAGCAAATGACATAAGCAATCAAGCGCGGATTGAGTGGAGTAATTGATATCGAAGTTAAAATTTGATATCGTAACGTTATGACAATGGAAGCTGTCGAGAGCAGAAGTTTTGTCGTGGGTTTTGCGAAATGTTCGGGATGGCTTTTATCATCAGGAAGTATCAATACCCAGTGCTAGAAGGTGTAGTTCTTAAATTTCAAAGTTTTTGATTATTTTAATGGATTGAGCGGAATAATTGATATCGAATTAAATTTAAACATGATATTGTTTAGACAATGGAAGCTATTGAGAGCAGAAGTTTTTTCACGAGATTTGCGCAATGATTCGGGGTGTGGCAAGTGGCAGTACTCAATACCAGATTTTACAGTTTTAGTTTTCAAAGTTTCATTTTTGTTTTAATTAATATACCATGGATTGAGTGGAATAATTAATTTTAATAAGGCAGTATTTATGTTAACAGTAAAGAAAGGGATAATATTTTTAAATATTCAAGATTAGAAGTAAAAATTAGAATCTGGAATTTACGTAGGTTCCTAAGCCAGTACTTACACTAGAAGCTTAATCACTTTAAAAACCCACCTTAAACTATTACAAAGCTTACTAACTACTAAAACTTATTACAGCTAAGCTAAACTCTAATAACCTTAGCTTAACCTTAAACACACTAAGTATACGCCCGAAGCCATTACGGCGTGTGCTCTGACTAAGTAATTCCCTGATGCTGTGTTGAATGCCTACCCTATGATTTTGTTCCAAGTTGGTTTACTTTAGTGTTTATTAATTACAGTTGCGTAATTAAAGTCGTTGTTAATGGAAGTAAATAACTAACGT
This sequence comes from Druceiella hillmani, assembly GCA_039881145.1. Taxonomy (NCBI): domain Eukaryota; kingdom Metazoa; phylum Arthropoda; class Insecta; order Lepidoptera; family Hepialidae; genus Druceiella; species Druceiella hillmani. The sequence continues at coordinate 5,630,189 of JAYKKI010000047.1, read as the reverse complement.
ACCAAAGTTTGGTCAGCTTTATATAGAAATTAGAAGCGTTTTAAGGTAGCAGCTTAGAAGCTTCAGAGTTTTCCAAATTTAATTCGAATATCAGTGCTTAATGTATTTTTAATGTATGGAACATTATAAATAGTACAATTTTTAAAGTTAGTGGTATTATTACCAAAATTAAGTGTGCTTATGTCAGAGTCGAAACAGATAAATAATTTGAAAAAAATCCATCCTAGACTCTAATACTGTTTTTTAAAAAAAAAATTACCACATTTATTCAAATTTCACTTTTACAAGTTTATGTACTTAATTCTATACATAATATATATATATATATATACATAATATATATATATATATATATATATATATATATATATATATATATATATGAATTAATTAACTTACAATTTTCTTCAATTCCATAACTCTTCATGACAGTTTTAAAGATATGTTGAGAAAGTAATTTGATGCTTATTTAGTATTTTAGAGAGACATTCAGTATTTTACTGGCTTAATTAAATATGTTCATGCCTTTACTAAAACCGAATGATCTTAGAGAACAACAAAATTTGCGAATACTTATTTTATCATGGGCTTATTCTATTGAAACCTTATATAACTATTAATTTAGTTAATTTGACAATGTTTGAATTTGAAAATATGAGAAATTGAAGTATAAAAAGAAAATAAAGTATATGTATATATATATATATATATATATATATATATATATATATGTATATATATATATATATATATATATATATATGTATATATATATATATATATATATATATGTGTGTGTGTGTGTGTATATGTATATATACAGTGTCCCAAAAATCAACGTCAAGCTGAAAACAGGGGATAGGCCAAATTGTGACAGTTCTTGAAAAAATCAGAAAAATCGAAAAAATTGCCACCCTACTACATTCTTTCAAGTACTGAGACTATGAATTTTTATTTTTCTTGATTCTAATTTTTGTTCCTTAATCTTGAATAACCATTATATAATTGTGGAAGTCTGGTGGTATTCACGCGCTGCTTTGCTACCGTTGTCGACAAAAATAACCGCGCGCCGTTGCCGTCTTACAAAGGTCAGTTATATAACATTGCAAATTATGTTGACGTTTTGTTTATTTAAGACATTATTTAATTTCATTAAAAAACATTTTTTTTCTTGGCGCAATTTTTAATTTCACAACTTTTAAATATGTATCACAAGTAGTACTGACTGGATTTTCATTTAAAGTCGAACAGTCAAATCCACATATCATTATATAAACCAGGTGGAAAAACTATGGATATACTACGAGATACTTTTATTTAGGAAGAAAATAATAAATTATTTTAAATGAATAGCAAAAATGTTAACCTTTGCTCGCGCTATCCTTCGGGTTGATATACGGAAAATGATTTTCATATTTGTTTTTTAATTTATTAAAGAGTTTTTAGGGTTGTAGAAGATTTGTTTAAAATTAACTACCCAATTTTGTAATTACAACCGTGCCATTGTTTTACTAACATAACATAAAGCGTACAGTGTCATTGAATAAGCTTAAACGGTTTTTATTATCCAAATGATAAAAATAATACGATTATACAAATAATCTTTTTACGGTTACATTTTATGTATTTATATAAAGTTTGTATTTATCTATTTTCTATATGTATATTAGACCATAATTCAGAATCGATTAAACAATTTGTAATTTTTAAAATTTATATAGTTTATTGTTACAGTTAGGTAAAGGCATGTACTTCATAAGGTTCTCATTCAAATAATTATAAATCGTTATTTCAAGCATTAGTGTTGCCTCAGAATAACTGACAAAGGTTTATAAAGAAGTACAAAATATAAAAGGTCAAAGAATAAAGTTAATAAAATGTATTTTCTGGAAATTATTTTAATATTTACAGTAAAATAAAATTTATAATTAAAAGGTTTCGAAAACATTAGAAATATACTTCAAACAACTACTTCGCAAAAAAATATTTAAACAACATTCGAATTGTTTTTATAATTTTATTTTCTATATCAAAGATAACTCGTTTTTTATCACTACATTTTTCTTTTTATTTATGTAATTTTTTTTATGTTCTACATATTACATTGTTGCCGTGAATTTTATAACGACCTTAATGTAAGAAAAAATTCACTCACAATTAAATGAAACTACGTGATGTAGTATTATTTCTACTTTCTTTAATTTCTTTACCACGACTTAGGTTTCGTTGTATTACAACATCTTCAGGTGGGATATTATCTTTGCTAATATCCCACCTGAAGATGTTGTAATACAACGACACCTAGGTCGTGGTAAAGAAATTAAAAAAGTAGAAATAATACTACATCACGTAGTTTCATTTAATTGTGAATAATAAATTTCTACAAAATTAACGCCAAATATATTAAATATTTAAAAAATTCACTGTTTTAGTTTGGTAGTGGATAGTATAATACAAATATATTATTTAATAAAGAAAATATAAATTAACCTATTGTAATGCAATTTGAAGTATTTTTTCTTGCAGCCCCATTGGCCTAGAAATTGTGATATTGAACTTAGTAATAGAATAACTACAATTCCCTCAATACAACACAAACGCTGTCATCGCTATCCATAGCGTTTCCTGTGAATAATGAACACATTAGTAACACTCTGGGACACGCTTCATAAATATTAACTTAACTCCAGAACATCAATATTTACAATAATATTTTAGTGAACACAAAAAACTTTGAGAATAACAATCGTACATGATAGAGAAAACTGCATCAAAATCAATCAAGTAAAGCTCGAGTTACAAGCGAAAAGCAAGAAATTATGAGACAAATGGATGGACAGAGCTTTTTATACACATAGATGTAAATATTATAAAAATACCTTTTGTAGGCTCTATTATGCTTAACATGGCGAATTTTATTTATATTTATAAATTTTTATTTTTAAAATTTTTATTTATTTTTATTTATAGCTTTTTCGTTATACGACTGTTCTACTTAATCCCATAACTGTAAAATGGAAATAAAATTTTAATATTTTTCACATCAATTGCACGTATAGCATATAAAAATGCGATTCCGAAATAAATATGTAAGTGAAGAAAAAATGATAACGTTGAATTTATAAAGTTGATTTGAATTTTTGAATTTTAATTTATAACATTGATTTTTTGATAACGTTGATTTGAATGTCTAGACATTCAAATAAAAAAATACGTGCGGTGTTGTAGGACACACGAGAGAAGCAAAAAATTTATGCATTTCATATAAAATTAAATTTTTATTGGTAATTAATATGATATAATATTGATACCGTAATAGTATACATTTCTACAATCACGCAATAAAAACACTTAATAAAAAACACGAAAGTACATAAACAGGTTAAGTATACCAAATAGCTGTTCACGTGAGAGACTGATTTGTTTTTCCTACTACATCCGCATGCGTGTAGTATGAAGCACGCACATTCTCTCGTTGGGACACACTATACACAAAAACATATATGTTTTTACGAGGGATATTGTATTTTGTTACTTTTTTGCTTCATCTTGTTTACTTATATGGGCAATAATAAGCGCAGCCAATGATGAGCGTTACATAGCCTCGTTCGTGACGTTTCACTTTTTCTCAGTTAGATCTCCATCCCAAACATCCGTTAAAAGCTTTGTTTCATAAAAGTCAAAGATAATTTACACACACACACAGACACACACACACACACACACACACACATATATATATATATATATATATATATATATATATATCTACCCTCGTATCTCATCGTAGTGGCAGATTTCAATGTTTGAAAAATTGTAAAAAAAAACTACACCTCTAATACAAAGTAGATTTATTTTAACTTTATAACTACAAATGCGGATTTCATGTTTTAAAAACCACGTTTTCCAAATGGCGGCCATCGAGTCATACTCTTCGAGTCTAGCAGGCATGTTTTCAAAAACGCGTTTGCAGAGCGACTGGGGTATCCTACTGACTTCGGCTCGAATATTTTCTTTAAGTTGTGTCACAGTGCTCGGATTTGTTTTGTAAACAACGGTTTTTAAGTATCCCCGTAATAAAAAGTCACATGGGCTTAAATCCGGTGACCTAGGTGGCCACGTTACGGTACCGTTTCGCGATATGTTTTTTTCTGGAAATAACTGCCGCACTACATTCATGGACACATTAGCAGTGTGAGCTGTGGCCCCGTCCTGCTGGAACCACATCTTTTGGTTGAACGATGGACTATTCTATAGCTCTACTCTGAAAAAAGTTATTTAATATCTGGGCATATCTCTCCGAATTCACAGTTACAGTTTGGCCACGTTGATTTTCAAAGAAATAAGACCCTATGATTGCAGATATAGACATGGCACACCAGACTGTTACTTTAGGCTTATGTAAAGGCTCTTGATGCATTTGTCTTGGGTTTTGGACATCCCAGTAACGAAAGTTCTGCTTATTCACATATCCTTCAATGTGAAAGTGAGCTTCGTCACTAAACAATATGTTGCCGATCCGGGTAGTAGTACGAAATCTCAACAACATCACCTCCGCGTAAGTTTTTCTTAATTCAAAGTCAGAATCGTGTAAATCGTGAACAATTTGAATTTTATGTGGATGGAACTTGAGCTTTTTTCGCATTATTACCTGTAAAGTTGATTTCGGAATTCCTAATATCGATGAACGTGTACGCAGTGATAAACGTGGATTTTCAACGACAGAAACAATAACACGGTCGGCATTTTCATCCGTGGCTACCAATGGTGTAGGTCCTGGCCTGGGCCTAATGTTGATCCTGTAGCTCTGTGCTACCCATGACTGAATGAGGTTGATCGATGGTCCATCACGTAATCGACGAATACTGTAACGATTATTAAATCGACGGCGTGCTACAGACAGCGAAAATCCACTCGAAATATACGGTATAGGTACTAAAACATCCGCACCGCTTGCGCTTCTAACGACGCCCCCCGAGCCCCTCTTATGTGTTATGTTCAGAAACTATGTTTGTTCAAACTGTGAAATCTGCCACTGGACAGCCTGTATATATATATATATATATATATATATATATATATATATATATATATATATATATATATATAAGCCGTCACATTGAAATATTCAAAACTCACCTTCCCTGACAATGAATAGTTCAGACAGGAATTTATATAAACCATATTGGACATCGCAACTGAATCAAGTTTTTATCGTGTTAATAAGAAGACATATTATATATCCACTAATTTTAGGTAGACATTTTTTTTTGCATAATATAATGATAAATTGAAAGTAAATAAATAAAAATAACACGTTATCCTTTTGGAAAACTTTTAACGAGCTGTTTATTAACTGCTCTTTTAAATCCAATCACGGATCGCAAAAATTGTTTATAATTTTATAATCTCTTCAACGATTCCAGGTATTATCTCGGTTACAGAAATTTTTTTTTTCCTTATTTCAAAATTGACACCAAAATATTTTAAAATCGAAATCGGAAGCAAAAATTAAGGTGTTACTTAAAAAAAACTTAGTGTTTTGTACTATTTTGTACGATACGCTCGTAGTAGTGAGTAAAAATGTGAATGATTTAATTGTTTTTTACCAAAAAGAATTGTCTCAGATAAGACGATGTCTACATTTTTTTATTAACGTGCATATAAATCCTATCACCAATCTCCTCAAAATTTATCCAGATTTTTCTAACCGCTAACTCACATGAGCTTTTAAATCTTCGGAAATCTCATTAAAAACAAATTATGTTAAACAAAAAATGGAACTTATATTCTGAAACTCGCCTTTTATAATCTTTTAATCAAAGACGAAATTATAATTTTTTGCCGTCTCTCTCTTATTTGGCAAATATAAATGTTCCATCTTTCAATGTTGCCCTAGTTTCAATGGCGCAACTTTTGATGGTGTGGTGCACCACAGAGACCCGAGTTCGATTCCCGGTCGCTCGTCGAGTGGAACTGGAGTTACGTTTGTAATCGCTTAGTTATCACATACCAGTCTCTGGCAGCGTAAAATATCACATACCAGTGTCAGGCAACATTGCTACTAGTGTGAGAAGCTACACACTGCGATCGCCAAGCCGTCCATCCAGCGTGACTATTATAGGCATTAACTCCAATGATGGTAGAGACCTACGACCGCCAGGGTATGGAGACAGGTCGCTGATTGAGTTTTTTGTCAAATGTATTCACAGAAAAGTGATTATCACGGACAGATAAACAGAGAAGTAATTATAATAAACTGTACAATAATAGTAATAAACTATTCGAAGTTTGACATATTTCTAATTGTGTGACAAACATTTCATTCAATTTCCTATAAACAGGTACACCCAATCATTTAATGTAACGTTTAAAGACTGCACTTATACGTCAATATGCACTCTTATATTCCAATATTTCAACGACGTCGCATCTAAAGCTCGATCTATTTTCTATCTTCCAATTTTATTGCAACTATAAAGTAAAGAACTAAATTACAAGCACTTTAAGGTTTTACATCGCACTTACGATCAAATTACACCCTAACGTCTCCCGATATTTGTTCCGCGTCCGATATTTGTGTTCTTATCGGCTCGTTTATTTGCACACAAATAATAACCGACGTAGCGTCATAAATACTTGTATTTAACGCGTATCGGGCGGCAACGGGCATTTTGTATGATTTAATTGTTGGGAGACACCAACCGATTTGTTGACTGTTGCTTTGGAATGGAATTCCGTCAACTATATGTTGGCGGTGGTCTATAACTATGAATATGATATGTTCTATTTGTTTACGCATAAAGATTCCTTTATAAAAGTCACGCTTATGGTTAATAGATATTATTTGTAGGTCTTGTATCCACATAACTATAAGCCTTTTTAAGTGCCATAACAGATCTGAAAACCTGTCAAATATGAGAGAAACATTTAGACTTATCTACATGGTATTTCTACTAAACAATTTGCAATTATCTATTTTTCAGAACGTAAGTACTGTTTCCCTGTAGTTTTATTACAATCGTAGGAGTCCAAAAATACAATATTTTTTATAATTTTAGATTGAGTCATTTTAGAAATGGGTGTCGTTACATATTCTTGGACATTTTTAGTATATCTCTGAAGACGTTCCATCCAAAAATATGAAAAAAATATTTCTAAAATCCTTAAAATGAGCCCTTCCAAACGATCTCCCATACAAGACGTGAAATTAAAAAAAAACAGGTACTTTGACTATCCTGTCTCAAAATTTTCAAATAAACATTTTTAAGTGTTAGCTATTCAGGTACATGCGGGTTAATATGATGTTTTATTACTGTGCCAGATTTTAAGTTTCCACATCACACAGTTTCTGATGAAAACGGATGTGACATACGGACGTCCATACATGTTAATGATCTTATAAGGGTTCTGTTCTTCCTTTCGAGGAACGGAACCTCAAAAACATTCTAACATGTATTTCAAGCTTATGCGCATACCGTATTATACTATACAGGCCATACTTCATATATTTTTAACCTATACGAATATAAAAAAGCATATCCATCCTTTGGGAAAAATTGGTTCGAAAATAGTACCTTCGATTTCAAATTTTAAGTAATTAATTACCGAAAGGTTTTTAAGGAATATTAAAAAAAATAAAATCTAGTATAATATAGTACAATAAAAAAGGCTTCAGTAACGTCTTCAAAAAATTCCATTAGAAGTTAACTAGATGGCGCTGTGTTATTTCACTGGATATACCTGTATTCGGGTCAAATGAAATCTCATTTTTGACTAGCGCTTGTCATAAGAATTTTACAAAATTTAAAATATGTGAAGTGACCGATATTACGTAGATCGATACATAATAATTGCAAAAATCATTCCCGTATAACCTCGGAATAAAATTTTAGTTGTTCCCAAAGATATGACTGGCATCTATCCTAATTTTTAAGATTGCAGGTAGGTAAATGAAAAAACGGAAGCATCATAGAATCACTTGAATATCCATCCGTCTGTCTGTCAAAACCTTTTTTTTAGAACGGCTTGAGGTATTAAGTTGAAATTAAAAATAAGATACATGCCAGGATAACTTTTTATTTATGTATGTGCATAGTAATCCTTGGCCGTGTCGATATTCAAGGCGAACAAAACCTCTGTGCAGATATTTGTTGAATAAGGTATTATTCGAGGCAGGTAAATGAATTGTTTATAGCATGGTTACAATAATAAAAACGCTTATTAAATAATTATTAGTACCTAATGCTCATTACGAAATATACCGGGCAACAAGTAAATGCTATAGCCAGATCCAGTTTGCAGGAATTGAGAGTCAGTTCTCCTGAGACTTATGATGTTTTGAGTAGTATCCTCCTGAATCAAAGGAATTAAAGTAGATAGAGATTTCAAATTTATGTTCAAATGTTCATGTTATAACATGGGCGGTTCTCACACTTTTAACTTGTGAAACTAATCATAACCAGAATCGAAGTACCTATAAAGCTGATTTAATGTAAGGCTACATTGTTTTAGGAATTATTAAATGGGAATTACTTGTTTGGTTAATTTACTCTGGTTTAATTCTTATATCAGGTCATTCAACCGCATTTTTTATTCATATGGACTTTTTCACTGATCATAAAAAGGGGTACTTCTGGTCGACCTACAATCTTAAAAGTTGGCATAATGGAAGGTCTTATAGCAAAAGTAAAGGGAAATCCCCAAAATAAACAAATTAAAGGTTTTTAACTATATGTGGATTATAACTTTTGATAATTTATCTTTAAGTCTGTAAAAAAAATAGCGGGTAAAACATATTTAAGTTGTAAAAAATTAATATTTGTTAATAGTTTAATTAGAAATATTATATACCGTTAAATGTTTATAAGTAACTAAATGTGTATGGAAACCTCGTAGGGCGAGTTCACTTGTGCTTTACATGTGAGTTCCCTTGTGCTTTACCTAGTCGATTTTTCGCGAATTTGTTCACCGCTTACCTTAAAAGACGTTTATCTCTCATAATTTGTACATACTTTTCTGTTTATATTCAATAAATATATGATGATATTTCTCGTATTTATTTTCATGAGTTCCACTATATACTAAAACATTAATTAGTAATCTTGTACAAATGTAACTTATTTGTATATGTTTATATATAAGCACGAGTATTTATGTATAATATATAGTATATTTTCAAATATCAGTTTTAAAATACTAGATTAAAAAATATAAGTTTTAAAATACTCGTATAAATCAATTTTAAAATACTAGATTAGAAAATTAATTTCAAAATATCTTGTTTATAAAAAAAATCGTAGCTAAATTGAAATGCTTGTACTATTTAAACCATTTTATTTTTCTTTAAGCACTGATCTAACTACAATGGTTTACGAGAAGGTAGTTTTTTCAAATTAAAAATTTAGATATTTTGAGTATAACAACTCCTATAAAAGTTTCACATCAATGAAGTTTCTTCATCAACGTTTTCACTAAATTCAATAAGGCAGGTGCTATACATTACAATACCTGCGACTCTATTAAAATGACTTGGAAGAATTTTTAATTTGATTTTCATTCTAAACGCAGATGAAAATATAAAATTAAATTATAATTACACAAGAATAAATATATTTGCTTTATCTACGTAAAGTCGAGTCCCTTTAAACTGTCGCATATGCAATTAAGACTCATCGGATTTCATTTTTGTTTGTAGAATTATTGGATGTTAAATGATAAAGAAAAGTTAAATTATACAGAGAAATACACTACACTTATTAAGAAAACAAATTAGATAATATCGTGCATTGTACCAGGATGAGCTCATTATTATATTGGCAACTGATAAAATCTGAAAAATATAGAAATTGTTGGTACATAAAACAAAATATTGAGATTTCAAAAAGAGAATTTTGAGTGCTCTTGCTTCGTGAACAACGAAAAAATCACGCAATATATGCACAGCAATGGAAAAAGGTGTACTTTATTATAAAATGGCCTGGTGTTGGTTCCGATGATTCAAATATTCATATTTTCATCTCTTTCTTATGATATTCATCCAGGGCAACTCCCAACATTAAATTTAAAAAAAATAAACCACCTCATTTATATTAGGTTTAATATTAGATATAATCAATTATATAATTTTGGTAGTGCATTATAAATTTTACAAATACAAATGGGGCTAGTTGACCCAATAGTTAACGTAAGGTAACGTAAGTTCATTTCAGCAACTGAAATGAAAATTTACTAATTTCTTGAATATTTTTAAAGAATAACTATAAATAAGAAAGTTTCAAGCTCTAGAAATAAGAGTAAATATTTTTTGTTTTATTTTAATTCAAAAATTCATTTTGAAACTCGAACTCAATGATTTGGAATATAGACAAAAAGGCGGTCTGAAGTTTACGGTATTTAGGTAAAGAACTGCCATTTTTTTAGGTATTACAACTTACGTGCTATCCAAACACCAACCCTAATTACCAAAGTTATTATCTGAATAAGAAATATCTAAACAACATGATTAGTTAATCGTACCGATACTAAGAGGCAATTTGAAGAAAATTCGAACGTAAGAAAAAACTAATAGTTATTATAAGCAAAGGAGGCTTAACCTAACAGATACTCGCCTTAAAATTTAGTTAACTACTGTTGGAGATCTATAAATTTCAGTACCGAAAATCGTATTCAAGTTCTTCGTAGGTCTCAGAATTAGATGTTAATCCAATGTATAATGACGGTCTTATTATTGTATCATACACTTTTTGGAAACAAATTTGTCTCTATGTTTAACTAAATAATTTCAACATTAACATATTGAAAAACTTAAACAAAACAATTGAAGCAAACACTAATAGTTAATGTATTTATCACTGTCGTGCGAATTTTGTTACATAATATTATATAATATTATAAACGTGAAAATTTTAAGGGATTAATGTATGTTTGTTAATCTACAACTTCTTCAATTTCTTTTTCCTTTCATTTATCATAAAGCTATTATATTACTGACTATAAATGGATTTAAAAAAAAGTGAAACAGTAATATAATCCGGATTGACACATAGGTAACATTAGCTGTATTTTATGCAAACTAAGTCGCGAGCAGAAGCCACCAAGCCATATTTATATTTTCGAAATACATTATGTTAGAAGTGCCTACCGTTTATTCTCTTTTTTTAAATATAACATTAATCGAAGGCATTAAAACCTCTTTGGATGTCTTGCACTAAAATTGTTTGATTCAAAACTTAATTGAGTTTAAAATTATTTAACTTTTATACGACTACCTAACCAAAATTATGATTATAGTCAACAGACTAATCATAAACCATAACATAATCTAACCTAACAAGTTCTATAAAAATAATTTGTAGATGCTTAAATTTGTGATCCGCAACAACAGCAATGACATAGTGTAGACTTCCTGCTAATATAGGTATGTTAGCAGCAATAATAAATATTTTCCAAACAAAAAAATCTACGCAACAACTGTATCAATGTCTGTACTTACTTCTCAATCATGTCTCCGTATTTTTATGTTATATGGTATTAATGTACCAATATCTCATGAAGCTATTCTAACCTAACCTAACCTAACCTAGCAATGATTTAGTGTAGACTTTTTTGTTTGGAAAATATTTATTATTCCTGCTAACATAGGTATGTTAGAAGCAATAATACATATTTTCCAAAGAAAGAAATCTACACAACAGCTGTATCAATGTCTGTACCTACCCATTTATCTTTCTCAATTATCTCTCCGTATTTTTATGCTATATGGTATTAATGTACCAATATCTCATGAAGCTATTCATCTTTCAAGATATGTAGTAGTGAGTGTAATTAACCTCTTTCCTATTACTGATATACTTGAAATCAAATGTAATATACCTTAACTAAATAAAATTTTAAAATTAAGGGTATGAAGATGAAACTTAATTAGACTTTCTTTATCTATAGTAAAATAAATATTTAAATATAATATTTAAAAAAGTAAATTGAATTTCCCTGTGCAGAAACTTAATTGAATGATTTATTCAATAAGCGAAATTTACATGTAAACACTATTCCACCATTTCACAAAATGCAAAAGAAAATTATATGATAAATGACTAACTTTAACCAACTTTTATTCTATTAACTACTGGGTTCGATGACTTTTAACTTCATAACGCAAATCGGTTTCAAGTCTAGTCGATAACAAAGAAATATATGTTAATCCCATATCGACTTATACGGAAAAAATATTTCGCTTTACTAGTTTCATTCCAATCGGAATAAGAAATTATATCGTAATATAATATATTGTGGCAAATTATTGAAAAAATATACCAAAATAATATTTTTATAAACGAGATATTAATTTATGTTATATAATAAATATTATATAAATTGTCATAGATTTATAATAGCAATTACATTACAATACTTAGAGCTGCATTAACGTTACTATCGTTGAACTTTATAAAACAGACCTAAGAGCTTTTCGAGAGCTTTGTGCGTGTCTTATATTAAACTTGAGCTGAACACAAACCGGCACTATGCAAATTGTTTTAACTTACACATTATTTAAGCCTTATTTGACAAGTACAAGTTTAGTTAACTTGTCCGTTTCGTATTTAATTTATAACGGAGTGTATTGGACGTTTACAATTATAAGTTAGACTGTAGTAATAAATTGTAATCAACTACTATAAATACAGACAAAGATAACGTAGGAGAAAGGGAAAGTTAAATATGGATATAGATCATTAACAGTGAATTTGTAAGAAATGAAAAGGAAACCTGTGTTGGTTTATAAGCGTGCAACAAATCTGAACGGGGAAAAGTCAGTGGAAATGGAATTATCGAGCATTATATTAAAAAATTATCTTACGGGAAAACACTAAGTAAAGCAATATTTAATAAAATTATTAAACAAGTGGTTTCAAGTGCTGGTGAATAAAACCGAAATTATAACATATTTTCGAAACGAAACTTCCGTAACTGCATTTTGCATTTGTGATCGTGTTACTTATATGCAATTGGATGACCCGGTCACATATGTGGCTTACCACCATTTTAACCTTTCAGCCTCTACGAATAAACACGTGATATTAATATAAGTATTGTCACGTTTGTGTGTTGTAAGTATATGTAAAAGTAGGAGTTAATTTATTATTATAAATTTTAAATTTATAAAATATTGTATTTATATTTTTAAAGTGAAAATTTCTTTAGACGCGTTCAGCGATTTTTTGTAGGGTAAAGGTTAGGATTCGCATAACGTACATGCTAGTGTTAACAGTATATCTGTAGCTATAAGTATATCTATAGCTGTGTCTATCAGTATATCTATAGATATGAGCATGAAACAATCTATATATATATATCAGTATATCTATAGCTATCAGCATCATGCAATGAGTATTTCATAGTGGCTTAGAAGTCATTTTACTAGCGTGGTAGAACAGATTTCTAGTTGTTCGCTAATATTTTTGTCGCAGATTTTGAAATTAAAAATTCCATGAAATTTTATAAAACCACTGTTATTTCATAATTTTAAGTTTTCACGTCTATCGGCAGTCCCCATGACTATGATTTTTTTAAATTTTATTACTATAAAAGCAAAAATCTCCAGCGCTTAAAAATTTATGCTGCGCTGTTTAACTCGATATATTGTATTTTAGATATTCTATTTAAGCTGCACATATTTTACCCTTTTATTGCGTGTTAAGTATGGGTTTACTTGTTTATACTATACACGTTGTTCAAGGGGATATATCGATCTAAGGAAACGAATGATTTACAACACGTTTGCTACAAAATGCGAAAAAACGGCTCCAAAGCGATACATCTATTTAAAAAGTATAATCTGAACAAATATTAAAGAGAAAATTAAACGTGTCATTCAGGTGAACACAAATTTCATATGTCATAAGTATAAAATTAATATTACCAAAAAAAATTATTACTATACCATTGTATTGACTCATAAGTGATGTGACAGCTAATTAAGATGGAAAGAAAAAACTGGCAAGTACTAAAAGAACTCACACTATCAGGGTCCTGTATATACTTAGGCTTTTATAAACATTTAAGGGTATTTAGCATTTCTATTAAACTATTTACAAATGTTAATTTTTCGCATGGTGCATATTTAAATAATACTATTATCTCCATGTAAATATACAAATATATTGGCTAGTATATATTTCACAGACATAATAAAGATACAATTTATAATACAAAGTTATGTTTACTGTTCATATAAGTCACTTCTATGGAGTTTCCATGAACTTTTTACATACCCAATTACATGACATAAGCTGGTCGAATCTAGTAGAGCTTACTCTCTAGAGAATCTAGTAGAACTAGTAATCTAGTAGAGCTTACTCTCTAGAGAATCTAGTAGAACTCGTAATCTAGTAGAGCTTACTCTCTAGAGAATCTAGTAGAACTCGTAATCTAGTAGAGCTTACTCTCTAGAGAATCTAGTAGAACTCGTAATCTAGTAGAGCTTACTGTCTAGAGAATCTAGTAGAACTCGTAATCTAGTAGAGCTTACTCTCTAGAGAATCTAGTAGAACTCGTAATCTAGTAGAGCTTACTTAGCTGTAATAATTTTCCTTTTAATTTCATTGTATATACTATGATTGTGAATAGTTTCCAAATATTTAAAATTATCGACTTAACTGATTGGCGTTAGGAAACATAATTGTAACAAAAATGACAACGAAATAATTATCTCGATGTTTCATAAATGTTCATCAGTCCCTGTATGGAAAAAATTCATGGCACACCCCCAATATTGTTGAATCACACGTAAAAAAAACACCCCTATATTACACGCAGGTGAGGTACCCAAAAATTTTTTTTCATTTGTATTAATTGTATAGTCCGTCTGCATAAATATAAGTTATATATAATATACCAAGTTTCAGCTTTATAGCACCAATACTCCGCGAGTAAAATGACTGTGATACACAGCGGAAAGGCAGATAGAGGAACGGACAAGTGTTAATGTTCCTAGTTGGGCCACGGAACCCTTAAAAGATGGTGTATCATATCCGTAAAATACGAATTTACGATAATTAGACAAAATTCACAGGACTTTCCCATAACAATTTTAAATTAATTTTATCATTGGAAGAGAGAACATTTTTGAATACAAAACAAGTCCACGTTTTATCTGTTTCTTTTACCCTTAAGTAAATTCAATTTCCATACAAATTTTTATTAAATATTACAAACGATTTTCAATCAATTAAATGACCAAGATAGATCAGTAACCGGTACATAATGTCGTACCTTGTACTTGTTCAATCATAGCAAATATGATCACAGTACTATGTCTCATTACTCTTGTCATTATAGTTGGAGGTAGTTATGACCCTCGGGGTTCGCAGCTGCGAGTTGCGTGTGAGTCACCAAGTATCAATGCAAATTAATCCATAAATTAATCTGTCCATTAATTAGCCTCTGGTAACAAATGGGCATTTGTTAAATTTGTTTCGAGAAGGGATATATTTTAACTACAAACAAAATATTCTCAGTTAAATAAACAAAAAATTCACACACAATCAATTTCTAATTTTTGTCCTTAACTCATAGCAGGAACTTGAAAATTGTCAGCCGTGTCTTTCTGTCTGTTTGTTTTTTATATTTATCAAGAAGAAGTATTTTGAATTAATAAAAATATAAGTTACAAAATTTGACATTCCATTAAATGTAATACAATAGTTTTGTCTCTAGACTCACGCGGAAAAAGAAAACTATGGTGGAGTAATTCTAGAAAATTATTTTAAAAATTAAAATCATAATTTGTAAGATTGAGAAAATAATCCATTTACTACTTAAATATAGCTAGAGATAAGAGTGTGAATATACCTTAATGAGGTGGTTTATCTTTTTTTTTAATGTATTATAATAATCCATTAAAATTTTCAACACACTGGTAACTTATTACTATTTCTCATTTCAATTGAATTTAAAAACTTTTGCATTGATTAATTAATCTACTCTTAGAATAGTTTATAATCAATATCGCATTTTAACTGAAAATATTAAGAGTATTACTATTTAAATACAACTAGAAATCAGGACACTTACTGGTTAAATACAGCTAGAGATAAGAGTGTAAATATACATCAACGAGGTGATTTTTCAATTTTTTTTAAGGTATCATAATAATCGATTAAAATTTTAAAACACAGGTAAACTTTTACTATTTCTCATTTCAATTGAATTTAAAAACTTTTATATTTATTAATTAGTCTACTCTTAGAACAGTTTATAATCAATATCGCATTGTAACTGAAAATATTAAGAGTTTTTTAATATGTAAATAGACGTAGTTATTCATTAATTTAAAATCATGACTTAGAATTAGTTTGGAATATTTCAATAGTTTTAAACTCTTTTTTTATCAATTTTGCCAACTTAATAAAAAATATATTGGGACTTTGACAATTTATTAAACTTATAAATACTGTTATATATTATATTTTTAGAGAATTTTTTTGAGATAGGAAAACAGTTTTTTTTTAATTATGAATCTATTTGTAGCTACAATGGTGTAATTAGTTGGCCGTTGGAATGAAAATAATATCCGATATTCCTTTAACGACTTAGAAAAATAAAACAAAATAGTGAAAAAAATTATTTTTATCTACCCAAATAATCAAACTTAATCGATTGTCTTATGTCAGTGATAAAAAATACAATAATTAAAAACAAAATGACAAAAAACTCAATAATTAATTTCTTATTAGCTTCATTTCAATAATTTTTTAAGCATTTTTTACGACTAATGAAAACTTGTCAATATTTTTCATATAATTTAATTGATAAGCACCGATTCACCATCACATTTCCTCACAATGCCTTTGCGTTTATGCAACGAGCTTTTGTTTTATTAAGCTTAATATGTAGCTAACGCTTCTTCTACCCAGCGGTAAAGTTTCCGTAAAGCTTAGAAAATCAAAGCTCCTGTGCAATACTCGTAAATACGATGTAAAGCTCACTGTTTGCAGCAAGCTTTACACCGTAATGGCTGGAACAATAACTGCTGCATTTGTCCAATAAAATACCATAACGAGTGTTGCCATTTGACGGCGGTTTCTATGCGACTTTCTGCCTTGGATGGTAGGTATACACCGTCCGCATTGCATGCATCCCATGGTCGTTGCGTAATGTGCGGCAGCGCCGGTTGAACCATTCTGTATAATAAAGCTGTAATTAATGAAGTTGCTCCATTAAGGTTTATATTTTGATTTTAGTCCTTTTGTAAGGGTTAAATGTTATCGTAGTATTTGGTGTCGGTTTGTCTAATTATTTCTGAACGGTTTGCAACTCCACCCAGTTGCGAACCATTTAAATTATTTGCAGAATTGAGATATTATCAGTCCTTAAAATATATCGTTGTCGCTTTTGTGTTTTATTTAAGCAAGTTAAGTATCTAAGTAAATAAATGCGAGTTTGTAGAATTTTCACTGACATTATTTTAATCGGTTTTCAATTTATATCTTTTAATGTGTTCAAATCCATTTGAGGTAGACTTAACAGTAAACATTTGCTGGTAATATTTAGTAAATTTTTTTCGTACTATTAAATTTTCAATAAAATATTTAATGGTATTCGATTCATTCGTAAGTTTTTGGTGTTTTTAAAAAAAAGAATATAATATAAAAGAAAGAACGATTTAGAAAAAAAGATCGATTACTTGAATTTGTTAAGACAGATTGAATTAATTGGTAACAAAAGATTGATAACAAAATAAATAGGATTAGTTGAAAAGCTAAAATGTCTCATAAAATACATTTAGTCTAAAAGGGAACTAACTCTTGATTTATATTTTATATCGATGCGTTGCATCAATATCATACTTTATTTCGATAAAAATGCTAATAACTTTAAGAAGTAATCGATAAAAATGCTAATAACTTTAAGAACTTTTTAATTATGTTAATTATTAAACTTCTTTTTGTTGATCAAAATTAATTAAAAATATTTTGTAGAGTGGAAGATTGTTAAAATTCCCTGTTTACAAATAATAAAAAAAATTAATATTACAATTTTGGTCATAAGTTATCGATCTTTTTTTTTAAGTTTTTAAGGGAGTTTAATTACATTGAAATAAAAAGATGAGTAAAAGTTATGGAACTTCTTCTTTCAGACAGAAGGAGTACCTGATAGACGAGAATCTGACTACATTTAGGATCCCAGGGCTAATTCCGGAATCAACCAGTACTTCTAGCCTACCAAACATCCAAGGAGTGGAACCTGAATGAAGATTGGTTGGAAGAATCGTCATCCCATACCAAACCACTCCATCTGTTTCATGTGAACTCAAGTGCATTTCAACCTGAGTTTGAAGACCCCGATCTGTTTGGTGTATGCTTAACAGCTTTTGGAAAACTGGAATTGGCAATAACACTCGTTTACGGAAAAAAATGGGGCTGGAGAAAAACTGAAACATAAGAGTGCACATGCCTGAAGTAGACAATTCAGAACATTATTCTGAATTGCCCTGTAACGAAATGTGACGGGCAAGCGGAAGACTTCAAAACTCTAAAGAAAGAAGCCGGGAAATATTCAAGAAACTGTAAATTTAAATCGTAAGCAATGTATATTTGTGTGTCATACGTTAAATAAGTAATTTTATGAAAAGATATATAATAGGCAAGGTACTTAAATGTTATGCCTCACATTCCAAATCTATTTTAAATCTTGCCACGGAAGGTAGATAGTGTAGCTTACTATCTCAATAACCTTTCCATTCCCACCTTACAGTTACTTCTAACTGAGTCTTAATTAATTGAGGGCCTCCAGTTAGTTACAATCGCGGAGCGAGAGCCCACCTACGTGAATTAATATTGCAACAATCACAGTCGTATCGATAAAGCTTTCATTGTGTAAGTGTCTACTGTCTGCCATTGTGCTAGTCCATTCAGCGGTTCGGAAACTGTTATACTATGTGGGCGGATTAAATTTGCAAGCGGATTCAACTTTTATAGTTTTTTCTTCTGTCAACATGCTGAATTATGTACAAATCCCCACTTACGTTAGAAACTGGAAAATTGATTTGTTGGTTTGTTTGTTTCCTAATAAAATTGTAAATAAGCAATAAGTTGCAACCAAAATTAAACAAGCGTAAAGCTTATATAATGTTAAAATATAGGGATTATATTTCATGTATCTACGTTACTAAACTATGAAAATTAGGTGGGATGTTTATTACTCATTTGCGGCTAAATATTTCTACAGGTTTTCATGAAATTTGGCGTCAGCACAGACAACGAGACTGAATTCAATTTCAGAATAGAGGCTATTTTATAATCCGATAAATAGCATAATTTCTGTAAGAGAAATTGATGTTTTTTTACTCAATAATACAATTTTAATATTCCAACATGTCAATAAATAGCGCAATATGTTTATTAAATCTATTACTCACGTGCTCCGGGTGCTCAAAATCTATATATATTAATTCTGCTACATTAACTAAAAATCCACTCTGTCGAAGTCACCGTCAACAGTTTTTTTTAAATATTGTATGTTCTGATCGATACTCCGAAGAAATAGACTAATTTGTTAAAAGAAGTTAAATATAGTATTTCACATTGCCGTGTGTGGTATACTGCCTTGCTGTACTAACCCAGTCATTGAGGTATTATTTACATAGAGACGCCATACGCGCTCGATACGTGGATAACCGAATTGCGGTCCATTGGCCGCATTTGCATTAGTTATTCGCTAGCATTTGACGCGTCTACAAGTTAGCGATTTTCGTAGATATTAAAAAATGTCAATGTATGCAATAAGATACTGTACAAATCATAATAGAAAAGTGTATGGGAAAAAGCAATGGGAAAAAATAAATTATATTAGTATAATTTTTTATAGTAAAATACTTATATTATTAAATAAAATTTATTATGTTTATTTATTGACAATAACGACCATTTTTCACACTCATGCTGTACTCAACCCTGCCTATATTGGCTGAAGAGCGTGTAAAGGTACAGTGCTAAAAGGTAAACAGCACTTTCTTTTTCGCTTCTCCGTGAGGTTGGACGAGAAATAAAAAGCCTTACCGGAAAAAACCAAAAAAATACGACGATTGCTGGTAAAACTGTCTAATTGAAATTGGCTTCACAATTTCTAAAACACAATTTTTAAATCTATAATAGAACTTTGAGTTATACACGAATATCCATTTGAATCTGATTTGTTCTTCATATCATAAACATTTTTTCATTTATCTTCATTTGGTCATCAAACGATTTTCAAATCCCTCATTTCAATCCTTCATCCTTTTCAATCCCTCATCATTTATCTTCATTTAGTCGTCATCAATTTTCAATCCCTCATTATTTATTTCCATTTGGTCATCATAAATTTTCAATCCCTCTTCCTAAAACATTTAAATGACGAACCATTAAATAAGTTTTAGATATTTTGAATATTTTCAAATTGCAGCAAATATTCATTGGTTATTTCGATACTACGCATCGTATATTGGTGTTTGATGGGTCCAAAATTCCATTGTTACACCATTGATTATTTTCAAGTTTTCACAGCCTCGACTAAGTGACTCATTGTGAATCCTAGTTTGAGAATTGTAGATCTCCAACTCTCGCCTCACCATTGACATCTCGCTGCCGATACCCCGAGCTGCTCAGCGAGTGCAGTCGGTAACACTAATTGCTTTTGTAGGCGATAAGATATCGGAGCATGTGCCCGCGCTCATAACGGGAGCCCTAACAGCCAGCGCGACTTGTATCTCAATTATTTATTACTGACTATTCCCGGGCAGCACTTTACATGGTATATTACCTGGCTGATATGGTTTGAATGGTTTTAATAGAATGAAAGTGAATGACGATAGTGGAAATGGAGATGCGTATGTGTACATAGAGACAATCGACTTAATGGTTTAAATCAGTTCAACTTTAATTAAATTTCTAGATTTAGAAATTAAAAACCTATAGAAAAATGTCACTGAATAAAGTTCTATGGTTGTTTGTATTAGCATTAATCTAATGTACTTTTATTGTACTAATGATCAAAACAGACAATTATAAATACAAATATTAAATTATTAGTCAGCCGATTGTCGATTGTGTGACGTGATTTTTTTATTGAAAAATTATTCACTAAGATACAACGTAATGCATATTAAATGCTAACGAAATGATGTATGTAATTTACCAGCTAAGGCTAGTATTGTATAGTTTTGGAAAGTTTTATTATATAGGCATGTTAGATATCTTGTATGTTAGATGTATTGTACAGTTTTATTACATAGGCATATTAGATATCTGTAATAGTAGCACCTTGCTTATTATAATCAACCATTATTGATTGTTCATTTTATTATCATGCTGACAAGGTTGAAAGATATTTATAAACGTTTAGTAACACAAGTGGGAGTTGCAGTGAATGGGTTCGAGTATACGAGTTGTTTAGATTTTTTAACTTTAATTTCATATTATGATTGCACAACATCACGTTAATTTCACATTTTAACGTTGACAAAAATGTCTATTAATATTCATTTTTTGAATATTTTCCTGTATTTCCGCACTGAATATTTTTCTATAATATTTTTGCATAACATCGCATAAACGAAATGATTTGACGAAAAAAATAGCGAGAAAAAACGGAAAATTTTGTCAATTCACAAAGTTAGTTCAATTTTATTTATCAATTATGCTAATTTTTCCTACATCTTTTGCACAAAAGATCTTATTAATACTGATTACAATGTCAACTTTACTACCATGTTAGTGACTTTGAATAAAATAAAAAATATTTTTATATATACAATAATAATTCACAATGATTTTAAGTAATTTTAGTATTGAAACTTTGCGAGTTCGATTTAAGACAATCCTAATTAATATTATAAACAGATAAGTGGTTTTGCTTGTTTGTTGATTTGTTATTTAATTGTCCTTTAAGGAAAGAACCGATTCTTATCAATCTTTTCCCTCTGGAAGAATACGTAATTGTGATATGAAAAAAGATATACTACCATGTTTATCACACACAGTTCTTAAGAATTAATAAAAAAAATCTTAGCCATTATTAGAGCGCGATGCTGCTAAGTAGACAGCAATAGCATAAATCACGGGCAATAGTTACCAGTTTATGTATCGCCAATATAAAAGAAATTGTTATATTAATAACATTTTAATTTTAATTGTATCTTTAATTAGTTACTCTTTACATTTGTCTAATTATGTATGTTATATACAAAGAATTAAAGATATATTATAGATATATATATATATATAGATAGATAATTAAAGATAAGTTAAAAAGGAGCAGTAGTCACATATAAAGATATTTTAAGGGACATAATTATAATTGTCTGGGCACATTCAGACCCATCAAAAATCAAGGGTATTTAAAGTTATCCATAACTAATAAAAAATCATTTAATTATCTTAGAATATAAGGTTTAACGCATGTTATTTTTTTAAAGTTTTATTTGCAATTTTTCCTTTGCATATTTTTGTCGATTTAACGGGTATTTTAATAATTTGATAATAATTGTAGCTCTAATACATATACAATATTTTAATTATAAATTATGTGAGTTAGTCAAACTTTCCTTTTTTATAGATGATAATCAAACAAAATGAAAAGACATGATTTTATTAAACAGGTATAAAATTATAACAAATATATAAATATTTATAGCCTTCATTTATTTTTCTGTTGAGTAACTGTTAACCATAATTCATTAAAATTAATTCATATTTGCAATTAATAACTAATAAGAATTTAATTATAGTACTGAGTAAACTATTGGTAAACGGTGCATGTGCATTACATAGGCTAATTTGAAAAAAACAAATATAAAATATTCTCATTCGATAACAAGTTGGGTAATTAAGGCGAAGAAATCTGAATGTTATTTAGAAAAGTATTTTATTTTTTATCAAAAATGCTCACAAGACTAAGTTGGTATCTGTTTCAAAAACATTTCATGAACAGAAGTTTTATATATCCAGTACGGTTCTCGTGGTTGAAATGAATCTCTCATTGACCTTACTGCAAACACATATACTTAGCTGTAAAGTACACTGTGTTCTGTAAAGTACCTTACTGCAAACATGTATACTTAGGTGTAAAGTAGACTGTGTTCTGTAAAGTACCTTACTGCAAACACATATACTTAGCTGTAAAGTACACTGTGTTCTGTAAAGTACCTTACTGCAAACATATATACTTAGCTGTAAAGTACACTGTGTTCTGTAAATTACCTTACTGCAAACATATTTACTTAGCTGTAACGTATACTGTGTTCTGTAAAGTACCTTACTGCAAACACATTTATTTAGCTGTAAAGTACCACTGTAGGCTGATATTTTCAATTTGAGTAGTAAAAGGATTTCGGCAAAAAGGATTTCTGAAGGAATCCAAAAGTTGTATGAGTTTGATGAAATTGTTATCGTCTTTATACATTTAAATAAATTGCTTTAAATTATTTCACATAAAATTATAAGAAAAGAATGCGAGATTGATTAACATTTTAATGAAGGCACTATATTCTTAGCATTACTATTATTATATAACCACACTCTAATGCAGAAGCCGAAGTGACTTTCATGGTGGGCCAGAAAAGTGATACTTTTTATCACTTAACATTACGAATTTCAAATAATTCGTAATTCAAATAATTACTTTGTTAGTTTTTCCCTGATTCACTCATGTACAAATAGAAGAATGATGTAACGGTATTTCTTTAGCGTTAATATTTTCCATTTAATAGCGCTAATCCAACTTTCAGCCGAATATGATTCTTTTTTTACAACACAACAATAAGAGAGGATAAAGAATGATTTTTTATAATTGTAAAATTCGTCAGCGTAATTTAAAGTTACAGTAGTTTTATGAACGGAACAGAGACTCAATATACGTATAAAAAACAGTTACCCCAGAATCAGCAGGAAGCAAATTAAGTAATTCTATTCATAAACGTACAAGTACAAATCGTACACGATTTCATTTTATTGTATCATCCGTTTGTATCAATTTATCCAGGACGGCCTCTAATAGACGAAGGCCAAGTCACGCCACCGATCAAATTACTCCCAATCCAGGTAATCTGCAGCCAACATAATCCAATTTTCCAGATCAGCTCCAGCTTCAATATCGCTTATTGTTATCTACTTTGGCTCGTGATTCTCAGGTCGAATTTTACTATTACGATCGGTAGCAGAGCGGAATGGGCTACCGTAAGGCACGTAGCAACCCTTTGATTGACGCCGACCGGCACAATAGAGCTTGTGATCTTTGCCGACCGATCGGATTCACTCGGAATATCGGTTTCGTCGATTGGTTTTTGTATCATTTTCTGTTTTATTTTGATAGGTACGAATGATAGTGTCATGGTTTTATTACGCACAGATGCTTATTTCTATTTATCTACAGTCATTTATCCAAGTTTACTAGATATAGACTACAACACTTACCTGTGCCGACATGCTTCCCTCGTTTTTGTAATTCTCATATATGATTTTACAAATGACTTCTTTTTATAGTTTCTAACATTACTATTCCATAACAGTTATTCAATTTGGTTCACCCGTGTATATTTATGGCTTTCATATTTTCTTTTTTCATTTCCTTCAAAGACTATAAGTCATAAAATATTGAAAACTTTAATGAAATTTGTTTAGTAATATTTACTGTTACGTACTTTATCGTCTGTACATATAATAAAACTATACAATTGATCTATTTATGTATGAAAAGTATTTGTGAGAGGATGGCTTAAGTAACAAAACTAATAACTCAAAAATATTGTTTTTGAATTTTTTGTCTGTTTATCTGCGCATTTCGCAAGAACAGCTTAAAGGATTTCAATGAAGTTTTCTCTAGTAGATTCTGTTGGGAATGAGAAAATATATAGATTCAGTTACATCGTAATCGATCAACTAAAAGGAAGATGTTTAATTTGACATTTCAATACAAAACCCAATTTTACTCTTAATATTTTCTAAAGATTAGGTGAAGAAAGCCGTGGGTATAGCTAGTTTTTAATAACAGAGGAGATAGTATGTATCTCTCTGATGTTTTTAGTATGGAAAACATTTGAACAGTTCTGTCTGTTTTGATCGAGAAACGATTTTTGAAATCCAGATTGCAGATGAAATCAGTTAGTAACATACAATAACATATGACTATCGAATTTACGGTTCTTTTCAATTATTTAACGGACATTTAGAATTCGTTTTCGTTCTTTTATTTTTCAAAAACGTCCTTTGTTCTTCCGGAATTTGTCTACCAAGAAAATACTTTGGTTTGTAAATAATTGTGTAAAGAAGTATTCTGCTGAAATGCCAGGGTCGCCATACTCGTTGTTCTACAGTTGTCATACTTGAATTGGTGGTGCCGACCGTAAGCGAAATCACACGACATAACCATTTCATTGATCTATTTTAAAACCATTATGACTTCTATGGGATAATAATAGAATAGTTCCCCATTGATTTTGGTGCCAGATATTTTAAAGGGTATTTTAGCCTCAATACCACTAGAACTTCGTTCAGCCAATTACTCAGCTGGGTTTATCGTTGTAACGTTAATGTTACAACCATAAACTTTAAAGAACTTGTCAAAATTGAACGGATCAACTACCTTCAGATTTATTTTGTTTCGAAATGATTGATGGCATTAACACACTAACATATTTCACAATTCTAAAACAAATTTCTAAAATTAAAACTATATCCTACAAAGCTTTGAAAACTTATCAGAGTTAAACCTTATTTATGTCAAACTCTCCTCACTGTATATTTTATCAAAATTCGAAAAGAATGGTTCTAATAAACTAATACGTATATTAATATCATTTTTTTTATGTAGACATATTGCCTAATATATCTTTCAGAAGTTTCAGAAAAATAATTCTTTGCCTGCATTTATTAATTCAAGTTAGAATAACGGTATTAAGTAACTATAATAGCAATAACGATATTTAGTAACAATAACAATATTTAGTAAACCGAAATAACGATATTTAGTAACTATAGCAATTTTACATTGAATTAATTAATAAATATGGTTATTTTGTTTTTTTTAAATTGTTTGACATATGTTGGTAAAGAAGTAGTATGTGGGTACATTGTAAAGCGCTTGGGTATCTAACTGACGTTTCACGGAGAAGTGAATATACGAAATATCACTATACATTTTCCATTGATTTTTTGATAGACCTCGATAAGACATCCAACTATATGAGGATCGTGTAAAAAAATCATCAACCTAAGTTAGATGCGTAGTGGAATTTAAAGAAAAGTAATTTTTTCCTTATTTGTATGTAATAATGTAATTTCATATAATTTGTCTACGTTTCCTCGTAAAATTTCCTTAAAATTGGTCTCAATCTGAAACAGCTATAATGCTGTGAAATAAGAGCGGTCTAATGGATAGGACATAACAAAAAAAATTAAAATGATTGAAAGTCATATCTGATACAAAAATAGCTAAATGAAGACATTTTTTTAAAAATTATGGGAGAATATAATTAACTTAAAAAGTCCCGATGTAAACCGATAACAAACATTTTAAATTTTTTGTGGCATTTTACTTGTACTCTCGCTGTTAATTTATTTACATTAAAAAAACTAACTAAATTGAATTTTCCCTTTCATTGAAAAAAAAAATTAACATCCAATTTGTAACATTTGATTTTAGTGCGTGTTAAAAATTAAACTCTTCTTTATTTAAACTTTAAAGAAAATTTACATATTTCAAAAATGTTTTATTGAAAGTTTTCATATCACAGCACTCGTTAAAAATACTATTTCTAAAATTTTCCTTCATTTTTATATTTTTTTCTTTCATTTATAAAAAATATTTTTTTTTCGAACGTTTTGGGCGCGAAGTCTTCATAAACGCAATCGTATCATTACATTTCTGCCTCTATAAGGGAAAAAAGGTAACGGTCACCTATCCCTAACAATTTATTCTTAACACGTGAAGTTCAAAGTATCATTAAATGATGTGTTAATGTTTTCTTGTACTATTTTTAGCTATGACTGAGTGCAACGTACAAACTAATAAATATTTTAAAACTATAATTAATTATACACATAAAATATCGCTGTTATCTCCTAATATCAATGAAGTGTTCATCTTCATAATCCTCTCAAATATGCTTTTGTACCCTGCCTTTAGCAACTCTCAACGTCCACACAGCCATAAACAATCGAAATAATAAATGGCTGTACGCACCGAAGATATTATTTACCGATATGAAACTTATAAACCGAACTCGCGAATTTCTTCAATAGTACCGACTCGACCGACTAACGAATATAGTTAGTCACTCTCAAGATGGCCTCGTCGCGGCGGTCGATATAAAAGCCAGCTAATAATAACTGTAATTAAATATTTCTTAAGTCGTCATTAATCTAATATGAGAGCATTTTGCAATGCGCACGCGCATACATCATCGGGCGAATTCGTGTCCGGTCGGTTACGTTCGGCTGCCTTCGGGCGCTGCCGAGTGTACACGAAGGCGGTGCGCCAATTGTGTAAGGTATTATGCCTAAACGGCTTACGCAGATTGTTGGTTTAAAGTTATAAGGGATTGGAGTTGCTAATATCGGTAAGGCAATGTTTATACTTGTATTGGTTCGTTAATTTATTCAAATAAATTCGGCTATTTAGAAAGCCGATATTAATAATGGCATAATTCTGAACACCTACCAAAATAACCCCTTAAAATGAATGCATACTGCCAAAGAGACACAAAATGCAGTAAGATGTTTGGAAATTTGAGTTTGATGATAATAATTCAAAAAAACCAGCAAGAATGTTTGATTAAACCTATTTGAACAAAAAAAAGAAGGAAAATATTTATCAGAACCTTACGATGATACGTATTCATTATTACTCCGTCGGGACAAAGAGGAATGAAGATAAATCGAATCAAAACTGGAACCATCGAAGTATGGCATCCACCTTGGACCACCGCCGGGACAAACTAAGTCCAGTTCAATTATTGTCGTAATCACCGATTTAATACAAGGGGCAATAAATACAAATAATTTGTGGAGGAGATCATACTATTTTTATTAAGTATGTCAGAAATAAAAAAATATCGAAATTAAAATAGAACTTATTTATACTAAATACTAAATTACACACTGAATATTTGACATGTAAATATCATTTAAATAATATTACCTCAAGATGTATTCCAGATAGTTGTTTTGCACACGGCATACTTACAATTAGTTTATTTTCTATGCATTCTAAGTAGACATGACAAAGCGTGCGCTTATCTTGTCTCTCTGAAATGTATTCCCGAATGGAAATAGGAAAGGTCATTACTCTGCTTGCAGCATACTTATCGCCCAATATTTTCCCAGCTGCAATGGAAAATTTATGTCCTTAATTTCGCTCTTGTTGAGCATTTTATATAATATCCACGTATTTAGTTGTTGCTCCTAAAACGTAAAATGTTTTATCCTTTTAGATGTGCTATGGGTACATACTTTTTCATAAGGTTTATCGTTTGGTCTCTTGTCATTTTTTCCAAGGCAATAAAACGCATTTACTGTATAACTTTTATACTTATCTAATGCCACCTAAACTTCTTGTTCGTATTTATGTGATTTGGAACTCAGAACCACTGGAGTGAATCGACAACAAGATTTAGAGGAAAATTGTTTTTCAATTCTTATATATGCCTGGTGTATTATATAATAATCAACCCATTGCAGGTATCATGGATCAAGATTAATTCATCATTACCCAAGTCTTGGTCTTTTATTATACTTGTTGATATTGCTATCATATATACTTCATTTTCTCTCAAAAACGATCATGAAATATTTTTGTCCTTGTAACATGATTATTCCATTTCATCATAAACCACCACAGAGTTGAAGTATAGCAATAAATATCTCCAGTTCTTCCTCAATCAAACACCAGTTGTCGTCCTGTAATTTTCATCACTTTTCCTTCACAGTATGTATTCCATGATATGTTGATACTCATTGCCTAGATGATATCGCATACTAAAACTTTGCTCATATAATATGTTATAACGACAAATTATTATGGTATATAATAAAATCAAAATAATTTATGCATGAAATAAATATGATATTGAATATGTTTGGCGTTAATTTTGTGAAAATCCATTATTCACAATTAAATGAAACTACGTGATGTAGTATTATTTCTACTTTCTTTAAGTTCTTTACTACGATCTATTAGCAAAGATGACGCTTTGCTAATGGCCCACCTGAAGATATTATAATACAACAAAACCTAGGTCGTTTTAAAGAACTTAAAGAAAGTAGAAATAATAGTACGTAATGTACTGTGTACTATGTAGTTTCATTTTATTGTAAATAAATATGAAGTAAAAAATAATATTACGTAATGTACTATGTACTATGTAGTTTCATTTTATTGTAAATAAATATGAAGTAAAAAATAATATTACGTAATGTACTATGTACTATGTAGTTTCATTTTATTGTAAATAAATATGAAGTAAAAAATAATATTACGTAATGTACTATGTACTATGTAGTTTCATTTTATTGTAAATAAATATGAAGTAAAAAATAATATTACGTAATGTACTATGTACTATGTAGTTTCATTTTATTGTAAATAAATATGAAGTAAAAAATAATATTACGTAATGTACTATGTACTATGTAGTTTCATTTTATTGTAAATATGAAGTAAAAAATAATATTACGTAATGTACTATGTACTATGTAGTTTCATTTTATTGTAAATAAATATGAAGTAAAAAATAATATTACGTAATGTACTATGTACTATGTAGTTTCATTTTATTGTAAATAAATATGAAGTAAAAAATAATATTTCCAGAAAAAATATACATCGAACTAATTAAAATACTCATTTGAAAATATCGAGGTGCGAACGTGAACTTGTCTTCTTTAGTTATTTTTATTAGAATATGAATAGAAAAACTTAAGTACACAAGGATACATAGAGAAAAATTTAAATAACTTCTTTAAAAAATTGAATAAAGACGAAATGCTGGAAAAGTATGTGCTGTAATCACGTCATATTGTATTTGTAAATCTATGGACATTAGCAAAATCCTACCAAATTAACATGTCAGTCGCCTTGAAATGGATTTTCGTTAAAATTGTAAACAAGATTCTTGTAATTTAGACCAAAATCGATTACATATCATTACTTAAAAGTACTTCAGTGCTGTCACGGCGTGAACCCGCTGAGAGAAATGATTTATTTTTTTGCAGCGATTTGATATTTTCACCAATTAAAAATAAAAAATCGAAAGCATGTCGTTTGTACAGACTGTCATCTTTTTCTCATATAAAATCTTTATCTTAAGACGCTCATATATAAAATCCAACTATACGCAAGTTGGAGATGAACTATTGGAGCGCATATCCCAACTATACGAAAGTTGGAGATGGACTAACTATAGAAGTGTGCATTTTAAACAGGATGTTATTTGTTAGTGTATATACCATTCTTCGAAGCGAGAATCTATGTTTAACCATTATGGTTAAAAACGACAGAATATATGGTATGACTTGATAAATTTAAAAAATTAATTTGGAAGATAAAAACAATAAAACATGCGCTGAATTCATCAATGTTTTATGTGCCTGAAATGCTTTAATTTAGGTACAAAAATAAAACGAAGCAATACCATTTTAGTGACACTATACGAAATTCACCGGATTGCGTTTATACAAGAAAATTTATGAAGCGTGCCTATATCGATTATTGAGTTATAGTTTCATTAAAACATCCATTATTAATATTGAAATAATTTTGATTAACTTTAGAAATGTTTTCTCTGGTATAATATATTTTCGTGATATCAATATCATATATATTTCGAAAAGTTTTCGATATATCTATTCGTCTGGCATCTTATTTTTGACGCGAATTCAACGTAATTGAAACGAAACTTTTATGGCGAATTGTTAGTTTAGCTATACTTTTACTTCTCATTTTCAACAATTATTTTTTATCATTATTTCATCATCAAGTTCATCTCCGCATAGAGAAACTACTATGGTATGAAACGATATGTAGAACATACTATATTGTCTCAGTTTACAATTTCCACTTCCTTTACTACTTAATGTTGAACATTTTTAAAGTTCTTTACTTCAAACTGGAAAATAGGACCCTTGTAAGATCACTTATCTTTGTCGCAGTCGATTTTCTCAGAAATTATGCGACGTTAAAACTTTAAATTTGACATACTAATATATCTCATTGACCCATATATATTTTGCTAGTTTACACTTAGTTAACTTTTCAAAAGTATTCATAGAATATATCTCATTGACCCATATATATTTTGCTAGTTTACACTTAGTTAACTTTTCAAAAGTATTCATAGAAGAACAACAGAAGGTAAATAAAGTGTTCAAAATTTATTTTTAAATCTTATGTGCAGTGTATTGTTTCGAAAGGCTATAGGCAAAGGGAAGTACAAATATATTTTTTTATTAATTATTAATTACATATTTAAAAAGACATTCTAAAAAATGCAAAAATCTATCCAGAAAATCGCAGGAAAACGTTAGAGGTTTTTTCGGCACTTTTTGAAATATCCATCATGTTTATATGCACGTGAAAGATATAATGGGCAAGAATATATTTACGTTGTGAAAAATTAATATTTCTAACTCGATTAACAGAAATACTATGTACCCTTAAATGTTAATAAGTGTCTAATTGCGTATGAAGTCCTTGTAGGGCGAGATCTACCCGTACTTGATTATTTTTTTTATTCAATTGTTTAAAAAGTTGAATGAAAACTGGGATAGTGTACAACAGTTTTCCTTCAAACGATAAATAATTTAGTTAACAAAATAATAAGATATACAAAAATTAATTATGCTGATAAAGATATAATTTGAAGCGATACTTAAATACTATAAGTTAGTTATAATATTTATACTAGTATGATATGTTAGTCACAATCTTCAAATAAAATAACTTTCCCAAACTCGTGATAAATTTAGAAATAACTCTTCAGTAAATAGAAGAAGAGATCCATTACATTCTAATAGAAACTAAAGGAAATTTTCAAATATTGCAGAATACCAGTATCGCATTAAATTGTTTTATGTATTTAACAATTTAATTGACTACACAAAATTTATTTCCACCATTGTAAACATCTCTTAATAAACGTACGTATAAGAAAGCTAAGTATACCTTATTTACGACGAGTACTAATTTAAGATAATTTTCTGACACCAGCTTTCCCATATTGTTAGCAGGAAATTAACTGATACGGCGCTTAGCGCTGTTACATTAAACCATAGCGCGGTATTGCGTCTAACTTCATTAAACATGAGTAGGTACGAATATTACATTCATAAATCTGAATAACGTAAAGCGGTATTTACGTTTTATGTAATCTATAAACCTATTTTGTTAGCTATAACGTGGTAATTTTATACTTCCAACTTTAATAACGCATTCTCATTAAACATTTTAACAGCCTTGGTAGTTTTAAATACTGATTACATTAAAGATATTCGGAAGCTTCATGTAGTCTTAAATTTTATTATCTTTATTTACATTAGAAAACAATTAAGCGAATTGATAGATTTATCATTAAATGCGGATAATATCACAAGCATTTTGAAATATCAACCTAGTAAGCAGTTCCTAGTTCGTCGGTCGTTTTACAGGTTTAATACATCAAATGATTTAAAAAACAATGGAATTTTATTCAAAACTGGCTTTTGCGTGTGATTTCGTATGCGAGGATCTCATTATTTTTCCATTAACCAGATAATTCTAAATAACTACACCAAGTCAAAGCTATGTACGTATATATCTTTGACTTTGTAAAGTGTATATATATATATATATATATATATATATATATAT
Organism: Druceiella hillmani; assembly: GCA_039881145.1. Lineage (NCBI taxonomy): Eukaryota > Metazoa > Arthropoda > Insecta > Lepidoptera > Hepialidae > Druceiella > Druceiella hillmani. Next base: position 5,597,309 of record JAYKKI010000047.1, on the reverse strand, counting down.
ATATATATATATATGTATATATATATCATAGCATCTGTGTATTTAAATGTTTTCTTGGATAGTCAAACCCTAGTGATTTTTAAAAAAATGAAAATAATTCTCACGTAACACAATCTAGCGTCATCGTTCGAAAGGTTACGCTTATAATTGACTGTTTAATGTTTATTTTTATCGAACATTATTGTACAGCATGAAGCTGTATCTAAAATTTTTTTTTTATAAAATAGGCATATATGTTCATGCTGACTTTATAAATGTTTCTTTTTTAATAGGTATTAGGATTTAAAAAAAATGTACTACACAACTCTTTTTCTATCGGTAATTAATAAAAAATGTGCTCGCTAAAAATAAATATAATATGTTTCGAAGTATTTTAAGTTTCAGGGATTACAAATTGAGGCTAGCGTGTTATTTGAACACTCCGCAACATATTTTATATTATACAGACTGTGTATATCTTTTTAAATATAAATTTGCTCTTAAACTAGATTTGTCTCCAAAATACTTACCCAAATTGCACATGAATGATATTATGAGCGCTCCTAAAAATAATTCTTGCAAATAGTTTTAATTCATTTTATCTAGGATCCTATGTAGATACAGTTGTTATTTCAAAATTAGCATTTAAATAGAAAGCAGAGACATCCATTTCAAAAAAAATGAGACGTCTTTACTTTGAACAATAAATTTTTCAAAGTATTAGCACTTTTTTAAATGTATAACTTGTGCACTTCGTAAAAAATATACCCTTGGCATTGTCCTGATACAATAATATGAAGATATGTTTTATAATAAAAAGAAAGAAGAATAGAAGGTTAAGAAATACTATAATTGACCAAATAAAAATTAACAAAATTTATCTCCATCAACTAAGTCTATGCACCTTGTTACTGTTTTACTTATATAATTATAAACCCATATATAAAACATTGGTTTAAGATATGACTTTGTTATATTTTTGTCGTTGTAAAAACAATTTTAAACTAAAACTTAAACTGATTTCTTCATTTGGAAAGTATAATTCCACCTAACTTAATGTTGATCGTCTTTACATGTGGAAGACAATTCTGTACGATTCATTCAATTTATTTTTGTTTGTCCCAGGACAGGCTTGTTAAATATTATCTATTTGAAACTAGTTTTATTGAAAAGACAGAATTAAATTTCCGTATAAGTCTTACCGATTGAACACGTAATCTATGCAGAAAGCAAACAATCTTTAATGCGCTAAATACTGTTTGTGGCTCAAATAAAAATGGAAACTACGAGAGAAGAAGTGATTAGTACTCTGCTAACTTGCCTCTACGACGTACATAAAATAATTGGAATTAATATGTCCAACAATAACTTATACTTATGGCCCAACATCAACTTTAACTTATATTTCTACGTAATTCTTACATAATAAAACAACAAAACAAAAAAAATCATAATTTGAATTTAAATTTTCTTGACATTTAGAGAGAGCGATGTTCGGAGCTGCAAGTAATGGATTGGACAGCATACGTCGGAGCTATCCGTCGAAAGAGCCGTCCTCCGGGTTTCAATATCCTATTCCTCATTTGCAATAAAGTTTTGGCAACGCGTTACATTCCATCAGAACTGTACACATGCAATGCTAAAGAATACGCATCCGATTTGCGTTCGGATCTACAACCATCAGTTTCCATAGACATATGGGTCCATGTATATATATCCGTCCGAAATTAGCTATCGTTATCGAAAAGGTTAGTCCTGTGTTCCATGTCGCATCAAAGTGGAAATCTCGTCGGATTATGGGATACTTCATAGACTCAGAAGTGCCATGTGACTTCCTATCATAGCTATTTGCGCTATCTTAGCGAAATATGACTTTTCGATATAAATGTCAATATACTATTTACTTTTAATTGCATAGAATTCTATCGAACCAAAAACAAAAAAAACAGGTCAGAATCTACAGTTAGTAGACTTATGTTTTTTGATTGAATCAAGCCTTCTGGTATTCTTTCATATCTCACTCTTTGCGTCTAAGCAAATATTTTCTTTATTATATTGGTTTTTGGTCTTTTTCAAAGTGATTATTAAGAAATTATGATTGTAAATACATTTATCTCGGTCCCATTATATTAAAAATTGCTCTTAAATAAATATTCTCGAACTACATATTTAATCACGCTTTTCATAAATGTCTATATTTTACGAGATTTTCAAAATTAGATCAGAATGAAACATATATTTATTATGACTATATAAAGATATGTAATTGGCGTGAATATCCTGTGAACAGAAGTTACGTAAATAAAAAAAATTGTGAAACCTCATTTTACAGACGAGTTCTACAAGTATTATTTCTTCGGGTAAAGCTCTCGTTCACATTACAATTGATCAAATGATTTGCTATATTTATTGTTAAAATAATTAAAGACCTAAAGATGACTTCATTGCCAAGTTGTACTCATTGATTTACACTCAATCCATAAAGTTAAACAATGGACGCATCGGTCTGAGATTAGATGAATGACCCTTAATCATTTAATGATATCCCTATGAGTTCATCTGTGCTTCGGAATGGAAGTTTAGTTGGTAATCCCGTCTATTGTCATTAACAGCTCTTATAGAAAATCTAGTCCGAGAAGAATCTAGTTTCTCCCATAGTATACAATTAGGGCTCCGGCGAAATCCGTAAGGCTAGATAGCAAACCCCGATTAAAAATACAGAATAATACTATGTGGGATAATAAATAAAGTCAAAAGGGAAGATTGAATTTTACTTCGCGATAAGTAATTCTAAATTTCTATAAGCGTTTAATAAAATCATGGCTTGAACAATGTAACAACGTATTTACGCGCCGCCCCACTCGACTTATTGCCCACACAACTGCCAAGATCACATCACGAGCTGTGAGCTCGTTAACTCGCAGCCTCTTACCGTAAACATGGTTTCCCAACCGCATTACTTAACAAGTGCAAACTAAATCTCGGATCCCATAACTCACTTACTGATAGCGAAACCCCATTCGCGTTGTCATCGATGACTGCACTGTCCTCGTAGTTGCAAGACCAGGCTGACAGTGAAAATTTATAAATGTTTTATTTATTATAATTGCTTTTTTGTCTTTTATTGAAATGCAAAATAGAATACAAGAGAAAACAAAAGGTTGATGAACACTAATTAAAAATAGTAAATTGAAAATATCATTTATCATTAAACATTTACGCCAAAAAATTACCGATATTAATATTCAAATAAAAACATATTTAGAGAGAAAAACGCACAAATTAGGTATTCAAAACCCAGGTTTAACAAAAATATAAATGTATTTTAATTAAGGCAACTTAAATCTACAAAGCACAGTACATGAAATGAATATATTTGATCCATAACTTAATAATGATATAAACTAATCTTTTCGAGTTAGCAACCGTATCGAATAACAGTTTCCGTCGTAAGAGTGTTTCAATTGGAAGCTGACGCAACAACTTTACGTGGGAACTTTATAAGTTTCATGGTGACACGGCAGTTTTATTTATGTATGTAAGCTTCCTAGTAGTGGGTCCTAGGAACGTACGAGTAATTCACTTTATTAATATACAGGGAGTTCCTCGTAGGTTCCGTGTAATCGTGTAATCAATGGAAAATATCAAAACTATGTATTTTTAAATGCCAGGGGGAAAAAGAAAATGCAAAATTTAATGGTCTGGTTAAGCTTCGTCCATTGACTGAAATTAATATTTAATGGCGAAATTCCTCGAAGAAAATTATGGTGTTAGATACTGACAATTCTAATCGTTTTCACGCAGAAAAAATTATGCTACGTTATACATTTCTGTACCTCCAAACTTTTTCTTCAGGATCCATCCATAATAGTTCTTTAGGTATATAATAATAATGGAAGAAATTATAGCCTAGAGGAATAAGTTGTCTATCTAACCGTAGTCCGTGTTGATGAAGCCGCATAGTTATTAAATTTATGTATAAATTGCATTTTGGATATAAGTATATAATTTGTATAAATTGTATTTCCATATGTATAAATTGTATTTTCTGAAGCTTCTCACAGTGATGATGATATCTTAGGTATCCTTAGGTTGTACTTTTATACTACAAAATATATCAGTGTATTTTAAGCTTAATGTAAACGCTCAAGTTTCTCGTAGAAAAGTGACTCCACATTATACACATTTTTTAAAACTAGACATAGAATAAGTTTGTCATTATGAAATATATAAATTTAATAAAATTGAAAAGAAAATTATTTTTAATTACTGTTTTTTTTTAAATTTATACATTATTTACTCACAATAAAAATTATTTTATTTTAATCCATTTTTATGGATTAAAATACCCCCTTGACGACTTTGGAATTATTAGATTTCAATTTATTCTATGTTATGAACGTGTTTATGATTCGTTTACTAGTTTAAACAATTACAAAAATATTAACAAACCTTCCAATGACTTCGGTTGCAGAACATTATTTTCGGCCACAGAACATTAAAGCTTTCTTGAATAATATGCTTTGACAATCCATTAATATTGGAACAGTATTTTCGAAAAATTAGGTTTTTTTATAAACTTCAGATTTTGGAAATGCATAAATTTAAGGCTGACGTTAAAAACTGTTAGCAGTGGAAACTTATTTTCTCCAATTACAGAATGTATCGAGTATTTACTATCGATTCCCTGAATTACGTAATCAGTTTAATGAACAGGATCTCAAAAATAAAAATAATTTTTTTTTATTTTTAAGTTTTTATAATTAATTTTAAGTTTTAAGTAGTATATCTTCAGGGCTACACTCAAAAATACCCAAAAAATATGTTTTCTCCCCTTATTTCCCAAAGTGCTAAACATAAAATTATGATAAATACGGTTTTTGAGGGGTTTATGGTTGTATGTAAATTAAAATGGTGTTTCTAGATATCATAGTTTTTAATACATGCACTAATATATATATATATATATATATATATATATAAATATATATATATATATATACATACATACATATATATATATATATATATATATATATATATATATATATATATATATATATATATATATAGCTGGGAGACAATTATCTTTAGCGCCATTTAACCGAAACTAGGAAATTCATATTGATAATGACTTTGTTAAGAATAAAGTAATTTCGCTTCAATATAAGTATTAATGTCTCGATGAACAATTCAGATTCGCACATAATCGATTTTTTTTATTTAGTGTAATAAAGTGAAAAAGCATTTAAATTTAAAACACCTTACCTTAATTATAAAAGTAGAGCAAGAAAATCGCTAGCCATTTTTTATATTTTTGATCTCTTCTTATTGAAAACAAATCCCAGCTCAAATACTTTCATAGCACTCTAAAGTTTAGTGTTAAACTATTGTCTCAATTATTCTATCCAATGTTTTTCTAATAAGTATTTTTTAAGCAAGTCCTTTTTAAGTTTAAATTCAATGTAATCGGATATTGAATTCATAACTGAAATAATAAGAAACATCCCCACTTAAATTTTCAAATAAGAAAAATGAAGCTAATATATATGCTTTTCATCTAGTTTTATTTCAATTATTTACTATTTTTCAATAATTATGGGATATAAAAGACCATTTAAGTTTATGATTAATTACCAGTTATGATTAAAAATAACTAATATTTTTTTTCATTTTAAACGAAATATTTCATGCCGAAAACAAAAGAAATTCGGGTTTAAAAACTCTTTGATCAATTAACTTTTAATCGATTGTTTTTCATCGAGTTATTGCTGGTTCATCTATTGTATCGCCGACTTTAAGCCAAATTCACTTTATTCGTCCCTGTGTAATAAATATGACAAAAATTATGGGTAACCGAAAATTTGATATTTTATTAAGGGCATTATCCTTATAGCAAGGGGATATATATATATATATATATATATATATATATATATATATAACAACTAGAACCGGGCATGGCAGACGGCAAACCTTAATTGAAGCAAGAAATGCAACTCATAAAGCATTTCTTTTAAAATAATGTATTAACGTCCATCATCAGTGCGGCGGGTGATCGCTGAGAAACCTCAATGCGTTCCTTACCTGTCCACACTCGGCTCTTCACTACCTCGTTCCACTCGAGTCGAGATTATTTTTATTTGTCAGTGAACTGTTATATTGAAAGTAAACTCCGTATAATCGATCTCGTATATTGGGAATCCCCATACTATCCAAGAAATCATAGCTCAGTTTACTTATTACAAATTAGCTCGGTTTTACAAATTAACTCAGTTTACTTATTAAAAATTAGCTCAGGTTTACAAATTAGCTTAGTTTATTTAATAAATCAGCTCAGTTTACTTATTACAAATTAGCTCAGTTCACTTACTAACAAGTAGCTCAGCTTTCTTAAAAAATGAGTTCAGTTTCTTAATACAAATTAGCTTCGTTTTACAAATCAGCTCAGTTTTGCAATTAGTTCAGTTTATTTTTATAAATTAGCTCAGTTTACTTAACAAATTAGCTTATCTTTACAAATTAGCTCAGTTTATTTGAAAATTAGCTCAATTTACTTAACATAAATACATTAGATGTTATTGTATTTGGAGAACCATGAAACCAAAATTACTCGAAACTTCTTTATACCTGATCAAGTATACACGCAAGAATAACAGGTTTCAACTTCCTTGAATTCGATTAACTGGCCTCCACTGGAGTTACACTGTTGATGATACCGCTTGCAATTTTTTTTAAATTTGTAATTGTATATTTATCATTTCTTTAACAATTCCGTTCTTTTCTGAATATATATATAAATATATATATATATATATATATATATATATATATATATAGTTTACAAATGTATAATTCCTATAATTTAATTTTTTAAATCAATCGAAATCCTATTTGGCAGCCCGAGGTAAACGGATTAGTCGTTGATTCTTCGGTGGGATGCACTCTTTAAGACGTCTCCAAAAGTTCAATCCCTTTCTAGACTATAGAAATACTTCCTACCTTAACAATTAATTAACAATTTAGAGAACTTTAAAATTTACGTATACGTCACGTATTTAGCCTCAAAAGATATGTTCACATATCTGAGTTTAGATCTCGGCTTAAATGGACGGCTATCCATGTTCAGCACAGCTTCCATATTCATTACTTTGTAACATTTAAATAACCCACGTCGGGCTTTTTACTTCGGTGACAGATTTTAAAATCGTCTGCCCATGGCCTAGATTTACGTTCTGAAACTTACAAATGCTTTTAATTTCTAAAAATCTTTCGTCCTTTTATGAATATGCCTTTACTGTTTAGGCTACCAAATTATGGAATTCATTGTATCCCCACCATATATACACGCTTTAAAAAGCCTTTCTTAACTTGAACCGTACCATTTTCCGTTTGTTCACTTCATTTGCATTCATCATCTTTCTTTTCTACCTGCATGTTATTTTTTTTAAATTTATTTAAAGCAGTTAATTTTTTGTTTAAATTATCATAATATAATATTTTGCAGCCCACCTCTGAACCAGCTACTTTACCTCTGAACTAAACATTTGTTAGTTATTGGTAGATATTGGTAGATTTTGCAGCAATAAGTCCGTTAAATATACATATATTATGTTAAATACTAATGAATAAATAAATATATGGTCTAATTAACAGAAAAAAAAAGATTATAACAGAAAATTTTTAAAAACTCGTGTCGAAATCCCTTCCTTATATCAGAAGATAGGTATGTCATACTTATGGCGATTATGTAAACAGGTAGACGTTTTTACCCGTATATGTTTTACTATGGGAAATCCTCTACTCTCTCTTTAATCGTGATATCTTAATAAAAAAAGTAATCAAACGACTACTTACAACATCAACTAAATATTGCAAATTCAATCTAAATTACGATACAAAGTGTCTATTATGACTTTGTTGGTAACAAGTTAACGTTACATCGGCTAAATATTCTTGAAAACTTTAACTATGCAATAGACAAATATTAAATTTTAGCTATTTTTTAATATATTTATATCAATAGCGTGACATTCCTTAATTTCAATATCGAAATTATTTCTAGAAGATGACTTTCAAAAAATGTTCGTGGTGCATTAAAAAAACATTAAAACCGTTTCGATTCTTTGACACTTGTAAGTAAATACGGAAGTTATTATGTTATTCCAAACGTCCATACATTACTCATACCTTTGTAAATAAAAATGTTAATAATGTCTTTTTTAAATTTTTACCGATACTACTTCACATAACACATAATCGAACGAGACCCTAAAAGCTGACCTGAACGCACACACCGCGCCGCTGCCACTCTGAGCTTCGAGCTTATCAAACTAAATATTTAAATTGCAACGAAAGCTCCATTACGGGAAGCCGGCCGCGCCGCTGCTGACAGCTCTAAGTGCCTCGAAAGCCTTTAGCGCTCGGAGGCCTACGTCGAATGATGGGACCATGGGAATATATGGGCTGAGGGTTAAATGGTGTTTGGCGACTGGTAATAGACGTCAGTTTGTTATTAAATTAACACTGCACATATAAGTTCACATAATTTTATTTTTAACCACTTAGACATATTTATGAAACAAAGTACAGTGTCACAGCATACCAAGTTTTAATAAAAAGAATTTACAAAAAAATTGAACTGACTTTAAATAACCACCGAACCAGAAACGCAGTGGAAAGTATAAAATAATTAAAACACGAGCACTTAATTGAAGCTTTTTGTGGTACCACATCGTTTCCTAACATAAATAAGTTTGTAAAATACTGTTATTGTTAGATTTTTTTACCACTTATACAGCAGTAGCAGTGTTTTCAAAATATATTTATGTTCGGAAACGATGTGGTACCACACATTGTACCGCAAAATTTCCTAGTAAGTACTTGTATTTTCATTACTTTACACTTATCAGTGCTTTTCTCTTTTGATGGTTATTTGAAATATTTGAAAATTTTGATGCCAATTATATCCCATTTTGCACAAAACATCACAAAATTGTAATGAATTCAATATTAATAATATCTAATTTATTGAAATCGGAACAAACGTTTACGGAATTTAATGCATTTAAATATATTCATATGTACCTACACACATACATGCATGAAAACGTACAATCATTATGCATACATACATATGGACATATAAATGACATTCCCTCTTTTGGCTTCCCCGTAGTCAGTGTTTCAAACGTATATATGCCTGCATATTCTATGTGTATCTACATACTAATATTCTAGTTGTTTAGTATATAATTGTATATACTTATTTACGTACTAATATATTAGTTGCTTCATGCCTTTGTATGTATCTATGCATACTTACTTATGAATTTATTTTGTTATTTTCTTGCTTAGGTCAAGATAAATGAAACATGACCAAACTCGATTAGTTGGTTCCTCTTCAGTGAAGAGCTCCTATCACCACTTCCGGTTCTATCATATTACACCGATATTGCTAAAGGGCAGTTTTATTTCGTCCTTAATTGTGTTAAACCTTAGAAATTTTATTTTAAGATTGTAGTTACCATTTCATCTGTGTTATTCTATGTGGAGGAATTATATAAAACACCTTGAGAACTGAGAACTTATTTCTTTTTGAAGTCTGCTGAAAAAAATCAATAGATAGACAGTGTCAAACTTTCAATGGATGTTATTTTCAAAAATAATACCATATACCAAGAATTTAGTAACTTTGTAATTCAAATGTAAAAAACTATTTGTTGTTATATCATTTGCTATTGCCGTAAGAGTTTAATATTATAATAAATCTAAATCGAGCCCCATGGAAAACATGTGAAATTTTCTAATAAGTTCATATATTTTCCATGGGGCTCGATCTAGATTTATGATATTCTAACAATTCTCTAATAAGTTTTAACAAATAAACATAAAAAGTGTATCCAAGACAAATACATTCAATAAGCTTGCACTTAGCAATTTTATTTAGCCATAAAAGAGCAGGTAAAAATTCACGTTGCCAAATTTTGTTTATCCCTTGGTTATTGAGAAAAATAAACACCCCTAGAATTCTCTATAAAAATCAAAATACAAATATAGGATTTTTAGATAGGGAAACATGGGGAAACATCTTGAAGTGATAAGTCAAAAGTATGCTAAAATTACTGGCATTTTGCAACAAGGTCAATTTAATAGATCGCTTGTTCCTAATAAATTATGTTTACATTTAGGATAAAATTGTGGTTCAATAAAATATAATCAAGAATATAATACTATGCAAAATAAATATTTTATGTACTTAACACAAAAGGGATTATTGCATTAAAGCAATTTTATTTTTACTAAACCATGGTATAAAAGTTCTAGAAGAGAAATAATTTTTTGGAGCATTTACACTTTCACCAATTTTGAGACTACAATATATGTAACAAAATACTTTTTTTCAAGAACTGAAAAAAATATATATTTATCGAATAAGTATTACATAACGCATTTTTAATAAGTTTAATTTATAACCAATAATATTTAGAGTATTAAAAAAATTCTTTCTACTAAATTCCAAAACACGTGCTAAAAATAAATACGTTTGTAGTTAGCAAAACTATAATATATGTGCAGTAGGATATGAATTTAACACTTTATATATCATTGGATCATGGGATCAAATTTCCGGGTATACGAAAAAATGAAATTATTTGAATTTCTAAAAACTCATAAATCACTTAAGCCAAAAATATTGAGAAAGGAAAAAGTGAGTTAATTTTTATTAGTCAAAAAACACATAAAAGCAAAATAATAATCATCGATAAAACGGAAAGGTACAAAAAGTTAGGTAAAAAATAATATTTCAAAATAAGAAAACATAGACTAAATTCAAAGTAATTAAAGTTTTAGTTTAAGAACAAAGAAAAAAAATAAAATAATGTGCGCAATCTGATGAAAACAATTTATATAGGTGAAATTTGATAAAATAAAAAAAATAAAGAAACTTAAAAGTAATCGCCAATAAAATTGAAAGAAACTAAAGAAACCGATGAACATACATAAAATTAATTGAAACCTGCCAAACAAATTGAAAGATGACTTATAATTTGAATGAATTTTAAGAAATCGCAAGAATTTAAAAATAATTTTATGAAACTTAAACAATCAAAAGAACAAAGTCAGATGAACTTGAAAGAATAAAACTAGAAAGACATAGCTCTCCGTTAATGCCTCTTATTTTACCAACAATGAGAAATGGAATAATTATAGAGCAATTGCAGTAGCAAGAATATAGGGATAATTATAGAATAGCTCTTTTTATAACATTAGTCAGAGATAAAATTTTTACTCATTAATTTCTAATAGTCATACTACACATACGTATTTATGTTTTATATCAAACCTTTGAATTAAAAATATAACACAGGACTTGCTAGTAACAAGATAGTAACAAAAAACATATAATTTTCTTCATTTAATCACATCCTTACAGTGAATAATTCAAAAACGGTTTATTAATTTTTAATACAGTTGGAGAATGACTCGTCCTTTCCATTATTTTAGTCGTTTTTATTCGGCGTCAAACTTATTTGGTGGGCGAATTGGTCCAGAAAAGGAAAATTCTGGAGCTGATAAAAACTGCCAACATCTTTGCAGCCAAAATAGGTCCACTAATAGTTTCAAAGGTTACCTGAAACTTCTGTTATAGGAATCAAATATACTTATACAGAAATAAATTCACAAGATAATACCAATACATTATGCGAAAATTCCGAAATCAATTTCTTTAAAGTTCTGTCACAGGTTGTATGAATATTTGCTTTCTGTTTTTTTTTTTAATTCAAGAAGATGAAAAGATACAATTTCTTGATTTTAGTTTAGCCTTTGATTCCGATAAGGTCAGATTCCGAGTCCGATAAGGGTACATACCGATAAGGATAAACGTCATTCCCCTTTTGCATTACACATTATTCGTTTTTAAAAAACTGTGGGTTTCCTGAATGCCCGATAATTTTGAACACCTTCCGATAGTAAATTAAGACTAGCAGCCAAAATAATATATGGTTCTACATTGAATTATGAATAGTTAGTCGACAAATCGGAAAACTTTATAATAAATAAAATTTACCGATTGGTCGATTTTATTTCTTTAAAGCACATCAACGAACCTGATATGGGTACTTTGGGAAATTAAATTAGAAAAAAAACCAGGTGTTTTTCTGATTAGCTTTATCATCACCTAATATTAGGTTGGCTACTTATAAACTCGCCATCTCTGTACACAAACTTTTCAACTTTTTATATGTAGTCAATAAAATCAATCGTTGATTATATAAGCACCGTTAATATCTAACACTTGTTACCAACGTGTAGACAGAGCTAAAGTTCCGCCCTTGTAGAAATCTTCAGGCATTTGACTGAAAAATTGGTTAAGTTCGATTTTCATATGACATTCGTCTTTAAATTTTCTATCACGTAAATTATCAAATGGAGAGAAAAACAAATGGTAATTTGAAGGCGAAAGTTCTGGAGAGCACGGTGGGTGAAGTAACATACTCCATCCAAGTGAAAGTAGTTTTTCACGCTTTAGTTTTTCAACGTGGGATCGAACATTGTCATGTAAAAAATAAACTTTGCTTTGATTTGAAGGAAGTTTCGTTATTCGATTGTCTTATATTGTTTTTTAAATAGTTCACAATAAATCTTAGCTGTAATTGTACTGTTAGCTTGAAATAATTCCCTGTGAACAACTCAATGAATAACTCCATTTATTCCCCGCCATGCACTCAAAAGCATCTTTCGTGCAATATTATATTTTGGTACACCTTTTTCTCTAGCTCCTAGCCACTGGCGTTCACGCTAAAAATTTAAATAAGCCACCCACTTTTCATCTACTGTAACAAGATACTTTCGCCTTTCGTTGGTGCGATTGGAACTCAGTAGCACCAAGCACATATTATCTGTCTTCTGAAGTTGAAAGGGCGTTAGCTCATGTGATGACCAAACGGAAATTTCCGCTTCTTTCTCAAAGCATGTCGTAAATTTTCCATTACAGTATAAGAGCATGAAAATATCTCTGGCAAACAACGCGAATTTAAATTTGTATCTGTTTCAATAAGGCTTCTAAATTTTTCTAAATTAATTGTAGGAGGTCGCTTTGAGTAAGATTTATCGGATAGGTCAAACTTCTCTCGTTTGAATCTTTGGAACCATTGCTTGGCTGTATCGTAAGAGGGCATATCTTCATCCATCGTTGTGCATATGTTGCGTGATGCTTTGCTGGTTTTTCGTCCCAAACGACATTCGTAAAGAAAGTGTCCTCTAAATTCACTTCGAAATACTTCCATTTTTAATTCATTCTTTACTCGCCGATTACTCAACTGCGAATTGATTGGAAGTTGGAATGCCGCACTTTTTACAATCCTACAAGAAATATTCTAGAACCTTCTATAATATTCCATACATCGACCGAAAAATGTGGCGGATTTATAAGTTGCCACCCTAATATTAATGACGTGTTCACTTCCTTCATTTTCTAATATTTATTCTTGAAGATACTTGCAATAATTATTCAATCTAAACTAACTGATTTAACATATATGTGACCTGCCATATTTTTTCTAATCAATAACCCTCTAATATTATTTGAACAGGATTCTCTTGATTCAGTTCTCATATTAAATTATATGTAAGTGATATATAATTTAAGTCTTATTAATATTTCTATTTTTTTATTATGAAAGATCGGCCAAGACAGGTCTGAATCGCACATTAACATGTCATGCCATTAATTGATCAACTTGATTTTATGGCTCATCAAGAATAATTTAATCTTACCCACAATTTTTTTTATTGTAACTAGAAGTTTGCCCAGACTTTTATGTAATTCTCAGAATTATAAATGTCAGACACATGGTTTTATTTTCACCGTCATCTTTATATCACAGTTATCTATTTACACGAAAAAATTTATAATTTTGATTCTTCATCATCGGAGATAAGGAAGAGGGAGGGTACATATTTTTCGAGTACATATTTCCTATTTTATTAAAAACTATATTACGTAAGATAAAAAATTAATATTGTTTTAAAATTTGCTAGGAATGACTCTCGTATAACACCTCTGTTTATTCAACAAATTTTGACCTTATTTTTCTATAAAAGAAAGAAAAACTAAGTGCGAATTAGAAATTAATATAACTGCGGTAAATTGTAACTATGACATTGTATATAATTTATACTCGTATATTTCCAAATCGATGACATCTGTGATTTATAAGAAAAATAAGCTTCACTTGCGGATAGACAGACGGAACAATAGATAACGAAGGCTCATGATAAAGGTTCTTTTTGTCATTTTCGTGGTAAACCCTTAAAATCCCTTTATTCTTTACGTATATACTACCCTTGTTTTTCCTCATGTATGCGTTCAGAGATTTATTTCAAATTTGAGACCACATCTCAACTTCCTTCCATCTTCTCAATTTTCTTTCCAAAGTTTTTTTGTGTAATTACGGTTATTTCATCTACCCAATATTACATTTTTTTCGAAGCATTATTACTAATGCTGATAATTCCATTTGTATTGCTACTTGTAACAAGCAGAGTATTTAATAGTACGAAGCTACTTATAACAAGCAGAGTATTTAATTGTACGTATTAATACGTACAATTAAATACTCGTAAAATACGTACAATTAAATACTCGTAAAATACGTACAATTAAATTAAATACGTATAATTAAATTAAACTCGTACAATACGTACAATTTAATTGTATGAAGCTACTTGTAACAAGCAGAATATTTAATTGTGTAAGCAGAGTATTTAATTGTACGAAGCTACTTGTAACAAGCGGAGTATTTACTTGTAACAAGCAGAGTAATTAAAATTAAATTATTAAATAAAATAAAATAACGTTAGATCAGATTTACAATATATTTAAATCACTTGTAATATTTACAAAAGCATTTATACATACATAATTATTTATTGTACTGAAATTGTCATTTACATAATAAAATTTTATTAATATACTGAAGGAAATTATTATTACAATTTCTGGATTTCCTTATATCTTACAACTATACGATGGAAAAATGTGGAATAAATTGAATCACATCTAACTGAAAACTTCTATTATAAGTAAGGAACTTCTATTCATTAACACCGTCCTAGCTACACATTAAACACATGTTGTACGGAAGTAGCACACCAAAAAATTGTTATAAACAAGTGTTATTATATTTACAAAAAGTAATTTATTTCTATTTCCAAAAAAAATTATAATTTCTATGTTTTCAAAGTACTTAAAACACTCGAATAACCTAAATAAATTTAAACTAATTCAACTGATATAGTCTACAAACTTCGAAACACACAAACGTCAACAACTTTATTCATAATAAATACAGAAGATACGACATTCTAAATAGAAAACCTAATTAAAAACCAGCATTCAAATAGTGTTACAAGAAATAGTTAATTTTTAATTTAAAAGACATTAAGTTAAATTTTTGAGTGTATAAACCTCAATTACATTGAAAAATTACAAAAATTTAATAACGAGTTGATGTAGATATAGCCCTTGCACCTTACATCAATAATTTTCGATATTCAGTAAAGCTTTTAAAGTAATCTTCGAGTGATTAATAATTGACTTAAATTTAGGCTTTTAGATTAGTAAATACGTAAATTATAATAACAATTTTAAAAAAATTGAATTTAGGATGCTATATGCAAGTACCATACTGTAATAGTTGGAAGAAAACTTGGGATAAACTTGAGAAATTTTAGAGATTCTAAATATTTCTAGTTTTCTTAAATAAGTTTTCATTCGGGTAAATCAAAAACTCTCATTTTCTTAAATCAAAAACTGTTTCGATCGGTCTTCGGATTGGAAATTTAATCCATAAAAAGTATAAATAAATTAATAAAAATGATTAAATACCGTATTTTCGTCAATCTTTAAGTTTTATAAAGTACTAGTTTCTCTGGTAACTTTATCCGCGTAGAATATTGAGATAAAGTAAGACATTAATCGACCAGCATTTAAAATGTATTCTTCAAACTTCATACTTCAAAACTAATAGTGTTATTATTAAGATAAAAATTATAATAAATGTGTAAATATATTTATTTTGCCTTTAAACGCAAAGGTAAAAATATTAAAAAAAATTGTGATGGGTATCTGACACAAATACTCCTAACATCACATAATAAAATATAAACAAAATATTGAAAAAAAAATGTAAATTTGTGAGTTTGCTACAGGTAGTATATTAAACTTCTGAACATCTTTCAACAATTTTTCTCTCTTGAATTTTTTTATTCTAAATTTATTTATAGTTAAAAAAGGACAATAAGAGAAACTAATAATCGTATAAACTTCCACCATTGCTAAGATATGACAGAGATAAACATTGATGCAGAAAATGCGAGAGAGAAACAATACAAACGTGATGGAGAAATTGCGAGAGAGAAATAATAGGAGTGATGCAGAAAATTCGAGAGAGAAACAATAAGAGAAACGAATAATCGTATAAAGTGTCACCATTGCTAAGATATGACGGAGATAAACAATGATGCAGAAAATGCGAGAGAGAAACAATAAAAGAAACTAATAATCGTATAAAGTGTCACCATTGCTAACATATGACAGAGATAAACAATGACGCAGAAAATGCGAGAGAGAAACAATACAGACGAGTATCATAGCAGGGTGGTTGGAACGGAATTATGGTTACCACTCTACCACGTGTCATTCGTTTTAAAACATCCGTTGCACTCGTTTACTGATATTGTTTCTATTAGTGATTTCAACTAATATTATCCTTTCTGCAGGTTGAAAGAATTCGTTGTTTTTTGTTTTGTTGCGATTTTCCTTTTTTACTTCCTTAAAAGGGTTCTTTCACACGATATTATTTTAAAAAGTAATAATTTAGTGCACTTTCTACTATAGAAAATTTACAAGCTTCAATTAATTTTTTTAAACTTATAACATTATTATTGTCTTCGGTAGATAATCATTTTAAAAAAAACTGCTCGCAAACAATTAGAATAACAAACGTACAACTCGTGAAGATGCGAGCAGGTTGCTAGTCATATAATAGAAAAATTGATAATTATTAACACATTCCCCAAATCCCATGTTTTTAAAGTTAGTAACTGAAGTCGTCTTCCTACTATTATCAGATCAAATCCAGATGATGAAGGCACTTTCTTCTCCCATAAGACTAGAAGTCTTTTATCGCATGACTTCACTTTCTTAACATGTTTTGCCACACCATCCTAAATTCATAAATACTCAGTAATAAAACCAGTTTAACTTCAATATAAATACTTTCTTTAATTCATTTCACATCATTCGTTGCCCCTGAGACTTGTCTGTTAAAAAATATAGAATATATAATCAACTTACCACGTAGGCAAAACATCGTAATACAGCGTGAACAATACGAGACCAAAGAAAAGTACATCATGTCTGATTAAAAACACCATCAAATTTTGAAACTTTTATAATACAAATAGATGAAATAAAGAGTAGAAAATATTGAGACTAAAAACAATCAATGTTTGATATAATTTGTAGTCGACAAAACCAAGAATTTGAATGAAGTGTCTCCTCAGTCAAATATCATCGATAATTACAATTGGGATATCTCCAATCCACAGCTTATTTTTTATCATTATATGTAATAAGCATACTTTCACACACTTTTGCCTAAATTCTTTCAAAAAGTCCTGCTTTATTCGATAATTTAATGTTTTACCAGCTGCTAGGTTATTGTCGGCTTTCTTTAACAATTTCACTACTTTCAGCACAAATTTGCTTTAAATAAGTTCAATATTTAGATGTATTTACTAAGTGCTAAGTATGTTGATAATTATTTCAAAGAATATATTGGTACATAAGTTTTAGGTCCAACCCATTAATTGAAATTTTATAAATATCGAAAGTCGCAATTTAAATGAATTAGTTCGATTAAGTCCAAAGTCCAAAGAACTATGGGAGGTTAAATGTGGAAAAAAATTATAACCATTTTCCCAAAACAATATATATATATATATATATATATATATATATATATATATAAATATATATATATACATAAACATGGTGAAACATATTTCAAATCTATTTAAAACATCTAAAAGGGAATATTCGACAGTTTGAATTTATAATTATTATTCATATGGTTTTCTATTCTACATATGTGCAGAATTGTGCATTTTAATTTAGACCGAAAACTCATGTGGTAAAAAAAAATTTAATTAATAAAAAAAATCACTAAATATTCAATGAGTTTGATTAATACGATGCTTTACTATCCAACTTAAATACCATACAAAAAACTGAAAATTTTCAAATTGTTACAAAAATCGGTTAAAATTTCGATCAATTTGTATTGAAATATGAAAAGCTTTCAAAAAAAGTTTCTTAAATGATTTGAAAGAATAAGTAAAATCTTTTTCAACAAGAGTAACAAGCGGAAAACATTTATTCTACTCAATATACATCCAACTTACATGATAAGAAATCTAATTAGCTTAGGTCTTTGAGGAAACTATTTATACTTAGTTTAACCTATTATAGGAAGTATTTCAAATCCAAAGTTTGTGCCTCTGGCAGGCACACCTTACCGCCTAACATTTTGTGTTATACTGAAAAACCCACACAAATTTCGTATTAAATCGTTTATTAAAACCTTATATTTAATTGAATATAATATCGTGTTTCAGTTATAATTTACGTAAATAAAAAATGTGCCGATGAAATAAGTTGTCGACTTTTTAACACACGACACACTTTTTTATGAATATCTCTAATTTAAAATCAAATACAGAAAGTTTGGCGAAGCTTACACCACGTTTTAATTTAAAATATATTCCTAAATGTCTTAAATTCAAGTTAAAATAATATTTTTATGGATATTTATTCGTTTGTCAACCGAAAAAATAGAGTAAGGATATTTATTCCAATTAACTTTCGTTAAAAATGTATAACTCTTAGTACAGTATTTCTAAATATATACAGATGAAAACTTAATGAAAATGGCGAAAAAAGGGACATACGCATTTAAATTGAGAATAAAATATCTACTTATCATTAGCATTACATTTTCTTCCGTTAATCTAGGGCGAGAGATGATGTAGAAAATTATCAAGTCCCTTTTTATCAAATTCTGGTTTTTATCAAAAGTTGGTGTGAAACATCTACGGCGCGTTTGGATGGGACTAAAAATGTACTGATGGCGCATTGCGACTTGCCATTCGACTAGCTACGCGTCTTGTCGGCTTTTTTCTACTTAATTCGGTCAGCTTTTCGTATTATCGGTTAACAGTATTATAAAATTAAAAATATATTTTCAATAGATTGTTAAGAAATGTTTCTGTAATAAATAATTTCATAAAAATTAAATACTAAAATTAAATATATATTTTATTATTGACAACTACCTAAATATTTATTTTTGTTGTTCTCAATTCATTCAAATAAAAATATAAAAAAATTAAATGTTTCACATCTGCCAAGCGTCCCATAGAGACTAAAAATTTTTTTAGAGTATCGTTTTTCACAGTTTACATGCGCTAAATAAGTTCATACAAACAAACTAATTGACTAGCTTTTGGTAAATTAACTAATATAAAAAAAGATATCAAAATTATTATCAAAAATCCGCATCAGTATTAGATTTATATAACTTCGAAGTGCCATAAAGCCAACTCTAGCAGTCAAGATAATTTAATTTATTTTGAAACTTATTTAATATGCATGTAGTACTAAATAAAATGAGTACATTAAAGTAATAATATAAAGATGAAATCGCTCGAATATTTCCAAATTATACCAACTAATTTTTTTCCATAATTAAAATATATATTTTTGGTAAAGCGAATGCAAAATTTTGTGGCATACTTCTGGGCTGCATTTCTTTATGTTGGTAGACTTATTGAATTTTAATCGTATATCTCCTTAATATTCGTTAAGATGAAGAAATTTTGTCAGCTTACAGGAGGAATATGACAAGACGATACGATATATCCAATAGCGATTGGAAAGATTTTTTAAGTTTTTTAAACTAATGGGGTAATAACGGTATTAATATTGCCTAAGAACAATTTGGGCACCAATTCTTTCTGATTTGTGACAATGTTAGCGATACGCTCACTGCTTATTGAGGAAATGAAGTGTGTGACCACTAAAATAAATCTGGAGATAAACAATGAGATACCTAAGATCGAGACTGAAATTCACAATTCTCGAAATAAGCAATAACCATATATCAGTTGAAATCGACCATTTTATATATTTTTGAAACAAATGACTTCCATAAATAAAACAATTTTAGAAGAAAAGGGTAGCATAACCTTGAGTAGTTTTTAGAGCTAAAAGTGGAGGAAGCAATTATATGATTCAAAAAGCTCTTACAGCACCTAAACAATAGCTTTTGAATACGGTGTCCTTTCAGTATTCACACATGAAATGAAAGCTATAAGGAATATCTCAAAGTATAATTCCCAGAGTTACATTGTTAAACCACAAAAGAAATAAATAGGGTGAAAAAAGTAGAAATCATACAAGCAAGGAAATGGAAATGAGAAAACTAATTGGTTACAAAAGAAAAATGTTTAGATGGAGTCCACAAGCGAACAGAAGTAGAATCGTCCAGGTAGTGAGTCAATAATATAAGATTTTGGAAAAATACGATTGAAGATTGCCCTTATCAGTTAGGGAATGGAACCCACTGCAAGTAAAGTAAGTGTCAAAAAACACCAATCAAAACTTGATTACTCGCTACAAAACAAAATTAATGGTTTTCAAATTGTGTCCTGTTTTGTTATTAATTTTTTTTTCTAATAAGGAGCTTCGTTAATTAAAAATATTTTTCTTGCATCTTTAGCTGTACATTAATGCCTTAATTAATGGGCCCTATCAATTATTATTGATTCTATTTTCAACTCCAAGATACACCTATGTTTCTGGATGTAGGCGGCGGTTTAAGTGGGTAGACACACTTGATTGGCACAATCTACATTTTCTCCGTCTTCTTTATAATATATCTATCAATTCTCGGTCGTCCTAAAACCATCTATTATGAGTGTCCATGGTCTCAAATTACTGAGAGTTTCTTAATATATGTCATTCCCAGTTGTAATCTTATACATACTTTCCTTCTTTCTTTTTCAATGTATAGTTTAAATACATATATTGACTTATCTCATTTTTTCACAACACATTGTAGTCTTCAAAGTTACTATGTGCTTTAACTAATAACATTTAGGCTAACCGTTAGAGATTGTACTTTAAGTGATATGTGCGTTGAATCTGTTGTCGGTATATAGGAAACTTTATAAACCTAAACATCCATAGATCGGAACATATATAATGATCAATTTTCAATTTGCTTTATATAAAGAACCATGTCATCTTTCAAAGAACCCTTTTTTATGAAATGTGATAAAAAAATCAACTTTGGTCATGTTATTGTAACTAACATAAATTATAATTGTCGTAATATTACGTTGTTATCACAAATTTTAATTCAATTAATCTTACAAGTTTACTCGTTGCGAATAAACATATGATTTGTATGTTGAATTTCTTCAAACACATGAAACGTATTGTCCTGAAGAAACTAAGTAATTTGTTAGTTACCAATCTCATTTTCCTTTAAATAAATGATTCTGTTTATAATTAAAGAATATGTTTGACTCATATTTTTTCCCACCAAAACAGCTATAACGGCCTGTCGTATCGATTGATCCTAATTGTGCTATTCATTTTTTTCGCTACTAAATATTTTTCACATACTATCCTCACCCCCATCCAAAAATTATATGGTACAGTATAATCTCATCATTTTTGATGCCTAGTCCCGCGTCCTATATTTTTACTCTAAGCTTTGAAAACATTTTAATTCATTTTTTTCAATTTTCAAAAATTCTCTCTCTTTCACTTAACACTCGTTTTGATTATCCTATTTTAATTTTCAAAACTTTTAGATGGGAAATTAAATTCTCGGTAAATCAATTATTAATAGTTATAACCAATTCAAAGCAAGTTAAAACGAAGCAGGAAACTAAATATAGTTGATAAGACTAAATTGTTTATAATTATAAAAAGTCTAATTAAAGAAACTTTAAATAACTTTTATCTAGAAAATCTCTCCAAGAAAATATATTAAAAAATAGAAAATCTCTGGGTCAGTCAGTCTCACTTTCTTTATGTTCGCCTTCAGCTCATTGATCACTTAACCGAGTTTAATATTTCTCACAAACAACGTCATCTTCACGCCAGAGATTCGTCTTAAATTTATTGGTAGTTTCAAAATCGTAACGATATTTATACAAAGAAATTATATGTTATACACCACCTAACACAGATCGCGGAAATTAATTGAACGTATGTACATAAAGATACGAAAAATACGCTAAATAAAGCTCCATCTTTAAGCTATTAAAAGTTTTAAGCGACATAAAAGTCTAATTTTAAGTTCAATATTATTTGCAAAGACGCGGAAGATAAATAAATAATTGAATAATTTGTTGTCTCTCATAATTCTGATTTCCTCCAATATCTCCATTAGATTCTTACCTTGCTCAAACCGTTGCTTTTTATAATTATAGCGCCCTGTTCAAAATCACAACTCTCAAAGCTCATCACACACATCGTAAGTAAATTGCTATTAATTTTATAGTTTGTTGCAATTATTATAAAAATTGACAAATATAATGTATAATCTATATAAAATATTAAATTAAGAATAGAATTGTATAATTAAATTATAATAATATTAACTTATTTTCATCCAATCGTTGTTAGCATCGATGTTAACAATTATTTGGTTTTTATTTATTACTAGGGAAAACTTATATCGTTTCAGAAACGATCAGTTTTAGTAATGAATCAGGTTTTTTTATTTCATTTGATGCCAACCACGAAACATCTATCTAAATAAATAATTTTTCTGATACCCTGACTTTGCTAACATAAAATACATACGTTTAAATAACTGTATATTAAAAAGTAATTAGAAGCAACATTAGTGGAAGTGGAAGTTAAACATGTCGTATATAGATTTACATAAGATATAAATTATTTTACTTTATAATTAATTTCCCTAACTACTCCCTATATATAATTATTAATTTATTATTGTGTGTTTCTTTTCTTTTGAAAATAGTAAAAATGTTAAAAAGTGAATATAATTTGTGATTTAAAAAGTCTTCGATTTACAGTATTGATCATACATATTTTTACAGTATATCTTGAAACATATCGGATAAAATTCTCATTTAAATAAAAAAATAATTATCCAATAAAAATATCGGATAAAATATAACTTACTTTGAAGTCTACTACGGCCGTTTTGTATACAACCTTTAACATAAATTTCCTGAGTATAATTAATTCTTCATCTGCATTATTTATTATCAATAAACATCATTTTAACACTACAATAATGAAAATCAACGATATTATAATATTACAAATACAATAATATATAATTAAATGGTGTTATTTTATGTTGTTTCAAACTCAAAATATTTTACCTACAAGTAGTTACCTGAAAATAGAAAATATTAATTGTTAGTAGAGTTGTACTTATGTTCTATAACTCAACTTATTTTCTACTAGTTGTAACATGGAAATCGATGATCTATTTTCTTCACATAAATTTCATGTAACGTCATTAGATGTGTTATACTTTTAGCGTATTGCTTTTTATAAAAAACCAAAATTGAGAAGAAAATTTTGAAATAATAAAATAAAAATATTATGTACGTTTATGACATTTTATAAAGGCGAAAATGAATTTTCCTATTGTTACTTTATAACAAATCTATATAGTTAGAAGTAATTTTAATTTGAAATATGTTTTCAATTTTTTAAATTTCTTCCCTATTAGTATAAATTAAGAAGAAAAGTATTGTAATAGATCATCATTCTTTATTGTTTAAAATGAAAAAGTAATTTTAAGATTACCGTATATGCATCGGGCAGGGATATGCTAAAAAACGGTCATCGATTTAAATCGTGTTATATTTTCCATATGACAGAAAATATTTTACACATTATACATTATTTATTAGTTGTATTAAAGAAAAGAAAAAGTATTGTTTTATATTAATTTCATAAACTTTGCGTAGAATTCTAAGATATTAACTGAACAATATTTTGTGGGGTAAGTAGCAATTAAACACTAAAAATTGTATCACTTATATAAAAACTTTGTGTCATAGTTTTTTATGTCGCATTACTTTGAAAAATTATAGTTATAATAAAGAGGTACCTTCTTATATACATAAATATCTACAAATGGACAAAGATTCATATATTTACATTTAATGTGCCTAATTATTAATGTTACACAAACGTGAAGATAATATACTTATAACAATATTAATTTACAAATCATTAATTGATAAGAAATTATTTAATATTTATTCCCAATGATTAACGAGTCCGAAATAGGATAGGGAAATACGGTAGTTGACTCGTTCTAAATTTTGATAAAAACCAGTCTTGAAAAAAATTCAAAAACTGATTGAAAAATAAGCCAGTTGTAGGCTTCTAAATTTGAAGATATGGATAGAGTTGGGTCTATCCATGTCTCTTTTCCTTTCGTAGAATATCATGTGCAATATTAAAAATGACCTCACATTGCCGTCCTTCTGCAAAGGTTAAATTTAAACTTTTATAACTCGGTAAATGTTTAAGATTATTAAAAAAAAATTTCACTCTTCATCATCTTGTAATAATCATAATTTCAAGGAAATTATGATTAATGAAATAAAAAAAATTAGTGAAATACCCAATTTTGTATGTATGCATCAAGTAACGGATATGGTACTACTGCACTAATTAATATATAATTGGAAAGAGATAACGGTATTAAATTTGGGAAATACCTTTTTTTATTCAATTTTTAAAGCGTGTATATTTATTCATAAATAAACAAATAAAACAAACCTTTTTTTATATTCTGGCACCTTAACATATTAGACTGACACTTAAAACCACAAATGTATGCGTTAACACCACTCAACATTTACACATTATCTGTACATATACATTTGAGCGCATGCAACCAATTAGTCATACAACAATTCTTATAATTTACAATAAGGCATTGGAGGTAAATATATTTCTAGGAAAATTCATGTTATTTATATAAAGTAATCTTCAGAGAAATAAAGTTTCCCGATATTACGTCAATGGAAGTTAAAAAATACGTAATTAATTCCGTTATCGGTAATAGTACACCAATTAATGAATTCTCATTAAGTTTAAATAGACGAAAAGAAATATATCGATGTGCAATCTACGTTATGCTAATAAAAATATGGACAATATGAGTAAACGAGTATAAAAACAGCAGCTCTTCTGAAGACAAAGACGCGGGATGAAAAACAAATATTTTAAAGTTAAATATAATTATGAGTTATGAATTATATATATACATCTATAATTGTATAGATATTCAAAGACATGGTCGATTAGAAATTTTCCAATGTTTTGCAAGTTGGAAAATTAAGACAACATTATTTAATGTTTATAAGTGGGAGCAATACATAAAATATTCAGGATATATTTTATTATATATAGCAATACATAAAATATTCAGGATTCAGGGTACTTACAACAGGAAGTACAAATTAGCACCTTTCCACTTCTTCTATAGCTCCGCTGATTGATGCAAAAGAGACAAATTTGAAAATGGAAATATTTAGATCATCGATCGTTAGTATTCAAGAAAAAGTTGCTAAAAAGGTGGAAAGAAAAATAGCTACAATGACCCATTAGGAAAATCAAGCGTATACTTCGACTTCAGAAGGATAATATTACGAGTCCATTATCAAAAACAGTTTTGTTCAATTTTTTGGCTCAATAATCTAAATCACCCCATAACTATAGTTACCTCCAATGCCAATTCTAATATTGCCAATCACCGACCAATGTCTATAATATTGACGGGCAAATGGCAATTACAATTAAACAACTTACTGAATATTTCCATAACGTGCAGTTGCTACTCGTCGAACGCCGCAGGAGTGTCAACGGGCGCGGACTCAGTAACGAACTACTTCGCAAACATTGCCTTAATGTTATCACCTGAAAGAAAGGTGATTATGGCAACACGAGTTTTTAAGACCCGTGCTTACTGCGCTACTGGGTCCTAGAAGCATTTCATACTTACCATAAACAAAACCAAAGTGAAAGGAAGTCAATGTTTAGTAAATATCAGATGAAACATTATGTAATTTTATTAAAAGAATAAAACACATATAAAATTAAGTCAATTAAAATATTTAAGTCATCAGTCTTTATTCTATTTGAAACGGAATATTTCTAATAAATTTTCTATTGTAAGTCTTAATTGGATCTTTATGTCTATCATCATGTTTGGAGAGCGCAAAGTGCCTCTTAAGTTATAACATTAACATTACATCATGCCAGCTTCTATGTCATATGTTTATGTTGCCTACTTTTTATGAAGTAATTAGCTTTTGTCCTGCTGTAATCCATTAATATGATCCAGGAACTTTTAAATTATTAAATATTTCTCTGATCGACTTATCACTTTAAATTTAGCCCAAATATTATTTTAAAAATTCTGAGAAATAGGAAATTAGGATTGTAACACAGGCAGCTTAAGGATTTTATTACCAAGAAGCAACTGATAAGGTATAATTAATTATTTCAACGTCCTAATAAAAATACAATTTTAGCTAACGCGTCGTTTTAATGAATAATTAATTCGTCCGAAACCATAGCAAATTATTTCCTAAACAATTTCATAAAACAAATATATTACTAAATTCTTAAAAAAAACAATTGAGGTGCTAATAAGCAATAGAAAAACAGAATTTACTAACTTCTAAAATTAAAAAAATATCCAACTTTTTGCAGATTAGATGACTATGACAATATACCACTTTTATTATATACATTAAAAGCGATTGACTATGTCATTAATTGAAACAGACTTTATTTTATCTCATTCTCTATTTCGTAAACCGTTTAAAAATAGAAAAGCAGATAATGTTATAAACAATAATCATATTTATATTACATATCATGCAAATAATAAACAGACAAAACGTTGACTTCCTTCATCCAAAAAGATCCTTATTCTCTAAGACTAAACACTTAAACCAACATATTTAACAATATAATATATACATACATTTACCTAATTTTAGCATTATCACGGTCACTTTTGCATCTAATATTGGTAAGATCACTAACCGCGTGCAACAGTATGATAACATATGCACTAAATATTTTATTACAATTTTAATTGACAAAATTCTCATCTCGAAACCAATCTGAATTATTTTTGTAGACATTCATTACCGCTTACGTAATACAAATATTCTAGCACTATGCCGTCATATATATTTGGCATAGCTATATACACATATTACGTAATCCAGTAGGCCTAATAGCAATTGATCTACTTGCGTAAGATTTTGGCAAGAAACTCACATTGAACAGTAATAGATAGAGTGGATTTTTCTGGCTTTCATCCAAGAACCTATTTTTCGCCCTGATATTAAGATATTCAAATCTGTTTTGCCACAATTGCTCAGAATATAATCTGGGAAAATACATCAATCCTCTCCCATTATTCATATTGTTTTTTAGGTCGACGTGTTAGTTTCCGGTAACCAAAAAAAGTCTAAAAAAGTTTAATGTCGCTTGTATCCTAGAAATACGATTAATACAATAATAAGAAGAAATACCAGTCTTATTACAAATATATTTTAAGATTGGTCGAGTTACCAATAACAGATTTTTGTACTTAACATGAGGTTTTCTGTACGGAAATTAATAGCAATGTAATATAGTACCTTTTCATTAAGATTAGCTTTAAATCGAGCTGACTACAAGTATTTAACAGCACAGATTCACGTTAAACACCAAACAACGAAGCAGCAACATACAGGTACACGCATAACGACAGACTTCTAGCAGTGCAAAGCTTTTATACAATCGTTCACTTACCGAACAATATCCCTATTATGACAATGCCGATGACTCCCATTATAATCATCATCTGGAATATTAAGTTTTTTTAATTAAGTGTTGGATACATTTTATAGGATTCTAATTAAGTGTTGGATACATTTTCTATGATTCTAATTAAGTGTTGGATACATTTTCTAGGATTCTAATTAAGTGTTGGATACATTTTCTAGGATTCTAATTAGGTATTGGATATGCTTGGGGAAGATTCAAGTATTATGAAAGCAAACTTAAGTAATAGAAGTTTCAATTTGTTTTATTTTTCCTAAGAAAGGGAGAGGTGATGAAACAATAAATTTTACGCAAGATGGACTATAAAATAACAAAATTAATTTAAAAAAGCAATACTTTATTTCTGTTGTTCTTTTACACCACTTTTTTTAAATGTTGTCCTCGGAATTACCTGCGTTGCACAGGTTCTATAAAACACTTTAACGCAACAATTTTGAATTAGGAGAATTTGAAATCAATATAAAATTAAAAAACATCCTTTGCTAAAAAGACTTATTTTAAATTTCTTTATTAATCTGACTTCAATGGAGGACCCGTTCACGTAATAATCACCTGAATCACTCACATTACAATACCAAAGCTGTATGAAGGTCTTATCCGCTCTGCTTCAGGTTAAAGATGTGTTATTGTACAATTATTTGGTTTTGAAATTAAAGTGAGTTATCAAATTTATAATAAGATGGTAAAAAATGTCATTTGTGAGTACGTAGGACCTGTTGACGTAATAATCACCTGAATCACTTACATCATAATACGACAGCTGTGTGCAGATCTTATCTGATTTGCTCCAATTTTATTGAAACCTATCATGTCAGTCATATAAAGGTGTGATATTGTAGAATTATTCGGTTTAGATGTCAGAGTGGGGTATCAAATTTAAAATAAGATTGTAAAATATATCATTTGTGAGTACTTAACCTTAATATTGCAAAATTAACTTGGTTTATTCAAAAACCATTTGGTAGTACGCATTTACATGACTTACTGATAGCTGAATCCCGAATTAGTCCATCTATACTAAAGATGAATTTAATCGATGACATTTTTATAGTGTAAAAAAACAGGATTTAAATCACAAGAAATACGTCCAATGCGTACCGGGGTCTGCGTATTAATGTTCATAATTATTCATTTTAAAGTACTGCCATTAAAATTGTATGTTCTGATTTTTGTTTCCATTTCGATATCGAGTGGAAGGTTTGTTATTTTCTAATTTTAAGTTATATTACTGAGGAGAGGGGGTAAAAAATTAACGAAATTTCCCTTATGTTATACTTGAATGCATCTTAGGTTGTTGTACTTTCAACCTATTGCTATTTCTTTACTTATTAGTAATATTCTGCATTTATTATCTTAATTATTGAGCCTAAAATTTAATTATTTCATAAATTCCACTATCTGAGAAAAGTACTAAATTTACATATCCATAGTAATAAAAATAATGCCATATAAATTAGTAGCAAACAACTCGTGAATCTCTCAAACTGATTGCGGGTTATGTTAATTATTATAATCTATACCTTTTTTTAAATTCTTCTTATGCTTATAATATTGAACAGCATTTTAGGATTTCAAATTTTGAAAAATATTACTGTAATCGCAACATATTTCATTTTATTGTTGTAACCACAACACGAGATAAAAAAATTATAAAATATCATATGGAAAATATGAAAATACTGCACTTACTTTAAGATTCTGCAACCAAAATTTATTTTTCAAACTCTTAGCTTGCTGTTCGAATTGTGATGCCCCTTGTTGTAATGCGTCTGAAATTATAGTATTTAATAGACCTCATTACAATGAATATAATTACAATATTTTAAATTTAACACAGTCTTCAACCCTAGCTCCATTTAATCTTCACACAAAATAGTTTGGAACGTAAAGTTATAATATAATTTAATGAAATCAATGAAATAAAAATAACAAATAATAATTAAAAATTAATATAACATAATTTTATAAAAATAAATTTTTTAATAATTCTAAAATGGTACTGATTAATATTAATGTTTAATGCTTGTTATAATGCTTTAGCCAAACATAATAACATAATAAAAGGCTCGTAGTCATACTGACACAACTGACAGAAATTTATTTACGAACAAACGATACGCCTTTTCTTTTTCAATTACTTTTAAGTCCGAATACTTAATTCCTTTTAAAAAGTTATTTTTAACATATTTTATTTTACAGGTTAAAAAGTTATTTCGACTTATTTTTTTATATTATTATCGGTTAAAGGTCAGCGAGGACTCGTAAACGGAGCTAGTAAAGCCTTAAAAAGAAAAGAAAATTTGGTATTAAAAAAAATATTAAATAATGAAACCATATTTATTATTTACATATATTTTCCAAACAGAAAGAATTTTCTGAATCGTTGCATAATTACGTAAAGAACTTATCGCAAACATATAATATCATAATAATTTTTCTTACATTTTAGTATAGTAACGTACAAGTGCTATTAATTTTAACAAATTAAATTGTTTGCTAATTACCAAATGTGAATATTTTTAATTTTAAAATCTTGAGTTTTAAGCAAGTTATTCTTCGTTACCACTAGCAGTACTATAGTCACCGTTTTTACCACACATCTATCAATGTTCGTAATCATTCAATAATTAGTAATGTGTATATATTTATATATATATATATATAAATATATATATGCATTGCCATAAAAATTTTGGTAAAATCATATATTAGGCGATAAAATAATTGAGGGAATTCAGAGTGTCAAATTAATGAATAATGATGAGTAACAGTATGGGTGTGACTACTGAAATGAAGGAGAGAAAGTAAAGTTAAAAAATTGATACTAATTTAAAAATATAATAAAAGAAAATATTCTTACCAGCTCTGTCATCTAATTCAGATAGTTTTTGATCTCGCTCTAGTACCTTTTCTACATTTGTCTTCATGATATCCACAACCTAAACAATTGAAAAACAATTGATAAATTAAATTTATGTAAATTTTAAATAACCAATTTACTTAATATCGGGGTAAAACTTTTTTCTTTTCAAATTACTTATATGATTTAAAATGGATTTCAAGACATTATAATCAATGGTCAAAATTAGTAGCGTGCACTAGATTGGAAGGATTGACATTAAAATATAAAATCTACGTTCCAAATTTCTCGATATTACTGGCACGTCTACGGTGCATTCTTTTAGCTGAAATTAAAAAAAATTAAATCTTTAAGGTATTTTGTTGCAAATGAGGTGTAATTAAATCATTTTAGTAGGAATTTTAGTTACGTCAATATACGATGTAAGATTGAGTATTTTAAAGAATTGAATTCATAATAAGTTCAGTCTCATGAAATTTCTGCCGGGATTTCCTTTTAATAAAGCACTCTCAAGCTTAATAAGTAACTTTAATTTTCCGGAACCTATACGCCTACACAACTCCCTCCCGGTCCTTCAACTAAATTTTCATCCACGTAGCAACCTTCTTTCCTTACCTATTTTTATGACGATCAACAGTTAACAATTTCTGGCACGAATAAAACGAGCAAGTGATAAAGCATATAGACAATAATTCAGATTAAAATCATAATAATTTTTTGTAATAAACTGTCGTTATTTCCATGTCTGATAGCATAGAAGTTTACAAAAGATCAAAGGGGGGATCATTACCAAAGTTAATAGTTTGTATAATGTCAATGGCTGGTTGAAGGCCTTGGAAACAGAAAATATGTTTATAATTAAGGGAGAGGATTAAATGTGTAGACTTTAATAACGATAGAGTTACGTTAATACCTATGATAAACTTTATTATTTTTGTAATTGATTATTGTGAAGTTTAAAACTAACGAAAAGGTCGCTTTTTGTCCTCTTTACTTTTTATCTGCAAATAAATTGAGTAGAGAATACTTTTTTATTTAGGTAGATAGTCTAAGTGAAATCCTAAATCGATTGATTCAAAAACATAGAGGTAACTAATTAAATAATGTACCAATCACGCTTTTGTTTAGTGAATCAATGTTTTCTAAATCCTAATCCTTTTTTATTTAGATAAATAACAAAGATAAAATCCAGAGTCTAAATAGATAGGCAATGACTGCGTTCAGAGATAAATTGAAGGAGGGCCTAGTCACACTTACTGTATCTGCACCTGCGATTGCCCAATTCCAAAACTATGTTTTTAAGGTAGATAGTTAAAATAAATTCAAGAATATAAATTGATAAGAAATGTCTGCAGGGTTCAGAGATAAATTGAAGGAGGACCTAGTCACGCTTACTGAATCTTCACCTGCGATTGCCGAATTCTAGTACAATATTTTTAAGGTAGATAGTTAAAATAAACCCAGAATATAAAAATTTATAAGAAATGACCGCAGGGTTCAGAGACAAATTGAAGGGGGGCCTAGTCACGCTTACTGAATTTGCACCTGCGATTGCCGAGTTCTAATACTATGTTTATAAAGTATAAAGTAGAAAAGCCTCGCCACACTTCATTAATCGGATTCAAACCTACGATTCCTCAATCAAAATACTTTTTTCAATCTGGTAAAAGGTTAAAATAAGGTTCAGAATCTAAATCAATAGGCAATGTCTGAAGAGTTCAAAAGCGAATAGAATAAAGGACAAGTCACGCCACTTCAGTCTCTGCACCTACGATTTTCGTATCCTATACTTTTTTCGGGAACATGGTCAAGGTAAAGTTAACGATCTAAATCAATAAGCCATGGTTCAGAAATAAATTGAATAAGGACCTAGTCACGCTTTATAAACACCTACGATACTGAAACGTATGAATGGGGTAATATACATATTTGTTTTGTTTTGGGGGTAATGTTCTGGAGTTAGATAAGTAAACTAAATCAACAGTACGATTGAAATATATTGCAGTGTGCCATTTTATTTGTATCTACTTGCTAGCACCAGAAATGAAGTCTCACTTCATCGACTTGCGCTTGAGACTGCTGGAGACGCCGCTGGGCCGCAATTTGCTGGGGAGTTCGCGGCCCCCCGATGATTTCGCCATCGGGTCCTGTTTCTGGAGCCGTTGGCGCCAGCCCCCCTGGTGCGCCTTCTGCTGCCCTGTGCGACAAATAGAATGAAACATATGATTAGTCATATTTATATATAATAACATTACATGAAAACAATTGAATAAATTTTAATAAATATTTTGCATCATATGTACATATGTAAAATAGGTGACATAAATCATTATACTTAAGGAGCTAAAGTA
The DNA here is from genome assembly GCA_039881145.1 of Druceiella hillmani. Classification (NCBI taxonomy): domain Eukaryota; kingdom Metazoa; phylum Arthropoda; class Insecta; order Lepidoptera; family Hepialidae; genus Druceiella; species Druceiella hillmani. Next base: position 5,564,125 of record JAYKKI010000047.1, on the reverse strand, counting down.
TAGACAAAAACTTTTAAAAATTTGACAGTACTTTAATCTTGACAAAACAGTGTTTTACTCTCGTTATAAAAATATTGTTATTTTTATTCATAAAATAAAAAAAAATTATTTGTAAAAAAATAAACAATATTAATGACGGATAGATTCGATATGTAAAATGCATCAAGACTTTCTTCTGTACATAATGTATTTAAATTATGTAATTTCAACTACAATCTCTATATAAATTTTCATAATTTTTTATTTGTAAATATTCTTTCGATCGAATGCTCGTTCCTGGATATATGGCCAAAGAATTTTAATGTTCACAGTTGCACAGTCGATGAAAGTCGTTCCTTGACCTCGAGTTCCTTCAGGATAGAGTTGTTAGTGCGAAAAGCGGTCCAAGAGATTCTCAGCATTAGTTTCCAACACCATATCTCCGAGACGTCGATTTTTCGGCGACCCTGTAAGCGCAGGGACCAAGTTTCAGCTCCATAGAGAAAGATTGGGAAGACAAGACATTTCATGAGTCGGAGTTTAGTATTTTTGGTTATCCTCCTATCCTTCCAAATATTGTCTTATCTCTATCGATGGTTAGATCCAAATTAATAGCCGCGATAATAAGTCTTCAATATCTTCTTTAGTCTGTGCCAGAAGTGTAGTGTCATCAGCATATCTTAGATTATTTATCCGCCTAACCTCCAATAGACATGTCTTTATTCCAGCCTTCAAGAACATTTCGCATAATGTATCCAGTGTATACGTTGAATGGCAGTGATGATGGAATACACCCTTGCCGGATGCCAGCTTCCGTCTGATAGTTATCCGTGTCGACTTCATCCACTCGAACAGCTGCTGTACCTTCTACATACGATCTTTGCACGAGGTCTATTAGATGTTGAGGTGTTCCCACATCCCTTAGTACTAACCAAAGTTTATTCAATTTAACCGCGTCGAAAGCTTTTCTGAAATCGACAAAGCAAATGTAGAGTGGGCTGTTAAATTCTCTCGCTTTCTCCATGATCTGGCGCAATACTAAGATGTGTTTTCGTGCACCTTTTGTTTTCACGAAACCAGCTTGTTCTATTGATATTTGTCGACACAGGTACGACTGAAGTCTGATATTAAGGATGGGAGTATATAGTTGTTCAAATCGGTATTTGTTGCATTTCTTTTTTGAGCCTTTCTTATGCAGCGGTATGAATAAGGAATGTGACCAGTCTTTCGACCAACACCCCGTCTCCCACACTTCGCAACAGATCTTATGTAGGGTATCAATCCCTGATTCTTCCATTGCCTTAAATATTTCGATCGGCATCCTATCTATCCCAATGGCTTCATTGCGTTTTAGGTGTTTAATAGCAAGCACTTCGTCTGTCAAGATGGCTGGCTCTCGCTCAATCATATCGTCTGCTGTTTAAGTGGCAGCGGTCGAACTATTCCCATTACGAAAGAGGGCTTTACAGTAGTTCTTCCAGACTTTTACAATATCACTTATTTCCGTGATTATTACGCCGTCCGAATCTTCCACAGAACAGGTATTTGGTTTAAACTGTCGGCTCACATAATCGTACTTTATCATGTAGGTCTTTAGTTTCATGTTTGTCAGAGTGTTTTTCCAGTTCTCTATATACTTTGGCCAAATCGCTATTACGGTCTCTCCGACAAGCCGTCCATATCAAAGCATTTATGGTATTCAGTTGCTGCATAGTTGCTCCAAAGGCTTTCATGTTACGTCGTTTTCCAACTAAGTTCCATGTCTCCATGGACATCCAGTGTTGTCTCTTTAGTTTGGAAGGTTTTGGTTGTGTTTCTTTGTTTCTAGCGAAATATTTGCAAAAAAGCAATTTCCATGACCTTCAACCTTTGATATCTTGACTAGCGGACACGATATGAGACTTTTGGACCCTTCATATGAGACTTTTTTATTTTTTTCTTTAAAACAATAGCTATGCCATTTTATAATGTCCGTCTTTCATTTCGGGTTATAAACCATATTTGACTGTACTCTTATTATAATGTTAAAAATAAGTAAATTATTTGGAAAAACATTTTATGTATTTACAAATTTTGTTTAAAAATTACATAACTAAGTAATCTTTCTTATAATAATGCGACGACGATACCCAATATAGGATATATAGAACCACAAAAACTAAGTTTTTCTTATTAAGAATTGTGTTAATTGTAAAATTAGATATTATATACATACATATATATGTTTGATTATATATGTATATATATATATATATATATATATATATCTATATAAAGTATATTTTATTTAAGGGTACACCTATATACATAATTTCTTCAAAAGTAAAAATATTCTGTTTAAATTTTACACATTTTAAAATAATATTGCAAATAATTAATGACGCCCGTTTATCCTATCGTTGTGCTAATTGTTTAAGAATGATAGATATTTATTTTAAAACCGTAAGATAGGTGCTTGTATTAATATTAAACTAATATATTAACAGTAAAAATATATTTTGAACAACTCAATTCTTTGAAAACATATCGTTAGTCCCGTACCTTAAAAGGAAAGACCTAGAGACAAATTAAGTATTCGTAAACAAAATTTCAGTACTGGTTAAAATGTGGGTGTCATTTAAAAGGGTATGAAAAATATATTTTTCATAATGTTAGGCATTATATTTTCAAGGATATATTAAAAAATACTCTAAAAATTATATTCCCTTCCACTTATTTCCAAAATTATCCAACTTAAACTATGAAAAAAATACAGGTTTTCAGAAGCCCATCCAAACGAAAACTAGGGCAATGATTCTAGATGTTATAGTACTTGAATATTCATCACGTTTTTATGCCTACGAAAGATTCAGTAGGCAATATATTGACATTTTTCTACATTCACGAAGAATTTTCTTAGAAACCACGCAACGTAGAAATTTGAAAGTTGGCAAAGTGAAATATGTCTGCAAAAAGGCAGGGTAAATAAAGGTTTTACATTTTTTTTTCATTTTGTATATCACATAATGGTCTACCATGAGGAATACAAAAATATTAAAGAGGAATATACTTCTGTAATTTTAAATTGCATATTTAGGAAGCTATTCCAAATAAACCATCCAGCAAGTACCGTACTAATTAATCAACTTTAAAAAACCGCCCCCTTTTTTCTCAATTGTGTTGACAAATTTTCAATATTCTTTTATTTGAAAGGAAATTATTTCAAAGAAGTCTCGTGTAAACATGATCACGACCCGTTGATGGATTCGAAAGTGATCCTTAAATCGTTATATATATATATATATATATATATATATATATATATATATATATATATATATATATAAATAGGCCGTAGGCACAGCTAGTAAATATATGTATATATATATATATATATATATATATATATATATACATATATTTACTAGCTGTACCTACGGCCTAACCCGTGTGGAATTTGTTCGTGACTATAGGAGTATCGTTAAAAAATCAATATACACGTTTTTTCACTCTTCTAAACTAAAAAATTACATGTTTTTTAACAATTTTGTTTTTTCTTGCTATTTTATAATGCACTCTTTTTTATTTTGTAATTTCTGTTGTTATCTGTAGTTGATGTATTTAAATTGATTAGTGGCTTAGAGCTTTTCTGTACACAATGTTTGACGTTGTGTTATTTTTTATTAGCATCTATTACTCGGGAATTCTAACTCGTGATAAACCAACATATAACTGCCCATAAAAAAAAACACAGCGTTTTCCCTATTCCGGGGGGCTTACATTTCTTAAAAGCATGCACCTACTTTTAGTTTTAGTTTGTGAGATGGCAAGCTAGAACGACTGCATCTTTGATATTGGTGACAGTGTCTATCGACTTACAGTTTTCTATTTGGCCGGGTACTTTTGATATAATCAGACTATTAATTTCATTGATAGTGTCGTTCCTAGGCCTATGGCGTCCCTAGGCCGACTGTCGTTCCTAGTTCCTAGGCCTTCCTAGGTTCATTGATAGTGTCGTTCCTTACCTTTGAACACAACCAACGAAGTATTTTTCGAGTAAATTTTCGGGGTCAGGATATACTGCATCTATAAGATGCTGCAGATTGTAGGCTGTTTGTCTTTTAGAACGATTTCAGTACAGTTAGTTCTCAAATTTCGAGAAGGAAAAACTCTGTCCCCAAATTTGAGTAGTGGTTGTGGGAAGTTGTTATGAGTATCTACAATAAGATAGGCTCTAATGTTAGTTAGCAAGTTCAGGGTTTGAATGAAACTCCATAAGGGAGATGATTTAAGGTATGCTTTGATGGTATCTGCTAGCGTCACTTTTGTAACTATAGGGAGTGGTTGCTGAAAATCACCAGCAAATACAAATATAACTCCCCCTATAATAGCGCTCGAACAGTTGTAACATCGCTCAATAGAATAGCAGCAATTCCTGAATAAGCGACTGCCAGGGCTATTTTTCTTGATTTGATTCTGTAGATTGCTAGTAATAAATTGATGAGGAATATCTTTCCCGTGCCTACAGGAATATCTTTCCCGGACATCCAAAAATATACTTGGGCTTTATTAGTCGTCATGCTGTCAATTATTGTATGAAATATCTTTAATTGACCTGTTACTAATTTCGACAAATTTCTATTGACAAAATCTATCAATTTACTGACATTGTACTAGCATTATACATGCGCATCGCTTTGTGAACGAATAAGAGAGGATAATCCCAGATCACTTAAACTTTTGTCATTCAATTCCAATAGTTTATTTTCTATTTGTATCAAACCTTCATTGTACATATCGTCATTAGAAGGCAACGTAAATCCTGATTTTGTTGTCGAATTCTGTGTTTGATGTCTTCATAAAATCTTTTTTGAAGTTGTCCCATAATTTTAATGGGTCAAATGGCTGAAAAAATGTGGATCAACTACGTACAACTCCCTCAGCTTTAATGGGCATTGTGAAATTGAAGCTTCTTTTAAAGTATCTTCCCAATGATCGTCAATTTCTAGTAAACCTGTATCTCAGGATGGTGCTTGATATATTTTGAAGTTTTCAAACAACTCCATTTACAGTTTTTAAGTCCGCGAATAAGGTTGGACCGCACATGTTATGCCGTAAGATTCTGAGATAAAAATACTCAGATTAAGAAGGATATACACCATATATTCTTCCGAAAGCAGCGTCTTTTTCGAAATTTTTTTATTAACCCACGTATAATATTGTGGTACAATAGAGTTTTTTAAAAATTCATCCGTGTTGCACGAAAAAAGCTAAAAGTGTGGTTTCGCGTGGGTTTTAGGCAACTTGTTGCGCCGTTCCTGCCTGGTGAAGTATACCTTTGACCGTTTTCTAAGTGTACTGTCAAATGCACGACCGCAGGATACCGTTCGTGGATCTGAAATTCTAATATTCACCAGACAAATTCTGATGGACTTATGTACCGGACATTTAAATAGTTTTCCACCTCATCATGGGTGCAGAGTTAGATTCCCTAGCACGGCCCTATGATGCTCTAATGCTTCAATCGTAGACTCCTAGCACGCGTTTGTGATATGTACTCTCTATGACTCGTGAGACGCTGTGTAGTTTCAGTCGAGGAATCTTCTGCTCGGCGTATTTTAGCTGCTTTTATCTGAGATGTTTACCGTTACAGTAGTTCTTTTAGGCAGGGTTGTTATTGGAACGAAGTTCCTTATGAAACGTTACACGCTTGGCGAATGAGAGCTAGTTAGAAAAAAGGGTTAGATTTCAAACACTACCTTCCTACAGCATAAAAGGGCACTATTTCTCCCGTGTAAGCAGAGTCGTATGATAATGTTTATTTTCTACTGGCTTTCTATTGTCCATGTCTCTATTCCAATCCTCTGCATGACCATTTCCAATACGGTATGTATTTATTTGAATTAAAAATTATAAATTATTACTTCATCATTTATTAAATACTTAAAATTAATAAATTACAATAAATTTCCAGCTTAATAATTTATTTCCATTACTAATTAAACTTTATTTGGATTGTTTTAGTAAATTTAACATTTCATTAGATTCATTTCTAATTATTAAAATAAAAATAACTAAATTTTAATTTTAAAAAACTTATTTAACAATAAATTTATTTTTATATTAATTATAATTAAAAGAATTAAATTTTAGTTTTTAAAATAACTAAATTTATTTTTCAATTTTATTGAATTTAGAAATTACGTTAAAAACAAAAGTTTTTATGATAATGAAATTGAATGTTAAAATGAATTTTTGATATAATTTAATTTTTTTAAATGTAGAGAAAATATCACATTTTTTATGCCAGCCGCTGACAAAAAAACAAAATATAACGCTGACCTTGACGATAACTTTTAATTTATTTCAATGTTTTAGGAACTCATACGCAACAAAATATATTTACTATTTTAATTGACAAATGGGCAAATAACGCCTATTTATTTTTTTTTCTCGCATACACTATCGTAAAATCTAAACTACTCGTCCAAATAATATTGTAAAAGGCAATTTTTATCAACATAAAATTTCCCTGATGGTAATGAAATTTATTTTTATGAGAATTTAACATTACTCACTTAATTTAATTCATCAGAACATGGCTACAAGACTTAAAATTAATTTTATATCTAACATATTGATTTATGTCTTCGTGGACTTTTTTACAGACCTTTTGAAGCTATACAACTTTCATAAAGAAAGTATTCATAGATCTTTTACCGTTAAGGGAGCGTTTGTAAAAAATGCCTTCGCTTTACTGTTTTTTCATTGATTTACGTTGCAAAATCGGTGTCCACGAAAAGTCCTTTTATTTTAATGTGAACCTATATCCACCCTGAAGGTTCTTTCTAAATGTTGTCGAAATAATTTTTGTAATCGGATTGCCAATCCGATTTCAAAAATTATAATGTTTCTCCTATGTCCAAACTTATAAATTTTACCTCTTTATAGTATTAGTGCACATATATATATATATATATATATATATATATATATATATATATATATATATATGTATATATATCCTTCCTACTTATATATATACTAGTAAACACTATCTAATTAAATTCAACTTTCATAAAACCGCTCAAGTGTCCGTCCGTCCGTCTGTCATTATATTTTTTTTCAGAAATCGCTTGACGCCGAAACTTGAAATTTGACATAGTCACAAAACATATTAAACCGGAAAAATAATAAGATATTGAGCCTATGAACCTAAAACAGTTAACGTTTTTTTAGATTAACACACAAAATTATTCATGTGAAAACTTTAGAGGGTGCCGAGAAAGTAATCGAATTTTCTTGTAACGCGTGGAATATATCACTGGAAAAGTGACTTATAAGTATTTCAAAACTATGTTTCAAAATTTTATGTAATATTTTTACACATATTGCTGAAAATGTCCACAATATATATCTTCTTTCCATCTCTGCAATTTATGAATGAATAATGCCAAAATTATGAAGAAACAAAATTAAGAGAAAGTTGCCTAACATTTTTAGATCGCGTTAATGATATATATATATATGTCATTAAAGCGATGTAGCAAATTATTTATTTCTATTGTACAATTACAAATTGTGTTACCATTACATTATGTTATCATTATAAATAAGTTAAATTTTGAAAAAAGAATCGCATGTGCACACCGCACATGCGATTATTATTTCAAAATTTGCACATGCACATTATTATTTCGCAATGTACGGTGTCATGCACATTATTATTTTGCAATGTGCATTGTCATGCACATTATTATTTCATAACTGACCCAAAAACTGAAACGTCATATACATTTTTAGGTATTTATACTTAACTAGCAATTTTGCTCACTTTTTACACTACGAAAGTTGTCGCTATATTATGTATTTTAAGATCTTCAAACATTTCTCCATAGAGAGATGTACTTAAAAGAATTCTCTAGAGCTCAATAATTATTATGTTGCAATTAATATATTTTCAATAATAGATTCATAATTAAAAAACATATTAATTATAAAATAAATATGGCTATGTTGTCAAGAATTATAAATTATTATGATTGTTGCAAATGCAAAAGAAACGGATATCGCTGTCAAATTATTAAGTAGAGACCTAATTACTATGCGAAGAATAGCGTGATGATTTCTATTGCATATGTTGAGCAAGCCTCTGAATCATAAAATTGCAAAGTGTAATTAAAATACATTAAGTGGTCTTTGCGTGATGCGCATACAGACACGGCATCATTACTTTTTTATTATACAAAATGAAAACACTATCTGATCTACAATCAATAAATATCATACGTAAGTTTTTATAACTTCACTTTATCGACTAATCGTAATCGAACTGTACTTGACAAAACCTTCTGTTTGCTCTATCATAGAGTCTTGTTGCTTTGAATGATCTGTTGTTCTGCGCCCACCCAGAACGGGGGTAGATATTATTCTAACGAAGGATAAATTTAAGTTCTTATTTTAGTGTAAGAAAAGTTGAATTAGAAAAAAAGTATTTTTTCCTACACAATCTAAATCGCAGTTCGTATGTTCTAAGATGGTTACGTTTTGTATTTGTATTTTTATCGTAATTATAATTTATTAATTTAACATATTAAAATTAACATACGATTTAATTTAAAACTATATCGGATAAGGTGACTAACGTAATTTTAGTAAATTTTAAATTTTTCTTGCTGCAAACCCATATACATCAATTAGTGCAAATAAAAAATACTTAACGTAGAGTCTAATCAATAAAATTTGCAATTTACGTTTTCATCCCTTTTTCATTACTGAAAGTCTTGCACGTTTTAAAGTGTCTTGTTAGAGGGGCTGACCAGCTGCTTATATGCTACATTGTCTTCAGCTTGTCCCAGAACGGCAGTGACAAGGCGTCCCGATAACATTAACCTGATCATACCAGCGGCTAAGGTATGGACCGAGAAGTATTTTTCCCTCTCCTTCTCCTACAAAAACCAGTCTGTCTATGTTATCTGGCTATCTACGACCCTTATGGCAAAATAATGGAGACCTTGTTTGTGAGAAATGGTTGATAATTTAATCTTATTTTGGAATTGGTTGAAAAAAGGGTTTATTGCATTTTTCGCAATCCATTTTATACGCCACATTTTCCTCCAAAACCACATTTCAAAAGAACATCAATATTCTATCTGTCTACTGTGTGTATTGTCAAAAAATCGAACCCATATATAAATATTGAGAAAAAAATTGAAAATCAATCTCTTATTGGTAACATTGGTGACCTTTATCTCCTGCTATATTATATTGAGCGTTCACCCAGGTTCGAATATCGGAATGCGTCGTATTATTTCTTCCTAACCCCTCCTTAGTCACTTATCATGGATGTAAGTGTAGAAATTCTCTTACAAACTTTAGATATGAGAGTTCCCCAAATCGTGAGACTAGGCCACTTTTATCTACGAATTTGCAATACGTTTCGAAACAAAGTATAATAAGCTGAAGTAAATCGAGCGAAGGAGGGAATTAGGGAGACAGAGAGGGTGAAAGTGACAAAGATACATGGACGAAAGTGAGAAGGATAGATGATAAACCATCCTTGTTAATGTCTTCGTATTGTTTTTATTATTCAACAAACATGTGTTTATTCAACAAACAAACCTACCAATGTATAAACAAATAATAAGTAGTAAATATGTAATTAATAAAATATGCCATAAATATAACTAAATTAGTTATAACATGTCTTATTTAATCATTTTTAAACTGAAACTTCTTATTCCATGACGGTGTAAATTTATATGTTGAAAAATGAAACCGCAATAAATTAAAAATATCGACAGGAAGAAAAGCGTGCAATGGATAAACCTTTTGTTACCACAGGTGAATACCAGACGTCAGTGAACACACAAATTTATCCAAGAAAACGATTTTAAGGTTTTGTCTAGAATCTACTCTAAAGCACTAATGAAGTAATCAATATTTTGAAGATAAGAAGGACGCGTAATCGTCACGAGCAGAGGAATTTAAATTTCCTTATATATTAAGCCGGAAGCTAATACATAGATCAACTCAGATCATCAGCGTTAAACCATGTGGTAGAGAAATATATTACGTCAGCTTCTTTTTTTTCTACCGCAATATGAAAACGTGAGAGCAGCTTTGCAAGATAACGTAACCTGTGATTTTTTCCTTACAAGCTTTTATTTTTTTCTAAATTTAATGTTAAAGATCGTTTTAGATAAGGATTAACGGAGAGATAAAAATATCCTTGTCTTTGAACCCAATGTTTGCCTGTATCATACCTTAATCCAACGCTGTTCTTAGATTGCGAGTTGCTTCGCTTGCTTTTAGCTCTAAACGGAAGTCAGGAAACAAGAGCACTTTAATTTCTCTTAGTAAAATCTTTATGTTTGTTTGTACTTTACTCGTCGAAACTGAATTGCTAACATTACATATCCTGTCGGAAATGCTCTAAAAGTTTCTACAGTATTATCTTTAATAATTAGTGTAAAATATAAGTGGCACTTGTATTAGTTGCCAACATTGTTATTATTTCTCTTAAGTTTAATAACAGAAAATAGATATTGATATTTTAAACTGTAAGCACTAGGTTATTCGAATACATTTACCATAAATATATTAATATTAATATTAGTATTAGTATTAGTATTAGTATTAGTATTAGTATTAGTATTAGTATTAGTATTAGTATTAGTATTAGTATTAGTATTAGTATTAGTATTAGTATTAGTATTAGTATTAGTATTAGTATTAGTATTAGTACTAGTACTAGTACTAGTATTAGTATTAGTACTAGTACTAGTACTAGTACTAGTACTAGTACTTGTACTAGTACTCGTACTAGTACTAATATTAGTACTAGTATTAGTACTAGTACTAGTACTGGTATTAGTACTAGTATTAGTACTAGTATTAGTATTAGTATTATATATTATTATTATTATTATTATATATTAATAATATTAATATTATTATTATATATTAATATATATTAATATTATTATTAATATATTAATATTAATATTAATATTACATGTACAAAATTTCTACATAGAACAAAAAAGAAAGTTTATAAACATTTTGAAATCTCGCCAGTGCCATAGTACTATTTTATATGCTCTGTGACTATTACAAAATCAGTGAGCCATGAATTATATTTCACGGAATTTACATATCGTTAGTTGTCTTCAATAGTAACACTATACCGGTATATGAATACTGGGTATACCTATGAAAGCTTAGTGTCTTGAAATAGTGGTAGTTGATATGAAGGTATTTCAAAAAGTAAGAAAAACTTAATGTATGAAAAGCATAGGAAACGAAAGTAAATTTTTTAATTCTGATTATATGATTAAATTTTTTCCTCTATATAATTAGGAAAAGAAAGTGAGACGAACATTTTCTCCAATTATATATATTCTCATTTGACTTTTTCATTTAAATACAGTCTCTCATTTTTAAAGTAAAAATTCATTCTAAATTACACTACTTATATAGACTAATAATTAAATTAAGTACTTGTATTTACCATTAATTAATATAATTATTAAAGTCTTATTAATTTTAACAATAAATAATTATAACATGAATTATGTAACTTGATGTAAGAATTACAATTGCTAAGTGAAAATTCTTTTACGAAGTAGTTGCAAATTAAAATTGTAAACGTAAATTATTGCCAGCAGTGTTACGGTAATGTGTGACGTAATTAACGCAGTAGAGATGGGTTAGTTTATCAATCGAGCACTTATACGTAAAATCGTTTAGTGCCATATAAAAGTTTAGCATGTGTGTTTTTTTATCGGACTTACGCAGATATTAAATGGGCGTCGTTTATTAAATTACTAGCTTTGAACCGCGACTTTTCTCGACTAAAAGATGCAAATAATAGTGGTGTAATTTAAAAATTATTTCTAAGATGAAGAGGATATTATTCATTTAAAATTTAATATACGTATATACTTATATTAAGACTCCTGTCCCTAAATGGTTGATTTTTTTGACAAAAAGATGTGATTCCGAGGTGAAACGGCCTGTATTTATCCCCATAGTATGGGTTAGATATCTGCAGTATTTTAAGCAGACCTGTTGATTATTTGTGGCGTAAAAATGAGACAATAAAATAAAATTAATTTCATATTTATAAGATTTTTTAAAGAGTAATGAAATTTTACCAGTATACACATATGAAACGTAGTTTTTGTACATATTTACTCTAATCTCAAAAATTTAACAATAAGTTATTGGTTAGTTATATAACCAGAACAGAAATATTTGGAATGTTTCATTCATATTTTTTCTTTAATTCGAGTCAGTTATAATAAAATTGTCCTTATGTTAATGAAATATTTATCCTCATATTACAACGCTACACCAGCGACAATACGGTGAGAAAAATTTCGATGATTTCATGCCACGAAATTTCGAATAATAAATGAAACTGGCCTGGGAAAAAATAAAATAAATTTCAAATGATTCATGTCATTGTAGCGAAAGAAAAATTTCCTTCGAGAAAATCGAAGAGGAAAAAGAAAAAAATAGTCCAATGGACGGAAATCTTGTTATAAACGATGATAATATCAAAAGGAATATTAAATGGTATAAATAGAACACAAAAAAATAAATATATATAGGTGTGACAAGAACATACCTACTTATCTTTTAGTTAGTTGCAATTTATGTGGGATCTCGGAGTACAAGTGGATATTCCTGAATATAAATGATGCCATCATCAATTTATGGTTTTATTTTGTAATAAGATTGCAGTTTTTACAATCTCAAGTTTTCTTTAAAGAATAGGAAAAATAACTTAAGTAATGAGGTAAATAAGAATAAGGAAATTTTCATTTTACCATATGTAAATTAGTTTTAGTGTTTTATCATTGGAAATAAATGAGATTATTAAATTATGATTTAATATTTTTTAATATTTTTTGAAATGTTATTTAAATTATATTTCTGCACTTAACATTTTTTCATTATTTTGATAGAACTAAAATTATTTTAATTTAACATGTTTTTAAAAACTTCTAAAATTTTTAGAAATTCACGGTTTTACATAAAAATATTACATAGTTCTCAGTATGCGTCGCGTTTAACCTGCGGGGAAAGGTCGCGATATGTAAATGCTCAAATCTTGACTTAATTGTTTAATCGTAGCTGGGCAGGATTACAAATATAATTTTTTCTGTCATAAACTTTAGGCCGTTATACTAAAACGAATATTTTTGTACATTTACAATTCTCTATGTACAACTTTAGGGGTTTATAAAATTATATATAATTTCTAAAAAAATCGTCTATAATTTTAATCTATAATTTTAATATTATATCAAAATTGTAAATTAGAAAACTTATCAATGACTAACTTTTTTGAGATTTCAGTATAAGTTTTCACAAATTTATGAAAAAAGCGGAGAAATATCTTTATTACCTTAAGTTGTCGATATGCATTAATTTTTATATTTTCTCTAAAACGATTAATGGTTACACCGCATTTATCATATTATTTTGGATTAACTAAACCTCTCTGAATGTTCAGTTAAATCTGTTAATCCGTTGGAATTATGTTATTACTTCAAGTCATACTACATAAACTTTCTTTTTCGATTTAAATAAATATCACTATCACTTTACACACCTAAGGATACGAATGAAATTAAAAATAGTGCTACGCAAATGTATAATTTTACCTGAAATATTCTGCTTCATTTAAAAAAAACTTAAAGAAAAGGATGAAATAATAATAACATGAAATTTTTTGATCGGCTCTTTGTCAAAGTTGATACTATCTAGATAAATAATTTGTCCCATGTAGACAAGCTCTTGAAAACTTCGATCCTAACATTAGCGACGTTCACTGGTTTTGGTGTGATCTGTGAATTGAAGATTACTTTTGTCGTGATCGGGTTTATACCGAAGACCACTCATCAGTAAGAATCGTCAAAGGCAGTCATCATCTTCGCCAACTTCTGCGGCATATTTGCCAGAATTGGGTTTGGATCTTCGTAACTTAATCACGCGTAAACAGGGTGACAGATTGCCATAATTCTTTTATAGACATTATCATGATTCGAGTTAATTAATAAACTTCTTTATAATCTAACAAATATCATAATTGTTTAGAATGAAACTCGGTGTTTTTAATTGGTAATAACAATTGAATGCTACAAGATTTAAATAAATAATGCAATGTGCATGTAGTCAGCAAAAGAATATTTATAACTAACCTTTCAAACAACACGTAACACTATAATCGAAATTAAACAAATGTTTTCGAATTCTTCATTCAAAACCGGAATGTATTTGTGTGTAAAAAGCCGTAACCAAGAAGTAACAAGAACTCAAATACTGCTTAGGCAAGAAGAATGTTTCCTGTTTTGTACGTAAACCGGCCTTCTGACGTCAATAATTTCTTAAATTTAACGTTATGTGACGTACAGAATATGTTCTGGTGAATAAATGGGATACCAAAATATGTATTGTAGGCGTTTTTTAATAATGTTCTTATTATTATTTCATACTTTTCTTTAAGTTTTTTTTAATGAAGCAGAATATTTCAGGTAAAATTATACATTTGCGTAGCACTATTTTTAATTTCATTCTTATCCTTAGGTGTGTAAAGTGATAGTGATATTTATTTAAATCGAAAAAGAAAGTTTATGTAGTATGACTTGAAGTAATAACATAATTCCAACGGATTAACAGATTTAACTGAATGTTTAGATAGGTTTAGTTAATCCAAAATAATATGACAAATGCGGTGCAACCATTAATCGTTTTAGAGAAAATATAAAAATTAATGCATATCGACAACTTAAGGTAATGAAGATTTTTCCCCGTTTTTTTCATAATTTTGTGAAAACTTATACTGAAATCTCAGAAAAGTTATTCATTGCTATATTTTCTAATTTATAATTTTGATATAATATTAAAATTATAGACGATTTCTTTTTGGAAATTATGTACAATTTTATAAACCCCTAAAGTTGTACATAGAGAATTGTAAATGTACAAAAATATTCATTTTAGTATAACCTAAAGTTTATGACAGAAAAAATTATATTTGTAATCCTGCCCAGCTACGATTAAACAATTAAGTCAAGATTTGAGCATTTGCATATCGCGACCTTTCCCCGCAGGTTAAACGCGACGCCTACTGAGAACTATGTAATATTTTTTATGTAAAACCGTAAAGTTTTTAAAAACATGTTAAATTAAAATAATTTTAGTTCTTTCAAAATAATGAAAAAATTATAAATGCAGAAATATAATTTAAATAACATTTTAAGCTTAACAAATATTAAATCATAATTTAATAATCGCATTTACATGCAATGATAAAACACTAAAACTAATTTACGTACGGATAAAATGAAAATTTCCTTATTCTTATTTACCTCATTACTTAAGTTATTTTTCCTATTCTTTAAAGAAAACTTGAGATTATAAAAACCGCAATCTTATTACAAAATAAAACTATTAATTATTAATGGCACAATTTATATTCAGGAATATCCATTTGTACTCCGAGATCCCACATAAATTGTGACTAACTAAAAGATAAGTAGGTATGTTCTTGTCACACCTATGTATTTTTATTTTTTTGTGTTCTATTTATACCATTTAATATTCCTTATCTCTTTTGATATTATCATCGTTTATCACAAGATTTCCGTTCATTGGACTATTTTTTTCTTCTTTCTCTTCCATTTTCTCGAAGAAAATTTTTCTTTCGCTACAATTACATGAATCATTTCAAATTTATTTTATTTTTTCCCAGGCCAATTTTATTTATTACTCGAAATTTCTCTGGTGAAGCGTTGTAATATGAGGATAAATATTTTATTAACATAAGGACAATTTTATTATAACTAACTCGAATTAAAGAAAAAATATGAAACATTCCAAATATTTCTGTTCTGGTTATATAACTAACCAATAACTTATTGTTAAATTTTTGAGATTAGAGTAAATATGTACCAAAACTACGTTTCATATGTGTATACTGCAAAA
Organism: Druceiella hillmani; assembly: GCA_039881145.1. Classification (NCBI taxonomy): domain Eukaryota; kingdom Metazoa; phylum Arthropoda; class Insecta; order Lepidoptera; family Hepialidae; genus Druceiella; species Druceiella hillmani. The sequence continues at coordinate 5,548,168 of JAYKKI010000047.1, read as the reverse complement.
ATTTCATTACTCTTTAAAAAATCTTATAAATACGAAATTAAGTTTATTTTTTTTATTTTATTGTCTCATTTTTACGCCTCAAATAATCAACCGATCTGCTTAAAATATTGTAGACCATATTATGGGGATAAATACAGGCCTTTTCACCTCGGAATCACATCTTTTTGTTAAAAAAATCAACCATTTAATGACAAGAGTCTTAATATAAATATATACGTATATTTATTAGTAAATTTTAAATGAATAATATTCTCTTCATCTTAGAAATAATTTTTAAATTACACCACTATTATTTGTATCTTTCAGTCGAGAAAAGTTGCGGTTCAAAGCTAGTAATTTAATAAACGACGCCCATTTAATATTCTCGTAAGTCCGATAAAAAAACACATATGCTAAACTTTTATACGGCACTAATATACGATTTTACGTACAGGTGCTCGATTGATAAACTAACCCCTCTCTACTGCGTTAATTACGTCACACATTACCGTAAATTTTCCGTCCGACGATATTATTTTTCCTTTGTTCGTAATTTGTTTTACAGCAAGCATTATTTTCTAGAACACTTAATAAGAAAAATATTTATCTAGTGCGCTATTACAAGCTTCTGTTATATTGGGGTAACAAAACGTTTTTATAAAGTGAGTATAAAAAAGTAATGATGCTAGAAAATATCCGAATATTCTTTAGGGCCGAAATATATTTATTTATTTTTACGATTTCAATGACAAAATCTTTTCACAGTTTGCTGCTTGTACTCGCATATCCTTTTTTTCTAAAATTTGACGTGAAAAGCAAAACTTCAGTCACTTTCTTAATAAACAAGTTAGTTTACAGGCATAGATATTATTGAATGTACTTAATAAATCGATAAAAATGTTCCACGGAAGAAACAAGCGCCGAAAGCGGAATATTCAAAGTAGAGAAGTTTACAAGTTTTTGAAGATTACAAATACAAACTTTGAAGATTACAAGTTTTTAGACATAAACGATCAAACTACATTAGCAATATAAGAGTTCAATTCGGGCCTAAACCAAATTGTGTTATATAATATCTGAGGCGATATATAATATTAACGTCAGAAATGTAAATCAGGCATATTTAAATTTCCGGTTTTCTTATTGACTACAATCACAAACGTTTCTATTTAAAATCGACATAAAACTCTATTGAAAAAATCCGAAAGTGGAACGGCTACAAGAGACATGGTTTAATTTCACCAATAGGAGTTACAACGTGGAAAATATCGCTATTTCATTCCAATTCTATGTAACAATTTTCATTTCACGAATTTGGATTTTAAAGCGTCTGCTCCATACATGTGGTACAAGATTATAAAAATAAAATGAAACTAGCATAACTAACTTATTAATGCCAAAATGATATAGAGATATTTTCATTATATTTTGAGAACAGACCATCCAATCCCTGAAAATTTTGAACTATATTTATAACTATACATAGTTACCCGATGTATTTTTGAGTACTACGAATCATAAGGTATAGATAAAATAAGATATTATTTTTAACTTTATATAAAACTTTATATAAGTATACAAAAAATACGAAAGATAAAATCTGTTATATATATATATATATATATATATATATATATATATATATATTATGTACCGTGAAATATTTATTTATGCTTAAACATGTATTTTTGAATAAATGTCACTTTGGCGACAATAATTTTTTATTAAAATTTTATTGTTATATATAAAATTGGTAAATAAATTAGTTGGGGTATAACATAATATTTAATTTATCTGGATCGGGAAGGAGGTAATTATAGATTTAGACAAACATTTTGGTAGACTTGCACTAAAATTAATGGGAAAAAAGAACTCTTTTTAATTACCCGACCGTTAGTTCATTTCCTTTTTTTTATACAATGCCTTTTAGCAATTAAACCACATATATAGCACTATAAGTTTCACAATGTTCTATTCCGAGAATTTTAACGTAACGTTCAAAGTTAACGTAGTCATAAAGCGTTAAAGAACCTAATGTAAGACCAAGAGACGACCATTTGTGGTAACGCTTTCATTTGACATTGAAACTGGTGTAAATTTCAATTTATATACAAAAAATTAATTAAATACAGATGTAAATCCTTGCTGCAATCAATATAATTTCACAATCTTTTCTTCCATTTATTGTATGTTTCTTTCAGTGGTGTTACAACCGGTATAGGAATTTGTATATCCACTCAGTTGAAAGATAAAATAACCAATTTGCATATATGTATATATACATATATATATATATATATATATATATATATATATATATATATATATGTGTGTGCGTGTGTGTGTGTGTGTGTGTGTATATTTCATTAATACTTTTCTTTTCTCATTATTTCTTTACCTCATTAGATTAGGCGTAGCGTGACTAACACAAATAATTTATAGGATTCTACAGTTAAATAATGAACACTTATATTATTCTCATATCCATTACTTAATCCATCTGTGCATATGACATAATTTTGCAACTTTAAATTTGCAAGTGGATACTTTAGATCTCCAAACGTATTTCCTCATACCAAGGAAGGGAGATTGATTGGGGAGAAAAAAGAGTGCATCTCGTTAAATGGAAAAAAAATCCATTATTTTGTTCGTTGTTTGGTATGAAATTGAGCTTCTATTCACCATTTAAATTTTTGAACCACCTTTGCAAAATAAAAAGCTCAAAGTAACGTTCAATGTGGGGTAAACTGCATAAGTTTTAGCCGTGGTTTGAATAATCTCAAAAGATTGATTTATGTTATTATTTGTTATTATTTAATTATTGTTTATTATTATTTACATGTACTCTAACACATTCTTGGTCGGTTTTATCTATTCCCTTAATTGAGGTACACACATACAATCTATCAGTGAAAACCTCATTAATTCACAAGGTTTGTACTCGTGTCTACCACAATCGTATTTCCAAACTATTTCGATGATTAGAATTTGATGGATTAGTAGAACTTATTTTAGTTATTGGTCAAGTTGTAAATGTTTCATTAATCTAATTTAGTGAGACGCAGTTAATAAAATTAATTTGCGACGTTATTAAAATATCGCTTAGAGGAAATATATTTTCTAATTAGCTGCCTTGAAATCGTGGCAAGAAAATAAAAAATTGACATTTTAAAAATCAAGGTCCACTCAAACAATATATTGACGCTTTTATTTAATATAAAGCTTTCTATTTCCATTTGAAGCCTATTAAATATCGTAAACAGACGCCATAATATAAACAGACGGTAAAAAACTCTTATGCGTTAAGGAAAGGGAAAAGATGTGCTAAGCTCTCGTTAGTCATGCAAAGTCAAATATGTTTTTGCCTACTTCAAACGAACCATTCCAAATATAACATTAATAAAATACAACGTAGTTGAGCAGGTCAGTTATGGGGGACTTTATGAATGAACATTGCGCCATTTCAGCGCCATCTTTTAGCAAAAACGTCGCTTCAAGCGCCGATATGGGCCATTCATCGATTACAATGCGCATTTAGTATAAATAATTAAAACGTATAAAAAAATTATTACAAATAAGTTATTTATATCTAAATAAAAGCTCAGGGAAAACTAAAAATGTTTCCACAGTAATATAGCAATATTTCAATGTCCAAGCTTACAAAATTTTTTGGTAATTCAATTGCGTTTAAATTTTTTTAAAATATATGCGTATATAAGTTTCAATTTACATTCATGGTGATACTTTGACAATTGCAAAAGAAAAAGCACTAATGAAATTCACTTACATTTTTCACGATACGCAAAAGCTCCCAATCAAAGCACTTCAACAAACTTAACTATTCCACGTAGAGCAAAATTTAAATTATCAGAATATAACTGGCAATTTTCCGACGACAATTTAATGACTAAGTTATGTTGAGTCGTGTGAAAACGCTTGCGAAGAACGAGTCCGCAAACTACGGCGCTCTATGTAGACTAGAAAACTGTGTGGGCGATGCGTACAGTCTGTAGCTTTTGACTGCTCCGAGAGCTTTTAACCAGCTTTCATAAAATTCATTATATTTAAATTTATTGAAATTCATTAAAAAAAATTTTATTTCACTATTCTTTCCAAGCTAACATTCTTGTATGGAAATTTTCACTATATAATCCATTAGGTATTATTAAATTTTCCATACCTCATAATTATTTAGTTCAAAATTCAGGTAAAAATACTAACAAATTAACTGAAATTTGGCTTCTTTTGTATTTAATTATAAGAACGAATATATTTCTAATTTTGGTTAATTTAGAGAATTATTTAAATGTTTGATAGCTATGGAAACATAGAATTATAAAATTATAGCATGTTAAGCAAGTTAATATAAAAAGAACAAAGAGATAAGATAAAATGACATTATTAAGCAATAAATAAAAACAATGGTAGAAAACAAATACCATATATAATTAAAACTGGTGCAATATATCCAAATACTCTGCAAATAATTTTAAAATCGTAAATAGAATAACATAATAAGTTTAAATGCAGTAGAGCTTCTATATCTAGTGAAATAAATTTGAGTGTTATACTTGTTAGTTACTCATTACAAATGCGGGGTAATAAAACTAAGGTATACATTTAACATTATAATATAACATTAAATCTTCAAATTCATTAAAATCGTACCCTTGATTATTTCAATCAGTGAAAAAAAAATTAACAGAGCTCACACACAAGAGAGCATTTGAGTAAAAAACGATGAAAAAAAAATTAGGTCACACCTGCTAAATATATTTTATTATATTTGAATCGAAAAGAAATAAAAAGAAACCAAATTCCGGAATTATAATTCGTTTAGTATTAGATGCCTTATATACCAATAATTTGAACCTTATTCTAAAATCGAATTAGTAAAAAACTTTCTGTTTATTAAATATTTATCAAATAAATTTGTTGACAAAAAAAACGAAACCGCATTTTTCCAAAGCGACTGTATCCGCCTACGTCGCGCATGCGTGCAAGTGGGCGGGCAGCGATCGATGGTGGCGCGGGCGGGCGGCGTTGCGTCGCACTCCTCGCCGCGCCGCCTTATACTCTTTACTCTGCGGACCTTACTGCCCACATGCTGACAGCTAGTAGGGCAAATATTTCTAGAAGCTGTTCTATTACTCCCTGTTCTTATTTGAAATTGAGGAATATTGTAATCGGGTGACTTTCATGAATCGTTTGACCTTTTTCAGGCAATTATAACAATTTATACTAGCAAAAAATAGCACAAGAATACTAGAAACAATAAATTATGTTCCTATTGACTTTTGCTGATACATGTCTAATATCTCAATGTGACATATGGCATTTATGGATCAATTTAAAAAAGACGAAAAGGTAGAACAACAAAAACACGAAAGACAAGAAATATATATATATATATATATATATATATATATATATATATATATATATATATATATATATATATACATATATATACCATTTTAATGCATACATAAAAAGAAGTAATTAAGAACAATAGAACATTTATCACACATAACATGCCACGACTCTTTTTGATACATGTCACGACTGAATTTATTACAGATAGTAATGAAATAAAGCGATTTGATAAAATTATTTTAATTTTGTCGGCCTTTGGTATGATGTTGCTCTTTACGTAATTTGGATATATGATAAATATGATTTCATCGCATCTTCATTTGTTGCCACGAACTTTGAACTTACGAATAATTTGGGCAAGACAAATATGTTGTGTTGTCTGGACACTCCTTGTTTCCAAAAATCGAAATAACGAAAAAAGACTGAAATTAAAACAAAAAACAGAATGTGGCTGTATCTGCACTTAACACAGAAAGTAGAAAAAAAATAAATTTACACAGAACGTCCAATCGCAATATTACGTAAATTGGAATGAAAAAAAGGTTTAAATTCCAATTTACGTAAAAAAAAATTAACGATTTCTTGGATAACTTTTAATAATATTTATCAAGAATAAATTCTTGACACCAAGATTCAGTTAATTGAAAAATTATGTGTTTCACATTTCTTGGCTCATCACAAACGTTTTTTCTTTATATTATTCAATACAAGTACTTACGTTTTGCGTTCTCTTTCAAATATTTTTTTTCTTACAATAAAGATATAAAATAAAATTACAACGAATCTCTTTATTTTCCCACAGTATTCAATGTGATCACATCAGCATGTGAATTGCTTACGCTTATCAAGGAAAAAAAGTTTATTGAATTTACGTTAGCAAAAAACACATTTCAAATAAAGACACTTTTATGGCCTTATCCGTGCAAGCTTTTGTAGACGCATCCACTCGCATACTTAAGGATAATTTTGCATATTTAGAATTTATTTTCTATTTTCTCCTTATTTTGGTATTAACGATGTCACAAAAATAGAATATTGTGACATCACTCACATGTCCGTTCGTATGTCGGTCACAGCCATTTTTCGCAGAAATCGCTTGACGTGGAAACTTGAAAATCGGCACAATAATAAAATATATTATCGCGCATATATCGGCATAGCTAAAACTAAAAAATATTCATTTGGAAAATTTAGGGAAGGCAAGTTACGTACACGAGTTGTAAGTCTCAACAATATATTTTTTTTCATAGCTTTAGGTATGATGCCTTTCGAGATATACTGAAATAAGAAGGCAAAAATATATGCGTTCTTATTTCAAAATCTATTATGAAAAAATATAGGTTTTTAAAAACCTGGGCAAAAGTTATAGGAAATATATAGCGACAATTCTGAATGTTACAGTTCTTTTAAATATTTATCACCATATTTTACACCTACTTTTTTTAAATATTTATCACCATATTTTACTCAATATTTTACACCTACGAAAGATATAGTAGGCGATACATTTATATTTTTCTATTTTCTGAGCCTGAATTTCTTCATAAACATTGCGATGTAAAAACATGAAAGTTGGTATACTAATACATCTTATTAGCCCACATATTTTACATATATCTTAAACCAGCAACTTTTTTTTTAAAATATTTCTGTAACAATCAAAGAAAAAGAAAATAAAGTTTAAAACGTTTATTATTTTCTACATAATATATGAAAAATATACTTTTTTTACAATTTTAAATAGCATATTTAATAAGACATCCTAAAAAATACATAAATATAATACTTATTCCATCTCCTTTTTTCTGAAACTATTAAGCCAGAAATTATGAAAAACAGGGTTTGTAAAGTCTGACTGGAAAATTAAAGGAAAACTATAGCGGTTATCTCATATCTTAAAATTGTTGAATATGCACCATACTTTTATGCCTGTGAAAGTTATATAATACTTTACAATATATGTATTTTCGTTGTCAAAAATTAATATTTGTAAAGATTTTAATAGAAATACTATGTTCGCTTATATGATTGTAAGTGTCGCAATGTTTGCAGGGCTCTCGTAGTGCGAGTTTTATTCGTGCTTAAGAGGTTTCATTTTAAAAAATAAATACCTTTTTTGTTTATTTACAACTTCTTTATTTTTTTATACAGACATATTTTTTTGTTTATTTATACTTTTAAAATTTAATACAAACATGGCCTATATGATTGATGTAAAAATTTCAGCATCGTCCAATTTATATATTTACATAGTTCCACTATATTTACACTACCAAAATTAATATTTGTAAAAATTTTAATAGATATACTATGTTGGCTTTAATGTTTGTTAGTGCCGAAAACTGTACGCAACCCTCATGTGAGTTTAAGTTTTATTAGTGCTTAGCAAGTTTTATTTTAAAACATAAAACTATGTTTTATGCTTTTAGAATTTAACACAAACAAGACCCATCTGATGGTTGTAAAAATTACACTATCATCCAGTTTATTATATTCAGATGGATGTAGGGTACACGTATAATACCTTCGTAGAACTTATAGGTAATGAATAATAACGATCTACTTGAAGTGACTCGAAGTATGTCCGTTTAATTTCTGAGCTTAATTTTAAACTCTTATCGATGTGTATCGATTAAAATACTTATAATACACAACATGGAAAGATACGATAAATTTACCAGTATATATTGCTAGTTGTTAAAGATTGTTGTGACCAATCGTCTGTAGCAAAATTGGAACTCAGAAGTGTTTTTAAGTTAAACAAAAATGTCAAAATATTTTTTAAATTAAATTTGCAAGACAATGAAATCTAAACAATAAAAACAAAACATTATTAACTATTATACCTGTCATAATTATAATAATAGAGAGAACTTGTTATATATAAAATATTATAAGCCTTTCTAAATTACATTATTTGACCGTACAGTTCTACATTCGACCAAATAAGGCAGAAAGAACTTACACTGAGAATATAATACATTATAAGTATTTCTATATTACATAAGCTGATCGCAAAGTTCTACATTTGACCAAATAGCGCAGAAAAAACTAGTATTGATAATATAATAAATCATTCAGAGACCGTAAATTGACCGTAAATAATGATATTATTTAAAGAAAACCGAAGAAAATCTATTTCAAGTAGGGTCCCTTTTCTTGGGCAAAACCGGAATGGGCAGCTTATGTGTCTTGCAGATATGGTGTGTATATATATATATATATATATATATATATATATATATATATACATATATATATATATATATATATATATATATACATATATATATATACACAGATGTATATGTATATACAGATGTATTAATATTTTTACATTGTTAAATCATTCTAAACGTAATATATCTTCGGTGATATGTTTTGAACCAATTCAATTAATTTTCGAGATATTCTTGAAAATTCTAAATGAAAAAAAATTATTTTTTTATCATAAAATCTCTTTGATACATATGTTCTAACAAATCCATCTGCTATCAAACAAGATAACCTTAAAACTAGCCGAAATCTCACTTTTCAAAAGTAATTATCACTAATAATATCAGGTGAAAGCCTGCAAAGTTGATATGAAGTTTTTTCCCTAATTTTCTTTGTAAGTGTAATTCATCACATTATTTTGATTAAAAAAAATAAAAAAGTCTTAGTTTATTAAAAACAGTCTTAGATGTTTAATTTGTCTTCATTTTTACTATTCAGCAAACATATCTAATTACCAATAAACCTTTAAATATTATCTGTGCATGTAATTACTTTACATACCCACACCACAAAAAATTCCCAATCAAAAAATTTAGGATGATTCGTTAATAAATTATAACTAACTTTCAACAGAAGGCATAACATGCGCATGTAGACCCACTTCATCTCCGCAAACGGTTAACAATTTACAAGCCCATAAACTTAATGAACGTTCGTGTATTTAAAACAGGCTTCGCAACATTGTAACTCCTTGCAATTGAACCCTACATACATAGTTTACAACCGGACACATCACCATCCCCGCCATAGCCGAAGACACAGTATATTCGCACCTTCGCCTTTACACCAGCAACTCGCCAGAAAATTTATCAACCTGTTAAATCTTGCGAGTTCTTACGTAGACGTCAGTAATATAACTGCGAAGTTTCTTACGACTTAATTAGCAGATGTTATTATTGCTTTAACTATTCAAATTACTTTTTATGACGAATTATGAGATGATTCGGGGCCTTTATCTCGCTGATGATATTTTTATAATGATTGAAGAAATATTTAATTATTCTAATCTATCATTTAACTACTGATTAACGATTATCTTGCTTAATATTTATTATATTGGCCCAGGTAAATTTATATGCCAAGGCTGAGTGCGAAATTCGAATAAACATTTCATTATTAGATAATTAAGCGTTAATTACTATTAATCAATACTTGAAATAATGGTAAGCAATACAGCAACAATTAAAAAACATTATTTAAACAAATGCTATGAAATTAGCCAATATATGTTTATATAAATTACACACAGAAATTAAAACGTTTAGAGGCCACGTGAAATTAAAATGTGTTAGTATATACTGGAAAAGTATTTTTGCTAAATATATATTTATATATTGAGATAATTTTATTACAATTATTATAAAATTAGATGAAAATTTACGCAAAAAATAAATACATAACCAATAATTAACCGAACTTTACAATAGAAATATTTAAAATTTAAATGGATCTTGAGAAGACAATTATTTCACATGTTAATTTTACATTTCTAGAAATTTTCAATAGAAAGCCGAGTCTCTACCAATTGACTTAAGTATTATTGTTTTCCAACCCTTTTATCCACTTAATTTCCAGTATTTTACAATTTATAAATAAGGTCACAGTAGGGATGACATATTCACTATTACATGAGATTAATTCAAAATTCTTTTAAAGAGACTTAAATAATTAAAATTAGTTTTGAAAGAAAAATGTATCACCAGGTTGAAGAGTCTCTTACGAAAGTTCCTAGAAAAAAGAGAAAGAAATAAAGGTAACAGAACCTAAAGCGAACACTTTCGTTTCAGTTGAATATGGGTCTAGAGAAGTTGTGAACTCAAATGTGTTTTTGTCGTTTCTCTAAATCTCCCTCAATACTTCATCAAAACTAATGATTGAGCCATCATTTTCAAGATTACATTTACTGCTAATGATAAAAAATAAACAATGAATTCAGAATTATTATTTTTTTATTTTTTAATTACCTTTATATTATTTTTCAAAAGTCTTTATATCGTAAACAACGCCATCTATTGACAATCTGTTTAACTAACATTAACCTTATACTTTCTGATCCAACCATGTCTTTCCAAATGACAAAGAAGAAATTTCCAATTAAAGTGGACTTAGCTCTATGACCATCAATAAAACACAAGGTTAGACGCTCAAAAGAGCAGGGTTGTATTAATCATAATCTGTTTTTTTCGGATGAACGGTTATAAGTGGCTTTTTCATGAGTTCGTAGATTCAATGAGATTTAGGTTCATTAATATAACCCTGTGAGATTTAGGTTTATTAATATATTCTTATGAAAATGTTATCATTGTTTACTTTTTGGCTAGATGCATTCCAATCACATTCAATCAATCACATTTTCACTTCGTATATTATTTTCAAAGAAGTTTAAAAAACATATCTGAACACCCCAAAATCAATAAAAAACATTTTTTTTTAAATTAGGCTTTTATGATTAGTGTGTAAAATAAAATACTTTTCAATTACTTATTTTTACATTATATTACCATTTGGTGACTTGCGATTTATTCACACGAGCACTAGTTGTATTTTATTTTTGTAACAGAAAAATTGTTTTCATAACTTGGACAGTATGTCCCTTTTTCTTTTCAAAATAAAAGATAAAACAGAAGTATTCAATAAAACCTTTGGCAAATTTCTCTCTGACGTATAATTCTTATATATAGTTTGTTCTAAACTTTTATTCCAAGATATGCCCGTTTGAAATACTAATATAAGTAGATAGATTAGTAAACAAATTTTATCGGAAAAAAAATTTATTATATCTTTAAGTAGAATAAAAAAATGTTGAAATGTTAATAATAATATGTAGAACAATAATAATGCAGTGTACCTTATCCAAACTTACATCGTAAACACACTACTTTTTAAATACTATTTTTTAGGTTTTTTTTATGTTATTGAAGAAAAAAAAACAATTTAAAAGTAAAAGCTTAGATTTCTATTTTACTCGATATCAAGGTGTGGCTTCCTTTACTTGTGGCTAAACTTCTGGCAAACCTGTTTTCAAACTGCGATATTCCAGTTATTTCGACGACTAATGCATTTCTACATAGTTTAAAAAAATAATCCCTCTTTTGCAATTAAAACTTAAACATTCTTCGAATTGTATATCAATGCTTATTTTGCCTTATTTGTTGCTTAAATAACTAGTACACTGTTTTAATCCGTGATCTGACCGCCTAAATCCCTGTTTTCAGTAGGAAGAAAGAATCTTGTAAGTCATCACGGACATCTAGCAGATGTGAAGCATTTAATTTTTTTTATATATTTATATTAAAATACTTTTATTTGACCTAAGTGAAAATAAAAAGAATATAATCTATCTGATTATATTTATTAGTAATAAAATATTAATTTACTTTCATTATTTTATTTTTATGATACAATTTATCACAATCTTTCGTATTTCTTAACAATCTTTCGTAAATAAATACTTTTCGCGTTTTAAAACAGTTTATTTCAGTCATCGCTGAGGTGTGTTCTATTGATCATAGGCATATGGCTTTTCACAGCGCAACGAACTTGGAAATTTCTGGGTTCGATTCCCGATAGCTCGTCGAGAGGAGCTGGACTGGTGTTCCGGTTGCATATAAGAGATTAATCTCTTAACAATAAGTCAACCATGTGTTTCAACTTAAAGTACATAAATAATGCATTTGCATTATTTTTTCACCGATACAAAAGAAAAAGTTGTAAACGCTAGTAAATAAGAAACAATGAAGATCCGAATTAAGTCGGAATGAACAGACAAGACGCGAAGGTGGCCGAATGACAGGCAAGACGCAAAGTTAACCGAATTAAGTCAGAAAGAACCGATAATACACGAAATTGGCCGAATGGCAAGACGCATCTTGCCATCAGAACATTTTAATTCCCATCCAGACACGTCACTAAATGTTTCACATCAAAAATACTTTTATTTCAACGCATTTTATTTGAAATATCTAAGCCCTTTAGTCCTACCACATCTGATAACGCTTTGTAGAGTATGGTTTCTACCTAATAGGTAATTTATATTTATATTCAATATCTCTCGTAACAATATTAATCGATAAAATAATATTTACTACGTCACCTTCCTCTGTATAATGTTACCATCATTTACACTTTTATGTTTCAGGTTAACCATTGACTGCTAATAACTAAAGTATTCTGAATGTATCCTAAATTCGTATGTAAGAAATTAGTCAAGTCTGATATTTATGAGGTTGTATATAAAGAGACAATTACGACGAGTAAAAAAACCGAATAGAAATATAGTCTTTAAAGAAGGTGTTTATATGTGAGCGTACTAGCCATCGTGTTCAAATATTCATTGGCGACATTTACATTGCGATACATTTATAATATTCTACTGTTACGCAAGTCCCCGAATATAATTTTATCCTATAATTGACATGACTTTTCACCTTGAAATGTTGCCTTATTCGATTCATAACTTCAGACACAATCGTGACTAATTTGGGATAATTCCGAAGTCAATTGAATACATGGCAACTTTTCGTATTTTTTTTGTTTTTATTCCTGTCTTAATTTTTTTTTTAGCTGCTTTCGGTTTTTAGTAATAATTTTGTCAACCTACTTGTCCCACATTGTAATACTATATGTTTGACAACATTGTAATACTATATGTTTAACTAATCATTCTTCTTCTCTTTCTTTGATTCCTAGCTGACTTCTAGTCGAGACTACCCCAGAGCTAGTATGTTGCTGTGGATACCGCTGAATCTCAACCTTTTTCCACTATAACTCTTATTCATTTGGTCTGTGACATTTTCCTTACTTGTATGAGATCGATGGGTGGATCTCCGTCTCATGGCACAAATTCGTGGAAGAAGGTGTAACGTAAATATGAGGTAAAGTTCTAGTACGAATATAGAATTTGATGCTCCAGCTTTACAGTGCATATTCCATCACAGCTTGATGGGATATGACGTGAATTACGAAGGAAAAAATGAACAAATTAAGAAGAAACGAAAACAATCAAACATCAGTCCTTAAAACGAAACAATAATTTTGAACGAAAGTTGCGAATGAATGTATTTGAATACGAAAGAAATACAATTTTATATATTCATCTTTTTCTTATTCCCACATATAATATAATGGGTAAATTATATACCTAGCAATAATATATCATTCATTATCGATATTTATGAATATTAACAAACCACCAAGCGCACCAGGTACACGTAATTTAACGTACGTATACAACATCCTTCAATCGAAAACTAGGTCAAATATTAGCTTAAAAGCTTATTCATGTCAACCGGAATAGATTAACTAAAAGTTCATAGAAATTGTTACGAAACTTTTCTAGTCTATTTATCATTAATTCTCGCGTTACGCCTTTTTACTCGCCTTTCATTATTAGTCCGTATGGCGACCTCGAAACTTTTTTCAATTTCCACGAGCAATGTGAGTGGTAAGGAAAGCCTATGTATATATATATATATATATATATATATATATATATATATATATATATATATATATTGTGGTTTATACTAACAAGCACGGCTTGCTGGTATAAAGCACAATAAACCCCAAAAAAGTGCACAAGTCACAATATGTTATTGCTTTTTGAATCAGCTCTAACTGAACGATGACACATAAAATTTTCGGTATATCTTCTTGTATTAGAGACCTATATAAATTAATAAAAGACGAAGAACGATAAAAGTTTTTTAAAAAACTCAGAGTTTATATAGACATATTCGCACAAAATTAAGCGACGGTGACACGATATATATTTTTAATTATTCAAAATCGGAAATAACATACACAAATCATGAAGAAAAAACAATTTGTATATTTCATACTAGGCGGATTTATATCCTGACATTCCAAAATAAAGAATCTGTTCTAAGTGAATGTTTCTGAATACATGTTATTGTAAGTGTATTTTGTTGGTATTGTAGCACACATTGAGGTTACGACGAGTAAGATCTTCTCTTAATTGAATGCGATCAGCATTTTCTTCTTTTTGGAGAAAATCTTGGTATCATCAACGTATGGTAGGAACTTGCATCTAAAACAGATGCTAATATCACTTAGTACATTTAGCATCACGACAGTGCAATTACCAGTCACGTTACCGGACACTACACTGTTTACAGTGTAATCAACCTTCTTATTTACGAGGTTTTATGACTGTGAGAGGGATTTCATTTTAAACACGATTACTTTGGTTTCGGAAAAAAGATTTTATTTTGCAAGTAATTTGAAAATCTTGATACCACATAATATGGCTTGAAACATTTAAAAAAACTTTGGTTTCAATGAATGAAATTTTGCCTTTAATAAAGGAATTAGTATTTTTTTATGCTACAGAAGTAGGTGTATATAATTAAAATAAGGTATTAAACAAGTACCAATGAAGGGGTGATTTTAGAGACTTATTGGTTGGTATATATTCTTTAAAATATTGAGGCAAAAATAATAAGTAGAAAGAGGGGGAAAAATATTTTGAATTTAAATAACATCATTGATATCATCAATCGAAAGACAGATTCCCACATAAATTGATTCAGTGCCGCTTTTGTTCACTGGCTTTCTACAACTTTTACCAGATCATTTGACTGCCTAACGTGAGGCATCCTACTCTGCGTCTTTCGGTGTATGGTCGCCATTCCAAAACCTTTGTTCTTCAATGGACATCGCCCGTTGCCACTTCAGTTAATCATAAAAACTGTGTCGATAACCTTATTTTTTCGGATATTCTCATTACGGATAATATTATGTAGATAAATCCCGAGCTTTTTATTGCTCGGTGAGTGATTTGGAGTTATTTTACAAGGCCGATAATAAGAAGCAAGTACTCACTTACATATGTTATCACAAACAATACACACTGGTTGAAGACTTTCGTCTTCAAACAGTGCGGTTTCCCGAACGTTTCCCAGCTGGGTTAAATTCTTCGATTGACCTCTTTCTCGAAATTAGGTTTTCCTGATTGAACATTTTTTCCTGGATATACACATTAATCAGCAACTTCGATAGTAGAATTCCCAATATGTACCAATATAGAAGCGACGTGGACGTTAGAAATGATGTTTATCTTATCCATATTCACTTTAAGATCTATTTATTCGGAAACTCTGCTTAAATCTCTGAGAATTGCGCTGAGTTAGCCCAGCGAATCTATCATCACCACTATATCGTCAACAAATCGAGTGGGAGTAATGTATTTGTCATTGATATTGATACCAAATCTATTTTGGTGCAAAAGCTCGAAGACTTCGAAGAGATAACGATTACATGCGAAGGAATTGCGTTTTTTACACCTTTTTCCAAATCCATATATATAACGTATATATAAATTATCCAAAAGATCACATTGGCGAATGAAAGCTCATTAAAAAAAAAATAGTAAAATTTATTTTTACGAGGTAATCAACCCGTTGATATCTTGTAGAAGTCTAATCAGCTCTAAAATTAAATTTTTTGTTTTATTGTTTAGATAACATTACTTATAAATTTAATTTAGATGGTGTATCGACCTACGTCACATAAGAAAAAATAAATATTCATTAATTACATAAGAGCTTTCGTTTAATGAATATATTAAAATACAGAATCGAAAGATCATTCTGTAAGAAATATTAATGAAAATTTAACGAAGTTTTATAGAAATACTATAAATAACCTGGAGGCATATGTTGAAATAAAGTTTAGGGCATTATTTTAATTGGAAAAAAATTTTAGATAAAAGTTTGAAAATAATTTTCAGCGATATATCATTTGTTCACTTTGATTATAAGATATATTTCAGCTATCTTCTTTACATTATGAAAATTTTAGGCAAAAGTTTAAAAATTATTTTCAAACATATAAAAATTTAAATCTTAAAAATTTTTTTCAACGATGTATGATTTATTCACTTTGATTGTAAAATAAATTTCAGCTACCTTCTTTATATTATGAAAATTGTAGGCAAAAGTTTAAAAATTATTTTCCAAAAATTTAAAACTTTAAGTCTTAAAAATTATATTCAACGATGTATCATTTATTCACTTTGTAAGATAAATTTCAGTTATCTTCTTTACACTATGAACCGTCACCTTTTGGAAACATTAGACCAATTTTATCTATCTATGAACTTTATCTAGAATTTTATCCAGTTAATGTCATCGAATAAAAACATGGACTCTAGAGCTTATATATATGTGTGTGTATAGTTATATATATATATATATATATATATATATATATATATATATATATATATATATATATATGTATATATACACCTTACTTAGGGAGTGATGTCAACAAGCGTTATGATGTAACGCAATGAAAAGTTTTCAGACATTTATGACTTTTGCAACCAGATCTACCTAAAGAGAAAATTCCAGTGGTTTTATATATATTATCACATGATAAATCAATAGAGAAATAATAATTTATCGCAGTCAAATTATATGCTGGGACAGGATCAATAAACTTGATGTAAAGTCATAACTTACTCATTTTCACTTCTCAAACAAAGATTTTCATACTTGGCGTACAGATCTTGATTGCTTCTATCTCACTTCTTTTTAAAGTTGACTTTTTAAAAAAGAACTAGGTCTTCTTTAACATAGTTTGATGGACTATATTTACATTATAAAAATTAAAATATCAATTCTCATAAACTAAATCTATCTTATTGACATTTGTTTGCTTCTCCAGTCATTTTTAAAACCATGCTACTTTCTAAAATACTCTTTAGTGATTTCATTCTAACATAACATTTAATTTGTGACCTACCTTTCATTAGTTTCGTGTACACAGACGGGTCATGCTAACAACATTACACACAATAATTAATATGCTGACAATACTCCAATTATAGAATTTCGTAAGCCGATGGGCGTGGACCCAATCTAAATGGATCAAAATAAACCTACACCGACGCTGGCCAAACGGCTAACACAATTTAATAAATCAAATTTTATAATCATCCAAAGCCAAGATAGATTGTTATCCGCGATTTCTCATGCATTACTCATTCATAGCTCAAAACGAAAGTTAATAATTAACGAAATGTAGTTTATATTATTAGTTCAATAATATAACACATTAAGTAATATAGTATATTTGATATGATTACCCGAAACACAATTAACGTGGGCACGATTCCCGACTTTAACGCGTCTAATTATTATTTGATTGCAACCATTGCTGGTCGGCTCCAATTACTTTCTAATTTACAACTGTAAGTTAACAATTTCGATCGGCGTTCACTCTCTCGCACTAATCTTCACTCTTAGCCGGCTCATCGAAGATTATGATTAAAAATATTAATTGTGAAAACTGACGTTGACAGCGCTGTTAGCGGCGCTGCGCGGTGTATGGGTGTGTTTATGAGGGGCATTAAGGCTGGGTTATACCATAATGACATGGGATATAAAATAATGACATTTAAAATTGAAATAATGACATTTAAATAGAACTTCATTTGAAAACAAGATTCCGTGATAGTTTAATTTTCTTAATAAAACGTTAAATTGGATATTGAGATAATTATGTTTTGTTGTGTACAATTTAAGTCTTAATTAAAAATATAGAAACTAGGCTTTTGTATTAAATATGTTTATTGCGATAAACTTTCAGGTTTATTTGTCAGTATAGACCTTAATTTATATATTCTTATTTAATAATTCTACTACGACGAGAAATTGATAAATATCACAAAAAAAATATAAATTGGTACTATATATGGTATGGTACAATTTAAATATTTTCAAAGATGGCAAAAATTTATGAGTCTGCCGACAGCTTTTTTAGGACAAACTATGCAAGAATCTGACTGTCAAAGCTAATCTTTTTTAGATACTGGATAGCTTACGAAAAAAAAGTATTTTAGTCGGGTGGCCTGTTAGATAAAATTTAAATAAAAATTTGAATACATTTTATATATGTTTGAAACTTCCAGTTTCTTTATATTATAATTTTCTCACCAATGATTCTTTATAATTTATTCCACTAAATTTGTATTTTAGTACTGCACCAAAATCAAAAAGTAATATTTATCGAATCACTTCGGCGTTTGTTTGTCTGTCTATCGGTCTATCACAGGCATTTTTCTCATTATTAATATATTAACATAACACAGTTCATACGGATGCTGTAACCCCAAAATCGCAAATACGTATCACATGCGAATGGTTAATACTTCAAGCTTGGACACTTCTTTGCTTGTAAAAGTCAATTAACCCGTAATTTTAGTATTATCTATTTATTGTCATATATCTACTTCGTAATAATTAAAATATAAAAAATTACAAATAATTAATAATTTATACTCAAGATACCACTCTTAATAACTTATTAATTGTTTTAAATCTATTCCAATTAGTCATATTACAAATTATCAGTATTTAATACCTACGTCTATTTCGTAATAATCCCAGTTAAAAAAATAATGCAACCCGACAAGCTAGTCCGTGCGACTCCGCCTTAAGAACCACTCGCAGCTATAAAGTTCATAATGTAGTTTATAGATGAAATATGATTAATCTATCGTTTATTACTAAAATTAGTTTGACGTAAGATGTAATCAAAGCGTGAGAATAGCGTTGAATGGCTGGCCGCTTGTGGCCAAACGAGTTTTGTAACAATATTTCTTTAATTCGTTTCGAGTAAGGAGTTGTTACCGGAAATTACTTTATTTACTTTATATTACCGACACCGTGTAAACAGTTGCTTGATTTATGCGACTGTTTTGCTCAATAAAATTATATGAAGTTGTCAAATGCGAATGTTTATAAAAGGTGACTTGGTTAGATAGTCATGTCTACGACAAGGCCGTATTGCCACATATTAGCTGTTTGATTATCTTTTTTATGAATAGAGATACAATTTATTTATAGAACCTGTCGCTAATCATAATAATTTTATAACGTGGAAAGTTGTTTGTCTGTATTTTTAGAATTTGTCGCAAAAACCACTCATCTAATTAAAGATAGACTTTCATCATCATATTTTTGCTAGTGGGGGAGTAACTTGAAACGGTGATTTAATTCAAGGGAATCGAATGCCTTTTTAAGACAAAACCAATGTAGCCAAATTAAAATAATACGTGATTTATTCAAACACAAATATTATTGTTGATTAAATCAACAATAATATTTATGTTTGTTGGGCCTCTAGATTTACACAAAGCAACTTTTTACAAAAGAATATTCTTTTTTGTATACAATAAAAAGTATGGGCTGAAAATTATATTTACGCATCCATTAAGAAATTGTTTTATACCACAAAATACTGTATTTATTTCTTTTCACCATGGAATGTATAACGGTCAAGAAGTTTTAAGTCAGCGAAGAATATATAGTGGTCGAGAAGTTTTAAGAAAAATGTAGAAAGTACTTAATTTTTCAAATGACAGAGGTATTTATTCCTGGGTTACATGATAACTATTCTAAAAACGAAGAAACTTCTAAAATATCGATATAATATTGTCAACGATGCGACCTTTTATCCAGAAAATTCACAAGAATATCATACGTCGGAACAAGAAATAGACTCACCAGTACAATTATTCGACACCACAGAATTTTTAATTCCTAGACTGCAAATAGTTGCTCTTTGGAACTAAATCTTTCTCCGACACTTTTACACTTCGTCAGATCGAAAATTTCTCTAAATTCTATGATAATTATATAATCAGTGCTATTATTTTCAGGTGCAGTGAAATCCTTTTGTCATTTGAATTTTTCAACAGAATTTTCTGAATAAATTCCATCACCTTCTGAAATTTTGCGAAACGAAGTTGTTTTTCCTCTTCTTGCCTCTCGACTTCCAATATTTTTTGAACTTACTTCACTTTTGCCTTTTTAATTACCACGTCCTGTTCTCAGTTACTTTGAATACATGTGAATCCACACAAAATATTAACTACGCAGTACAGTGATCCCAAATAAAAGTGCAGATGAATTGACACTGTTCCTAAATATTTATTTGAGTACACATATATTCAATAACATAACGATACAATATGCTTTTGTATCTATGAACTTTAAAACCAGAAGTGGTCTTGAATGAGCGCAAAAGATAGCTTCTAAATGCGAGAAAACTAAATTTTATTTTTATCACGATTCTTGTAGAATTGACTGAAAATATTCTTATAAATAATATTAAGAACTGAGACTACAGTTAATTCCTTATTTTCAAAGAAATCGTAGGTGCTCTATAAATATATAAATAAAAAATTATATCCGTCACATTAAAAATATATACGTGGATTAGAATACATATTTATACAAGTAAACTTCCCAAGTCATGCATTCCAGATCTTAAACGCTAGACCTTAATATGGCGCACGACCCCCTCCTTCGCTGATTATTTTTGTCACACATTATCGTAATACTGCTTTTTCCCCCTGCAGTGCGTAAAAAGGGTTGGCTACATAAATTTAAGTATGTTATAATTTTATTACAATAGTCCCTTGCAATCATTTAACTGAAAATTCAGTAAAAGAATTTGAGTAAAAATACTTCATTACCAAAAGGATTTGATTTAAACATTTACAAAGTTAAAAGTATGTTGAATTCAAAAGTATACCCTTCATGTAAGAAAAGTGTTTTATATTCACAATAAAACAACTAACTACATCTTTCCAGACCTGCTTTATAACATATATTTTCTTTGCCTGGCATCTACTTCATTTAAAATAAATTAATCTACAGATTACAAACACCCACCTTTGAGAATCTCAACTTATTTCATAATTATTACTTGTAAAGTGTAATTACGATTTTTTTCAAAACAGCAAAACATTAAAAGGTATGAAAGTGAATTATGTAAAAATCTACTAAATAAGACAGAATATAATAGAAGTAACATAATAATTCCATATTCCCCTTATTTAGAAATTCAATACATATGTGATAATTATATAATGTTATCAAAATCAACATGTTAGGTTGGCTGATTAAATCATTTTTGGATAATTAATTAACAAACCAAACCAAACAGGTTAACGATTAATTTTCTTTACAATTTTCAATTCTAAATTGTCAAAGATCAGATGAATTTAGAAATATTATATAGCGGCCATTTAATTATTGTATATTAGTACAAAAAACATACACATCTATTATTTTATATAATAACTGAACCTCTCTAAAATATGAGAGTATTTTAAAATAGTAGTTTTTCAAACTTCATCTCGAACTAATCCTGCTAACTGCACAGGTAAATGCCCCAAGCAAAACTGACAAGTCTAAAGTAATAAGAAACTGTCCAAAGTTCCTTAAGCTACGCGTATGATTTATGTGATCAACCGATCATAACATACATTTATTTTGATTTAAAATAAAATATTTGTTGAATGTTTTAGAAATTTTTCCTCTGCGACACATACGAGACAAACATTTTAAAATCCACTAGTTAGCAAGCCAATCCATTTGTTAGCAAAAATATGGATAAAGACATTTAAATCATTATTTTTTATAGATAAAGTTTTATTTAAAAAAACATCTAAATGATTTTGAGAACTAATTTTAATAAATCAGTAATGAAACCAGTTTATTAATCAAATATCCTATCAAAAGAATCGGCGTGGCCCATTGATACCACTTAACCGATGCGCTGTGATCAATAGAAGCCGCCCTTTTGATGTTGCTGGCGGCTAAATTCATCGAGGCGGTGAATAAAGTAGTCGAATAATTATTTTTCATCTCAAATTACTCTCTAAGTGAATGATGATCGATACTAAATTGATAACCAGATCAATATTAACTTTCTAAAAGCCACAACTTGTAAATTGTAACAAAAAACTGAAATGGAAGTCAAATATTATTTTATTATTATTATTTAAAATGTATGTTCAATTTAAGTAATTTTTACACAATGTCGTTATTACTTAACGAGCAGAAATTTTGAATTCCACCAATACTTTAGCCAAATCTAGCGTGTCAAAATGGTCTCTAAAATTTTTCATATAATTAAAAATGAATGTAAATAAGTTTTTCTTTAATTATTTCCTCGTTAATGAGGAGCGTTAACCAAACCAGCAGATGATGTTTCAGTGTCAATTATTTGGCGCGATTTCTTACGATATTGCACTAATCTTAAAGCCTCTTGTCATGGTTTGTAGGATGCTTGTGACCTGGACGATCCAACTTTCTGACCTTCGGCGACGAGTTATTGTCCAAGATCCTAATTATTTGATATTATTTTAATACTGAGAAAAAGGGTCTTAACAGGCCAACAAACCGACAACAAAGTGATCGTTATAAGGGTTAGTTTTTTTTCCTTTTGAGGTATGGAAACCTAAAAATAATAAACATAACTGATTTAACCAAACGGAACATCTTACAATCTATGAACAAAAATTAAAGAACTGGTAAGTATCCAAGCAGTAGTTTATATTATAAATTCGTTTATCGACATTAGTAACAGTTTTATACAATAACATACATTTGTATGTATTACATTATGTACGTATAATAACTTGCAAACAGACATTATGTTATTATAGAACTTGCAAAGAGGTATAACATCGCCCTTTGCTTATTTGTCTATACGTTTTTCTAGACATTATTCTCGGAAGCTACTGATATTATTTTAATAAAAAATAAACATGCCAGATCAACTACTTTTTGGCTCTTTAAACCATCCTTTCAATAATTTGCGAAACTAATCTGCCACTTGAAAAACTCGCTGTACTGTCCTCGGGAAGGTTTTTCACGGTCAAGTTATCAAAATTAGCCCAAATAATACATGGCATCATAAATACATGAAAAAAGAAAAGAAGTTATATAAGGTTACACTGGAGCTCTAAAGATGATGGTATTACCCTTCTATATTAAAAAAAACTATATCCACTTTAAAATACATTATTCATATATTATACTGATATATTCAATTTCTATGTTTGATAGTAGTATTGCGTTGATATATTATGTATATTTCTCCATTCCTCGCCATAGACAAACTTGTTTCTGTTCCGCCGGCGTAAATGAGAAAACTTATCGAGGACAAAATTTTCTGACTTAAAGACGTTTTTAACTACTTAAAGACGTTCGTTTAATTAAACATTTATTGCTTTTAGGGTTTTCTCGTATTCACAATTTTTATTTCCACAAAAATCATATCTTCGTTTTACGAAAAATTTACTCATCGTGACAATACCATCTAAAAAATATTACATATTGTACAAACGTCGAAACCTGCTTCAAAATGATATAGTAAATGTTTAGTAATTTCAATTAGGTAATTGAAACAGATATGAAACGATGTTTATGAATGAAATAAATACAATCGCAACAAATATGTTCACATGCAAAACAAAGTAATAAAATGAGATTGTGAATGTTTAGTCATTTCAATTAGGTAATTGAAACAAATATGAAACGATGTTTATGAATGAAATAAATACAATCGCAATAAGTATGTTCACGTGCAAAACAAAGTAATAAAATGCGATTATGAATGTTTAGTAATTTCAATTAGGTAATTGAAATAAATATGAAACGATGTTTATAAATGAAATAAATACAATCGCAACAAATATATTCACATGCAAAACAAAATAATAAAATGCGATTAAGAATGTTTAGTAATTTCAATTAGGTAATTAAAACAAATATGAAACGATGTTTATGAATGAAATAAATAAAATCGCAACAAATATATTCACATGCAAAATAAAGTAATAAAATGCGATTGTGAAAGTTTAGTAATTTTAAATAGGTTATTGAAACAAATATAAAATGACGTTTATATGTGTAGATTAATTATTTAATACTAATGGATGCCCAGTAAATAATATTTCTAATAATACTTCTTTAGTAATTCTACTACTACCACCCCCCATTTTCCAATCAGAAATACATTCCCTCTATCATATTAAAAACCCCCCCGTTGTTTATCCACTTATTTGTTACCTAATAACTATGTAACTAAATGTTGATTCGCTATCAAATTTGGTAATACATAGAAATTGTATGCCCGAGTAACTTGTACCTATTTACTAGATTCGTAAATTATTAATGTTAATAGAAACCGATATAATGAAAATAAAATTTAAATTTTCCAATTAAAATGAATTAACGACTAGCAAATTTTATTTTTTAACTTAAGGGACTTGACAGGTTTCAAAGTTTCCAAAATAAATTTTTCTTTCTTTAACATTAATTTTTTCTGTAGTAATGCATTTCCATCTTTACACTACTTTTAATGTTTCACAATTGATTACTTAAATGTTACATTTAATTAACTAGAAAAGTAAACTAACGAAGTAAATGTACCGCTTTTCACATACAAGAAACGCAGAATCGACGAGTGTATACTTTTCACTTGCTATCATTCTTTCCTAAGTTTGTAACCTAACAAATGAGTATACCTACATTTTTAACGATAGTATCTGTACAACAAATACAACAACTGAGCAGACTGAAGACTTTCTAAGCTTGCAAAATATATATATACCAAATATAACAATACATATAACATAAAACTTATACCAAATATAACAATACATATAACATAAAACTTATACCAAATATAACAATTAAGGTTACATAAAACTTTTCGAAGTCATTGAAATTATTTTTTCAACTTCACTTCAACGCCTATTCTTACGAATTCTAATACTTCATCAGTGTCTTATAAATTTATTTTATTTAATATAGGCGATCCATAATTTTGGTTTTAGCTCAAAGAAAATATCTCTGTATCAAATATAAAAACTTAGATTACCTACTAGTTTTCTAAGTCTATGAAATTATTATTTCAACTTCACTTACATTCCTATTCTTTCGAATTCAACAGAAATAACCTTACGAATTTGATTTTTACATTTATCACTTATTTGGCAAAAACAAATACAAATCATGGTGAAATAAAATAACTGAGATTTCTGGGTATTAAGTTGACTTGTATCCTAACACTCTCACATCAAAATAATACGTAGTTTGTTGTTATTTTGATATGGGAATATTAGGAACAAGAAACATAAATACGTAAACCTGTGTTAATATTACTACGAAAATTATTAATTACGAAAAAAATACAGACAATGTACATTACGTTAATTGATAGTGTATGTAATATTGAGAAAAAACGGTTGCAAATAATAAAGGGGAAAAAACATAATAATCAATCTTAACATAATAATATTTAATTAAAAATTCACTATGATCGTCACCAGTAATAGAAAAATATAATAAAAACAATACAAATTACAATTAAATAACTAAAAACACGACAAAAATTAAATAAACCCATAAGATTTGACTTGTGGAGATGTAACAAAGAAAGAAGGAGAATTTAAAATGTTCTATTCGAAAAAAAACAATGTCATATTATTTCAAAGGACTTATGTCCAAATATAATCCACGTAATCAACAGCTTGTAATGGAGTAACGAGCTAGCGAATATATTCAGAGAGCGAAATCTTCTGTCGTGATAATCAGAAAGTCTGCGCAGTGGTGTGCAGGCACCGGCATTAATGGGAGCAGTAGGCAGATGGAAAAACGCTCCACGTTTTTCCATCTATCTATCTATATTAAGAGTAGCTGTCGCAATCATAGCGAATTTAAAATAATACACAATATCGGTGCAATCACAATGACTATGAAAGATATTATAAAGCATAACCGCTCTAAAGTCAACACATCTGTAAACTATAGTGTGATATTTAAATGAGTACAGTGCATCAGAATATACTTTTTAGCGTATTGGAGCGATATACCAATGTGCGTATAAGCCGTTTTTGCATCCGTTTGATCATGTCAGAATATGTAGTGTAGTGTGGATTCCAGATTGCAACAGCATAATCGAGTTGAGACCGCACAACAGTTGCGTACAGGATTCGATACGTTCTCATTTTCTTCGAGGGTTTAATAGTTCTTTAGATAAAACCCAGCGAAACATAAGCCTGTGAAATAATCTGATTAAAGTTATAAAAATATAAGTTATGATAGAACATCACATCAAGATCGCATATACAATGAACAAACTCGAAAAAAATCCACATCACATCACAGGCCACTCATGTTATAGAGATGAAAATCTATTTCTTGTTTTTAGAAAAATTATCGATTTCCTCTTAGGGTGACTTAGGAGTATAATTTTCTTTGATGGTGATTGATGTAATTGTCTGTTACATCAATTAATTACAGAAACTTTATTCATATAGTTTTTCATAAAGTTGTTTTTTTAACATTGAGTGGACATGATATTGGAATGTTTCAAATCGGAACGGGCACGAGAGAAGCTTTATTCGCAGCACAAGTTCTGGTATGATAATGTAGAGACATGCAGCAAAATGTTTTCCTGTGTTTTTCTTTGTTTCATAGTTTATAGAAAAATATTCAATAGAGTATAACTCAATCGTCTAATTGAACTGCTTAACAATGTCTGATTGGACGAGAAAGACGTCCTTATTAAACAGAACCTGTACTGAAACCAACGCGCAACTATTAGGATTAAAGGGGAAGAATCTGAAGTGTTGACACGAACAGAAGAGTGTGACAGGGTTGCATTTTATCAAGAACTCTTTTTAACCTATATTCAGAAGCCATCGTGCTAGAAGCTCTGGAAGAACTAGACTGTAGTATTAAAGTCAATAGACTGTGGTATATAAGTCAACCTCAAGTTGTTGATGAGGAATGCTGACGGCACAGATCTCATGGCATGTTTAGAATCGGAGCTACAGAAAATTGTTGTTCGGGTTAACGATTATAGTACTAAAGCTGGTGTCAAAATGAATTATAAGTTACCAAGACAAAGTTTATGGTTCATCTATGACAATCCCAACCTAAAACAATCCCAGTCTATAACAATCCCAATCACATTTTTGACGGATCAAAAACTAGAAAAGGTAAATAAATAATAAATGCCTCGGAACTTGGCTTCCTCAAAACTAAGATAGTGAGATAAGATTAAATCAAAATTGCCTGTAGTACCTTTGGAAAAATGAAAAAGGTACTCTGCAATCATAACCTTAAAATCAGTACAGAAACATCCAGGATGTGTGCCTGCAGACGCATGATGTCTATATTTTGGACTCAGAAATAAGGCGGTTTTAAAACTGGTTGACCAGAAACGCAAACTTCTACAAACCATCAAACAACGTAATGTTGCATATCTGGGACATATGCTCAGGTATAACAGATACGAGCTCTTGCAACTAAATATGATGCGAAAATTTACTTAGAGAAGGAAAATCGGTAGTAGAAGAAAGTTATGGTTGTGCAACATCCAAGAATGGACAGGTATTACTAGTGACGTCGAACTCTTTCGCTTTACCAAGAACAAGACCGAATACGCAGAGCTGACTGCCAAGCTTCGCTAATTGGGGAGACATCCTTAGAAGTAGAAGAAGAAGAATATTAAGTACCATTATCAAATAGCGCATTTAGCATATTCAATAATACACTCGATTACATTATGCAATGCTAATGTCAAGTACATAAATTCATCTATCGTGTTAAAAAAATATCCATGTGACCTCATTGAGCAAGCAGCTAACGTACAGTGGCAATTAATAATAATTTAACCCGAGTGCGTACTTATGCACCATTATTTACTTAAACAAAGATGAGGTTTCGACAATGTAACTTAAAATTAATTAAAAAAAAGAAACAAGTTAAAGAACTAGGTATATTGCTCTTTCCTCTGTTAATTATTCAGTTTATGTTGATATCCGATGTTCTCTTGCACTGTTGTATAAATATAAAGGAGAACGGTAAGAGTCAATACAGTATTGAAAATGAAAAATTATGCCTCTTCAAAATATTATTAAATCTTCTCAAACAGAAAAGAAAGCTTGTATATTTTATAAAAAGTTTGTAAGTGCTATTTTTACAAAGTTCTTTGAATCAGCACGATAAATTAAAGCGACGATTGTGTCTTATTATATTAATGTCTATAAACTTGCTCATCTATGAAACTCAAATGCCCCACAAGCTTATCGAAAAAAGCCACGTACATTTCGTAAGAAGCTAAAACCACTAACCTCCATTATATTAACTTGTACGCTGCACTAGCTATATCATATAAAATAACAGCTAATTTTTGTGCCTACTTTAAAAGCCAACTCGAATGTTACGGGAATTAAATTTGACTAAAATTAGAGACAACCAAAATTTTCCTTTATATCGATATATCAGATCGCAAATCATGATAAAATATGAATGAAATAAAAAAAGGAAAATTGCCTGCTTATGGATTTTCATTTGTATAAAAAGAAAAACGTTGAAACTGAGGGGCAGTTTCAACATTTTTCTTTGCTATTTTAAAGTAAAATATAAACATTAGAAGTAATGGCATTACCGTGGCTGTAAGATGAAATCGGTGAATTTACATATATCTTTGGCGATACTAAACTCTAAAATTAAAGGGCTTTCTAAATATTGTGTCGGATATATAGCAATATTTATCATTCGAGCAAATCAAAAGAAAATTAGGTGTGATGATAGCTTATTTGCGTGTAAATATATTTCAGGAGATTTCATATGAATCCTAGAAATTATATTGTACTTAGAGTTGGTTTAATCGTACTGTTAGACTCATTATTCTGCTAAGCTTGCAAAAATAACAAAGGTGTATCTTTATTATTTCATCTTTTATAGGTTTTCATAAACCTTATACAGTTACTTATATTTTCTTTGTTAACTTTAATTAATAAACAGCATCGAAAACAGTTCAGGTACATGAAAACATCAATTAAGTAAGAAAATAATTTTGTTTAAAGTATTTTTCAGACATAGTAAGAGTGACATGACTGATAGCTACAAAAAACTTTAATTTACTCAGTACAACTACTCTTTTTAAAATAACAATGGCTCAAACTAAAAAGAAAGGAAGTACGATTCTGTTAAGTTTGCTGTAACTGGTAAACTCTATGTCTGTATTGAAAAGTGACATTCCTGATATTCAGAGTAATGTTAAGTGTGACAAGAAATACGTTCAACAATTTGGATCCAGCATTAGAGAAAAAACACGTGATATCGCCTTTCTTTAGATATTTATGCATAACAAGCATGCAGAATTACTTACACGTTATTAACGCAGCGGTATATTATTACGTTAATTACACATCTCAGTTTGTTGGTCAGACTCTATTGCAAAAACTTAACTTTCGGAAGTAGAATAGATTATTATTTTTCCGCATATTATACAATAAACTCACACGGCTAGACTATTAGTGTAGCGTAAACGAATTATCATTATGATGGAAATCGCATATGGCATAACCTGAGCCAAAGTTATATAAGATTTATACTCTATTTTTGCATTTACATAAAATATTAATTACTACTCATAATTACATTTTATCATGACATTGTTAATTAAAGTAATAAATGTTTATATCAACTATAAATTTATGTAGGAAAATACTTACTGATTGGCTTATCTCCGTAACTATAAAACGAAATCTCCGTAACGGGTAAAACCTACAAGCTTAAAATTGGCACACTTATTTCTCTTGGCTTCAACACTATACCTATAGGAGGTATAAAAATGTGGTTGGAAGGTTGTACGGGAATTTTGTAATAATTAAAGTCAGCGATATGAAAATTCTCTGATAAAAATGAAGAAATACTTATTTCAGCCTTTGGGATAAATCGCTAACGGTAATTAATTTTTATATAAAAAAGCAAATAAAACAAAACCCAGACATAAGGCAACTAGTAATTTAAGCAGCCACTGGTATTTATATAAAAAAATATTAGTGGCAGAAGCCACTTATATGTGTGTATATATATATATATATATATATATATATATATATATACCTTATAACACTAACTTTGTAACACTAGGTTTCAATTTAGATATCATCAAAAACAAGAACACACATCTGAAAAAACATTCTCCAGCTCACTCAGCTCACTCAGTCTCACAAAGTACTGCGTCTTCAGATTCTGAATCTTGCAGCAACTATAGACATCTACTCCCAAAATATTTACATCGGAAGACTGGAATAAAACCTGTATCTGCTGAAAGTATGCGGTACCATAAAACTGACTATTTGGTCGCTTATTCTGACGTGCAAAATAGACGCTGAAAACCGAAGTGCACGATGATTACAACTAGATATGGTAACAAATGCCATATATATTTAAGTTTTTTTCAGCCACTGGTATTTGTATAAAAAAATATTAGTGGCAGTAGCCACTTATATGTGTATATATATATATATATATATATATATATATATATACCTTATATTTTTATCCTACCCAGAGGAATCTTTTTAATTATCGACACTGCGTGTTATTAAGTTAATTGCATAAATAAATTGATAAAAACTGGATAAATTACTTATAACTTTAATCTGTCAAATCCTCTAACATTTGTTGCATGGATGCTCGCCACTCTGGAGACTCAATTTCAGCGTCAAAATGGCAAAAATCGAACTGCTTCATTACGGCTTTATATAAAGCCAATCCAGCACACTAGTGTAATAGATGTCAGTGACAAAACGTAGTCATTTTGACAACAAGAAAAAGGATGTCAATGTCAGTTAATACTTTATTCCTTTAGTCAATGGCTAGACATTTAAAAAATCTGTCGATATTGATTATATTTTGTAATCATTTGTAAACTATATTATGTACTTCGTTAAATTTTTATTATTATTTCTTGTTAACAATTCTAGGTTATGAATTTAGTTTTTTTTTATGTTTAGGAATATTATCACGAAGTGCATTTTACTTCTTTCCCTTTCTTGATTATCAATTACTGGATTAGTTTCTTTGTTTATTCTAAAAAATTTTAGCCTTGTTTAATATTATATTGAATCTAATTTTAAAAAAAGGTGAATATTTTTATTATAGGTTAATATTTTATTATAAGTACAACATCAGACCCATTTTTGCCATTCTTCTTTATATATCTATCATGTATATATGTCAATATCTATCATGTATTTCTTTCACCGTCCTGAAAAATGATGATTTGAAAAAAATCAATTAATTTGATAAATTATTCATAATATTTCAGTTTACACTGATAAACAATTCAGATTTAGAAACACCTGTTCCTAGCTCGTCTTTTAAATTAACGTCTCACCCCAATATCACGTTTGAAACTTCTTTAACACCTGTTTGAAATCGTTACTTTTGTACTCGCCGACAAACAACGCTTACTTACCTCAATATTTGTTTAGAGACTTAAAATCACATATTAATATGAGGCATATGATACTAGACATGCACAGCTAATGGAAAACATCATTGTTAGTGAAATCGTAAGTCCGGCAATCCTAGTAGCAATTTTTGTTTACATATCAATTTCATGTATGCCCTATACAATCAGGCACCAGATTTTGATAATTAAAAACGCACATGAAAGACAAGTAAAAGTTGAATTATACAAATGTAATAAGTTAAGTGGAGCTGGGTTACATGAATATGTAGTTTATTGTATTTTGTATAATTATATATATATATATATATATATATATATATATAAATCAATTAAGGGAATTTATTAAATGATCGTTAAAAATCGGGTTTAAGGAACTTACAGCTTCACTCCGATTATTAACAGGTGTAGAAACTATAACCCACTATTGAGTACGGATTACGATTTATATTCTGTGTTTCTATAAAGTGTTACATTCGAACACTATCTTTTTATCCTTACAATTATTGAATGAAATCTAACTCATGATTTTGCTACCAATATTATGTTTGTCATAGATTACACGAAGTGAGATCTTTATATCATTTAAAATTATTAGGGAAAGCAAGTCATAAACCATGCTGAGTAGAAAAAACTGTTTGATAGGGCGGTTTGCCAACAATGAACAAAAATAGATTCCAAAAACCTGCAAATTTTCTCAAGCGGAGGGGACAATTGCCATCACGCACTGGTTGGGTAATAAGCCGATGTCAATTCTTTGTACGTACTATGTCGCTTCTTTCTCTGATCAATGTAAGAGATGGTTCAAGCGCAACAAAAGTTATGAAATGGTTATTCGTCCAAAGTCAGCAAACATTACAATCCATTTATGGGTGGTGTTGATTTGGTTGACAGAATGTTCAATAAGTCCTGCTCGCGCATGTACTAGAAAGTGGACTATTCATTCCATTTCACACATGGTAGATTTATCACTTTGTAACACTAGGTTTAAATTTAGATATCATCAAAAACAATAACACACATCTGAAAAAACATTCTCCAGCTCACTCAGTCTCAAAAAGCACTGTGTTTTCAGAATCTTGCAGCGAATATTAAAATCGACTCCCAAAACATTTATCGAAAGATTGGAATAAAATCTGTGTATGCTGGAAGTATCTACTACCATAAAACTGATTATTTGATCGCTTAGTCTGACGCGCAAAATAACGCAGAAAACCGAATTGCACGATGATTACAACCACATATTGTATCAAATGCCACACATATTTAAGTTTTTTTTGTAGTATCAAAAAATCTAATTGTTTCTTAGAATTTCACGTTAAAAAATAGCAATTTTGTATTTTTTTTGTTAATTTCTGTTGTATATTTGATAATTTAATCATGTGTAACATAGCTGTGCCATACTAGTTTTTCATAATTTCTTTGTTATTTTTTAAAATAAGAATAATAAGTTAATCTACTGGCTGTGATTAAAGTACAAACATTTTGTTTGCAAGATAAATAAACCTAATCTGCTGACTGTGATTTACTAAACCAGTACGTTAAACTTTTGAAATTAATTAATTATATTTTGAATATATTTGGCGTTAATTTTGTAGAAATTCATTATTCACAATTAAATGAAACTACATGGTGTAGTATTATTTCTACTTTCTTTCTTTTAAAGAAAGTAGAAATAATACTACATCACGTAGTTTCATTTAATTGTTAATAAATTATCGTATTTTCTAAATAATTAATTATCCTAATTTTAAAAAGCTTTGCTATTGACAATCCATGTTGTTGTTTTTTATAAGATTGCCAGTATTATAATTCTTATGATAAAGTATGATTAATATTCTATGTCATATATATACACAAAATACAGTTGGCATAGGGAACTGATGTCTTATATAAATGACATTCAGAAAAACTATATTTTCGAAATGAGATTTTTTTCATATTTTTTCCTGGGCGTCAGAAGGTTAACTGATATATAATTAGTATAACACTGCAACAAATAATATAAGCGAATAGTAGAACTTACTATTCGCTGAATCCTTTTCATTATAATTTTGGTTTACGAGTATATTATTTAAGTAGACCATTAAATAAATACCAGTTGAAACAACAGAAAACATAGTAATAAGTTTTCTATTATTTTAACTGGTATTTTTTATTTAATACACAATGAATTCTTTCAGAAAAAAATATTAGAAAGGCGAAGAGATTTATTTCTTACCATCCATATGATTGAAGATAATATGAGGTATAAGAAAATGAGATGTGATGTGATGTATGATGAAAATATGATTACATTAAAAATATTTGCTAATATCCGCTGTATTAATTAATAGCTTCACATAAAAATTCCAAGGTATAGTTTAATTATTTAGTTGAAATAACAGAGTTGTATGCAAACATTAGTATGCAAATCGTTTGGAAAATACACTATTCACTAAAATGGTAAAAGCAGACGTTTTGGATCTCCCATTGAAAATTTTTATCGACTTAAATCTATAAATTCTATTTTGAAAGACAATATGAAATGTTGTAATTATTTACAATTTTAGATGAATTAAAATAATATTACATTATGTTGCATTACAGAAGTCAATTAGTAATAAATCGTGAGGTAGCTATAATTCATGGTCAAGCGTATATCATCAGTAACCTTCGCAAGTGCAGCTGAGGTATTACATCCTGCACTAAAGCCGGATTTGAAAGGACCAAGGAGCTGGTAAATATTTAAAAATTATATTGGTTGTACAATGTGTTTAATAATAACCTTTGAAAAATGCTATGATTGAAACCAATCAAATATATTCCAATATCCGATAAGCATCTTTGAACATGAACACACGCTTTAATATGTTCAAATAATATGTTGATTTAATACGTTATGACTATGCAGAACATATTTTTATGAGTTCCTAGCAATTAATATTAAAATAATATTCCTAAGTACTTAATATGCAAAATACAGCTATAGGTTTAATTACAAGCAACTTATAATATGATTAAAAGCGTACTATGTTTTAAACATAGTAGGCTTTTAATCATATTATAAGTTGCTTGTAATAATTTCCCACAGATAATTCGTTTAATTAGAATTGCTGAATGGTAGTCATTACTCATTAAAATGTTTCTTTCTATTATTCAAACGTTTCCGAATAATAACGATTATATGAAAAACAAAAGAAATCGTAACTTTTGAACAGTTAGGCCGATTTACCTCACCAATAATATAAGATTTCATTGTTCCTAAGATATATTCATAAAACGAAATTAGAAGTATATAACTTTACAATAATTTTTTTTAAAAAATGTGTATTTTGGGTTACTTTTTTTAATTAGGTTATTTTCTTACGAAAATCATGAATTTTTGTTTAAACATTTGGGCGTAATTTTAAGTAAGATATATTTTTTTTATATTTTTAGTATGGGTACATTATATTTTTTAAAAATATGGAAATGGTGTTCCTTAGTGGATAACGATTCTCCTACTAAGTGTTCGTCATTTTCTTAAATATTTAAGAGGGCTTAATATTTAAGAAAACGACGCTTAATATTTGAAAGAAAATCTTACTATGCACAGTATTATATACATTACTGTGCGTTGTAAGTATCGCAGTAGAAGGATATTTCAATGGTGTTTTTAAGCGAATCAATATGTATATATCCAAGTGTAGCGGAATATTTTTACGCATTAAAGAAAGCTTTACAAGAAAAGCAAGAGTGAATAAACATACTATGCCCCAGCGCCTATTTAGCTACTTTTGATTTCTAAAATTATTCTGTTGCTACTTCTACTCTTACGAGTAATTCCAAATCTTTACACCTTTTAGTAAAAAAAATTGTGGAAAAACAACCCTTTACTCCAACAGTTTTTCCTCTGGTTATATAAGATATTATAATAAACCAAAAAGCAAATTACAATTTTTCTTTAATTTACACATTATATGCTCCTTCCTAATTTTCATTCAGCTATTACGGAAAATAATTAATTGAATATATTTGGCGTTAATTTTGTAGAAATTCATTACTCACAATTAAATGAAACTACGTGATGTAGTATTATTTCTACTTTATTTAAGTTATTTACCACGAACTAGATTTTATTTTATTGCAAAATCTTGCTTAGAGCCCTCCTGAAGATATAATACAACGAAACCTAGGTCGTGGTAAAGAACTTAAAGAAAGTAGAAATAATACTACATGACGTAGTTTTGATTTAATTGTGAAAATAATTAAGTTACTTTAACACATATTTAAAAAAATGGGTTTGGCTGTGTCAGTGACACGCCCGTGTGTTTTATGTGAATACGTGTACGTTAACGGGTAATACTTTTTACGTTGCCGGCACCGCTTCATTCTATTATATAGTATTTTATGCTCACTGGATTGCCTTTGAAAAGCTCTTTCCAACCGTATACGATTTCTATATTTTGATTTGGATTTTTTATGAGTATAGACCGACAGTTTATTAATATTTCTTAATTTCAAACTTTAACACCATACATAAACATTCCACAATATTTTTTATACACGCAATTGATAAATCTCGCCGAGAGCTGTTGATTGAAACTTAAACGAGGGTCATAGCTTCTCCGAATAAAAATGTATACAAAACGGAAATTATGTGGCGCGTTGAAACCACTTTAAAGCCGTATTCACGTCAAAAACTAAAATAGTTGCCAGTTTGTTAATCATATCTGCCTGATTGTGAAATAGCTCATCGCTGAGTATATTTCATCTATGTTCTAATTTGCTATCCACCATAGCGCATTTTCCTAGAAGTTAATATGAGTATTTTAAGAGCAATGCCAAAATGTTTATTATATCGATATAATACTCAATTTGAATGCCAGCCGTTCACTACTGTAGGTTACATGTAGTTAAACAAATTAACCATCTTTCTTGACTATTCATATGTCCACTTAATATTTTTCAATACATATTCTGCCATAACCGCAACCCCACACCACCGCTGCCATTAGCTATTATGTGTCGGTGACCTAACCGGTTACATTCTACAAATTGGAACGCCCAATGTCCTAATTTTTAACGATGAATGATTCCTTTTTGAATTCGTACTCAATTTCTATAAATTTTTGGAATTACTCCTTTTTGAATTCATACTCAACTTCTATAGCGACCGACTCAAAAATCAAAATAATTTCTCGACTTCAAAATAATTTCTTAATAAAAATCAAATATTAGCATTATACAATGGTTTTAAACTAAAATATTGACGTCTCGATTTAAGTGAATTTATCCTGGTTTTTGAAGCCTAAGTCCCATTTTTACATACTACATATATTTGTGTTACATATGACAACATTACTCCTAATATATTTTAAATATATTATTCACTTTTTTATCAACACAAAATACTTTCTCATATCAAGCAAATTTAAAATAATTACATATTAAAACGCAATTAGTTTCAAATAGAAGTGTAAATACACTTTCAATTTAGCACTTCATAAGTCAAAGTACTAATGGTGGTAACTAAAATATATCGCGGTCTAAGCTTAAGTTTTGTTGGCATAAATGCCGCATTCACTGTACAAGGAGCATACCTCAATAACTTTGTAAAAGGTTCCGTGTCGGTAAATGATTTTCATTGTAGATCTGGTTCTCAAACTTTCCTTATTTTAAAGCATTATATCATTTTGACTAGATTAAAATTTAAACACGCCAAGAAAGTTAGTACTTCAAATTATTGCATATTACTAATAACCTGTGATGAGAAATATAAGATTAAGAGAAAAGAGATGAGAGAGAGAGTAATAAAAGTAATGAAGAATAATACAGTCTTCAAGATTATTCAGAAGTTTTCTTGGTTCTAAATTTTTGCCCGTTTCATATTTTTAGAATGTAGTAATTTGTACACTGACCAAAAGAAAAGAATAAATACGAATTTTATATGCTGAATAAAAAAGTTTGGATCTATCCAAAAATTAAATCAAGAAAAATTTACTGAAACGATATTAGTAATAAAAATTAAGCTCATTGTGGGGGTATTAAAATAGTAAATTAGCTCACTTTGAAAAATGATAGGCAATAAAAATCCGAAATTTGGAAATCAATGTTTTTCTTTTAATTCAATAAAAAAAATATTTTTTGACACGGATTGAATAAAAAAAACATGTACAACACAAAAAGGAAATAGCTCCGAAATTAACGATATTTTTCGAACCTGTCAAAATACGTAATAAAACAGGAATTGTACTTTGCTTTATTTCATAGATATTTTAACATAAAAAATTGTGAATATTGCCATCAAATACCCTTACTTTTAATTTTAAAACTACTTACCCATTTTAACTCAAACACAACTTTATTAAAATGATCTCTCCTACAACAAAATTTTGTAAAGTTTAAATATGGACCCCATAACGAAAATGAAAGAAGAGCCCAGCTTATCTTTCTTTTTTCACTAATCGATGAAAAAACATTTTAGAAATAAAAATTGTGGCATTTTAAGTTATATTTTTAACTATATATCACTTGTGTACTTTTGCTGAATGAGGAATTATTGCGTAATTTTTATATACTTTGAATCATGGCCATTATTGAACCAATTTTATCCATCTACAAGCTTAATGCAGATTTTCAACCTAACCTATTATTTCGAAAAGTTTCATCTCAGTCGAACAAAAAATATACCTTCAACAAATTTCCAAACAAATTGGAGTATTAACAAATTTCGTTATGTTCCATGTACATGTGTATATATGTGGATATATATATATATATATATATATATATATATATATATATATATTGTCTTCTACTATATTATGACTTCACTTTTACCTTGCTTGTATCACTTTCATACCAAAACTACTAAACTACTCAACCAACGTCCATAGAATAATAAATTAACATTCCATTATGGTGTACGCTTTTTTTGCTATTTATTTCTTTTTCCATATGAGCAACACCACGGGTCTAAGCTAATATTAAGCAATGAAAATGTAAAATTGTGTGCATGTAAAGAAGGTTACATCAGAATTTATTGGAATGATATTAAAGAACCTTTCACAGATATCTTCTTATTATCTTCCACATATATCTTAAGCTTGTCTCAGAAACTACTGAAATTATATTAATGAACCTTTCACAGATATATTCTTATTAACTTTCAGAGATAACTTTTTATTACCTTTTATATATGTCTTCTCAGGACCTTCTAGTTTAAACTTTTCTCAGAAATTATTGAAATTATATTAATTAAACTTCCATAGATATCTTCTTAGTTCCTTCCACAGACATCTTCTTAGTACCTTCCACAGATATCTTCTTATTACCTTCCACAGATATTCTCTTATTACCTTCCATAAATACCATCTTATTACCTTCCACAGATATCAAGCTTATCTCAAAAACTATTGAATGCTATTAAATGACCTTACACAGATATCTTCTTAGCACCTTCCACAGATATTTTAAGCTTATTTCGGAGACTTTTGGAATGATATTAATGAACCTTCTACAGGTATCTTCTTTGTACCTTCCACAGATATTTTCTTATTATCTTCCATAGATATGTTCCTATTACCTTCCACAAATATCTTCTTATTACCTTCCACAAATATCTTCTCCTGTTCTCTGAAATTAGCTAACTTTATTCATTATCTCATTACTTTATCAGTTGTTTATTAATTATTGTCGATGTAATCAAATATAACTGATACATTACAAGCTATAAAAGTCATAAACAAATATTGTATTGAAGGTATGGTATCCCCAGAATTTGATTTTAAAATTGTTTAGTAAGCCTCTCACCACGAGTGTTTATTTTTTATGTAACAATATTATCTTCAGTCTAACAAAAATTAACATTTACCAATCTTACTATAACAGATCAAGGCTATAAAATAGGGATAATTCTTAGACAAGCGTTATACAACAAGGCTCTTTTCATATATCAAATAGTTGTCTTTTATTAAATAAGTTATTTAAATAACTGTTTTAACACTCACCTAAAAACAATTGTAACAATAATATTTCTATTATTTATTCAGGTGATCCTGTCTATAAAGCATATTTGAAGCATGCATTGGTTAAAAAAATAAGTATTTTATATATATATATATATATATATATATATATATATATATAAGTAAAATTTCACAAGCATGTTTTTCATTTAGAGTTTTCTAAAAATAATTTTTTCAATGTGCTTCCCCATACTTGCAAAATGGGGGAAACAATAATTTTTTTTCAAAAAATCATGGCTTGTAAAATTTCTATCTTACCGAATGAGTTGTTATTGGATAAGTCTTTTAAAATAAAATTTTGATTCCATTTATTATCTTCTTGTTTTCAACTCTCAATTATAAAATATTAAACTTCCAAGTGTCACACCTATATTTTGTCACACCTGGCACTTTCTCTAACTTTTTAACCCTGGCACTGGCACCTGACAACACTAGCATTCCTTTCAATTAAAATTATTTTAGTTAACTTTTGAACATTATTATTGATAGTAACAATAAATGTGGACAAGTACGGAACCCTGATTTATGCAAATTTCTATATTTTTTTTTAAACTAGATTGCATTATAAATTATCTATTTTTTTTAAATCGTTTTGCTATCTTACAAGACATTTTTATGACTTTTGGAAAATGTTATTTAAAAACATTTTTATTACAGAAATAGATTAAAAATTTTTTAATTCGTCCTTTAATTAGATGTTATTTGATCTACCAAACAGTGAACTCGAAAACAAAAAAAAATCTGTCAGTCATTTAGTCGCTCAGAACGTCTCCAAAAACATTAAAACGATGTTTTGTGTGCTACTTCTGTGTTTAGCTTATCACTGAGCTGGGCAGAGTTGATATTTTGCCTAACAAATATACAAAATATCAGCTGTTTACGTAAAACAGATTCTAAAGAGAGTGACATATGAAAATACATATGCTGATTGGATATCGTGTTTCGAACTGTCAATTTTGAAATGAAACGTTAATATTATATTTGTTTTTGCTCATGTAATCCCGCCTTTAATATAACTACCATAATCATAAATCCTTATTTGAATACGTTTTTTCCTTATTTTATGCAACAAAATTCTTCAAAATGTTGTGAAGTGGTTCTGATAAAACCTTCAAAATTTATTTTATTATTGAAGTTTAATTTGCTAATCATTATCATGATTAATAAAAAAAAATACTATTGCTAACGATGCTGTGTAAAACCAATAATTATCATTAGACAATTACTATAGCTTCGTTTAAAACTAAGCTACTGCGTGAGTCTACAGCGTGTATCAAAATTTAGCATAGACCGGAAGTTTTTTGAATTGACGCTTAACTTATTAAAAAACAAATTTAAATTTTATATCATGTTTTCTCATAAACTTAATTATAGCCTCACTCTTGAAGGACTTAGAATGAATCTTTCATACCACGTCCAGGTATGACGATTTGCTATCTTTGTAAATATAGACAACGAGTCTTTCCGATATCATAACCTATTTCGTCTGTTTAGCTTTATATAGCAAGGGGTCATACATAGATACAAAGATGTCGACAAAAAGTTATTATTTACACAACATTCTATCTGTCCATTATATTGCATTATTCATTGATCTCTTAAGATTAACTGAATTACCAATGTCCATCCTTTCAATAAATGACCCTTGTAAATAAAATTTGGAGAAAAACATCCCTTTGTAACATATAACTCTGAAGCAATTCTTATGAATTACACTCTGAAAGAAGTTACGTTTTTTATATGTTTAATCATGATCTCCAGGCTATTGATTTGTCAAATGGTATTAAGAAGACACATCTCTTCTGTAACATAACCACCTACCACGAATTTACTTTTCAAAAACCCAAGATAAGTTTAAAAACGTTTATCAGAAAATTAGCTTCTGACAAACCTGTAATTTGGAAAATATTTTCCTTACATAACGTAGATTATTAATTATATTATTTGAAACAAGTGATAAGGGTAACATATATTTTTATCAAATATATGATCAATCAATTCTAAACACTAATGTTGGAAATATTCCAAAATATATTTCTCATGTGGGAAAATGTAATATTATTACCCTCGGCTTCTTTGGAGTAACGATTTATTTATGACTGAATTCGATATTGCCAAGGTTATCTTGCAATTATTAGAATTGTATAGTGAAAGTTTCCGACGGAAGTCGACTGAAACGCCGTATCCGACATCATCACGAATGGTGAAATTAGATATACTGTTGCGAA
Source organism: Druceiella hillmani (assembly GCA_039881145.1). Classification (NCBI taxonomy): domain Eukaryota; kingdom Metazoa; phylum Arthropoda; class Insecta; order Lepidoptera; family Hepialidae; genus Druceiella; species Druceiella hillmani. Next base: position 5,506,209 of record JAYKKI010000047.1, on the reverse strand, counting down.
TCCAGAAGTAAGAGATAGTCTACGCAGTGGTGTTCCCTTCTGAAGATATGCTTGCAAATGTGATAAAGAATGAAGTGCTGAAAAAAGATGGTCCTTCAGACAGACGAGTTACTCATTATGCAACAACTGCTTTAAAAAATGGTAAAACAGATATGACACATCGGTATACTAATCATTGTTTGCCTATTATTTTAGAAAAAATTCGAGAGCGACGCCCTTGCAATGGAATAGTCCTTCATCACGATAACGTCTCTGCATACTCAGCCAAATGAACGACCGAATATTGGACTGCACCAACTCGCATCATACTATCCATACAGCCCCAATTCGAATCGTGCGATCTCTATATATTCCTAAGAATAAATGATAAACTGCGAGGAATACGATTCGTGGATATGAAAGAAGCAGGGACTGCCTTAGAAAATACCGAGAAGAGACATCCAGGCAAAAGTGAACTACTACTCTTAACTGAACATATAGGAAATATTATTTAAAGATCTTAGTGGTTCTGAATGACTAAATGCATAGGGTGCGACTATTCGAACAAACAATAAATATATTACAATATTGCTAGTTAGTTCCATTTTTGATATCCTATGGTATTTATCGTAATTAAACAAAATAACAGAAGTGCTATTTAGTGGAGTTTTCAAAAAGTTTTTGGAACGAAGTTCTTTTATGCAGCTTACAGTAGAGTGAACTGGCAGAAATCGTCACATAAAGAAAAAACGTTATGCCCCCTCCAGACAACCTTTCCCTCTCTTTATCTCTGTCCGTTCTCTTTCTATTATATGCGGTTGTATGTGTGTGTGTGTGTTCGTGCGAATATCGACTAGCGAGCAGCAAACATTGTGCGCGGGCAGCTGTATAACCTCAATTCTAAAGACGTGTAAATATTACTAACCTTAAAAAAATATAAATAATGAAATTTTAGTTTTTAAAATAATTCAATTTAATCTTAAAATTACTTTAAATTTGATTGATTTAATAAATAAATTTTAAAATAACAAAATGAATGAACATTAAATTTTTAGTATAATGAAATTCAATGTTAAAATTAATCGTAAATTTCATTTATTTTTTTAAATAATTAATTATAAACTTAAAATTAACTTTCAATTTAATTTGATTGACTTAATAAAAAGAATTGAAAATAATAAAATAAGAAAAAACTTAATTAATAGAATAATAACATTTAATGTAAAAATTAATTTTAATATGAAATTTTTTTGTTCTAAAAATTTATTTTTTTTTATTTCGTGAAACAATCTAAACAAAGTTTAATTAACAATGAAAATAAATGAATATGCTGGCAATTTATTGTAATTTATTCATTTTAAATATTTTGTTATTATTTTTTTTATTGAAATTTTTTTTTATATGCGATTTATAATTAACTATTTTATATTTAATTTTTTTTAATAAATGACTATTTTTTCTTATAATATTAAATGAAATTTAATGGTTTAAGTCTTTACATTTTTGCTTTGAAAAAACAATAAAAAATATAAAACATACAAATTAGGAAGAAAGAGTTGAATAAAAGAGGGCTACGCATTTTGAGAAAAATACACTAATATAATCAATTGAAATCTATATATTAAGTCACGTTTAGGATTGAAAAAATAATGTAAAGAACTCCGTTCCTGACGGACGTCCCCAGACCGCACAGTTTTTATGTATGTGTTATACTTTATAGACTGTGTGTTATTTCGAGATAAATATTTTATGTTCTTTCATATCATATTACATTATTGTTAGGATAGGTGTATTTCTTAAGTAATAAACCTACAAAAATACTTTTGAATGTTACGTAACAGTAATTGAATACTTTGTAAAATGAAACATCTTTACAGATACATCTTAAATCCAACACGAAGACAAACTAAAATAGTCACTTGTATAAATGAAGTCATATACAATAGACCAAATACGAAAACTATGGAAAAATTTAGTTGATTAATGTATTCAAATACGAAAAAGGACCATGAGGAATATCACAAGCAACGAAACTGCGACTAATACTCATTACATAAATTTATTTCCAATATGGAACAATGTTAACTGAACATATAGGAAAATATTATTTAAATTAAATTAACACAACTTTAATTACGGTTGCCTTCAAAATTTGAACTAACTGAGAATATATTAAATATTATATCCTTTCATATAAACCATTTATGATGCCAAACTTAATAAAAGTTTAACATTGTAGAAAATATAATAAAATATTTACTACAAAATTTCTTCAAGAACCAAGAAGGCGTTCTCAAATTAAGCTCTTGGAAAAGTTTTATGAAAACGGTCTTTTCATTAATCAATTCTGACAACAAAATTTAATATAAATGAATGACAATATTTACTTTTTGGGAAGTACGTCAAGCAAATAATTATAACGTTCTTAATTAATAACATTTCTTTATGTATATATATATATATATATATATATATATATATATATATATATATGTATACATATATATATATATATATATATATATATATATATATATATATATATATATTTATATATCAGACTAATTAGTTACAAAGTATGGATTACATATAGTACATGATTATATTCACAGCTTTAAATAAAATTTTAAAATCAACTGAATGTCGACGTACTTGTATCTCAAATACGACCAGTAACTTTATCAATAATAATTATAACGTTTTTAATGAATATAGTCTCCTTTTAAATATATTTTAGACTAATTAGTAGCAAAGCATCGAATACATATAATATGTGATCATATTCACGGTTGTAAGCAGAACTTGAAAATTGACTGAATCAACTGCCTCAAATACGTCCAGTAACTCAATTTTACTTCACCAATAATACATCCATAATGTAGATACCAAATAAATATTTTTTTACTTTAGAAATAAAATAAATCTTTAATACCGTGTAAAATTCAACCTTAAGCCTGCAGATTCGTTTGTTTGGAAAACGTCATAGTAGCATTTTAGTCTTACCACAGTAAGAAATTTCAATTATTGATTTATAAATAGTTAACTTAAATGACAGTAAACTTTCTGATTTTTTCATAAATACATCTCAATGCATAATACCAACCCATTTTTTTAAATTTTATTATGAAACATTATATATTATCAATGCTTTTTTTACGTATTCATTGAAATAGTAGTAAGGGATTTAGTTTATTTGTATTGGATAATTTTTAAACTATTTTACTCACTTCACGTTCCATATCTTGTTGTTTATTCAAACCTTGAGTTAAATTTTTCGGCTAGCTATATTGTGGACCTGCTGTTTTTCAGTTAGTACTGTAGGTGTCAAACAGACAATCGGTCACTGAACTCCGGATTCCCATTCCTCAGCCCGAAGCTCCACCATATTATTATTGTGGGTTTCGATTCTCAGCTTCCAATTTCTCAGCTTGAAACTGCAATGGATTGGTATAGTGGGCCTCAACTCTCTCGTCCGACCCTCTGGCATTGAAATCCGTATTCCGATTCCTCAGCACGACGCTAGAATAGTTTAGTATTGTGGCTCTCAACTCTTGCCTCACACACTCTGTTACTGAACTCCAGATTCCAATTCTCAGCCTAAAATTGCAATGGATTAGTACTATGAACCTTAATTCTCTCGTTAGATATTCTATCATTGAACTCCGGATTCTAATTCCTCAACCTTAAACTGCAATGGATTTGTATTGTGATTTTCAACTCTCATCAGACATTCTGGCATTGAAATCTGAAATCCAATTCCTTAGCCTGAACTCCAATGAATAAGTATTATGGGGCTCAATTCTCTCATCAGGCACTCTGAATTCTGATTTCCAGTTCCTCAGCCTGATTGAATTCTGATTCTCAGTAACTTAGCCTGAAGCTACAAGGAATGACTCTGTCTAAATTTGGAAACTTAAAATTGTTTCAAATTGATAAAGTAAGCTACACAAATAACTCGAATCATTGAATAAATGTGATAAAATCAGATTAAGAACAAAAACACGTGAAAAAGTTAAGAGTAAAATATAGATACATTTCTTAAATTAAACGGTTTTATTATACAATCGATAATGTAGTACAATCTCCAAAATACTCATGGAATACAATCTGGACCTTCGATCAAACTAAAATAAATGCCGAGGCGAATTAAGCAAAAAACTTTATTTTATTAGAGTGTATAAATCATATCTGGCTTCTAAATAGTGTAGCCAAATTGTTTGTTATACTATAACAAATGAATCATACAACTTAACATGTTAGTGACCCACAATTATTTTCAAGCTTTTAGCACGTCACCTATTGTATAATAAAACAGTTTAACTTAATGTTTTTACGTGTATTTTATTGATGCTTTCAATTTTTATATTTTACAAATATTTATATTTTTATATATAAAAAAGTTTTGCCGACGTTAAAACACTCTTCCGCTTAACTTCCATAAAAATAGCGTGATTATTTCTAACATAAATTCTGATAAAAGCCCCCTAATATGCAAACTGTGAACTTTCATTAAGAGCCATCCAGTAACTTTTGCACATAGCACTCCCAGACATGGCCATATTTTAATTTTATAATAATTTTGGATTATTTAAAAAAATATTTTAACTAAAAGGTTTTTGTAAAATATATGATATTATTAAAATTAAAAATGCCAGCAGAACCGCACACACAATTAAAGAATGAGGTTTGAGACGAACATACATGCTTTTATGGCTTGTGTCTCTATGTTAAAAACTAGCCGGTTATGCCGGTTTTACGCGGGCAAAAAAGTTTTTTAATATTTATTTACGGATTTACTTATATATTCTGTATTTTAATCGTTTAACCCTTTGAAGTACGAATTAAAATTACTGCAATTAATCCCATTTATGACTATTTGCCATTTTGATATTCTTAATACCTCCTACATAATTTAATTTTTGTTCAACAAACTTTCCTGAAGTGTTACCAAAGTATATTAACAATGAGACTGCTGTTTCTTAATACTTAATTTATTATTAAATCGGTGGTAATATAGTCATATCAGTAGGCTGCAAAAGGTTAAACACATTATTAATGAAGTATAACAAGATCTAACTTAAACTCACTTGAGAAGTGTTAAACGAAAATAATATACGCCACATATACAAACACCGTCAAAAGAAATCTAAACTCCAAATGGATACGATACAAATCCATAGTTAATGCATCAAAACCAGTTGCCATAATTCAAACCAAATCAATTAACTTCTTCAATAACATTTTAAATGATTGAAATAATGGATATAATCCAACTTCTTACGTAATCAGTAACGTAAGATTACAATCATTGGCTTTGTAGATGTTTGTGGAGCTTTATAAGAATTTATAAGAATATGTCAATTTAGAATGGTGTTTTACTTAATTATATCCAACCAACTATCTAAAACAAGTTTATAAATCAATGTTTATAAAAAGGTAAACTGAGCACTTTACTAAATGCTTCGTCGCTACACTTTCAAAAAGTTTAATTTTTGAAAGCTTTCTAAAGTGAATTCTTGTTTGCGAAAATAGGGTTAGAAAATACAAAAATTGTATAGTTCTATCACTTAACTATTTTTAGAATTCTATACATTAAAAGGAAAAACAGAACTCTCATAAGGTCAATCTCGTCTCGGTGAGTCTGTATGTCACAGTTGTTTTTCTCAGACACTGCTAAACGTAGATACTTGAAATTTACGTAGTCGAAAAAATATTAATCCACCTATTTTTCAACAATACATGTATTCACTCAAAAATAATTGTATTTTAGAGAGGGCAATTGAAGTAATTGAGCTATTTTTTTTATCCTATGTCTCGTGTACTTTTATGTATTTGAAAGAGAAAGCTATAAGAATTTCCAAGTTATTTTTAATATATTTTTTTTAGAAGTTCATGTAAGACCGTTCACGAGTGAGTCTTAAAATATCCTCTAAAATATATCCCCACCCCTCCTGACTTCAAAACTGCTAAAGTAGAAATAAGGAAAAAAGAATTATAAACTTATTTAAAGTTTACCAGCAAACACTATAGGAATTATTCCGAATTTCACAGTTTTTCGGAAATTCATATTTTTTAGTCTATAATATTTATGTGCTATATATATATATATATATATATATATATATATATATACATACATATATATATATATATATATGCCTAAAAGTGTACAGAACCCTCGTAATGCAGATTTTACTCACACTCAACATGTCGGCTTAGAACGTTACCATTACTGAAAACTCCCTTAAACAAAGTCTGAAATTCCTTTCAGTAATCAACTTACATATTAATTACCACATGCTTTACTTGAGCGTAATTCACTTTCTCTTCACGAACATGTCCTAGATTAGTATTACTCTAACTTAGACAAGTCAATCAAAAAGTCAATAAAAATTAAACAAGACCTTTAAAACTGCCTTTTTGCATCAATTAAATAATAATCACTATATTACTGCACTTGAGCTTAATTCACTCTCTCCACACGAACTTCTTAAGGACTAGTGTTACAGTAACTTATACAGGCCAATCAGCACCCTCAAGCACCGTTTGAGAACACGGTGCCTGGACGATCTCGCCGTGGGAACAGCTCGCGTAGCCTCACGGTAACTGGAGCGCTCGGCAAGATATTTATATTCAATCATAGCCGCGCCCATTACTTCTCACGGCCAGCACTATTTAACTCTATATCCTAATACGATTTATCGCATATCACTTTGCTACAACGACTTTATGGCCGAGTAGTGTTGTAAGGAGGTAGAGGCGGGCTATCGTTGCCGCGCCGATTCGATTTATGGCGAGTTGATAGTTGGGATCGTTTCGCTTTTTTTGGGTTGAAAGGTAAGACCCGTTCTGTTGAAACGATTTGGATAAATGTTAGGCTGAGATCTTGGTAATAGTTGAGTAGTTTCTTAATTCGAATTCTCCTTTACGTTTGTCTATTATTGCCACGATTTTTTAATGAACGATGAACGTTTTGTTGATTCTTTAAAGGGCTTCAATGTTCTTGAATTTAAACTTGTCGAATCATTCTAAAACCAATTCTAATCGTGTACCCTAAAAATTTTTATAATTTTTGTTAACAGATATTTAACTTTATTTATTTCACGTTATTGAAGTCAAAAATGGTAGGAAGCTTCTCGAGTACAAACATAAAATAATAAATATATACAAAGTTTCAGTATTGAACGTGAACGTATTTATACGTTTCCATTTCTAAATTTTTTAAAGTATTTTATTAGTTTATATTTACATTATCTTCTTCAGTGAGGCAACAGCCTATGGTGCGCCTTCTCCAGTAGTTTGCACTAAGATGATCTGTTTCCGTCTGTAGTTCTCCAGTTCTTGATTGTCATGTAGCTGCAGTTCATCTGTTAAGGATGTGAAAGTATTTTTTAAGGCAGTCAGTCCATTTCAACCTCCGTTTTCCTCTTGGTTTAATATATAAAGCATTGGCCTAAAAAATTGTTTTGTAATTTCTTTCCTCTATAAGGTGTATGATGACCAACCCACTTTATTTTTTAGATCCTCAGAAACTCTTTTACATCAAGCTCCCTTCATGTCTTACATAGTTAAAGATTAGTTCTTTTTTTCCGTAATTCATTAATTCAAATACAATCCAAAATACTCCATAAAATTTTTCTTTTAAATACCGCAAGCATTTCTTGTCTGTCAATAATATAAAATCTGGATGGCAATGCTAATATAGGTCTGATTTTGTATAATATACTTGATTTATTATATAAAAGTTTAGCTTTTCGTTTATGAATATTGAATTTTAATTTGTTTTAGTCCATGAAAATATCTGCTGGCTGTGGCAATTATTTTTTATTTAGGGTGACGACAGGACCCATACCGTTAATATTTATATTTTTCTTTTCAAATTTGTGTGTGCTGATTTTTACGTACATCTCAGATATTATGCATTTATAGAAAAAAATGTAATTAGTTTAATTGAACAGAAAGTTTATTTTCTTCGTCTCATTTTCAGTTGCATTAAAAGCAAATTTCGGGTCTTTGCTTTTCCGGAAATTGTGTCAGTTCATCGGCATAGGCTGAAAATTGAGATATATTTATTAATTATGGAACCCTTATTATTTACCTTTGAATGTCCTGTTCTAAACAATATAATTGCTATATTCAATATTAAAATTTCTGACGTAGAAGTTTATCACTTCGAAATGTATGTATTTCATTTATTCGTTTTCCCGTATGGGAAAATGTATAATTACACTAATAATCAATAATAAACCTTAATTTATTTTACGCATTTGCCTTTCTAATCATATTTTAGTATTGCATTATTTTCTAAACCGGAAACATACAGTTCTAGATGTCATTAGAGGAGAAGGCGTTTTTCATAAAAGTCAGATATTTTCATAATTCAATTCTGAATTTGGGAACCGGTATATATATTTATTATTTTAAATCTGTGACGAAAATATTTCCTGATAATTAAGCTACAATACTCCAAAAATCGTTGTTTTTTTTCAGAAATTTTATGCAAATGACGATTTTTTTACGAAAGTGCTCTCTTTTCTATACACGGCTTTTATTATTTGTTTTACCATATCTGACTTTTCCCATTTGATTCTGTTAATTATAAACCAGTGTATTGTATTTTACTGTTTGAGTTCATGCGATATATTTGAAATGTAAAAAATATTCACAATTCTTAAAATAACAAATTTGGGTCAATGACATTGACATTACAAAGAAACTTCATTTGCGCTTGAAAAATACCTCGCAAAAACCTAGTGTCATTTGCAATCTATTACCTCTGTTATACATATTCTTTCTTTGACCCTCTGTCTCTTTCATCATAGATCATCCTCAGTGTTACTTGAGACCTTATTTTTATTCATTTTATATGGGATTAATGTTTCTATTGATTATAACGTCATAATTTTCAGTGCAGTAGCTTTCTTTTCATCATGATAAACATTCTCTATTATCAGTATTTTTGCAAATATTATATAACGTTAATACAAACATCATTTTTAGACATATATTCAAAAATACTAAAAAATACCCCACTCTACCTTTGATTAATAAATTAATTTTTTTCGCTGTTCTTTCCCAAGTAAAAGTGAAATTGGAAAAATTGCGTTAATATTTTCAACAACAAGATTAATGGCAAAAACCCGACATTAGCTTTGAAAAACAAACCCACTTAAAAATACAGTCGGACAACAAATATAGTCACAAAAAGTGATTCAAATCATGTTTTTTTAAATTTTAACTCACGAGTCAGGCTTTTCGAACTTCTTTACTGACGAAAATGTCAAGAAATTGGAGGAAATTATTTCCGAGGATGGACAAGTTACAATTGGATATCTGACGAAGACTCCAAAGAAAAATTATGGCGATATTTGAAAAATATTTTTACTCGCTTCAGAAATGTATTATGTGCCTCAAAAACTAAGCCATAAAAACAAGGAAAGATACAGACGCTATAATTTAAGTAAGTTTACTAACACCAAAAACCTAAATAAGTTTGCTAACACCAAAACTTTTCAACTCAACGAATATGTCTTGAATGTGCAAATAGTAATCTCGAAAACTTTCAAGAAGTTCCAGATTTTTTTTCATCGCTTCGTAATAATACAAATCATAGGTCATCATTTCATTAGAAAATGAAAAAATAAATGAAATTATTTATCGGAATTAACCCTTATTTATCTGAATTACCTTGACTATTTATTTCTTAAGAAAAAGAGAGTGGCCTTAAAAAAATTTGATAACACCAATGAAACCAATGGAATGATAATACCAATGGAACTCCACAATTGTGGCCATCACCACAATAGTGAAGTTTTTTGAGATCTTTGAAATTTTTTTATGATCGAATAAAACACCTTAGAAAGCTGTGTGCTAAAAAGATTTGGTTGAAGAAAAAAAGAATTTAGAAGAATAACTATTGGTTGTATGCTTATTCTAAAAAGTTTTTAATCGATCTGTCTACGGCCAATAAATATATTCATTAAATATACTCTTCATCAATCTTCGTGTAATCAATTTCGCATACATTATTGAATCAATCACTTAAATATTATACTTATGAATTTGATCATTGCAAGTAGGCCATTTAAAGGTAACAAATTAAGCATTATACAATTTATATTAATTTACGTATATTCTTTTTTATTTTATTTATATTAACTAAAATATATACATCTTTAATCGACGAAAAATGTACTAATTTAGGTACAACGCAATTATTTAGATCAATAAATTTCGATCATTAAGTAACTTTACTTAAGTTATAGTTAATTGTTGTTATTAGTATTTGTATTTAGAGAATATTATGTGCATTTGCTTATCGCTACATCATGTTTTTTTTACCAGTTTATTTGCACGGTATCGCCGTCAATGTACTTTATATTCAATTCCTTCACAAAAAATACTTTGACTCCGTACATGTTTTATTGATTGCAATCTAAATTAAAACTAGTTTTACCTGCTTTTTATTGCGACTATCGGTAATTTACAACTCTTATAGAAATTAGTGAGTAATTTGCTCACCTTAATTTAAAGTTTGGAATAAACTTGACAGTTATTTCAATGAATGACACGTAAATGTTAATATATTTTCGTTCGCGTAATAATTAGCAAACCTACAGTTGTTAAATTAAAACATAACATCTGTTATTAAAGTAAATTAATGTTGGAATATTTTTATACTACTGTACGACAAAAAAAAACCAAATGTTATTTAGATAATTATAAAATTAAAAAGTGGGCAATACATTTTAGCTCGAATCTACGGAATGTCTAGAAAATAGATGACTGCATCTAAACCAGGGGTTCCCAACCTTTTTTATTGTTGAGGCTCTCCGGACTATAAATTATATTTTCATGCCTCCTCTTTACTTTTTCATGCCCTACCCCCTTTGTTTTAGTAAATTAAATAAAAATGGTAACTGAAGTTTGTAAATACACAAACTTACCTTTTAACAGTGAGACACAATAATTTTACATACTCAAACTGATTTCTCAACAAAAAATGTACACCAAAACGTTAAATTTTTTTCAAGTTTGTGGTAATAATAGTGAATATGATATTTAATTTCATTAATTTTATGCATGTAAATTAAACATTACATTGTAATGTCATTTGTTAATGTTGTTCGTATATTTTTTTGTTTTTTCTTTCTAAAATGCAAACGCTTTCCGCCCCCTTGACATCTCTCTGTGCCCCTCTTGGGAGGCGCGCCCCCCTGGTTGGGAACTCCTGATCTAAACTATATTAGGTGTAATTTCTTTTTTTTTCCAATTAATGCCCCATTTATGTTTTTATATCTATATCAAACAATGTTTTTTCTGTAAATCAAAAATAATCATCATATATATTAATACGCTAAGGTTAAGATGTTACTCTCCCTTTTTAGAAAAAACCTCACAACTAATCCACATAAATCATATATCATTTTATAGATAATTGCTTGCTCTACCGGCATCCACAACTAAAAAATTTATTATTGCTATTGTTTTTGCAAATTAATTAATTATTATTATTATATACACAATACAGCAATGCTGCCATCTAACGGCTCAACGTCAATATGATTGACGGTCGGTAAAATTTTTGTTTAATTTCAAATCCACTCACGTATAAATAAAGTGGCGCTTTAGCTCAATGCTTTTGATACTTGCGCCTCTATATGTCAATTTTAGTAAAATATTTGTTTGATCTGTCATCTGAGCTTCATAATGGAATAAATAATGCGAAGACTTCGCACGGGTCACGCTAGTCTCTATTAATAGGTACATCATTTTCAGTATTATTTTAATTAAATAATTTTACCTGACTTATCCCGTAATACGGTCTGGATATATGTTATTTCAGATTATATTATTGTCATCATATTTTATTTTCACTAAACGCTGGCGATCTTGTTTGAAAATATAATAACTACAAAATATCTAAAAAAAATCATTTATTTTTTTGCAAATAATTTAAAATAGATGAGACTGTGTCACGTGAACATAAGAAATACTGATATTTCTCATGGGATTCTATTTTCGCTTTTTGAAATTCACAACTCTGGAGGAAAAATATTTTAAGATTCCGTAGTGAAACCCTTATAGTTTCATCATGTCCGTGCAACCCGTTCATTGCTACTTCACAGTTTCTACTATTTTAGTTACATTCGCACGAAGACAGATGCTTCGTTTAAAGATTGACAATAATAATTACAAATTATTAAAGAAACTTATTTACCGACCAGCTCTTACCCGTGACTTCGCTAGTTTGGCTATAGCATACAAACTTATATAACATACAAATTTCTGGGGAGACATTGAAGCATACAGCGCCATCTAGAATTATTTAAATTAGGGAATGAAAAGAGCGCTTATGTTGCTACTTTATACCGACTATGTAACGTTTCAAAAATCACGATAATCCATTGCGACGTTGCTTCATTATATGTTTGTGGTTCGTGTACTTTTCAGTTTCAATAAGAATTTTCCCAAAAGGGTAAGTTTTTTGAAATGAAAAATCTATGTCTAGTCTAAGCATATAGTCTATATTATTTTTCAATCTACTAACAATTGATGTGTAAAAAAAATATGTCGATCTGTTATTTCATTACGACGTGAAAGAAAGTTAAACAAACACATTTTTGCAATTATAATATTATAGTTAGGATGACATTTCCTGGGATGAAAAGTGGGTTATATTATTTCCCGGTCTATCAGCCATATCTGTGCAAAAATCACGTCGATCCGTTGCTCAGTTACGATGTGATTGAAGGACAGCCAAATACACTTTCGCATTTATAATATTAATTAGGCTTTGGTTAACATATGATATTCAAAATAAGAAAGTCGTTTCTTTTCACCAAGTAGTTTATATTTATCAAAATATAATTTAGAAAAAAATTGTCAAATTAATTGTAAATGCAAAAAGAAATTAAAGTTAATTAAGTTGTAAAAATATATAAATCCTTTCTTATTTTTAAATTATGATAAAAACTATTTACATCACCTGTTACTCCGTTATTTATTACCGCTTATAATAGAAAATTATCTGAAAATGCGACATGACTATCCACATTAGCCCTCAGCGTGTTCTGTGCCCGCGTGATTGAAGCAAAAATGTTTGCGTATCCCTTAAAATATTAAGTAAATCTTTTAATATAAAATTACCGTTTTATTTATCTTATTTCAATTTTTAAGGTTTGTTTGTGTTATTTTGCGGTTAGTACTAAATAGCCAATTTTCTTAATAACCACAATATGTCACAATCTTTAAAAACGAAATAGAATAGACCTGTAATTTCATTTTAAAAAATCTATATCAAAATTAGAAATGAAAAAAGTAACAGAATGTTAATTTTATTCCTACCTTCTCTCATTTTTCAATAATAATTCTGAAAAATCAGCATAAATTTTAAATACTGGCTAAAATTATTTCGATTAATTTCAGATATGGACGATTGCAGAACAGTAATTCACAATTAAATGAAAATACATGATGTAGTATTATTTCTACTTTCTATAAATTCTTTGCCACGACCTAGGTTTCATTGTATTACAACATCTTCAGGTGGGTAGGGTATTAGCAAAGATAAGATAGAAATTAAGAATACAACGAAACTTAGGTCGTGGTAAAGAACTTAAAGGAAGTAGAAATAATACTGTAGTATGTATCACGTAGTTTAATTTAATTGTGAATAATGAATTTCTACAAAACTAACGCCAAATATATTCTGATTGTAATTCACATGCATCTAGTGAGTATAAAATATATTTGACCTTTAAAATGTTTGTAATGTTCATGTACACAAACATTATAAGTTTGACGTCAAATGAGAGACAAATTTATTTTATTTGAAATTTTTTTAAAAAGGATCATTAAATAGATAAAAATAAAATTAAAACATTATTTTCCATGTAAATATTGAAAGGGCAAGTTCAGCTCACCTGTATTTTTAAATTAATAAATTACGTTAATATTATAATGCCAAAGTTACTTTCCTAAATTTTATAATATTTCATTTTTGAAATATATATACAAAAAAATGTACAATCCCAAGTACGCCAATTTATTTTTAAATAAATTAAAACGTAAATGTGTGTCATCTCAACATGACAACTTTCAAACACAAAGGCGTCAGGTTAAACCATATTAAGTGGTGTAAATTTTAATTACACCGAGAATAATAAAAAATGTTAACTTTTTTCTTTCAGCACATGGATACAAAGTTTTAAATTAACTCATTAATTTAACAACAGTTTTTAACATGGTTTAAATATTTAATTCCTTAAATTCTCTTGACAGGTTTTCTCAAATTATCTTTCAGCTTGATATCCCATTCCTTTTAATTCGCTTTCAGCCCTCGAAGCGAGTACCAGGGTACTATCTCCCATATTAATAATATACCATACTCTAATGATCCATAATAAGACCTTGGTAAAAAAAATTGAATTTAAAATTAAAAAAGTACTTCGTTCATTTCAAAATATATTTTCCTTGTTAATATATAAACAAAAATATGTGATGATATGTAACAAAGAAATATAATTTAGTAATCAAATTGATATTGTATCTTGTGCTACGTGCCACAAAAAAATGAGAACGCCTGCGTACGTCCGTTGTTTCAATGTCAGAATCCCATTTCGTTGAAACGTTTAATGTGGAGATAGGAAAGGGACTGAGATGACTTTGACGGATGACATAACATTTCGCGTAGAAAAAGATCATCAGAGATAATATTTTGTACACGTAAAGGTCGCATCTCGCTGTTTAATGATCGTACAACAAAAAGGTCGCTATACATTAAAAAGTAAAATCACCGTTCCGTGGTTAGTTATGATCATAATCCCACAGAGGTAAAAAAAATTGTTCTTTTGGATTTTTTCATTTAATAATAACGATACCAATATTATAAAATAAATTAAATGTTACCAATACTGACATAGAAAAATCAAACCTTGCTCATTTTGTCATTTCATTATCTAGATTTTATTATTTGTCAAAGTTCCAATAAAAATGAAGTCCATAGTTCAATTAAATATTACTGAAGTTATATTCGAAAAATTTATGTAAATTTATCTTATGAAAATTGCTTTAGTAGTTTCGATAAAATATACGATTTAATTTAGATATAAGTGAATTTTTAAGATTCTGCATATAAACATTTAAAAATTTTATTTTACGATTCTGCATTTAAACCTCTTAAATATCTTTAGTGAGTTATTTTCATTTTTATACCTTCTAGTAACGACTTACTCAAAATCATGATCAAAATTTCAATCTAACTATTATCCAGTATTTTTACTATTAATTTACGAAATGTTTATTACTATAATTTTACGGCTACACATCCTACCACCGTTTGGAGAAAGTATACAATTTCGAAGCCATCAAATCAAGAGTATGTAAAATAATCTTCTTCACAAAATGTGAGTAATTTAAAACTGAACTCAGTATGAGTTCAGTTTTAAATTACTCACATTAATTCATCAGAAAATTCAAATAAAAACGATTTCTTTTCATAAATAAACATTATGCAATAAATAATTGATCTGTTATGATTTAAATACAATTTTCCTAATTATTATATCGTCCGGGGTAGTCACATTGGAGGAAAATATGTTAAATTAAGGTGAGATAAAAACTTATATTCAGGGTTCCATATCTTAGAAAGAAAAAGGAGGATTACTTCCTTGTCTGTCTGACTGACTGTCAAGACTCGTTTTCTCAAGAATGCGTGGTGATACCAAGTTAAAGTTAATATCAAATACTTAGACCTACGGTCCCTTGAAACTGTAAATCAAGCTTCTAAGTCAACGTAATAAAGAAAAACCTTAAATATACGACCGTATATTCCCCATATTTTGACACTCGCAAGTAAATAAAAACCTATAGAACACTTCCCGTTGACCTAGAATAATGAAATTTGGCAAGAATTGGGGCTTCATACCAAAAGTAAAGAAAAAAACAAACCAAACCAAAGTTGTTAAGTTCCAGTTATATTTTCAAATATGCCAGAGATTTTTACGCCTGTGAAAGATATAGTAGGCAATATATTTACGTTGTTTAAAAAAAAATTAATTAAATTAATTAATTAAAATTAATATTTATAGTGTAATAGAAATACTATGTACATTTAAATGTTTATAAGTACCTAAATGTGTATGGAATCCATTAGTGCGAGCTTTACTCGTGCTTGGTAGATCTTTTTATTATTTCATTAGCTTGTAATACTTACTTATACTCTTAACTTGAATAATGACATATTAGTTTGCATATTTGAAAAATCCCAACAAATAAAAAGGTTACATAATATAAATCATGAATCAATTTGCTTGCTGCAAAATTCATTAGCGCAAAGCCGGTTAGAATCCGGTTCCATCATTTAGAGCGAACACGACGCCAAGTACAGCTTGATTGTTGAAGTTTTACAAAAGATGTTTCTACGACACCTTTACCCAAGTTGTCGTAGAAACCTTTATACGTGTTTACTTCCATTTTCTATTTCTTATCCATTTTCTTCTGGGTATACTAGATTTCCATTCTTTGTAACACTACAAATTTATTGTAGGTACTTTTGAAATTTATCTTCCAATTGTTAAAAGAAAAAATCTTATACCGGTGTTATTAAGTAAACTTTCATTCTTCGAACCTGATAAATTCCTGCGCTCACATAATCATCATCTGTTTGCTGTACTACCATCTGGAATCAAATTATACCGTAAATATTCAGTTTCGCACGGTATTCAATTAATCACCATCTGACTGCGGCTGCACTAGAATATAATTTGTTTATGATGAGTGAAAGTAAATTTGAAGAAAGGTAACGTCGAACCTTTTATAATTCATATGTAATTTGTATTAGGGCCGATCTATTAGTATAAATGTTGTTAATCTATTGATTCGTCATCGTTAAGTATGGGTAACCTGTAAGGTACCGATAACTACTATTACTTCACCATTGAGGTGATTACTTATATACATGCGTGATAACTACCTTTAAACAGATTCCGTAAAGGATTCTTCAAGCTCGAATTTGTGTGGGGGTTCGTATTTAAAAAACAAAATACTTTATCTAAAATCACTTGCAAAAATAAAATTAAACTCTTTATACCACGGACAGTAAAACACTTATATACAATATTTATTTTAATAATTTAAGGACAAAAAGATACAATTACGTGGAAATCTACATACATCAAGCCAGTTAAAGTGGTTCGCATATTGCAATGGAAATTTGACAAATATGAAACAAAATAAACTAAACGAGTATGAATATTGTAAAGTGGGCTGCGTGTATAGATATATAAAAAGACGAAGTATAATTATGACATATCATATCTCACTTGCTCTAACACTCAGCTATCTTCACTACCAGCGATCACAATAAATTCAATAGCCATTTCAATAAGTATCAGGCGTATCAGCACAAACGCGCCTGCGTACGGAGATAGGATACGGCCCGAGCTGCACCATCGTACGGACACCTCGGGACCTGCAGCTGTGGCTCCATACACAGCAACAAACTGGAAGATGCCTTGAACCTATCTCAAGATATGGAGACGGGGCACAATGTTTCTAATTGCTTATAAGGCTGGACAAAAAATTTATCGGATTTAAATTTTGCTGGATAGTGGTTCAGTGCTTTCTGGATTATTTTTTGACGTCGTTTTATTTTTCCATTTTAATATGTTACTTTATCAATATTCTTCCCACAGCATGCTTTTGAGAGATTGAATAAATTAGATTTTGAATATATTTGGTATTAATTTTGTAGAAATTAATTATTCACAATTAAATGAAATTACGTGATGTAGTAAGGGATTTATTTGCTAATAGCCTACCTGAAGATGTTGTAATACAACGAAACCTAGGTTGTGGTAAAGAATTTAAAGAAAGTAGAATTAATAGTACTTCACGTAGTTTCATTTAAATGTGAATAAATTAGATTATTTAATACGAAGGAGTACGTTATACTTCCAAGATTCAGAAAACCAGCCAATTACTTATCGGAACACTGATGAAGTAGGATAATATAGTAGGATAATATCTGATACAAGTTAACCAAAATAATTTCAGAACAAACTTCAACCATAAAACACTGTCTCGTGATATATGTGCAGGAAACATTTATTTTGATAGTTGTTCATATATTGTTATAATTTAGTGATCTGTACTTTTTATATTGTTAAATATTAACATAATTACTCTTTATTAGAAATTCCATTTATCGCGACTGATATGAATCATACATTAGAAAATTTATTTGAAATGAATTATACATCAGAATATATTTCCATTAACTCATTTAGTCACATATAAGAAATTATTGAACAGAGATTTATAATATTGAAATGTAACCAAATATCATCTTACCTTTGTCCTTCTATGATAACAATTTTCCAATTAATGCAAAAAAAATTATAATAATTTCTCGTTGAATTTCAAAATAACCTAGGCGATTGCGGATACAATTATTACATATATTATATTCATATAAAATGGGGACCCTAAATAATAATTTTCATTAGAATGATTTTCCAATTAAACTATAAATAAAAATAGCCTCTTTATCGAGATTAAGAATATACACATATGCTTTAATAAAAAATCCTGATACAAACAAATTAATGTATCAATTGTTTATTTTAAAAAATTTTAAAATGTGATCATCACAAAAGTGCAATGTAAGTTACAAGCACCGGGTACTATATTGTTTTTTTCACATTTGAAAAATAGGCAGATGGTTTTGAATCTTAATACTTTCGTTAAGTTGAGGTAAAAGTGAAAAATAGTAAATGAAACCTAAATAAAATCTAAAAAAGATCTCATGATGACTCACACGATGATATGCGTTATGAACTCAATTTTATAAAATAAGAAAATTGGTCTGTATAAAGATCGTTGCACATGGACAAAATCTACTATAAAATCCTAAAAAACTCTAAATTCAATCATTTCCCTTCATATGCGTTTCATTTCTTTTCCACTAATATTTTCTTTCATTACATCCGGTGTTACTTTTTTCTTTTACAAAGGAAATGAAATGTGTCGCAAATAATTTTATTACTTTATTGCGGAAATATACAATTAACTCATAATTACACACGAAACAGATGTTACGTTATCGAATTTGCGTGTTTGAATGCGCATCTGAAGAGTTTCCTGACCCTTAGATGTATTTACTAAGGTACGAAGAGGTACGCTCTTCATACTACATATTCTAATTTATTAAATTTCTCAGAAACGTAGTCTGTAAGGAGTATCATTAGAATAATATATTAAAATGAAATAACGAAGAATTTAACTCTAATATCTAAGAAAATTTCTTCGTTATTTACTTTTTAAAATTCTTTAAGTTATTTATATAGTAAAGAACTTAAAGAAAGTAGAAATAATACTACATCACGTAGTTTCATTTAATTGTGAATAATGAATTTCTACAAAATTAACGCCAAATATATTCAATATCTAAGTAAATGACGCAACACGTACCATGTTTACATTAATTTTTTTTTTAATTTCGATAATGGCCATTAATATTTTTCATTGATTGACTCATAAATGAAAATGTCCATCAATATTTCCCTCATAATGAGATCCTAATGCCACTTAATAGAAAAAAATTATTATTATTAAGGATTTAATATTTAATAATATGAAAAAGTAAAAAAAATCAAAAATGGCTTGTCAGCCATTTTCAGCTGAGGTGCACCATCAAACTCCTAATATTTTATTCGTCCACCGATACTTCCACAACGACCCACTGTGCCATCATATCCTTTTCGCAGTCCATAACAAAAATGCCGCCATTCTCTCAAACTAACGACTGCAAGACACCTATCAATTTCACCGACCAACCAACAGATGGCGCTGGACCACCCGTGTATTGCCCCACCGCATCGATATCGACGCATTTATAATGTACGTTATGTCAACAATATTGTAGTGGTACGATTATTGCATTGGGGTTTATTGCAACTAGAGATTGTGGTATCTGCTATGGACTTCTATTTCACCACGAATATTCTTAAACAACTATACGTAAGTGAGAAAGCGGCTGTGCAAGGATGTGTCTCTTATGTACAGTATTCAATATTATCTCTCATGAACTACGACATATAATGAAAAAGTAAACCTTAATTTAATTTTCAAATATATTTCTAATAATATCCGCTTCCTTCAAATGACTGCACGAAAAAATCTGAAGCAGAAGGTAGACTGCATATTGACCCAAATCTATGGAAACTATGAGGCTGTGATAGACAAATGGACAGACAAAATAATTGACATGGCCAAATCATATTCTTGGGCACTGAGCATTATAAATTTGTATTATTTTACATAGGTTGGAAATACATTCAGGCACACGTTGGAAAGAAACAAGATAAGCTCTTTGCTAATAACTCACCTGAAGATGTTGTAATACAACAAAATCTAGGTTGTGGTAAAGAACTTAAAGAAAATAGAAATAATACTACATCACGTAGTTTCATTTAATTGTGAATAAAGAATTTCTATAAAATTAACGCCAAATATATTCAAAAAGATAATAAATTATTAAAAATATTCGCAGTTATATAAATGCAAAGAATGTATATTATTTAATCGGTTTTTAAAAATACCACCAATGCCAAATTGCAATATTTGCAATCGAACTAATTTCACACTCTTTATGTTATCACAAACACGTAGTCCAAGTAAAATTAGACAGTAAATCGACATTAAAATAACTTTTAATGGCACTTTATAACATAGCAGGTGTAATAAAAACTTTAATTAGCTTCGAACGCATTTGGATTTAAAAATATAAAACAGAACAAATTAAAGAGTCTCCTTTTATTGCTTCTAGTCTCTTTTCATTTATGTCGTAAATAATGGAAACACAAACATGGATTGTAAATTACTTAACTAGACAATATAGAGAAACCAGAATGAACGAAATATATTATTAATGTAATATAGGCGAGATAAATCTCGCGTAATACAAAAGAAAAATTAAGGAAAATAATTATGCAGTTCAAACGGGATGATAGAAGTGAAAAATCTGCTTAGAGAATTAAGGATGTAGACAAAGGACTTAAACACTGTGATGAATGAAGTATAAACATGAAGGAAGAGAAGAAACTTTGTGGTTATTTGACCATGTTAAAGGTAAATAAACCGGTTAAATATGGTAAGAACTCACAATACTGGGTCTCTTTAGTATTTATTAAGCATAAACAATGAAGAGTATCCGTATTTTTATTAAACGATTACACATTGTAGCATATTTTTCACAAGGTATTGAAAAATAATTCATTATTATATATGTCTCTTTAATTTATTAACACAAGTTAACAAAGAAAAATCCGTTTTAATGCTCATTAAATATCGCCGTCGTGATTTTTTGAAATGTTTCACATCCATAGTTAAAAAGTTAATGAATATGGAAACACTTTTGGGCAGTTTAAAGACTCGCATTTCGCAATGGGAAAAGCATGAAAAAAAAACCATACGACATTTTCGATTGAATTTCGAAATACTTTTTATTACACATCACTAGGTCGAGTCCGCAAAAAGAATATTTTTTATCATCAGGTTTTATAAAAAGGATATTTTTTTTCCATTGAAAAAAATAACAATTTTTCTTAATGTATTAATTTTGTGTATTAGGATAATTAATCTACGTTCTCATGAAAGAGTTACAATGCTGTAATTTATATTATTTGACATATAAGGGTTCTCTTTTTCATAAAAATACATATCAGAATTTAAGATGCAAAAGTGATGTAGAGAATAGGGGGATTCCATAACTGACGGTTCCCTTTCCCAATTGGAAGACGGTGCAGACACCATATATTAATGGTTAGAAAGAAAAAAAGCTGTAATTTTTTTTCTTGTATATTTTACTTTTACTGTTAAAGTAACGTATGTAAAGAAATTTACTTCATTTTTAAACTTTATGAAAGAGGTCAAAGCCCATTTTCAAGCTAACACGTATACAGTAGTTTAGTTATAAACAGATAGACAGTTGTGTGTGCGCGCGTGTATATATATATATATATATATATATATATATATATATATATATATATATATAGATATATATGTATATACATATATCTTTTTCATGGTTTATCTAATATTACACAAATTGCGATATTGGGCAATGTACATAAATCGCTAAATTAATCCGCCGTTTAGATTTTATCATTTTAAGTGTGCCTTTGACAAATAATATTTATTTTTTGTACGATGTTTCTTTTTGATTAATAATGAATTATCTAAAAGATAAAGTGACATTAGTAAAATAGTAATATTTTATTGTTTTAATGTGACAAACATTTGCATTATATCAGCAAGTGTGATAAGACAAAACTGAATTTTGTCGTTTCAGTACTATTTTGCCATAATCTGCGAGGAAGAGGCCATTCTAATATTCTTATAGTAATACTATTCCCTTCTCACTTATATCGTACTCGTTCACTCATGATACAGACATGGAACTTTCAAAATTATGATGTATTTTTATAAATTCTTTTCTTTTGATTGGACCTCTCATGTTTCTGTGTTATTCAATATTTCATTGGATGCGTAAAATGTCATATAATTTCTGTAAGCACTAGTTGAAAGCGTATCATTCGTTCATTTTATAAGGATATAACGAATGTATTTAATATAATGTCAAAGAACTGAAATTTATCGATTATATGGAAGTAGGTGAAAAAAATTTTATTACATTTTTTTCCGGCAAATAAACAAAAGAAAATTATGTTAATGAAAGCGTGATAAACATTATTAAAGAGAGTAGTGTTGCAAGCAAATATATAACAAATCAACTTTTATTTAGTCTAGTTATACACAATCAAATATTAGTTACCAACAGTGCATTGTAATAAAATTAAATTTATTATATCGATGCCAATAAATTTCTTTAATTTATGTTAATAGGTGTGCATAACAAAATGTGTGAAACAAGTTTTAATAGAACAGCTATAATTTTACGCAGGAGTCTCCAGTGTCAAGTAAATATATATATATATATATATATATATATATATATATATATATATATACAACATTTACTCTCTTTTTACGTTTTTGGTTAAATGTATATAGTGGAACAAAGAACCATTATAATTTCATCATGTTCGTCCTCCCATCGTTAGTTTCAGAATTTCAGTTTTAGGCGTCTATACGCGTAATTTTGCCAATAGATCATTCATATGGATATTTCAATTAATATGTACCTAAAAGTTATTTTTTTTAACTTCCTTCCTGTACGCGTCAAATGTGGACGATAATTATTTTAGGTCTGTTAATTTAGATATATTTGGATTCCAATTATTATTGTAACGTGCTTTTTCTTGAAGTCTAACTGCAATGTTAATCATTTTTATTCACTTAGTATTAATTTGAGAAGCAAAATATTTTATTTTTGAGAAAAATACCCCACGCTTTCACACTCAAATATTATACTCAATAACACACATGGCTTATACTAAAGTCCTTACAGAAAAGATAAAGAAAACAAGTTCGATAATTATCTTTTGCTTTTGCATTTGTATTGCAAGGCGTCTTTCCGGTAAGCTTGTGACAATCCAGTTTTTCGATCTCACTTCCGGCTTTATTTCATTGAATAAGTCCGATGGTACCTTTTTATTGTGCTATAATCAAAACAACATAAAACTACCAAGTTTCATTGTGATACAAAAATTAGAAGCTCAAACATGGTTAGGATACGTCGTTCTGTTATCGAGTTCTGTGTCGGTTCTATTTCATGGAATTAGTCTGATGGTACAATTTGTTTCTGTTATTGTCAGAACGACACACAACCGATAAGTTTTACGGTGATACCAAAAGTTAGAAGTCCAAACACGATTAGGAGTTAGATACAGAAATCTTATCGAGTTCTGTGCTAAACTTCTGGTTTTATTTCAGGGAATCAGTCAAATTGTAGGTACCGTTTTATTGTATTGTGATCAGAACTACACACGGCTCTGAAGTTTCATAATGATTCAACAATTAAAAGTGCACGGAATTGAGTTTCGTTAATCAATAAAATATTAATAAAACTTGTAAATGCGTATTAAAAAAACCTGTAAAATGTTATTAAACTGGACAAATTTTTACATTATTTAGTTCTATTCTATGGTAAATATTCCGTCTTTCATATTTCTATATTTTTAAATCAAAATATCCTGCTAATCTGTAATGCATAAATTCTAACTTTTTTAAGACTACAAGCAATCAAAACATGAACTTATGACGTTAAAAGTTTTAATAAAAGCATATGTACACAGTTGAGTTGTAAAAATAAAAGTGTCGCCATATGACCAAATTTAATTCAAAAATTACCTTACGCCTTATTTCTTTTCATTTGTTTAAGTGTTTGCATCTTCGAAATGAAAGAGAAATTACTATGTATTTTTTCTAGTTTTTCTTGATATGTAATTTTTCCTGTATATACGAAAATGAACTTTCATGAAATGATTAAACGATCACTTTCATTCTAAAACAGTTTATTAAATGGCCTATTAATTTTAATTAGGCTTTTTCCTTATACACATATTTACCTGGAGAAATTACAGATATGTAGCTAATAGATATTTAATTAGTACAGTACACTGAATATGTCAAAAATTATCTGGTTGAAGGAAAATTTATTTTATGCATGAACTTTGAATCCATCGAATATTATTTGCCTCTAGTTTTGAATCCATCATCTTCATTGCCCAGCGACATATCCTCAGATTAGTGAAGAGACATGTCGCTTGTCCTTGTCAGATTTGCTCTCGAATAAAATTATAGTAATACATACCATTTTCCATCTTTTTAGTAATGATAAATTATTCGATATACATTTGTAAATATAAAAAAGCGCGTATGTAGAAGCCATGAAATTTCCCCGTACATTTCCTCGGTAGACCTAGGAGGAAAACAAAAATTAATACACGTTTCTGTAACAGCCCTAGAAGACAAACAAATTGATACATATTTTTGCAATAATACATTTGGCAAAAAAATTAATGCTGGTTACAATTTCTGTAATAAGTAATATTTGTGTATGATTCCATTATATGGTTTTATTTTTTTTTAGTGTATTTGGAAGAACGTGTCATTTATTTGCCTACAAATACAAGGACGATTATAATCTAGCATAATACTTTAAATTGTTTAACTGGATGTATATTCAAAACACCTATTACTTCATAATGGAGTCATTTCTTTCCCAAAAGCATACTATTTCAATATATGTACTTTCATTTTTTAACTTTTACTTCGTATTATTATAAATACTCAATGTATATAGATTGAAACAATTTAATAGCCCATAATTACCTTGAACTAATTCAACAATCAAAGCAACACAGACGTTTTACATGAAACCAGCGAAGGCAACATTCTCACTAACATTTGACTACTAACCTGTTCTCATCTTACTGTTTACCCGCACCACCGCAACACACTCGAACATTGCAGATTATATTTACTAACATTGCCAATTTATATCCGACAAGATAAATGCATTAACGAATTGAATTAATTAATCTATAACCGCTAAATCTACAAGTTTAATGCTGTATATACGAGAATTAGCGAGCTAAAAGCTTCAAAGCTCCTCGAAACTGTTATTTAGGTTTAATTAAACCAACAATTAGCGCTACTGTGGTGGTCGAACTGCTTGAAATAGTCAATTTACTTTAGTTTTTAGTATATAAACACTGGAGTTAATGGAGCACACGTAATCTTCATTAAATTTATACTAGTACAGGATCTGGAAGCCGCTTTAACCAGATTTCGCAGCTAATGTGTAAATTATCTTATGCGCAACGCAACTTCGATTAACATTTTTAAATGTATGTGAAAGTTTCGATGCGAGCAGAACAGAAATTAAACCTATAATTTTTTTTTAAATTAGATGTCACTTTCAGAAGATATCTCATTATTAATTTAGATAGTTTAATCAGTGATATTTTAATAGCAGTGTTCTCTGTACTTTTTAACATAAGTAACAATGTTTCAATTGACGACTTAAATACGCCTCTGGAATAAAACATGGAACTACATCATGTTTATTAACCTTTTCTCTTATTAAAAATTGTTGTTCACATACGGAATCGTAGTCGAATTTGTAAGTGGATTAAATATTACCTCCCGCTTAAACCATCAGATTTTAATCAAATTATATATATACATTTATATATATATATATATACATATATATATATATATATATATATATATATATATATATATAAATGTATATATATATATATATATATATATGTATATATATGCATGGGTTTATATTTATATATTTATAGATATATTAGACTACCATTTTTAGATACACAGACGGTAGCTAAAACTGTCATAGATTCACTTTATAGATATACTTTCTATAGGTATACCTACAAAAACACAAAAAGTGTGTAAATATACATTTAATAAAAACCTGATGGTTTATGTGGAAGGTAATGATTATACTGACAAGCATTCTTTTTTAATTTCGTACTTTGTTTCAAACAATTCTTCCTCACTCGGCAACCAATTTTTTTTAATCGATATTACATATTAAAGAAATGCATTTGAGTAACCATATCGATTAAATTCTCACATCCATGACGTTTAGTATTTTATAAACATACCTTTAAATTTTTTGGTTTTTATTATGATCTCAAATTTTATGAAGGTGTATCAAAAAGTTCTTGGAATCACATTTTAAACATAAGCATATTCAAATAAATATATATTATATTTGTACCTGTCTCGATATATTTAGTGTAAAGTTTTTACAATTCTATTATTCTCTCAGAAATCATTGTTTGTGTCTTAAGAAACTCCTCTATGCCAGCCATAAGCAGGTCATATCATCATCAAATTTTATTCCACAGATATGCTCCTTTAATATTGGTTATAAATAGTAATCGGCAGGAGCCAAGGTAAAACTCCAATAAATAAAGGTCATAACCGAGGTATCCGATCGGTGCAACTTGAAATGTTTAATGGTTAAGGAATGAAGTTACTAGACTCACTTTTCATACGTGGTTTAAAAACTATTTTAAAATATAATTGTTGAAAAACGCTTTATAGCGATCATGTTAAGTCCCCACAATACCGAAAAAGATTTAATTGTTAACTTGAACTTGAATTAATTGTGAACATTTTAATCTATAATAATGTCTTTATCATCTCATTAAAGAAGATAAACAATTACTAAAAAGCAGTATGATTAAATCAAGAGACAATTAACATAATTATTGTACGATAGCAACACTTCAAAGTAAACAATTGACAAGAAATGGATGTGACCAATAAAAATTATTACTCTGCCATTATCAGAGAAATTACATTCATCGATCCAAATAATCAAATTTGTAAACAAACAATTTCTTACAGCCCGTGCGACAAACCAAAGACAAAATTCTAACCTAAGGTCTTCATCTCTTGAAAGAAGGGCTTGTACAGGTCTATCTTCTATGTAACACTTGGACTTGTATTTCTTCAGTATTTTTCTCACAGTTAATTTATTCACACTGGATTTTTTAGCCGACTCTCGCAGTGAAGCTTTTGAGAATGTTACAAAAAATCCTACTAATACAGCAATTGTTGCAAATTCATTTAGGACTGTCGTGGACCTCTTGCGTTTACGTTTAAAACAACCTTGTTTTCTCAAATTTTTAATCAAAGTATAAAATATCTTACGATTACGTAGCTCACGATTAGAATACTGTTTCTATAACACTTTAATATTTATTTGGGCTTCGATAGTTACAAAAATACTCAACTTTATCCGTATTAGATAACGTCATCATGAATCACAGGCAATAAACTGATTACGATAAATGAAATTAATGATTAAAGTTGTTTAATTGAATTTTATTTTTTTTTTTAATTTTTGTTTTTTGTGTTCATGAATAGATCATAAATCTATTTGCAAACAAAATTCTATTATTACAAAAAAGTGTTTGCTATTTGAATTTTCGTTAGTATCGACAAATGATATTATTTTCTATGGATACTTTATACTTGAAATTTAACTTAAAATTAGAATAAAGAAATGACTCCAACATATTACAATATTAATATGTTTGTTGTTACTAAATTTACATTACAATACTAAAATTTATAGGTATTCAATGAAAATGTTTTTTATAAAATTTGACCAACTTTTGCTGTCCACATTTTTTTCCACCTATACAATGAAATAATATTATCATGAAACCGGGTAGATTCTCATAAAATATATTTTGGCACTTTTTGCAATTTTTTGGAAAACACACACTTGACCAAAAATTTGACTATTCCAAAATAGTTTCCATAAAAAAAGAACAAATGGTACCTAAGACAGTTTTCTTGTATCTGCTATGGTTTCGGATTTCCTCATACTATCCCAATTATAAAAAAACAACTGTATATATGTGTATGTGTGTGTCTTATATTTTTTTTCATTTACAGAATTTTATAGTGAAATATGTGAAAGTCGCCGTTTAATAGCAGTTTTTATACCAAATCTAACTCGATGCCTACGTGCCTTATAGATAATATAATATAATTCTAGTATATATAGGCTTATATTCCTAGTCTATATTACAAACATCCTGAAAGACAATTATGTCTAAATATACTAATTTTTAAGTTCTAAATAATACAAATGTAACTGTTTCTCTTCAATGTAATTCGAGTTTTTTTAAGATAGTTAGAAGATGGGCATAACTATTCCGATCTTCTACATCACTTTAAAATATGTATAAATCTTATATCATATGAGGCTATTTAATCGACAAATACGTATTAAATAAAATGTTTATGACTTTAAATAGTACAATTACCGAATTCTCATAGCACTTTGGTTTTTTTAAATATGTAATTTATCTTCCAAAATTTAACAATTTTACTAGTCCTTTTCTAAGACTTTTAAGAAAACAATATTAATGTGATTGATATTTCCTGTTTTTTTATTAAATAAAAAGAATATGTGAAATGAAAAAGGCTTTTCAAAAAAAAACAAAGCATTTGTAAATATTGCTTAACTTTATAATTGGTACAAATAAGCAAACATAAACTGATACTGGTTTTCAAGAACTTTGGTGTAGATTCGACTTCCGATATTATATATCCGCTACAATTCTCATCTCAGCACATTTCCCGGACCATCTGTTAATATTGACGAAACGTGAAGCCACTTCTTAGCGGCAATTAATTAGTGAAGACTCTAACCGCTCCCTAATTCGGTTCTCATCACGCCCGCTCTCCGCTACTTTTAATTACTCCACAAAAGCTCTTTAACCTTGCATCTTAGTTAGCTAAACCCTTTGAGATACAATTGACTACGATCTACTCAAGTCATATTGTGTTTAATTTTAATTGAGCATTCTGAAGCATTTACCTTAGTTCTACTTTTATAAACAATTACTGTTTTCATTCTGCTTCAGTATTTAAAGCGTTACCAATAAATTGGAAATTTACAGTTTTTGCTCTTTATTACTAAGTATTATTACTTTCGTGCTATTTATCGGTTTTTTTGGGCTGGAAAAAATAATCCACCGGTTTTTTCTCAAAAAACCGTGCCCTTTTTATTCTTTTCCAGTAACTATTATAAATTCGTCCTGCCTGTTAATGTCAGCCTCAGAGTTTCAACAGTTTGGACACTATGAGTTTAATATTTTGCAAGTAGACGCCTCAGACAGAGATCTCAGTAAAATATTGAAATCAAAATGTTTAACATACCTCCTTATATATGTAGAATGATGGGATTTTTTAGAACGGAATTTAATTTAATTT
Organism: Druceiella hillmani; assembly: GCA_039881145.1. NCBI lineage: Eukaryota > Metazoa > Arthropoda > Insecta > Lepidoptera > Hepialidae > Druceiella > Druceiella hillmani. Next base: position 5,476,482 of record JAYKKI010000047.1, on the reverse strand, counting down.
CAAAACACTCGTCGGTCTTTAAAGTTCTGTTTACCGTTTTTAATTTTAATATCATTTGCAAAATATTAAACTTTGAATCAGTATGCAATGCGTAACTGCCTCTAAATATTACACTATAGATTTTAAAGACATGAAAAATACAGCTAATTACATTTTGATAAGAAGTTAAACCATAATATTTGATTTAGTTTTCATGGATAATTTCAAGAAATAAACACGGCTAAAGAATCTTAACATATCGATCGATCGACTATGGAATAAGACTTTTTTTAATATACGCAACAGTTCCTTAATTATTTAGTCAAAATATAATAATATACATTCAAAATACACACGGAAAAGTATGTAATATGAATTATAAAAAGTAATCATTGAAAATATTAATACCAATCATTTAACTGATTTCTTTGTTATAATAGACTATTTATTATTTCTGAAAAAGTTATTGACAATTGCTTTTTTTATTAATAAAAAAAAGACTATAAATTGAAATTTTCAAATTTTAGGCGTTTTAAAAATAATAGTTTTGACGAACTGTTTGAATTTAATCTAATTCGAGTCTCGGTTAAGGTATTATAAAGACCATACTTTTGATTTTTTTTTGGTGTAATGACAGTTTAAAATTTATTTTTGACAAATAATTAATAACAAAATATAAGGAATAGATTGCATAACAACTGTAGTATTAAGTGAAGACATTGGAATCCGACGTGAGATATCAAAACATATTTATAAATTTAAACATATTTACCCACTTTCATACTTCAAATCACCTATCATCAAAACAAAGTATGCCGATACCTGCCGCCAGTCGCCAAATAAATTCAGCAAATGTTTTATTATGAACAACTTTGAAATGATCCGATGCTAATAAATTTGTGTTATTATCGATATATCTAAAATATCGAAGTAGCATATCTTGTATCGATAATTGAAAGTACGGGGTCGGATCGTGAAACTCTGTTATATGGTTTTTCCGATACTCGCATGACTGTTTTTACTATCACTTATAATATACCAATAACACATAAAACTTATGACCATTATAGTCTAAATTTATTGGCTCTGACTTTTAAATATTTGAATGGTATCTTTTTCAACTAATAAAAGCCGAGGGGATGTAAAGTGACGAGTACTACTTATACTTCCCACCCTTGTAGTTCTTAATCCTAGTGATACCCCTTAAAATCGTTAAGATCTTTCTATTTCCTAGTGATGTATTTAACGAAGCTTTACACTATTACAAAAAAATTAATGTTTAATTTTCTTAATTGCGTGCATACGTTACCACTATTTTATTCACTGGTGAAAAATTGTTAAGAATTCCCTGCAGGAATATATTAAACACTGCTATTTTCTTTGCCTCGATGTTAAAAATAATGTTTTTGCAAAAATAAAAAAGATTTTATGTTATAAATAACTTTTGTGGCTATTTATCAATTCGTAATTTTAATTATAAATTTGTTTCCATGTATAATTTTACTATTTAATTTTACATTGTTATAGGTAATTAATTTGACAATAAACTTTTCTATGTAAATACAAAAAGCTGGAACTAAATATTGGAAAGTAAAGTGAGAAATTCTGAATGAAAGAATTCACATAAATAGTAAAAATAGCATCATGGACACAGTGGAAATCATCAAAAATGATCCTTATTTTTTCATCACTATTTTAGGCTACAGTAACGACTTAATTAAATGATACTTAAATATCAAGCTTTTACTTCGAGCTTTAAACGCATTAAATTCCGATTCGTACACGTGAGCAATCGATTTAATACACAGGTTACGTCATCTATTGGCGTGCGGTAACTTTATTATTGGAGTTTCGTTCTACAAGAATTATTACTTGCTTGGCTTAAAAATAATAAATAAAATAACTTGGATTATGAATTATGAACATACCAAGTTTTGTAAACAAATGTTTAGCCATCTAGGTACGACTGAGTATCATATATCCAAATATGCGTTCCTTAGTATTGATATATATATATATATATATATATATATATATATATATATATATATATCAGTTTGTTATATAAATAAAACACATATTAAATTTGGTAGGGATTCGTAAATTAGTTGCAGAGTTTTTAAGTAACAAACATACAAATAAAAAACAACTGTCTTTACTATACTATTAGAATTAGACACCGTTCAAAAAATCATTCTCTCACCTGTACGGTTCATGTAAAAATTTAAAACATCAATGTTGTGTACATCTATGTTATCCTTTTTTGGTTAGTCTTTTATTATTAATATCAAAATTCAACTTATGCGGTTTGGCAGCCACACGTAGTTTCTATAGTTTAAGACCTCTGTAAATGAAGTATAGCAAGTACATGTATCATGAAGAGATCTCAGTTAATAGGCAGCAATTTTTTTAACGTGCATCCCTATATGTGTAAAGTGTTAAGTGCAAAGTGTAAAGTGGTAAAAAAATTCTTTGAGTGGGGTAGCATTGGCTAGGTATGTTAAAATGAAAGTGAAGTTTCGTTCACCTTATTTAATTTTTAGGCTCTGTAAAGTATGAGCTTCCAAATAACGTAAAACGTGTCAGGGCTCTGATTGATTTCAACCATAGTTTTGTAAAATCTGAAGAAATTCTAGACGTTATCATTTGATGAAAATTTTCAAATAAAATTTAGTTAATTTTCATGAAGAGTTTCTAAAAAGATAAATACCTAACTCTGCTTTATGCCTGTTCCGACATTCCTATAACCAGTTTTATACATAACGTTCCAATCCCTTCCAGTTGTACACTTAACGTTCCAATTATTACTTAACGTTCCAATTCCGATAATAATATGAAAAATTAAATGTAGCACGTGTGGGTATTTCGAAACAGTAATCAAATTTGTTATTCACGAGATTTCAAATTCTAACAATCAACAAAACGTGGTATTTTCACACATTTTTGGAAGGCGCTCTTTACTTGCAGTATAAAAAATTTAAATTACCAAGACTATGAAAACAAGGAGTAAGATCCCTCATATTGACTACTATCACTATTTGAAAACTGTGTATAAACATTTTTACAAAAATATGATGATGAAATCCGGTGCACATTACTCTTAGAGGTGGGGCATATATACTGTAACCCGTACAAGTACGAAGTACTTGCTTGAAACAGACGTACTAGCGTAAGACATTCTACAGATGCCCGTCACAATATACGTAGCTTTCTATCTCTTTCCGTAATAACACAACTACTATAAAAACAAAAGAAACAAAGCGATAACTGACACACTCAGGCTGTCCCATCCTTCCAATTAGAAAGAATGAAACAAAAAACGTTCCACATGATCGGTTCATATTCGTAATATATCATACTCTTGGAAACAAGCTCTTCTTCATACTAGGTCTTCTTTAGTCTGTCAAAACTCCATTCTCTATCGCCAAATGTCGATATATATTTATTTTAGTCTCGAAAGGTCCGTGACGAAAGGTTTTATAAGAATAGAACAATAACCATTAGATTTTATTTTCGCAGCTTTTTGTTTAGTTTCATTCAAAAAAGTGCAAAAGCAAAATATAAGAAAACTCGGTATGTAACAAATGAAAAATATTATAATATATATATATATATATATATATATATATTGAAAAATAATATGTTGAACACCGGACATGCAAGTATGAGAGCCGCGTACGGCCTAGTATTTTGCAACAGATACGTATACCTATTACTTTCACGTACTCGTAACAGGATCACCTAGTAAGAAAAAAATACTGATATCGGACACCTCTGATCACTCCGTGCGCCGGATTTCCACTTAATATCCTTCTTTTTCTTCTAATTAGAACAGTTCCACTTAATTTTTCTAATATCAATTTCCAGATTAAACACCTATGTAAAAAAAGAAGACAATTTTATCATGAGGTATTATTTTCTTTAATAATTATTTTAAAAAAACCTAAAATGAGGCCCATTCCGTAAATTTCTATTAAACTTTTTTCACTATCTGTCAGAATCATCCAAACGCCATTTACGATTAGCGACTTGGTTTTTTAACATTTTTTATTAAGTTTATCCACGTGGTAATGGGGTTAACTGGTCCACGCATCCCGTTACTTAACCCGCACCACGGACTTCGATAATTCGTCTAAGTTAACAAGGCAGCCACCTGCTTGCTGAAGGGCACATCTTCGACTTTGTCCTCCTAATTAACGGGCTCACGTTAAAAGATCCCAAGCCTTGTTAAGTTTTTACTTTGGCCGGGTGGTGCGTGCGTTAGTTGTGTATATTGATGTGGATATTAGTCGTATGTAGTTCGGTGTTACGGATGATGTTAAAACTGGCTGCCGGTGCGGTTTCACGACTTTGAGTTAAGTTAGTTAACTTAAATTAACTTATGGAATATTTAGCTTCTTTTTTTTTTATTTTACGCAAAGTCTTTTTATTTTATTTTATGGGATTTACTTGGTTTCGCATTTCGACACAGCGACGGTTGAAGTCAATCTAATGTCTTCTGAAATTCATTAATATTTTTCCGTCAAATTCTACTAGTATCTTATTTCTTACTCTAAATCAAATATTTCAACTATACTATTATAAAACAGTAAGCCTGCATCTTGAAAATATTTTTAAAATATTTAAAATCGATCACGTGATTGTCACTGAATTAAAAAAAGTCGTTATTTTTGTATAATTATTTCTTTCCACCAAAACTTAAAAATTACTTTTTTAAATTTATGATTTATACAGTTTTTAAAAGCTTAGTCGCCCCTAAAATTGATGTAATGCGTCATTTAAAACTTAGTAAAGAACGGTCTTAAAATTTGAGTAAACATTAACTTTAATCCAAAGAGCCATGCAAAATATTATTCGGATTAAATTTTTTAAACTAGATATTTTACAAAATATGGAAGTGTCTCTTCGTCACATTGTAATAAAGAAGAATTAATCAAAAATTTGAAATGTAGTCTCAATATTAACTTTAATTACTTAGTTTCGCTAGCCACCAAAAAAAACGTTACAAGTGCCATAAAACACTTAGTTTTATTTTGGCGTTACAGAATTACTAGGTTAATATCTAGGTCCATTACTACGTTTACGTCAAAAGCAGACTTTTTTAACCCTAAAAAATTATTTCAGTTCTAGGACAAAATATATTATTCCACTATGTTTATCCTATAATTCAGTACTTTTCAGCATATTTCCGACGTTTTACGTAGATCGATAGAGGATACAAGCAATGCTATTTACATTAACTAAAAACTAGCTTATTTTTATATTTTTAATACTAGTTAGGATAAGTTGTTACGAAAAGAAATTATGAAAATTTAAGACATTGTTTTTACTTTGAAAGCACCCGAATTGTCAATGATTGTCAAATTTTGCCTTAATCAAAATACGATTATTTTTTAAATTAAAGTCGTGGCTTCTATCAGTAAGAACTTATATTGTTTATAACAACCTTATTAGGTTATTAGAGACAAGCTCATTCATGGTTTCCTGAAGGACTATAAGAAAATGTAACTCTTCGAAATTATATATTTCAGAAATTTATATTTTGTTTAATTTTCAGATATTCTAAATAATTTAAGACATACAGAACCAGCATACCAAATACTGTAAGTATTTGGTAAAGTTTTCGGTATTGATTCACACTTTATTGTTTAGCTAATGATCCCATTATAAGAAGATACCGCGAAAAAATTTAATAATATGAAGTCTCCATCTTAACAGAGATATTAACTTGTAAACTTTGAATTAGATTAAAAATGGCGCTTCACTTAACCCATGATTTTCATATATGGTAGGTAAATTTCTTCGATTTTTAAAGAAATAAGATATTGGCAAAAAAATATTACAGAGGAATTAATTTAAGTTTTTCAAATTTTAATAAACATATGGCTACATGCAAAATACTTTTTCACTATGATACCGCATGTAAAAATATCTTGGCCAGTCTGTGATCACAAGGTAATTTCACTAATTATATAAAAAATAGCAAGCAAAACAAAAAGCTAAATCAAAAAAATATTTCAAAAACCATAACTGATAAATGTCATAAGTAAATAAAAACTTAAGGTGACATCTTTATAGGAAACTCAAGAAATATCTAAGAAAAACCAGAAGCAACAAATGAGAAGGGAATATGAAGGGCAATAACAAAGGCGTGATTTTATTTGATAACAGTTCCTGACGTCGAAATACTTAATTTCAAGCTGCTTAAAAACTAGACTCTTACACAACTAGATGCTTAAAAAACTAGACACACAACTAGACGCTTAAATAACTAGATCTCTACTCAACTAAACTTCTTTTGAGTTCTAGACTTCAATAGACTCAAAGCTAATAATGAGTGGACACAATACGACACTCTTAGTTACATTATATTATTTTCTTTAATATGAAATACTGAAAACTACGTTAAATAAAGTGAAAACCAAATTGTTACTAAATGAAAAACAAATTTTTTACCGAGGTAAATCACAATTAAAAAATATATTAAATGCAAGCAATACTTGCATACTTATTATTCCATGCCATCAGCCCTCCCATTTTAATTATTGAAATCTCGGTCACCCCATCTCCGCCTATCTGCTGCGCTACCCACCGCCGACAGCACCAACGCCATATCACATCGCGTATTTGCGGCGGAGCGTTTCAATTGAGCCAAATTAAACATTTTGGAAAACATATAGGAACAAGTGTTACTTCGATAGTGAGAATTATTTTTGTCAATAACTTTTTCTTTAAATACAATTTGTCAGCAGTTAGAAGTAAATAAGCAATTAAATTGTTTCTGACAATCGCGTTAGAATTTTTCAATCCTGATAATTTTGGTTCACCTTACCTTGACCTGATTCTCCATCTTCACGATTTGTTTCAGGTTTTTATGGGTAGTATTTAAGTGTTTTTTTCTGAAAAATATTTAACGAATATATATTTTTGAATTCTTGCTTCAAAAATTTTTCATTTTAAACCCTATATGATCCCCTTGAAAAATATTTTTTTCTTTATTTTACAAATGACCTCCTGAAATTATACCCACAACCAAAATTGAACTTTTTATACTTTATGTGTATAATTGAGTCACAACACTCTATCTCTGTGTCATTTTTTAAAAATGTTTACATTGAACAGTTTCCGGGAAAACACCGATGTGGCTCTATTAGTGTTCCATTATGGAAATGTTATTACGGTACTCTAAAAAGGACGTAAAGTTGCTTAAAATTATAATCTTAATCAGTACGAGTTAAAATACAATTTTTTTTGTATATGTGAACGTCATATAGAGTTAAACCGCGCAAGGTTGAAAACCTGCCAAGACAAACTTCACAGTTTCGGCTGTCCGTCGCCAATTAACATTTAGTCGATAATGGTCAGTCTGCTTCGGCGAGGGCGAGCAAAGGGCCCGCATCTGTTCAAATAGCGGCCCGCGGACAGGAGTTAATCGACGGTTATTGTGGAGATATGGCCTCTAACGCGACGTGTATACAGCGGACGTGTGATTGAAGTCAGCTTAGAAATTGGGCTCAATCTCTACAAATATCTAGAAGTCGCAGTAATCAATTAATCTCGAAGCTAAGTCAATTTAATTTAATATCATTCAATAGCTTTGGCTAACGGTTTTGCTGACGAATATTATTTATTTTCACGGCGGTATTTTTCTCCAGTTATAATACTTTTATCTCAGAAGTGCAATACGTCGGGTTAAATTAGTTTATGTCCTTAGCTTGAATAATATCTGTGTCACATAGGTACCCTCGATTGAAATTAAAATAAGTGTTTTACGGTTTCGCTTTAACTTTAAGCCGAACGAATCGTTGTAATCGACTCGTCTTTATTTGACTGTCTAAATACAATAATAAATTTTTAAATATGTTTAAAAAAAATTGATTAAAATTTGATTTTTGGAAGTTCTACGTATTTTATCTACACCTTAATCGTTGCCTTTGAAAGTATTAATTCAAATCAGTTTAGCAGTTTGGCATGATGCTCGAATAGAGAATCAAATATACAAAAAACAAACGGACAAACAAAATGTTCTTTTGAAAAGGATAAAGGAAGCTAAATTTTGTTTAAACCTCAAGAACACTCAGACAAATAGACAAACAGACATCAATTAAGAAAATGCGATTTGGATTCATACAGACTAAATAACATATTCAAGTATATTTTTTTTCAAGAATATCTCAAATGTGCTGACGTAACTTTGTTAGATTTATAAAAGCAGTCATTCGAATAATTTTTGGATACTAATAACTATGTTCATACATTTAATATGTTACCATATCAAGGAACTTTTAAACGCACCTTGGGTTTGGTCTGCTCAACAAAAATTAATAGACACATTTTATGATCAATAGGATTAAAATTTAATTTATGGTTTATATTTAATGGTAATTATATCCGATAATATGAGTAATGAGATATATAATAAATATTCAAATTTTAATAACATTTTGTTATAATTTTACAAAAGCATTGTATTTTATACTAGCTGCGCCCCAAGGCGTCATTATCTTCCAAATAAAAAAACGAATTTTCTCTCATACGTTGCTCTTGGTTACACGATACTTATTACCATACCAAATTTTAGCAGTAGATTTTGCGTGGTTGACGCATAAAATAACAGACAGACAAAAATTCTAAAAATAGGTTTTCTGGCTTCTATTATCATTATACACGCTAAACCAATCACTCTTTTTAAAATATTTTCATGTGCAGAATTTACTTTGTTACAATTTTATTATATTGTCAGATTGTCATTACCGTGATATGTTCGATTAATCACAATGCATATGGCATATAAATGCACCGTGCACCACTGCGGGGACTCGGGTTCGATTCTCGCCGCTCGTCGAGCGGGGCTAAATCGGTGTTGTGATTGGCTGGAAGAGATTGACGTCGTAGCAATAAGTCCGCCATATGTATCAGTTAAATACATTAAAGTGAATAAATAAATAAGTAAATAAAAGCATTATACTCTTATATAAAAGCATCGTCACCCGAGCAATCATAAGCTTTTATTCCTTTAACTCTTTAACTTTCACATTTGGACACTTTTCGCTTCTAATATTAAGCGTCGACATTAAATCTCAATTCTGTAACGTTTCCCATAAAAATATAAACCGCCATTTTAAAACCATATTTTAAATAATTTATTTATAATTTTTAACAAATATTTTATTAAATATGCATAAAATATTTTTTTATTTATATCTGAAATATTTTACTTTATTACTGAACGTTCCAGAAGCAAGAACATATAATTTTTTTAATTTTTTTTATTCTCATGAGGCTAAAACAAAAACACTAATACCTGCTTTAATTTTCGATGAAAAAATTAAATATTTGTTCAACTTTAATAAAATGAACGAATCATTATTCTAAAATGAGGATATAGGTTCGAGTAGCGTTACATATAAGAAAGATCCACCAGAAATGTATCAGCAATTTTATGTACCATAACAAGTCAAGACTAGACTATTCTATATGGAAAAGAACTCACATAGAACAGAGAACCTATGGAAATTACTGTCTGTATATTTATTATTGTAAATGACCTTAAATTCAAAGAGATTAAAAATATTTACATCTCAGTTTAGATTTTGTGCAGCTATGAATTATTGATTTAAGAACCGGTAGTACATAAATGGTTCTAAAGAAATAAGAAACCTAGTACGACCGGATATTACTGTCTAAAACTTAAAAATTTTATAACTGGATTTGATTTTCTATCTCTATCAATTAGTGATGTTCTGGAAATACTTAGCCGTATCCATGTGTACGGAAATGCGCAGAAAAAAGAGATCTATATCCCTATTCTCTTTTATAGGTGATCTAATACGAAGCTTTTTAATTAATTATCATCATCATATATATTAATACGCTAAGGTTAAGATGTTACACTCCCTTTTTAGAAAAAACCTCAAAACTAATCCACATAAATTATATATCATTTTATAGATAATTGCTTGCTCTACCGGCATCCACAACTAAAAAAATTATTATTGCTATTGTTTTTGCAAATTAATTAATTATTAAAATTATATACTCAAAACAGCAATGCTGCCATCTAACGGCTCAACGTTAATATGATTGACGGTCGGTAAAATTTTTGTTTAATTTCAAATCCACTCACGTATTAATAAAGTGGCGCTTTAGCTCAATGCTTTTGATACTTGCGCCTCTATATCTCAATTTTAGTAAAATATTTGTTTGATCTGTCATCTGAGCTTCATAATGGAATAAATAATGCGAAGACTTCGCACGGGTCATGCTAGTTAGGTATATAAATATTACTTTTCATTTAAATTAAACGTTATTATTTTTACAGAAAATACATTCTTTATTGCATAATAAAAATCATATTTATTAAATAAATTATAGATCCACAATTAAATTAAACTACGTGATGTAGTATGATATCTAATTTCTTTAAGTTTTTTACCACGAGCTAGATTTCGTTGTATTACAAATCTTCAGGAGGGCTATTAGCCAATCTTTGCTAATAGCCCACCTGAAGATGTTGTAATATAACGAAACCTAGATCGTTGTAAAGAACTTAAAGGAAGTAGAAATAATACTACATCATGTAGTTTCATTTGATTGTGAATAATGATTAATAAATTTTGAAAAAATTAACGCCAGATATATTCAATCAATTATAGATGTTCAGGGCAATTTTTTTTACGTATTGCTTTACAGGATAATATTTTTATTTTGATAATTTGGTTTAATCGCATAGCTCATTATAAATAATAATTAAATAATTAAATATGTGGTCAACATTCCTCAAATAGTATTCGTAGCATGTCTCTAATTAGGTCAGTATTATAATAACTTAGGTCAGTGTATTAATCAAATCTTAACTTTATTTCAACAATCTTTTGAATTAGTTTTATCTTTTTTTTGCTCATATATTCCTTTAGTAAATTAATCTTTTTATTTTTCATAATAACTCATATTGCTCTTTCGTTACCGCAAAGCGAACGTACAAAGTACAAGTTCCGTATCCGGATTTGTATCCGCATATCTAGATACTATTCATTCGTATCCGTATCTGTATACGCGGATCTAGATTGTGTACGATCCGGTACATTACTATTATCTACATCATCTTTCTGTTGGAGTAAAAATTAATTACTACTCCCATATGTATCTATCACTCCACTTGTTTGCCTATACTCTTACATTCTTATGGTATATTACTTTACCACATATGTAAATATACCAGCATATGTAATGCTTCAATTTGATCCATACTTAACATTTTTAGACATTTATGTTGTATTTTCTCTATATTTTCATTTACTTTTATATTTAATATCGCATTACCATTTTAATGTTCCTATCTTTATTTTTATAATCAAACTTTTAATCTTCAATGTATTTTCGAAGAATATCTCAATTTCTAACTCTATCGCGCAAGTTATTTCGAAGATATTTTGCCTTCATCTCTCAGTTTTATTCTTATCGAAAATAAAAAATGATGATGTAAATACATAAAAATATTTTAGAAATCGAGGTGATTTTTTGTAACATTAAGATGACATTAACAGGTACTGCGTAGATGCCTGAACATCTATTTCTTACAACCCTTTTTCTCAAAAACTGTTTGATTGAGAAACTTGAAATTTGTCGTGACGATAACATATTAAGCGACATATATCTCAATATAATTAACACTCACAAGTATTAATACAAAAAATTTCTAGGAGACAGACTGCTAATTTTTTAAAGTTCATTTATGATGTGGGATATATAATGAGAGAGATATAAGAATTACAAAATAATTTTTGTTGGAATTTTGTAAATGATAGATCCAGAGATATTATGTACTCCCTTCTTTGTTTTTGACACTGTTTAGATGAAAGTTATTAAAAAAAACATTATTACCAGAAGATTGCCTAAATTTATTGAAAAAGAGTAGCGATGATTCTAAATTTTGTAATTTTTTGGTAATCAATATATTTTTACGTCTGTGAAATATTTAACATATACATGGTGAATATTTATATTAATAGTTGTAAATAGTTTAATAGAAATGTTACATACCCTTAAATGTTTATACAGGGTGTCTCAGCTACAGACATTCAAACGAATGCCACAGAGGGGACTTCATAATTATTCAGTTGAAAGGAGAAAATTGAAACTTTTATTAATTTTTTGCCATTTCCTTTAATAAAGGAATTTCGTATTTTTTATCTGGTAAATATCATTCAGGCGACTTTAAAAGTATTTTGGCGTAAATCGAACTATTGTTAAGTCACGGCAAAAAAATTATTTTTTAATACGATTGTCGTAAATCAATAAAAAATTAGCCCTGGATGTATAAATTTACTGCAAAGAGGAGACTCTTAAAGTAAAAAAAAAATACAAAAGTCCTTTTTGTTGAAACGAAAGAAAAAAACTCATCAAAATTGTCAATTCTCTGGAACCAAAAAAATCAATAATAACTTTAAAATCATTGAATTTAAGATAAACCTCTTTGGATTTCATTTGAACTATGATGAGGTCCCCTATCCCTGGTTTTCACTCGGACGTCTCTGACTGAGACACCTGTATTTACTTGTGAAAACCCTCGAAGTATAAGTTCTACTCGTACTTTTCATTATAAGTTTTAATGGTTTTTATTATAAATTTTTTCACTATCTATAATACTATAAACTTCTTCGCATCTCTTTTAAGTTTCTTATCATTCTAAAATCGGTAATAATGTTTCTAAAATTAAAATAGTGCATCGTATCCCAAGAAACTGAATTTGTTTACAAAAATGAAAGATTATATATAATCTTACTATATATTTTCATTTTTTATATATTTTCGTTTCTCACCGTCTTATTCATCAAATACTTATAAACATCATGGCTAAATACAAAAGATTATATTAAAAAGATATGCAAAAAGTAATATATATTAGACTAAAAATACTACCTTGTTCATCACACGAATAAATTTATGTTGTGTTTAATTTTTTTTTAATTTATGTTGTATTTCTCGATCTTCAAATAATTTTTCTCTGGAGTATATCCAAAAGAGGTCTTAGAGCCTAATAAAGAGTGACGATAGTGTAGTTCCATTAAAATGCATCCAGTGTCTTTAGCGTGATGCACGCACAAACATAGCCTCATTACTATTTTGTTATATACATAGATATTTGAATTAACTACCACGTTTACCACACTTCGATGCTGCACGTTTTTTTACCAGAAACAGGCAATATTTCAATAACAACTGTAATATTTCAATGATAATCTTTGTCTTCGCTGTCTCGCCTTTTCCTTATTTACGCCGCTGTTCAGATAACGAGAGGTGTTATTTAAATTAATCAACAAATTCCTATAATAAATCGCGCTAATCAATTATTCAATAAACAGTAGCATTTAACAACGCACGTTTCATTAGAATGTCGGTTGTTAAATCCGCATAACTTTATCGTTACGAATAGCTATAATTGATATCTCGCATCAGAACTAATTTGCAAATTGTTGCAGAATATTATGAGTTGATAGTAAAATAAGATTTATATAATTTTATCTCTAAATTTTCACTCACAGAATTGACGTATTTATGAATGAATTTATTCTTGTCCATTTGTTTTATCTGTTTTACGTAAATTTTATCTCGTCATTGGTCTTAGAAGAGCCAAATTCCTCTTTAAAAGTTAACCATAGAAATTAGTGAGATAAAACCGGTGAGACTCTTGCATAGATTTCCTAGATTAGTAGATAAGTGAATTATGGCTTTGCGTTTGAAATCTTTTATGATATTGAATTTGGCTGCTATGCATAATTACCAGATAGTTTTCGTTTTAACGACCAGAGTTATTAAAAAAGAGAAATTTTCCTATTTTATAGATTATATGGTAATCAATCGAGAGATAATAATTTATCGTGACCGGATTCAAGGTTGTGATAGATATAATATGCAATAAATCTAGCGACAAAATTCTAACACACTCATTGGGGTGTCCCAGGCTACAAAGGCGATTTTTTTTCGAATTAAAATACGCATACCCTCTAATTTTGGAACGAAATTCTTTTACGGGGTTTACAGCAGATCGAACTGGCCGAAATCGTCACGTAAAGAAAAAGCGTTATGCCCCTCCAGGTGACCTTTCCCTCTCTTTCTCTCTGTCTCTTTCTCTTTCTATTATATACGGTTATACGTCTGTATGTTCGTGGGAGTATCGACATTCAAGCAGCATTATGCGCAGTCAACTGTATAATCTCAATTTTAAACACGTGTAAATATTATTTAAACTTATTTTTTTTTGTTCTACTTGCTTTCTATTGTAAGCCACTCATCTGCCGGTTAATTACCAATCGGTATGTATTTATTTGCATTAAAAATTATTGCTATATCATTTACTAAATATTAAAAATTTATAAATTATAAAAAAAAATCATCGAATTCATTTAGTTTCATTATTACTTTATATTTATTAAATACTTAAAATTAATAAATTACAATAAATTGTAAGCATATTCGTTTATTTTCATTATTTAATTAAACTTTATTTAGATTGATTCAGTAAATTAAACAATTCATTATATTCATAATTTTTTGGACAGAAGTTCTTTTACGCGGCTTACAGTAGAGCGAACTAGCAGAAATCGTCACGTAAGGAAAAAACGTTATGCCCCAGGCGACCTTTCTCTCTCTCTCTGTTTATTTCTATTATATACGGTTGAATGTGTGTGTGTGTTCATGTGAATATCGACGTTCCGGCAGCAAGTATTATGCGCGGTCAGCTGTAAAACTTCAATTCTAAATACGTGTAAATATTATTTAAACTTATTTTTTTTATTCTACTGGCTTTCTATTGTAAGCCATTCATCTGTGAGATGGTTTCCAATTCGGTATGTATTTATTTGCATTATAAATTATAAATTATTGCCATATCATTTACTAAATATTAAATATTTATAAATTGAAAAAAAAATTTCGACAAATTCATTTATTTTCATTATTAATATATTAAATACTTAAAATTAATCAATTAAAATAAATTGTCAGCATATTCATTTATTTTCATTAATTAATTAAACGTTATTTAGATTGTTTCAGTATATTTAACAATTCATATTTTTTTTATTTTTTTTATATGTAATTTGTAATTCACTATTTCATATTTAATTTCTTTTAATAAATAACTATTTTTCCTAAAATATTAAATGAAATTTATTCATTTAAATGCTTACTTTACAGTTTTGCTTTGAAAAAATTATAAAAATAACATAAGATGTACAAATTAAAGAGAGAGAGAGAGAGTAAGAGAGGGCTGCCCTTTTTGGTGTGGCAAAAGTACACCAATATAATCAATAGAAATCTACATGTTAAATCACGCTTAGAGTTGAAAAACTAATATAAGGAACTTCATTCCTGACGGAGGTCTACCAACTTCACCGTCTTTTTTTTCATTTGACTGTAATAAATGAAATAATAAACATTATTACGATCGGATAACGATAACCCGTGCCGACTTATTGTCAAACTTTTAACATAAAAGTTGGTATAGAAGCTATGGAGGGATTTTGGACCTTCATATTTATTCAGTAAATAAAACACTGTTTTACCTATATTTTAAATTTATTAAATATTTATCATAAGAAAGACATTATTTATTAAATTTGTTTTCTAAAGTCTTCCTTTTACAATCAGGATATGCCTGTCTGTGTTCTTGTACGCCATGTAATAATAATAATTTCTTTTCTTCCTCTTCAAGAGTGATTAAGCCATGGAAGTCTCACATTTTTAACTGCTCTTAATTTTAACTGCTCTTTCAGCCGTATTGTTAACTGCTTTCAGTATCAACACCTTTTTTTAGCGTGTTGAAACGAAGGATTATTTGTCCATTAAGTAGGACACTTGTTGAGAAAACTGTTATCAGTTTCGAATCGATTAAACAAGGACTTTCTTTTAATCGAAACAAAGTCATTGATGTGTTTTCTGAAATTAAAATAGACAAAATGGTCATCATATATCATAATTATGAAAGAAAACAAAGGAAAATTAATATTTTCACTTTTCAGGCTAAGCATAAAGTGGGCCATAAAGTTCTTCTTTCGATGGAACGTAGGGTTTACCGTGTGCTGATGGGTTTTCTTTGGCTAAGTTAGCAACTATTTTTACTTTTGTTTCTTGGTCTATATCGTCGTCAAACAGAAACAATACAGACACTTCATCTATCGAATATCATAAATGCTATCAGAACTTCTATAAAGCTGCTTTTGAGATGCATTTGTCGATTGTTTCGTAAGCCTTCATGGCCTTCAAAAAACACAAATCCTAGTAAGGTGATTTTACCGCTAGATTGTATTGCAGCCAAGGCTTTACGATGAACAGGCAGACGTCTAACAGAGCTGCCTTATCTTTGTTTGAAATTCTGAATCGAGAGCTGAATAATGATATTTTAATGATTAAATTGCTCTCGCCATCCATTGAGCTTGGTGCATGGCGCCTGTAGGCCGCATCTTAAATTATTTCTCTGTATCTCCACCAATAAATATTATTGAAAACGTTATTAATTCAGGATAGTCAATTCTAGCAATCAATTTAGTTAGACAAAATTCTAGTAGTTTGTCAATTTTCAAATCGTTCAGACATTATAACTTTTCCGTGCAGTTCATAGTCTCTCAAGATCGACATTTTTCCAGTTTTCTTGTAACTTTTTGAACAATGGAGTTAACAATAGTTTCTGTTCGAGAAGCACACAGGCACCATTAATATGACCTGCATTTGAAGCAGTAGTTCCAATCGATAATAGCGTTCCTGTTACTGCAACTTACAGGAACGCTATTATCGAAACTGCCTGTTTATGTGCGCTTTCTGAAGAGTCGATAGTCCAATTTTGGCAGAGCGATAAGTTGTTCTTTATTATCATATGATATAATGATCGGTAGAAGTTTCTCTTTAGATTTGTGTACATCTAAACCGGCGACAGTTTTTCATCCCAGTGGATAGTTACAGTATCCGATACCTCGTTTTGGAAATCAGCCTTTATAGCTTCTGCACGTTCTTTTTCGTTCTTTCCGTACGGATTCTTTGAATGGAGAGCTTGCTTATGGAAAATTCATCAGTTTTACGTCCAAGTACCTCAATAATTGCTACAATAATAAACACATTTCTCATACTTAAGTAATAACTATCTAATGCTGCCAATAATTTTGGAATGATCAAAATTTTTCCTCATAGAAATTTTATTAATATCGGACTGTGTGCTGTGACTAAGGATGGCCAAATTTTCTTATAAATCCATTATTTCAGAATCAGATAATAAATTTTCTTGTAGTGGTTCATAACATGATATTAAAGAAGTTAAGGATGAATGATATTTAGTGCGCTGTTTCTGCTCGTCAATGTTTCGAAGACTATACAATGTTTTTTTTCGGTCAGTTTTTTATCAACTCCGGCTAAGTATCCAGGTCGACATGGCTCTTTCTAGCACTGCAGTAAGTGCTTATCATCATTTACTTTTACTAATTGAAGCATATCCGCATGTGCAATGTCAAACAAATTGTCTATATTTATAACAACTCTTGTCGATGCTACTCGAACACGTTTTATGTTTTGCTTGCATTTTTTTGCAAATGTCTCCAAACTTGGTATGAGGTAACTAATTTCTTAATACAGTTAAGTAGAGATTTAGTCGGAAGACGTGTCTTCCAGAAAATAATGCATTCCCGAATAGTAAGATTTGCCTTTTTAGAACTGTATAACTCCACTGACATGTTGACTGAACGAAAACAATGCGTTTACCAATAAAATAAACAAGCAATAACAAGCGCAGCGATACCTTAACTCCCGCGCGCCATACTATGGAAGCACTGACATGTTTCGACAAAGTCAACACGGGTTGCTATGGTACTAAGTTCATGAATCTTTATTTACAATTTTTTTTCATAATTCAAACAAAATTAAAGGGTAGTCGTTTAAAAAAAATTATTTTATTTTCGTGACACCTAACACTCATATATGCCTTCTTAGCAAACCTCTTCTGTCTAGGTTTTCCATACGTAAAATCGCTTTTTCCGGGACATTTCTACTACAGGGCACAAATGTGAACTTTAAGGCAGAGTTAAATATAAAAACTCACTCACGTATCATTATTTATTCATTTTTGGTTACAAATATACTGTAAAAGTCATCATACTATAACCAATAGCGGTTTAAGTAAAAAGAAATTAGATCGCCCAACAAAAGGGTCGTTGAACCCAAGAAAACCTTCAGACCAATAAAATCAAATGAAAATTTTCTTCTAGTACCAAATATTGAGTAAATTTTTTAATAAAAGTGATTGATTCCCCGGCCATCTGACAACCCTGCTTCTATCCTACAACCTTTACAGTTAACTTTTTGAAAAGAGTCTTGGCTTTTTTACATTATATTTTCAATGAAATTTAATTTCCTTTTGTTAAGTTTCTTTGAGGTCTAAAACTAGTAACTGATAAAGAAGATGCTAATATTTTGTATAAATTGCAACTTCTCTTCCTGTTTACTGTTTTTCTTTTATTTTTCTCTGATTATTGAAGTTTAGCAATTATTGATTGCATTATTCAATCACAGTATTTAACTTTTATAAAACAATTTTAGTTATACTTATCACAAATATAAACCTTGTTCTCTTCCCAGTGAATTGCCACATACGGCACATTTTTGTACACACTCTAGAAGGGTACTCAGTACTTTTGTATACCAAATAGGAAACAGCATAAAATAAACATAAACCTCTAAATTCAATAAAAAATAGACCAATTGCTTTCTTAAAACGAAATTCCATTCAATGAAGCCAAAATAGTTTTTAGGTATTACAAACCAAACTATAAAAGATGTGATGATGTTATAAAACATTTGATGATGTTCTAATTACTTGCAAAATAAAACTCGTTTTTCGATGCCAAAGCGTTAGTGTTCAAAATAATTTTTATCGCAATTATACGTAAAGATACTATCTATACGAGAAGTAATTCAAACCATAGCGAGTTTAAAAAAGAAGTCAGCGCCATCCGAATCGCATAGAAGACTAAGCAAATTTGTGACCCAAGATCTATTTAGGGTTTATTTATTTAATATGTTCTAATAATAAATGTACAGAGCCATATAAACCTATTACACATACATGAAACTTGATAGTATGCTTTATATTCTTTTCCAGACGACAAATTCAGCCCATAAGTTTTGATGATCTTCTAGGAAATAAGTGATTAAGTTGCGAAAATTAATAATTTTTTACGTTAAATTCGTTAGAAAATACGATAAACAAACACAAATTTTTATTTCGTTATAATGAGGTAGGTTATAACTAGCAGGTATTGGAACTGAGTGATGAGTTGAGAGATGGAAGCTCTTTGGGAAAGATGCAGTATCCGGAAATACGGTTTCAAACTTGGTAGTATCTACTTTACACCCAGATAGGTACGTGCTTTTTTGACATTGTTTAAGTTATTTACCTTAAAAAAAATTTGATATAAGAGCCACAAACAAACAGAAGTTATCTTTTATAAAGAGATACTTGAAATGTTCTAAAATATATTACGTTATGAATGTTTTATGGATAAAAGTAATATATTAAATTTACATGTAATATGAAACTAAATATTCCGTATCATAGAAACAAACAGTACTACCTTCGAGCACTTGATATTTCTCTGCGGATCGTGTCAATTGCATCTCTACCACATCATGATTGCAAATCTACCATATGACAATTGTAAATCTGCCATATGACAATTTCAAATCTGCCATATAACAATTTCAAATCTCCTTCATACGACAATTGCAAATCTGTCATATGACCATGGAAAAATGGTAAAATAACTAATCCTTTTCATTTAAAAATCTGTTAATGTCCATTCACTTAAATACAAAACAAATCTATTTGTTATTTTATTTAATCGTCTCATAACGTGGTAATCTCTATTCCTTGTTTCTTTGTGGTTATACTTTTGCAAACTATATCGTATTGAAAAATAAATAATTTTTTTTAATGGACATAACGTAATCAAAAAGTAAATTTCTTTCACAAAATTCAATAACATTCACTGTTTAATTAATTTAATTAATAAATTAATTAAACAGTGAAATAATGTTTTTTTTTTAAATTGTTATTTGATTGAGAAAAGATTTACATTTAAAAGTAACATTTTTATTATGAAAATATTTATAATTATCAGTTGTTAATGACAGAAAAAAACCAACAATATACTTCAATTATTACTTTTTATTACTTAAAAATATTCTCTATGCAATTAATTTTACACAATAATGCACGTAAGTATGCAGTTGCTGTTGCATTAAATGCAAATCATATGAAACAATTATTCATAAACTTTAGCTGCAGTAATGAGAATAAAATTCTCCAATATATTTACTTTTATAATAAGTAAATGGAATAAAATAAAATTAAAAGAAATACGTTAGTAACTAGGGTCTATAAAATATTAACACATTATTTACCCACATGCATACTCGTCTTTATATGGTACCTATAAATCAAAAAAATAATAGTTTATAATGAAATCCGTGTTTAATTATGAAATTCTGTTGATCTAAAAATTAGTTGGTATTACAAAATTCAAACTTTCTCTATTTAATAAGAGTTCAAATTTTGTTAAACTCGTCGCTAATTGATTTTATAAAATTTGTTCCTTTGTACGTAATAGAAATAAGATGTAAATAAAACAAGCAAATCGAGGAAGTAGATTTATTAAATAGCAAGATACAAACACTGACTTCGTTTATACTTGTGTAAGTAGTGATTGAGAATGAAAAAATAATAACATTTACTTTATATAAATTTTTATATCGAAATAATCTAAAATTTATTTGTAATATCACTAACTTTAACCAGAGATTAAAGTTATGTAACAGTAAGAAGAAAGAAATTATAATCCTTAAGCGGGAAACAAATAAATATAACAGTAAAAATAAATAATTTGTAACCCGGAAAATAAAGTATTTATGACCGGGAACTAAAGTAATATATTAGTAGGGAGGGAGAAGTTAAAACCTTCACCCAGGGTCTAATATCACGTAGTAGTAAAGAGAAAAGAGCGATAATATCACATAGTAGTATAGAGAAAGAGATAATTCTTAACCGGTGAGTAAATTAATATCGCAGTTGGAAGAAAGATATTATAATCCTTAACCGGGAAATAAATAAAAAGAAAGAAATAATTTATGACCGGGAACTAAAGTAATATATTAGTAGGAAGGGAGAAGTTAAAACCTTCACCCAGGGTCTTATATCACGTAGTAGTATAGAGAAAGAGATAATTCTTAACCGGTGAGTAAATTAATATCGCAGTTGGAAGAAAGATATTATAATCCTTAACCGGGAAATAAATAAAAAGAAAGAAATAATTTATGACCGGGAACTAAAGTAATATATTAGTAGGAAGGGAGAAGTTAAAACCTTCACCCAGGGTCTTATATCACGTAGTAGTATAGAGAAAAGAGCGATAATATCACATAGTAGTATAGAGAAAGAGATAATTCTTAACCGGTGAGTAAATTAATATCGCAGTTGGAAGAAAGATATTATAATCCTTAACCGGGAAATAAATAAAAAGAAAGAAATAATTTATGACCGGGAACTAAAGTAATATATTAGTAGGGAGGGAGAAGTTAAAACCTTCACCCAGGGTCTAATATCACGTAGTAGTATAGAGAAAAGAGCGATAATATCACATAGTAGTATAGAGAAAGAGATAATTCTTAACCGGTGAATAAATTAATATCGCAGTTGGAAGAAAGATATTATAATCCTTAACCGGGAAATAAATAAAAAGAAAGAAATAATTTATGACCGGGAACTAAAGTAATATATTAGTAGGGAGGGAGAAGTTAAAACCTTCACCCAGGGTCTAATATCACGTAGTAGTATAGAGAAAAGAGCGATAATATCACATAGTAGTATAGAGAAAGAGATAATTCTTAACCGGTGAATAAATTAATATCGCAGTTGGAAGAAAGATATTATAATCCTTAACCGGGAAATGAATAAAAAGAAAGAAATAATTTATGACCGGGAACTAAAGTAATATATTAGTAGGGAGGGAGAAGTTAAAACCTTCACCCAGGGTCTTATATCACGTAGTAGTATAGAGAAAAGAGCGATAATATCACATAGTAGTATAGAGAAAGAGATCATTCTTAACCGGCGAATAAATTAATATCGCAGTTGGAAGAAAGATATTGTAATTCTTAACCGGGAAATAAATAAAAAGAAAGAAATAATTTATGACCGGGAACTAAAGTAATATATTAGTAGGGAGGGAGAAGTTAAAACCTTCACCCAGGGTCTTATATCACGTAGTAGTATAGAGAAAAGAGCGATAATATCACATAGTAGTATAGAGAAAGAGATAATTCTTAACCGGTGAATAAATTAATATCGCAGTTGGAAGAAAGATATTATAATCCTTAACCGGGAAATAAATAAAAAGAAAGAAATAATTTATGACCGGGAACTAAAGTAATATATTAGTAGGGAGGGAGAAGTTAAAACCTTCACCCAGGGTCTTATATCACGTAGTAGTATAGAGAAAAGAGCGATAATATCACATAGTAGTATAGAGAAAGAGATAATTCTTAACCGGTGAATAAATTAATATCGCAGTTGGAAGAAAGATATTATAATCCTTAACCGGGAAATAAATAAAAAGAAAGAAATAATTTGTGACCGGGAACTAAAGTAATATATTAGTAGGGAGGGAGAAGTTAAAACCTTCACCCAGGGTCTTATATCACGTAGTAGTATAGAGAAAAGAGCGATAATATCACATAGTAGTATAGAGAAAGAGATCATTCTTAACCGGCGAATAAATTAATATCGCAGTTGGAAGAAAGATATTGTAATTCTTAACCGGGAAATAAATAAAAAGAAAGAAATAATTTATGACCGGGGACTAAAGTAATATATTAGTAGGGAGGGAGAAGTTAAAACCTTCACCCAGGGTCTAATATCACGTAGTAGTATAGAGAAAAGAGCGATGATATCACATAGTAGTATAGAGAAAGAGATGATTCTTAACCGGCGAATAAATTAATATCGCAGTTGGAAGAAAGATATTATAATCCTTAACCGGGGAATAAATAAAAAGAAAGAAAGAATTTATGACCGGGGACTAAAGTAATATGGTAGCTATGAGAAAGAAGTTAATAGCTTTAGCCAGGAGCTAAAGTCATATGATTGTAGAGAGAAAGAAGTTATAATTCTTAATCGGGGAATAAATTAAAGTGGCAGTAAGAAGAAAGAAGTTGTAATCCTTAGCCGGGACTAAAGTAATATAAGAATAAAGAAGTATTAAAAGTAAGCAAGATATTAGAAGGGGGATTATATTATTCACACGTCCTTTTATTTTATGCCCAGTTAATTAAATCATTTGAAATGAGTTCTGCTGTTCCTTTCAGTTTGACATCATATGTTTGATTTGATTTATTTTGCTATGCAAAACGCGTCTTTACAAATTTTGATAAAGATTTTTTCATTCGATAATTGAAACAATTTAAAATAACAATCTCTTTAGGTCGAATAAGACAAACCTGCTGACATATTTCTCAGCTTCGTAAATTCTAAAATGATACAAATTAATCAATAAATACATTAATTTCTAAAGTGCCGTGGTTTGTTGGATTGATTACAACCCATACGGCCTTTGACAGCGCAGCGAATGGCGTGGATCAGGGCTTGATTCCCGGCTTGGACTGATGTTCTGGTTGCTGCAAGAAACTGTACGAGAAGAAGTTCGCTATATTTGTCAACTAATAATAAATAAATAAGTAAATAATAAATAAGTAAAATAAATAAATAAATAAATAAGTAAAATTTTTAGTTTCGTTTTAATCATGTAAATAAATAAGTGACGTACTATGGGACTTGCTGCTTTCACTACTCCTTCGACAATAGGTTCCTTCATCCTTCCGGACAAAAATACGATATAAACACATATAGTAAGTATGTAGATATGTATGTATATATATATATATATATATATATATATATATATATATATGTATGTATGTATGTATGTATGTATATACATATTTAAAATAATTCACAGTAAAAGTCAAAGTATCGTATATATACCGACGTTAGGCAATATTGCGATTTCGCAGTCAATATTGACTCTACGGTGACATTTTCACTTCCTTGTTGACTTTTCTCCTTCAAGTGGCACTGGGATGGTACAGCATCCGAGGATGACGTTCGTGCATCTCCGCTTGTTTGATGTCATAATTTGCAAGTCACTTTCGCTCCACCGCTGTGTTTGTGACTGTTTAAATAATGTTTGTCGTACATTTCTTGCCCATGAATATTTATACCGAAACCGAGTGAAATATTCTATAATAATTGTTAGTTGTTCTGTTTTTGATAATAGAAAGGATTTAATAATTTACATCATTTCTTCGAATTGCTTTCTGTTTTTATAAAGTTGAGTAATTGTTCGACTTATTTCCTTAAAAAATTGCAGCAAAAATAAATTATTTTTTTTGGATCTCTACATAGGGCGGATAGATGAACAATGACTTGAAAAAGGAAGGCAGCAGCTTTGTTTATTCCCTTGGAATATTTTAATTTATTGGGAATATCATTTAAGTAACTTAAAAATTAAAGGATTCCATTCACATTGTACAAAAGAGAAAAAGTTGTGTATGCTATCCCACAGTAACCATGCTCAGATTTAGGATTTCGTAGTATAGTGTAAGTGCCATAATCAAAATTAATAAATTGTCTAACAGAACATAGTATGTTGTCAATTAAGAACCTGATGAGCATCAATAAAATGGATGCTATCCCTCAAAACCTACTACAGATTTCGGGATAAAAAGCTTATATATGAAGCCTAGAAATTATAGAGAAACAAACATTCATCCAGCCGATAAAACTTTTGCACGTATAATATTAGTTAGGACAAATATACATGGAATTATGGAGCTAGTCATACCACGTAGTTTTGCCTGATTGACCGTACGTCAATGTAATATACCGTATACAATTATATTTATAGTAATTTGATTACGATCGCTAACGCACACTAAATTAACTAAAGTATAAGTCGTAAGAATTGGTCAGCTTCCTAAACTCATACTTACCAACATGCAGACGGAAACTAAGATATGTTTTCAACCAGTAGTATATTCTTGTAACAACTAGCAGTAGGAGTAGTTCTTAAAAAAGTACAATTCCAAACAAAATGACCACCAAATTTGAAAATGATTCCAGCAAATATTTTTAATTATTTTAGTATAAAAATGAAAAAAAAACAAGTTGAAAAGAAATATTTGCACCTGATTGAGTAATATAGTTACCATAGTGGCATTGCCATCTATCAAAAAAAGTAAATATTCTTTATAACTTTACTAAATTTTATAGACGGACAAACAGGCCAACAAATGGACCAAGACGTTAGTGATTGGTTTTCTTCTATGAGGTACATCATCATCAACAGCCTGGGTTGGTAGAAGATCGCAGTGTGTAGCTTCTAACACCAGTGGCGCTGCTACCCGTCACTGGTCTGTGGCATTTAGTTAAGCGATTACAAACACCACTCTCACCGTGACCGGATTACTTCAACCTCCGTGATGCGACGCGTTGTTAAGGCAGTAGTAACACTTGTGATCAAAAGCAACACTCCAGGGCGGTGACCAACGAGGTATAGATGCTAAAAAATATCATTTTAATACGGTACCCATCTCTAAGTTTCTTGTTACTTAAAAAATGTTCAAATAACCAACATAACTGATAGTCAGAAGGTGGAATAATCTGATGAGCAGAAAGGGATTAGTAAAATCTTCCAACTAAGGTTTAAAATTTTTACATTTTTCTTTACTGCATAAAGTCGGATGTCGTCATGATGCAAAATAACTTCTCTTCTATTCATAATATCTGGCCATTGTCTGATTAAGTTATGATTTAGGCGATCGAATTATCCCCAGTAGAATCAGATTTGACGATTTTCCCTATATTTAACAAATTATTAATTTATAATCTCACCAAACACGAAAAAGTAAATTTCAAGTGGTCAAACTGTACATAGAAATTGGTTTAGTTTTCTGTTTTTGTAACGGCCATTGTTTAATACTTTTAATCACCAGGGATAATTAGTTTTAAGAGAGTTTTCAGAAAATCATAACTTGAGTAATTTATACGTGTTAATCTTAACAACATTATTTTCTTCTGCAAGATTAATAACTGAACACCTCTTCTCCAGACCTTTCCAAGTGTTACTACTGCCTAAAATACTTCAACCTGGTCAGGCTGTGTTAGGGAATAATAAACTAGCCAAATGAGTAACAGGACATGTATAAAGCAGGATTCCGTAGCACATCCTTTTAAAATTATTGATTCATGTTAACTGTAATGATTTTACGTAAATTTATTTCTAAAACACTAGTATTTCCAATTTTTCAGATTTGTTAACCAACGAAATAAACCGGCACATAAGACAAGCGTAGGCAGCCTACTCCAAAATTGAACTCAACTTCAAAATTTAAATTACGGCTGAACAGTGAGCTCGCATACATAACTAGACTTTCATACCAGTTCTAATCTACGGAGCTGAAACATGGATGTAAACAAAATAATTTTTCACTATCAGAATGGTTCACAGAGCAATTGGAAGAAAACTGGTTCCTTTTTCGGTTACTCTGAGAGACTGAAAAAGAAACGAATAGCTCAGAGAGGAGAGCAGAGTCACGGACATCAACAAATGTGTTGCGAAAATTAAGTTGCAATAGGCTGGCCATGTTGCCAAAAAACAAGACACATGGTGCAAACGCTCATGGAATGGTGATTGTGGAGCAAAAAACGCCCACAAGTGGTACGATGACATCAAAAGAACAGCTGGAGTGAAATGCTTGGAAAAGGTAAAAAATGCAAAATGGTTAATATAACGAAAGCTTTTTTTTCACTACCTAGATTGTTCGGTTTATATCGATGATTTACTGCCACATACCTCTCTGCGATGCATGTATACATACACCATAAAAACATAAGCTCGTTTCTAGAGTCCAATAAAAAAATAAAAAATAAAAAATTTGTGTAAAAATTAAAAAAAATATTTTAGGTAAATATTGCTTATACTTTAAACAAATTATTTGTTAAATGTTTACTTGCATATAATACGTCGTCATAAATATTTATAATTATGTAAAATGGTTCAATACTAGAAGGTCATTTCTAAATTTCTCGAATCCGTTTTAATAATCATTCACAAATCCTTTTTTATTTCTGAATATATATTCAGTTAATCAACCTAAC
Organism: Druceiella hillmani; assembly: GCA_039881145.1. Classification (NCBI taxonomy): domain Eukaryota; kingdom Metazoa; phylum Arthropoda; class Insecta; order Lepidoptera; family Hepialidae; genus Druceiella; species Druceiella hillmani. The sequence continues at coordinate 5,449,250 of JAYKKI010000047.1, read as the reverse complement.
TTACCGCAGCTGAAGGTAAATGCTTCCAAATATACTAATCTATCAAAAACCTTAGTATAAAATTACAATAGAATATACTTTCATAAACACTAAATTATTTACGTATTTTCCAAATGTTTCCATCATTTCTGATTGACTATAAATATATCCACTATCTTGATTCTAATCAATAATATTTAAGCAAATTAAAACGCCTTCCGCAATTCGTAAATCAATGAGCCCTGGGCCTCAAGAAGTCGCTCCTTGAATGGCTATTGATCCAATGCTTCTTTGTTATATTCCAATTAAACCACAGACTTTATATTATAATCGTATTAACAGATTAAAAAAGAAACTTATCTGCTATGGGCCTTAGGTTATATATCTGAGAACTTACTCACTCTATCATTGGTATTCTCCAAAGTCACTTACCATGAAAGTCAATTTTATTGATTTTCAACCCATTTGCCATTTTACTCTTTCTTATTTGCAATTACATAAACGTTTATAATGCGATTTTAAGTTATATATGATCTTGTTAAAGTTTATGTTTTTCCTTGTTACGAGTATATGAAATTATATCGCATCTCGTACCAAATTATTTATAGTTTACCATTTGATCAGTCTTTCTCAAATTAGATATTTGTTTTATTGAATAGATTGATTAACTGTAAAAAATTAGCAAAAGCTTTATTGTTTAACTAATAATTTAAATGTTAACTTACCATAAGTAGTATGAAAATATTAACTACATGTATATCGTCTTCAGAGTAAACAATACGATGGCTAATATAACAAAAAATTACAATAATCATGTCAAATTTGTGTTTATTCATTAAATAATTATTAAATAAACTACTGATCAAATTGTCTAATGCTAAATAAACTTAGATAAATATAGTAGTATTAAAACCACGTTCTTTCTCGATATTTACGAGTGTGAGCATAATGGCAAATTTGTGCAAATCCATAAATATATTTAAATAACTTTATACTATAGTCTATAAAACTTTTGCAAACGTCTTCTCTACAACAATGTATAAAATATTAGATAAGAATACCGATTTCCATTTTACGGTGTTAAAAAGTAGCACAACTCGTGAAAATTTATTGATCTCTTACTCGTACCAAATTTCGTAAAAATTGATTGATCTCTTAAGCATGGTTGAGTATCTAATATCTAAAACTATTTTTGGTAAACCCACAGATTGCACGTATTAAATACCAAGAAAAATGGGTTTTGATATTTGATACTCAATCACGCTTAAGAGATCAATAACTTTTCATGAAATATTTTGACACGAATAGAAATATTTTGATATGGATATTACGACCTCACACAAGTTATATGTACTAAATTTATTAAATATTCATTTCTCATTTGCAAGTGGAGAAAAGTGGACAAAATTATGAAGCGCTATATCGCACTTAAATTCAAATTTACCAATCTATATTCTCCCAAGTATTTATAAAAGAATTAGCTATAAAAAGAATTAGCCCCGACTACACTGTCATGTATAATTAACTACACTATACATTTTCAATATTACTTCTAAGTAATATTGAGCTAAAACTCAAATATAGTCTTGTCTGCATTTTGTAGAAACCTATTTCAAAAATAGTACAATACAAAAGTAAAAACATAATGTTATTGTTAATTCGCCTCTCCATGTGGGCGCACGCGGCTAATAAGTTTGAATATAAATTCGGTAATCCTTCATCTCACAAGAACTCCACTTTTGAAGATTTTTTAATTGGAAAAAGCTACTCTCAACTAACTCCAATACATATTCACTACGTTACGCGTTTTTGATAATATCTAGCCCGAATAAAGTATTCTGTGTATTTTGTGAAAACGTATCTCAGAAATAATATGAAACAAAACGAAAAATAACCTTGCTTAACACTTATCGTATATACAGCGCAAGGACCAATATTTTTCAAGGCAATTACAAGCAATATGCCCATTCATTCGGGCGCGCACCGCTAAGAGGCAAAGTAAAGTATACCGACACATATACGACATCCTTATTAAAGGCTATCTCAATGATTTACTGCCACACTCCGCTCTCGGTCGGCCACTTTAACGACTTTACAATATTGACCCAGCGGGTGTCAACGCTACCAAAACAAATAAGCCTTGTTTGTCGTTATAGCACAGTGGGAATACTTGTAATATGGATACGTATGGATGCATATGAATGCATGAATGCGTCGAGAAACGTCGGTCGACACAGGTATGTATACTTGCAGCGACTAAAATTATATCTGGAATATAATTCTGAGATAAGAATATCATTTGAAGATTATGTGAAAAATTTGAAAAAAAAATAAATCTACTTTTATTTTCTTTTTTTGATACACTGAAAGTAAAGTAATTGAAAATTGTAAAAAACTGTTTTCTTTGAAAAGTCAAAGCCATGGCCATGGCGTAACTGCAATACTGGAAATTAGTCTCTCCTTTCATTTAGATAATTTGGACTTTCCAAAGCAATATTTTCAACATTTATCTAATATTAACCAATTAATCTTAACTTACCTTTTTATTTTAATAATTACTTGTAATCTCCGGAAATGACTCTAGAAATTTTTTGTGCAAGCTCACTTCCATTATTACGTTCAAAATTACATTGAACTCATTTCCTTTTATTTTAATAAGTACTAAATTTGCCAGATTTAAGCCTACTTCCGTTATTACGTCAGATCTTATGTTTAAACTCAGTTCCATTTATTTTAATAAGTACTAATTTTTCTCTATCAGCTGCACAAAGTACGATTGAGATACGGAAAATACGTTTGAAATCAGATTTAATCCAACTTCCATAATTACGTCAGATCTTATGTTTAAACTCATTTCCATTTATTTTAATAAGAACTAATTTTCCTATAACTATCAGCTGCACAAACTAGGATTGAGATATAGAAAATAATTTTGAAATTAGATTTAAGCCTACTTCCATTATTACATCAGATCTTATGTTTAAACCCATTTCCATTTATTTTAATAAATTCTAATTTTGCTATAACCATCAGATGCACAAAGTATGATTGAGATGTGGAAAATACGTTTGAAATTAGATTTAATCCTACTTCCATTATTACGTCAGATCTTATGTTTAAACTCATTTCCATTTATTTTAATAAGTACTAATTTTGCTATAACCATCAGATGCACAAAGTTTGATTGAGATGTGGAAAATACGTTTGAAATCAGATTTAATCCTACTTCCATTGTTACGTCAGATCTTATGTTTAAACTCATAATTAATTACTTAAATTAATAATCGCTTAATTAATCACTTAAATTAATAATCGCTTAAATTCATAATCGCTTAATTAATAACTTAAATTAATAATCGCTAAGTACATTTGAGGCTCTTCAAAGTAAATTTGAACTCACGTTTCAACTGACTTCCATTATTACGTTCGAGCTTACGACTGATTTCAATTTTATTTATTTTAGTAATTACTTATTTACATCAACTGTCGTCCATACAAAGTATTTTTGTGACTCTACAAAACACATTTAAGTGTAGGTTTCAGTCTCAAGTTGCAAAGGGAATGATGTGCGATGATAGATGGACAGACAATTTGGTACGGAACCCTAAAAACTTTACCACGTTTAACGCACATTATACGTTTTTTTTAATATTGATTATATTAAAAAAAACCTATCAAGTCAGAGTAGAATTCGCACTATCAGAATTCCGTACATATTTAGGCACTTTCAAGATTACAGAGTATTTTTATTAAACTATTTATGAATATTAATTTTTCACAACGTAAATATGATGACAACATATTTTTACATACGTAAAAACATGGTGCATATCATAAATAATATTATTTCTTCAAATGTAAATTATATATAAATATAAATATAAATATAAATACATTACCTAGTCCATCTTTTGTAGACGTAATAAAAATACATTTAACAATACAAAGTTATTGTTTCAGTTGATTTAAGTCGCTCGTGTGAAGTTTCTATGAACTTTATACACCCAACTAATTATCATAAGTTGGTCTACTCGTAAGCTCTAGCAGAGCCTACTTTGTGGTACTAATATTCCTTTTAAATTCATTATATGTACTATTGTTGCAAATACTTCTTATATATTTAAACTAGCAGCTTCAGAGATAGAGACACTTAAATCTTACAAAAATGATCATTTTAAACCTTAATATTTTATAAACGGTTACCTGTATCAAAAAAGTTCTCATGACATACCCCCAACATTTTTAAAAGACCTTCTTAATGATATCCCACACAATAGATGTGCAAAAAATCACCCCTGCTTTACAAGAGGTATCCCAACAAATTATTTGTAAAAGATTTTATATCATAACTTTGTAAGCATTATAAATATATATTTTGGCTTCCTGGCACTTATAGTCTACGAACAAAATGGCTATGATATACAGACGGATAGAAAAACAGAAATATGACCGTGGCGAAACTACAAGGGTTCGTTGTTTAGCTACAGAACCCTAAAAAAAGGTGTACAATCTTCATACGTGACTCAAATCATGAACTAATGAGTAATGTAAGTAGATGTAATGAAGAAGACAAAGTAAATTAAAAACTTGTGTGCATTTATTTTTTTTTAATTAAGGCAGAATAATTTAAAATCATTTACATGCATTATTTCTAAGGATATGTAACTCCTTATCTCCAATAAAAAAAGTTATACAATGAATACAAATCCTTAAGTTTTAATTGCACTCGTAAATATATTTTTAATAAATATCACTTATTTTTTAATTTATACTATTAGGTATTGATACAACATTTTATGATGTTGGTGTTGCCACAATCACATATTTACAGAACGAATATTTGACGTGACGAAATTCTGGAATAGAGTAGAAAATATTTTATAACAAAATTTACATGATAAATACTTTTATATTATCTTGGATTTAAAATGTATTTAACCTTTTTTGAAACTTGTGATTTAAAAAAAAATGATATATTTAATTCTAGGTATTTAAAGAATACAATTTCATAAGAAACATTGGAAAAAAGAAGTAATAGCAACATTAAAGAGTTTCATTTACAGTAGTTTACGATGAGTACAAGAAATATAAAATGTGATTATAATGAGAATATAACAGCGCACATCATATTTATTCCAGCAAGCAGCAGTCAATCATTATCGCAAACCGTACCTCATACATCATCTGGCAGAGACGCTGGTGCATAAGTATAACTTAACGAACCTTCTGGAATCTTCAAAATATATCATTCATATTGTTTACATCGATTTTCGGCCAACCATACTTACGTTATACGTCAATAATAAAACAGAAATGTAATCAAATATAGTGCTTTAATCTGAAAAGTATTATGATTACAGTCTAGGATATGTCCAATAATTTCTATATTATTTATCATCTGATGTGTACGAATTACGGTTTTCGTAAAGAATGTTCCATCAAATGATAAGCAAACTTAAAAGTCGTTATCTTGAATTTAACGTAAACGTATCTCTCAGTTTTGCAGATTCTAGACACGTCGAGTTAAGTATAAATAGTTGTTATTAGTTAGTCTGTTTTAAGACGTATACATATAATAAATACCTCAGTTACTGTTAATCAGTCTTTTTTAAAACTTAGAAGCATTCACTCTGGCTTTCTCTATATACATCTAAATAACTCTGTGCTTTAATTATAATAATCAACTATAAATTCAAGACTGACAAGTCAAGTACCCAAATCCATCGCCAGATTTCCTGTAATACCATCAAAGCAATGATATTTCTTAATCTCGAAAAATAAATATTATAAATTAGTTTAATTTCAATAAAGCAAAAAGATATTTGAAACCTAATTTCATATTAGTGCTTTATTCAATTAAAAGAGACAGAGGAAAACCTTCGAAAAGAGAAAATAATTATGAACTAGATTAAAAATATCATGAAAGGAACCCAAAAACATGAAAATATTTTAATGTATGTGTATGTAAAATGAAAAGAAATACACGAAAATAAAATGGTATTTTAATTTCATTGCTACTTAAACTACTATAAAAGATATTGAAAACTAGGTGAAAATTTAAAGATAATAAATCTTTAAATTTTCAACTGGGTTTACAATATCTTCTATAGTAGCTTGCTTAAATTGTAATGATAATAATTTTATAAAACACAGTATTATTTTACAATACACAGTATCTCTAGTTCTGTTGCCCGAAGGGATAATACTTTACTAGTAAATACTTAGAGTCTCATACTTAGGCTCGTAAAATCTAAGTATTGGAATATTTAGAAATTGATAAGTAACTTACGTTTCTTTTCATCGCAATTGTATTCGTACATGTCGCAAATATCAAGAAACACCCGCGCAATACCAAGAGAGTCCTGCCCACAGATCTGTACAAAGTCATGCGTGCATCTATCCGCCATTTTGCAATAATTAATTACCTGCACATAATAAAGCAGATTAAAAACGGAAAATACTAGCACTAAATAAATTGTTACAATATCGACGTGACGTATAAAAAGTGAAAAAGATAGTCATACAGAGCTAACCGGAAACAGTTAAACCAAAACGGATATTGACTATTTATTAAACATTTCTTATTTCTGATTCAGTGTTATCTTATCTTCTAGAAGTGATCGCCAAGTAAAGTTTAAAACACTTGTACCTAGAAAAAATATAGATATCAATATTTCAAATGTAAAATTAATTTATATTATCTACCTTCGCTCTTCTAATATAGTTCAGATATGTTCTAATGTAGCAAAAACTAAAAGAGATATCTTTAAAAGCTCAGTCATTGATTCATCTATCAGAACTGCTGCTGGGTTTTTAAATTTTAAACTGTTGTCAAAAAGCTAAATAAATTTAATGCAGCAAGCAACAGCAATATATTTCTATTAACTTTTTTTTATAAATAACCATGATGCAGATAAACATGATATAACATCAAATCTAATCACTCATTGATTCTAAAGCACAACAGAATTTGTATATCTTTTCAATCCCATGCCATGAAGAAAATCTGAAAATATTCTGGTACACACCAGATCAATCAAAAATTAAATGAAAAGGCGCTGGAAAACTTTACATTGTTTATATAAATTGATTGATTTAGATTATTGTCTTATTAACTAAAAATGTTGTTTGCTATTAATCGCTCGGCGTATGGATGTTAATTGCAATTAAATTATTTTTTTCTCTCACAATGGTATGTTTTCCAAATATATTTATTGTTGACGGCGGATTATATTAAGTTGCAGGTCCAGCGAACGAAAATTATATGAATATTACCTCTCTAGAATTGTTTAAGATACAAAGTTAAAATGCTGCCTGTAAGTCTTATCATCAGCATATATTTACCGGTTCTAGAGGAAAAAAGTAATCCTCGGCCTCAATTTCCACGTGAGCATCGACACAAAAAATCGCAGCGAGAACTAGCAATTCTGAAAAATAAAGACAACAAAAAATGTACTCGATTCTGTTTTATCTCCTGACAACGAAAGGATTTTGTTCCAGAAAATTCCATTAGAGAATGTGTATGAAAAAATACGTCAATAATAAAAGAGAAATCATAAAACATTATGGTTTTAACCTGAAAAAGATTGTCGTGACTACAGTTTAGTATATTTTCAATAATTGTTATGTTATTTTAAATAACCACAAAATAGAGTTAAACTCAAAAAAGTTTTTCCGTTCAATGATAATCATTTATTGTAGAGACAACAACGTAAATATTTCGTTAATAATAAGTATTTACGTTGTTGTCTCCATAGTCATTGTAGAGACAACAACATAATTACTTGCAGAAAACTTACTTTTGAATTACACTTCAATTTTTATTTGATTACTTCTAATTTGCCACCATTATGGTGTCTTCACTTACCTCAACAATCACCGATGGCAAGTACTTACGAACCTCTAACGAAGAAAATAATGATTCCAATAAACCTAAATTTGAATTTCTTCATTTAACGTTAAATGGATATGTGCACTTCTATCATACACTCCCGAATAGTTTTATTCTCGTGACACTTATTACTGTAATTTACGACTGAAAATCCCTTAAAACCATTCTCTGTGAATTTACAATCTTACATTGTCTGAGAAGGATATAAGAAATTGCCATGCATACGTAAATATTTGCAGAATAATTACTTTTGAATTACATCTCAATTTTTATTTGATCACTTCTAATTTGCCACCATTACGGTCTCTCTTAACAATCACCGATGGCAAATACTTATGAGCCTCTAACGACGAAAACAATAATTCCGATATACCTGAATTTTAATTTCTTTATCTAACGTTAGTTGGATATGTGCACTTCTATCATACACTCCTGAATAGTTCTATTCTCGTGAATTTCATTACTGTAACTGACGACTGAAAGTCCCTCAAAGCTATTCTTTATGAATTTACAATCATGCAAGGTCTGCGAACAGCACGAAAAAGTGCAGTGCAACAACTTATAGATGTCAGCACCTAGCATTAAGTTACAAATTACAAAAACGCAGAAAAAACAAGACATTTTTCAACTACACAGATAGTTACTTACGGTTGCACCAGAATTTAGTTTGTTTTTAAATAAAGTAAATATATTTCTTGAAACAAACTCATCGTTACGTATAGCAATGTCATGTAATATTTTAATTATTACAAGTATCATAAAATTAGTTTTTCTATCGTTAGTAGAACGGGCAAGAGCATAACTAAAAGTAATGCCTCTAAAGATAATAAAGGCCTATTAAATGAAAATTAACTATGTATATATATATATATATATATATATATATATATATATATATATATAAACATATATTATTCGTACCGTTTTTCTGTCGTAATCAAATATCTCTTTCCTGTGGTACTTACATTACGAGACAAAGTAAAAGAAACGTAAGGATTCAAACATTCATTTAAAATCGTATTACTACTAAAATATTGAATACCTCAAACTTCACAATAACACGTCAAATTAATAAAGTCCTTTTCAAGTCTATTCCTTAAGTAATTTTTAATTCATTGTTATGTTACTTTTTTATTTCAAACTTTATTTATATTATGTAAAACTGCTAATATTACATAATAAAAATGACATAAATAAACCATTTCTATTATTCCGATGAGATCAATATAATAAATTCATCGTCATCATTCATTGAAAATAAACTTTTTCCAACATCGGTAACCCAGAGAACGTTATCTATTAAGTCGGTGTCTTAAATTGCACTAGTCGATAACATCTGAGTGAAATTGCAATGCATGTATTCAGAGAACTAGTAAAACGAGATTAAAAATGAATGCAGAAAGCGAGAAACTCACCCACAAGTAATGGACTGCTATTACAATTCATTTCGATGAGTGCGCTGCGACACAGTACCACGAAATAATAACGCGACCCGTAACGACTTGTTACACTTCTATAGTTTGTAAATATTGTGTTGGAACTAATATTCCGGTCAGGTAGGGGCGAGAGCTGGCGGAAATTCTAATACGTGATTACGAAAATCTTGTGTACAATTTTAATTTTGTTTCGGTTAGTAAAAATACTAAATTATTAATTCATGTATGATTTTTGACGAAAAAAGAAAAATGTTTTTCAGTTTTCTAGTGAAAACAAAAATTAATTTTAGTTATTAGTCTTATTTACAGACTTTGATACGTGCAAGAAAATTATTACTAGGAGAGTAATCTTTTATAGTCAACCAGAACATCAGTCCACTACCGCTCGACGAGAGGCCGGGAATTAACCCCAGAACTAAGCGGTTCGCTGTGCCTTCTAAGACCATAAGTCTTAAAAATGACTCCGTGCCGTAAAGAAAAATATTTTCGAACCTAACACATTTACATTTATTACCATAAAAAAACAATATGTCTTCAGACCATATTTTTGAACCAAAAATATGTAAAAATTTACAAAACGTTTTATGTTTACACTAAAAATAACTGTAAACGTTTATCTGACATCTTTTTAAAAATCAATGTCTGAATTGGCTGAGAGTACATTTGTGTAAACTTCGCTTACTATTTTTTAAAAGTCACAGGATTTAAGTAATTATAATGATATTAAACAAGCTCACTAACAACACCTAATAGAAAAATAAAAATGGATCGATATGCAATGGTTTTGTAGTGAATTAAATATTTAAATAATCTTTCAGAGAATTCATAGAATCGATTGTCAATTGAAATAATCTGATCTGAAATAATCTGAATTGAAACTATAAAATATTAGCTTAAAAACCATATCTAACATCATAAATATAACTTACATTTATTAAATTTAATGAAGACAGAACTCTTCATGAAATTCACTAATTAAAAAAAACGATTATTAATAGTAATATTTTGACAGTCATAAATAACTATATGTGAAAGCAGGTAACGTGAAAATGAATAATATAAAAACAAAATGTTATTTCGTTCATAGAAAGTTACGAGTAACGATATTAGATAAAGAAAAATTTACGAAAAAACTTCGATTATGGAGAAAAGTACCTATAGTTTTAAAATGATATGACATCTGACGCGACAAAATATCAGAAACGTCTAATGGAAAGGAGGTTAAAAAAAACAATTTCTAAATTTAAAAAAAATTTACACAAAATAAAAAAACATGTCAGGATAAAATAAATATGCACAAGAAAATATCGACATAATTTCCATTCAATTCATTGACGCAGATTTGGGGTCGTACCATAAAATTGAGGAATAAAATTCCGGAAACCTAAAATTATATGTAAGTCATTATACTAAAATGTAATATTTGACACAATATGAAATTACAATCTGACGAAAATTATTACACTTTGTATAAGTAAGCACGAAATATTACGCTATGTATAAAGTATATAAATTAAGGAAAAAATTAATGATCTAACCTTAATCTGGAAAGTCCCGTAACGAGGAAAAAAGGATTAACTATAAAAAATTAATTTTCAGTTCATTTTATCACCATGTTGAATTAACTTAACGTCAAACGTGTAGCGAAACTAACGCACTAACAAGACGTGACTGGTAAGACATAGTTAAATAAGATCCGGCAATTGTTGAGACAGGATAAAGAGTCGGAAGGAGCGGCACGTGCCTATGAGAAATGGCATTGGGTGTAGGGAGTTGGCGAAGGGAACCGAGACATTCGATTTCTATCACAGTCGAGCATCAGGATGAAGAGCACTATGTGAGGTACAATACGAATAGGGACAATGCAATATACCATCTACTTTGTCTAATTGTAAGTCAAGTCTCCATTGTATTCTTATCGTAATCAGCCGAGATTATTTATGATAGCTAAATATGGTATAGTATTTTGTATAAAGGGGTATCTAAAAACCTACAGAAACACGAAAAATTAAGATCAACCAATATTCACAATTAAATGAAACTACGTGATGTAGTATTATTTCTTAAAGAAAGTAGAAATAATACTACATCACGTAGTTTTATTTAATTGTGAATAATGAATTTCTACTAAATTAACGCCAAATATATTCAATATCTTTCTATTCATTGTCGAATACCAGTATGTTTGCGCCATGGAAACTGCAAAAAAAAGTATAAACTAACACTGTCCGAAAAATCTTCGTAAATATTTTTTTCTACATCAAAAATTTTAAATAATTCACTCAAAACGTTTTTTTTTGTTAAAAATAATCATTATTACTTAAATCTAAATACCCCCGCTCTCTTGTAAAGTTAAATATTTTTCGTTAAATTTTAATTACAAATATTCATTTTGCAATTTTTCTAAATGAATGTAATTTTTGTTTGTTTCATCATTTGATACCTCAAATGCTTTATGCTTGTTCGTAATAATAATCACTTTGCGAGGAATTTCAATTTCTGGCTATTCCTATTTACGGCTATCACATTAATAGCTACAAACTAAATAAAAATTTCTTTCTTTTTTTCTAAATTTCTTTCTTTTTTTATATTATTCCAATACATAAATCTGAAAGTATTTTTTCATGTTATCCATTTCTTAAAAATAAAAATATTCCACTGACATTAACGGGTACGTAACGGACTATTTTTATTTCTGTAACCTATGGCGCTGTGATTAATACTAATGACATCTATATTTCTTTAACCGTGGCTATAAACTGGTAAATTACTATACACGATGGATTAGGCTCAATGTTTACTTCTATCTAAAGGGTAATTTTAAATTAAATTAACAAAGAGCCTACATTTGCTAATTTCACGTAATGTTTTCAAAACCATTTAAAACGAACTTGCTGTGAAACAAAATATTAAGGGTGGAATTGTTTTTTAAGATATGTGTTATAAATTCGCCGATTTACTGAAAACGGTCTCCGGATTTTAACAAATTTGAGTATGGTGATAAATCACTGACGTATCTCCTTCTTCCTCATATTTTAATTATATATTTTTAGAATCTCACAAGAAGGAAAGATAAAATAATTTGTTTCAAAATTAGTGTTTACAGAAATGATAAATATATCATAAAAGTATATAAATACATTTGATTTAAAACGTTTTCTTTTTTCTTATTATGTTTAATAAAACGTGACGAAGTTTAAACTGCAATGTCAAACATATTAAAAACATATGCTCTGGGGATAAAATATGCGTTTGATATCTAGGATAAAGGGCAGTATTAAAAACTATAGTTTTGTGGGTGCGATAAAGGAAGCACGCCATTGCCAATTAAAAGAGCAATGATCTATACCTAAAATCGAAGTTTAACTTTGGTATATAGAAACATTATCTCTAGATAGGAATTTTATTTACCCATAGGTTTTATTTTAAGTATTCTTCTATATAATGTGAATTATTACACATTAGTATTGGTATTATGATTAAAAATTCAAACTACAGTATCTCTTACTCTAAATACCTATATCTCAAATTGCCTTCCATATATTGTGCCCAAAATATTAAAATATGTAATAATATTCTTTTTATTTTATTATTAAAATGTTAATAAATAATATAATAATAAAAAGATGAAGTAGAAATTTTTGTTATGTCATTCGTTTCGATTAAAATGCATTATGCAATCTTAATCGCTGCATTATGCATAGCTTGTACAATGCGGTTATTGCTAACACGTCGACATTTAAACTCACGTCGTTGTCCATTCGCTGAAACTCTCGCTAAGTGCTAGAAATATTTTTAAATTCCAACTAATGCAGCAATCTTTACTGAACCTAGAAATTACCTTATTCAAGTCTTTATAATATTAAATTCCTTTACATCATTCGGATTAAGTTTCGAATTATTGTAGGTTTACGGAAGAACAATCTTACTTTCTCTTCCTCGCGTTCTCGTTTTTCCTATGTATAAAATTATTTTTAACTATTCAAGCCAGAGATGTAATAATTTTTTGAAATGCGTAATAATATAATTCATTTACGAAACAAATTTTTTTAGAAAATTAATAATTTTTATAGTGTTTATTAGTTAAATAGAAATTTACGCCTTTGATGTTATTTATTTTACGTTTTTTATTTTATTTATTTATATAATTAAAATATACGCATGTATGTGTTTAGTTCCAATTCTTTCATTTTCTTTTAGAGATTTAACAGACGTGATGAAACGCTTAATTCTGCGTCTTTACTTTAAATCAGCGAAGAACGTTTGGTGTAAAAATGTACATTCTAAAAAACAAATATATGTTTGAAAATTGAAAACATTTATTTTAAATAACAAACACATATGTTAGACAACAAATGTCGTTTCCAATCCTTTTATTTTCTTCTAGAGATTTAACAGATTTGTAAATTTCAGTGGATCTTGTATGAAACACTCAATTCTGTGTCTTCATTTTAAATCAGCGAAGGACGTTTGCTCTATAAATATACCAAACGTATATATTCTAGATAACAAATATATATTTCAAAAATTTAAAAACATATATTTTATATTACAAACATATATTTTAAGTAATAAATGCCTTATTAATTTGCTTATTTTCTTCATCTTCTCTTTCTTTCAAACTTAGTAAATCGTTTATTTTCCTTTTTTTTTCTACAAATTATCTATGACAAACAATTAATTAAATGAATAAATGTTATTACTTAGTATTTACCTACAGCCACGGATGAAATAATCTAAGCCGTAAATTTTCTACAAATTACAAGTATTTAGAATTTTCTCAAAGTATTATCTGTTTTACCAGAACCTTAATCTAATTCAGCAGAATCTTATATCCTATCATAAGTGTAATTTTCCTATCATAAGTGAATCTTATATCCTATCATAAGTGTAAATTTACAACATAACTACGTCAAGTGTACATCCTTATTATCCTTTTTGACTCGTATAAAATCTAATGAAATATATTTCAGACTCTATAAAATATAAATAGCTATTTTTTTACTGAATTTTCTCATTGCATATGTAAAGGTCAGCGAGAACGAAGTGGTCATTAAATACTACTGTGTTAACCCGATATAAATCGAATATAATTAAACTTAATTGCAATAAAATATAAGTACGAATAGATACAACGGTTATTTTATAGGCATATAATGATATTAACAACAACGCTTATACTTAACATTTTAACCTCATTTACAACACATTCTTTCCTTGACCAATATACCCCGACTATATTATGACCGTATTAATCATCACTAATCCAATAGCATACTAGCAATAAATCATTACGTGGATTGCATCAAATGCAATCGAAGTAGTAAACGTGTCGTGTTTAATTTTTGCAAGAAGCATCTTAAAAAACTGTAGTTATAGCTTTAAAGAACAAGAAATTCGTTATTAAAATATTGGCACATAGACACTTGCAAACTGCACAGCACGAATTTGCATTAATTAATAGTACAATTAAGGAATTACGTATGAAATTCAACATATGTAAAAGCCTGACGTTTATTCCTATTCACAAATTATTTCCTATTCAAACAAAATATCTCAATATATTCGATATTATTATGGCAAATTATTATTATTTTTGTTGTTTATTTTATTTAATGTTTTATTTATTTTCATGTTTGACTTAATAATAAATCGTTTAAAAAATTTATTTGTGACTATCTCATATCACTCAAATAAAACTTAATCAAATTAATCTCGTTGATTTACAGTATTACAGTTGATTTACAGATTTACAGTGGACATTATAAATGATTATTAAGAAATACTTCCGAAAGCTGGGACCCGATTGTGTGTAATGAGTCCGCGCGACCTGAAGTCGCTTTAAAAATATTTTAGATTTTTATAGGATTTTTCTTTAAACTATGGACATGTTAAGATGAAACATACACATTAAAGCTATTAAGAGCTTCCGTAAGTTTTTCAAATATTATTAATATTGCATAAGACAAACAAATACATGATTAAGCTAAACACACAGACAGAAAAAAATCTTATGCTTGACAATACTTTAAGAAATTAAATGAGCTCTGGCATAGTTAGTTATTCTAAAGTGATAATCACATACTTTAATATTATTTGTACATATAGATGAATCGTAACATATCATATTTACTATAAGCCACAACCAAGCAGACAAACAATGTTTAGCTTAATTTCTGGCATTTTAATACTTTGTGGCTTAGCAAAAATGGGAGTATTCAGTTTTTACAATTTCATAACCAAATGACAAAATATAACCATACAGTTTCGTTCACGTCCATCTGTCTGTCCGAAATTACACAAGCATTTACTCCATGCATTTTCCTGATCTCAATTTAAATGTAATTTTTTCTCACATCCCATTTCACCATCGGATAGGTCTTTTAAAGTAATGTAGGGGCTCTGTTTACAATTTTCAATTTTTAACTTCCGTTTGGGAAATACTAAACTTTAAAATGACGTGCAAAAGTCTCCTCTAATTTTCCAACCGTAGATCTGACAAAAAACAGTTAATATTATATCATTACAACTTTCAAATAAAGTTGTTTCGGTCAATGATGATAATCCACAGGTTTAAGATATCCAAACAATTATGGAATTTTATTTTCTGCAAGCCCCGAGACGCACTTGACCACTTTTGTTATTAATATTAAATAAATGATATTTAAAAAGTATCGACGTGCCACTGATTTCCTCCCACAAAAATGTTTCGCAATAGACCATTTAACATACATTACTCGTAAACTTAACTACCCAATTAACGTGACCGTGCTATCACTGATATATTCATCTCCAGTTATCTCATCAGGCGGACAAGCTGCAATTAGTTGGCTCGAGTGATACCCCTAATTACAATAGGTACAATTCAACAATACCTGGCAACAAATCGCCCGCGATCGCCGTTCTAATAACTATGTTTAGAAGATGTAGACAATAGACCTTGCAACCGAAGTGCGAAGTTTGTACGTAAACATCTCACCGAATTACTGCGCAATATGGACATTTTAAGGGCGTTGCTACGTAAGTTGATATTGGATAATTTGTTGTAATTTTTCTTACATTACTTTGTATTTTTAATCGGTTTGAAAACAATTTTCAATTCGAAGTGGAAATCTCTTTTTTTTGTTTCCCTTCTATTTTTGCAGTGTCATTGATGATAAAAGCCGGCAGCGATTAGAATTAAATAAAAATGACGATTTTCACATTACTTTTCACTTTAAGTGATATTAAAAGAACAAAAGAAAATATTAAAATTCGCATTAGCGTGTTTCATTGAATTGAAGTGCATACGAGAAGAACATTGTAGTATATTGGTTCGCCATTAATAGATACAAAACATTAAATGTCTCCCCATTTAATATCCAAAGACATTAAACGAGGATAATTTATTAAATGCATATTCAGGAGTAATCATAAAATGGAATTAGTAGGCGATCGATAAAGATAAAATGAATTTATTAAGAAATTAGTACAAGTTAGTGAAGGTTCGATAGGTACACAGCTTGAGATATAGAAACTTATTCTTATTTAAATGAAGCTTTTTTCTGGGATTAAACCAGGGAATTTTCAAGCGATATTTGAACTTACTCTGAATAGTGGCATTGTAGCGAGAATTTTGCTTTGTATCGTCAGATATTACTAATAATTAACAAATTATATACTGTAACTATTAAGAAATAGATAACAACTAAAGCTATTATAATAATATATCATTATATAGACTAATTAATATACCAAGTAATATTAATGAAAATAATAAACAAATCATATGCTATTTTCGCTTAGGATTATTTTTAAGAAATTGGTTCTAGTTTTTTATTATCTCCATAGAAATGCATAAATTTTATATAGATATAATGTACTATGTGTTGTAACCACTCGTCACTAGTACATAAGTGAAAAATAGTCGAAAATATTAATAACGTATTTTTACAAGAAGCTTTTTCCTTTCCTGCATGTTAGTTAAATAACTACATAAAAATACAATGAGGAAAATCTTTATGTACTAAATTTATTTAAACCTTTTGTGCACTTAAAAAATAGGTTGAACAAATGGAATTATTTTCACTTGAATGTGATACCATATTCATTTAAATTCACTTTTGTTAAGCGCTGCTATTAAATTAGTAACGGATAATTGAGTTGTTAAAAATCTTTATTAATATATTGAATTCTATATCACACAAATTTTTAATGGGTTTATATTTATCTTAAAATAATTACACGTGCCATCTTTTTCTACAGAAAATCTAATAGAATAAAGGACATTAAGTATGTTATTATTACATCTAATTATGTGTTACTTAATATGTGAAATTAAAATTGAGAAAATATTAGTTTTCATGGAAATAAATAGGAAAATGAAACGAAAAATTAAAGTAATATTTGAAAATAACTTAGATATTTTGCTTTATTCATAAAACTGAAAATATCAAATTAATTTAATTTTATAAGCAATACATATTGTTTTAATCATTTATACAATTTTCATTCTTATTTTTTTAATTAACTTTCAGTCGGTGCAACCTTGCTTCAGATTTTTTTCTGGATCCCATCCTACTCGGCGCCTCATCTTGGTGAACTGGTCTCCGAAAAAGCTCTGGTATTGCATCTATATCGGAAAAAATATTAATAACTTATTAATACTAACAATATAAAACTGGTATGTTTTGATAATGTTTGTTACTTAAAATTTTTTTGCGTGTAATAATGGCGCACTGCATGCTTTTACGAATCAATTATGGGAGCAGGCACTATGCAAATGTGAAATATGGTCAGCCCTTCTTCAAAATATTCGCACTTGCCTTATGCAGTACTGTGAGTTACCGGATTTACGAAATTTTTCTTAACACATATCCATTTGTCTGAAACACGCATTAATTTATCAATATATATATATATATATATATATATATATATATATATATATATATATATATGTATGTATATATATATATATACATATATATATATATATATATATATATATATATATTAATATTGCCCTTTTTTATATATCCAGGAGTTTTGGGTATTATACTTGGCTAATTAAATTTTATAAGGTATTTAATTAGATCCGTTTACCCTAAACTTTATTTATACTGTACAATTGTTTTGTATCATAGGACTAAATTGTTTAGCACAAAGTGGCTCGTATAATTTGTAGAATAATATATGGAATATATTTAGGTCTAAATCAAATTTGAGAACGTATTATTTATGTCTTAATAAGTGATATTAATGATTACTTTAGAGTGTCAAACGCACAATAAACTCTTGGTTTTGTGATCCTTACTGATTGATTAAACTATAATATAAAAAGAAAGTGAATAAAATTATGATTTAAAAAATTAAAGAATTGTGTTGTGGAGATATTCAGATATTTTTGTTCATTTTAGGACACAGGTCCAACGAATGTTAATACAAATATCCAAAACTTGTTTTTCGAAAGCGCCAATATAATAATAAAACAAAAAAGGCGTTGGCCAAAATATTTCGAATTAGAAGGTTTATCTAGACGAACCGAAACACTTAAACCCTTTCGCAATCTTCACAAAAATTTTAAATCAAAGTTCTATTCATTAGAAATGAACATTAGACTAGGTATAATACTTTTTAAAAGTTTCAAAAAAATGCAAATTGTACTGTGTCGAAAACAATAAACATAAAAACAGTTCCTTTATTCCGAAACAAATATTTTTGTTTAAAACTTTAATCGTATTGCCAAGTCGTAAGAGATAAATGTAAACTAAATAAAGTATTCTCAAAAACTAATTGAAATAAATATTCTTGGATATTTTGTATAAAACTGATGTCAGCTCCCATTACATATGTAACAGAGGCAAACAAAACACTTATTTGTATGAACACCTCTTTTTCAGACGAAAGTCCAAGAAATGTGCAAACTAGCGGACGAGTGTATCCACGACACAGTTCCTGTATGCGGCTTCGGTGATCCTGAAAAAAGAACCTTCCTTGACTTCTGTGATATGATGGAATTCGCGTGCGATAATAACAGAGGTAGGCACTGACACAATCGACACTCAATTTGCAATTATAAAAAAAAAGAAAATATAAATCGATTATAATCATCAGCCTGAATCCATCCACTGCCGGACATAGAACTTTCTCGAGGCGCGTCACCACATACGATCTTTCACCTTCCGCATCCAGCCACGTTCCGACGACTTTGTGCACTGTCTTTCAAGCGAGAAAGTTCCTTTCTAGAATTGAAATCTTCAAGGTTTATGGTTTCCATTCCAGAAGAGAACTCCTCTACCCCGTCCATTATCGTTCCGCATCGATCCATTATCGTTATTATTTTTCCGCAAATACGCCACTTCAGTTTACTGATTTAATCACTAAGTGAACTATTTAGTTCTCCGTCGGATAGGATTCTCATTTTAGAGTTTATGCTGCTAAGGCACTGTGAGCGTAGATCTTTCCATTGCACGCAGACCAACTTGTTTATCCAACATGACCGATCCGATCCGATCCGAATAGGCCCATCGTAAGTTCACACATTTTATCGCCGTAGGTCATAACGAACAGAACTTAGACCTTAGCTCTTCATCTACTACTAAACAAATTAATTACTAGAAGTCTAGATATTGTATGTTTACGTATATTTCAAAACGCATACAATCAACTTTTTTTTTGTATGCATCAGTGTATCTCCATCAGTATTAATGTTAGCTGCTCATTGGTCTAGGAAAAATCCACTGCAAAAATTACATACTCAAGTCCAAATCTCATTTTGCTATACAAGATTAGATGCCTCTCCAAAAATGGTGATATTTTAATAAGCTTATCACAGGTTTGAGAAACTCTTAATCCGAATAGTGATATAATATGTAACCTAGTATTAAGAAAATTATAATTGTTAAAATAGAGGAAAATCAAATAGAAAAATAATAACAAAATTATGCAAGTGATAATTATCAAATTGGGAAGGTCATAAATGAACTAACAACGCCGTTAAACGGGTTAAGTATAGACGAAAGCCATTGAAAACTGTATTTCGACAAAAAGTCGTTTTTACTACTTGTTTTACTATGATTAACATATGTCTCCTCAGTAGACATAGTAATGGTGTAGACAAATTATTTTTTTTTAACTTTAGGTAGGGTTTGAATCATTTGTCCAATGGGTAATAAACTGCTTCCTTGCGAATTGAGTTGTAATGTTTATGCATTAATATTAAACGACCATGGATATTTTCGAAGCAGTCAAAAACTACCTGTTAACGAAGGCAAAAAACATTTTTGCAATATGATATTATTCACTTAAATATATTATTAAATTGTATTCTAGACTAAATAATTTGCCAAGACTAAGTAACTACAGTAAAAGATTAACTAACCATTTTTTTATTACCTACAAACTCCAAGAGTACCAAATCTATTTATTATTTGCAATGTTTATGCATTAATATTAATCGACCAGGGACATATACGAATGTTAACCAGGAGAAAAGGCCATTCTGCAATATGGTATTTTTCATTTAAATATATTATTAAATTGTATGTTAGACTAAATAATTCGCCAAGACTAAGTAACTACAGTATAAGGTTAACTAACCATTTTTTTCATTTATTTTC
Source organism: Druceiella hillmani (assembly GCA_039881145.1). Lineage (NCBI taxonomy): Eukaryota > Metazoa > Arthropoda > Insecta > Lepidoptera > Hepialidae > Druceiella > Druceiella hillmani. Next base: position 5,428,344 of record JAYKKI010000047.1, on the reverse strand, counting down.
TACAAACTCCAAGGGTACCAAATCTTTTTATTTTTTTAATATATCTTCACATACCGTCCTTAAAACTACCAGTGGTTTCTTTATGCAAGCGAAAGATCTTAAAGTATCTTAAATCTACGATTCTTGGTCAACTGATATTAAGCGTCTGCTATAAATCACTCAAATAGTATATCAGCCCAACAAACAGTAACCTACGCTCGTATGTATGGCCATAAATTCCGAAATTACTAAAAAGAATTAATTTCTTGGATAGATCTTCATTTGTTTGTGTAAATGAAAAATAAAAAAGTGTCAAAATCTCTGATTTTTATTTAACTAACCGATATGATTTGGAAACCGTAAATATAGTAAAATTTATAAATCTACCTGTAGGAAGAAATGAAAAGGGTATTGTATTTTATTACTTATTTTTTTTTAATTATCCTGCTGGTTATAAAAACCGGCTAATTTTAATTAATATTTTTTTCATTTACTGTAGGAAATTTCATGTTGTCATAAAATTCAGCACCAGTTTTCATACACTTTGTCCTAACCTATTTTCAGGAATCTATATTCAAAATAGTTATTGGATTCAGGAATGTATATTCAAAATAGTTCAAAAGGTATCATATTCGAAATCAGATGGATGGACAATGCTAAAAAGATTTACAGTTTGAAGAAAATTTGATGAACGCTTCATCATAATAACTGCTCATAAATATTCAGTAGCTCAAAACATAAGACAAAGGTTTTGAATCTAACTGAATATGAAAAAAACCTGAATATAAAAGTTTTGAATATTTTTATCAATATTTGTTGGATTTATGTGTTATAGAATGAACATAAATCGAAATATCTCCACAACACAATTCTTTAATTTTCTAAATCATAATTTTATTCACTTTCTTTTTGTATTACCACAGACTTTTTATTTTTAATATTGAATTTTGTGCTAAAAAGTTAGGTTAATAATTTGCAATTTGTTTGTCACTAAATCTTAATTATTCATTTCAGTGTTTGTTCACATTGATGACACCGATGACTGCCCAAAATAGTGACACAGCCGTTACTCAGCTGGAGTCGAACACGATGCTGGTGTATTTACACTTATGTAGCCATCTGACCTTGTTGTGCATGACTTTTTTTACAATAACGTTTTATAATATTAATAATAACAAATAACCGCAACTGCTGGTTATTATCGTAGTTATTAAAATTATAGTGTAGTGTATTTTATATTCATTTTGATTCTGTTTTTATCCACACCTTTTTATTTACTCTACCAAGTTTATTTATATAAAACTTACGTTCTTTTTTCAAGTCATTACAATAAAAGTACTTATCCAATTAAAGCGAAATTTTATGACCTTATCCATATTAATACTGTTCATGATACTTTAATAAACCAATTTTGTGAAAACCTACTCAATTAGTTCATTTTTATTATAAAGTCTAGTTAATAATAAAACAGAATACTGTTTTTATTTTAGTTTTTTACGTTTTTAATGATGAAACAAAATACTGATTTTTTTCGTTTTTTTCTTAAATTACTAGATTTGTAAATAGGAACGTTTCTCATTCTTGATCCTTTGTTCATATCAGTTGGTAATCATAAAATGGTATCCTAATTCAAGTTTTTATAGTAATTAAAAATTATGAAATAATTGACAAATATAATTCAAACACAATATAATACACGATTAAATGAAATTACTACGACGTGATGTAGTATTATTACTTGTAACTAAACTACGTGATATAGTATTATTTCTACTTTCTTTAAGTTCTTTACAACGACCTAGATTTCGTTGTATTACAAGCAATAAATAGCCAACCTGAAGATGTTGTAATACAACGAAACCTAGGTCGTGGTAGATACAAATATCTGTAGATATATGCTATGTTAAAAAAAACATAGCATATATCTACAGAATTTTCGCCAGTACCTAAAATATTATATAAATTTAAATTACAAAAAAATTAAATTATATAAATTTAAATTACAAAAAAGCCTATACAGGATATTGAATAATCCATATAAACAATTCTCTTCGCTATAAAAAGTAAATTAACTAGCCACGCTGCTGTATTTACATCCTCCTCTCGATCTATGAAGAACACATATCAGCATGGAATCTCCCAAGAGTCGGGTCATGAACTACATGATGCGCAGGTTCTACATCAGTTAAAACAATCAGTCCTTGTCAACATTGACTGCGACGTATTACGTATTTGGCAAATCTTTATCTTTAATATCTTGCTTCAAAAATCAAGGCTTCTGTTTTGATCTCTTATAGATGGATTAGAATTATTTATGGAATTTTGAGAACATTTTTGTTTATTAATATTTCATTGACATTTTTAATTATATCTAAATTGCATTTAATCCATAATGTTGCATATTACATTACATACTACATATTCTGTGAAAAACATCAACAACTCGTTAATTTTTGGGGTTTCGTACACTTCATTGTAAGTCTGTCTATCTGTCTAGACCCTGGAAAGCGTGGAAGTATCGAGTTGAAATTAATATCATATACTTATATCTACGGTCCCTTGGAGCTGTAAAAATATCAAACTTCTAAGTCAATACAATCAAGAAGAACTCTGAAAATACAACCGTTTATGCCACATATTTTGACTACTTGTCGCAAATAAATTAAACCCATAGGGTATTTTCCATTGACCTAGAATCATGAAATTTGCCAAGAAAAAAAAAAACAAAGTCTCACAGCACAAGTAACGGAAAAAAATTAAAACTCGTAAACCTTGTAATTATATTAATCATATAAATTTTTGTTTTAAATAAGCGCCTGTGATGTTCGTTCTAAAAAATTAAAATTTTATAAATGATTTAATAGCAATATGATGTACCTAAATATGTTTATAAATGCCTATGTATATATATATATATATATACATGTATATATATATATATATATATATATATATATATATATATATATATATATATATATATCTAACCCTCGTAGTGCTAGTGCTTGATAGGTGTTTTCATTGTTTCTTTATTGCCTAATATATATTTCATATCCGTACAAATATCATAAATTTTCCAATAACTGTGATATTTAGAATCAATGTTACAATGTCAGATAACTTTTTTGAACTTTCAGTACCACTTTTTTATAACTTTTACTGTACTGTAGGTTGTTTCAGAGATTTTACAATATCTTAAATAAAATTGTCTAAAACTAGTTTAAGAATTCTTTCGCTTTGAATTGAGACCCCACGTAGGAATAATAAAAAAGCTATTAAGGAAAGAAAGAATTTAGAAGTCAAGGAGCGTGGCATCTGAGTAACGGAACGGAACAACTACACCTGAATGTTAACTTGTGTGTTCGTAACATGGACCAAACAAATTTAATTCGTGCACTAGATTATTGATGATTGTTGGCAAGATGGATACGCCATTAACTGAGTTATGTCGGCTGTATTTAAGAAATTTTTGAATTATCTTGTAATTGACAATGAGAGATGAATTTTTAACAAATATGATACATGAGCGCACTTTAGATAACTGCAGGAAGAATAGCCATCAACGCAACCCAAAAAGTAAAATCCATTAATAGAATATTTACCTATTCTGCTGGTGTTATATCCACCACATAATTTGCTACAAACTTTTAAATGAAGATGGAGCTAGTCATCACTACCAGAACGTCAACCACATTTGCAAGTTGGATGTTGCTATTCGAAAACGTAAAGAAAAATTCCGCGGTGTACTTGCTACAAGATAATGCTCGACCGCGATTTTTGCCATCACCCGTCAAAGATACGTTGGTGTACGGTTTCGCACACATACCCTTCAGTCTGTGCACTCTGTAATTACTACCGGTTCTACACTCCTAAAAATTGTGGGCCCTTAATGCTTCTGCTATACTTGCAGTGATTGCAACAATCTTAAAAAATCACTCACCAATTTCTTCGAAGGCGAACTTAATAAGTTCTGGAAGCATAGCGTCTTATCTTGACCAATTTATGATAATGAATAATTGAGAATTTTGTAGCCAAAATTATTATTCTCTGACAGGTTTTTTATAACTAAAGTAAATTCCATAATTTTAATTGGTTCAAAACGAATATTTATTGACTGATCAACCTCTCAAATTGGAGGCCTTCCCCTGTAATAATATTTACTTTTAAATATCAATGTCACTCACTGACTTAACTGCCCGATACATAATAAATAGATGAGGATACCCAAAAGAGTCAAATATCAACTGCATTTTTAATAATAATTTAAAAAACCTAGATGCAATTTGCTCCAGAGTCTGCCTCCAAAGTTAAAACCAATTCTGACAGCAGTCTCTTAAAGACGCTTACTATTCTAATTAGAATTTTTACATCGAACAGTACTGCATGATTTGTGATGTAGAAACGTGTCTAAACAACATTAAACAAAATATATAAGGCAAAAAAAAGTTGCACTAAAACAAAATACATTACTCTAACGTACTGCCTAAAAGATAAAATTATATTAAAATGAATTGCCAAACAGTTTGGCAAACACCAGCCGAAGCATCGCCAAACGTGTTCGCGCCGGCGCTCTCCAGCGACGGACCCAATGATCGCCTAAAAGTAAAACAAGGGTTCTAAAGAGGTCTTTAAGTGTCATTATCGAGGCCCCGTATCGGGCCCCGTCTGCCGGGGCCGCGGCGCAACAGGTTGGTATGGCGCGCGCGGTGGGCGCCGACCGATAGGAGACGGTTGGTTCATTTTCTGCTAAAATTAATATAAATATGTATATATGTGATTAAAAATAAAAAAGTAAAGAAACGGACATATTGTATGAAATATAAAATGCGATATGAGACAATTAGGAAACAAAAGAAGTGAATTTTTTTTTAATTATCACGTAACCTCATTACAGTTGCTTTGGAGTGAAATAAACAGTAAATGTATATCGGGTATCACGTACCTGCAACTGAGTTGTATTATTACATTGCAGTTGTATTGATAGCAAATGTAAGGTTAGGTTAGGTTAGGTTATTCGATTTAAAATTAATGTAAATATAAATAACAATTTTCTGAAGAAATGAAATTTATTTTAAACTCAGCCTAATATTTTAAAAACATTCAAAGTCGAGAAGTAGAAACAGCGATAATATTATAGAATTATTAAAATTGTTATTTCAAAAATTTACTTAATTAATTTGAAAAAATAGAAAAATATTATATTCAATCTTTAAATGAGTAGCGGTAAAAATCTCGGCCTGAAATAGTTGGAAAATATAATTACATACGTTTTCAAGATTAACAACATTTCAGAACTTGTAGTAAAAACTGTGCGATTTCAAGATCCTTGATAACTGGACGCGTTTTTTTTTGGACGATGAGGATGTGCAGCAAACAATTTATGGCCCAACAAATAAAATTTCTATACAGCTAATGTCTTTAGCAAATGAAGTGGGGGTATAAATAATATTATCTTTCAAATATATAACTTTCACTAATTACTATCACGTTAAATCTTTGACCGTCATGGTCAAAGATTTAACGTGATAGTTATTATATTCTAGATATTTGTTAAATTCTTACTATAGTAAATACGCAAAATTTATCGTTTACTTACTTTTTTATTTATATAATTGTCTCTTTCTTTTTTAATTAAACATTAGAAAGTTATTTTAAAAATTGATTTGTAATTAAATTTTTATAAACCTTATACGTAAGAAACTAAGTTTTCTCATTATTTCTGTTAATAGATTAATGACAGGATAAAGGTAACACGATTTTATTCAAATGAACTAGAGTACTAAATATTATGTGGATGGGAGAGACGAGCAATACCACCACAGTTATCGATTTCCGTGAAATATCCACTATATTTTGAATATATATATATATATATATATATATATATATATATATATATATATATATATATGATATGTAATGTTGATGAAAATGTAATAAAATATAAATCTCTTTGTTTACTAAGTTCACGTCTATACAAATATCGATATTTCTAAAATATCTTCAAATGTTTGAATATTCAATCCTGAGACGGGAGCTGTTTATTTTATTTGTAAACAAAAAAATCTAAAGTTCTGATAAAACTTTCATTTTCACTAGCTTCAAGCATATCCAATAATTGACATTATCTTAAAGAGTTGAAGATATTCTGAAGCGAAAGCGCTGCAAATTCTGGTTAGAGTTTTATACAAATTTCTAATAAACATTTAAAAAAAACTTGTACATTCTTTTTTGTTTTTTTTTATAAAGAATTTTGAACTTCGTAAATAAAAGCACTATTATAATTTTTTTCCTATAAAAACTTTCTGCTTTATAATTTTTTAATCGTCTTAACACACTATCAACATGTTCATTCAATTGGATTTTAGTTTCAAAACCAAAAAAATATTAAACTCTAGTTAAACTTTAATCTTATTTAAAATCACATTGAGCACCTCTCATTTTAAGATCAATGGTATAAATTAAATATTTCTCTAGTTAAGAAGTTTTAAACCGAAGTTAAGCTTCAAGATTTTTTTAACTCGTGTTAAATTAGCAGCTCGCAGGTAACAGGCGCAGTGCCGTGAGAAAGCTACAATTTGAACAAGCCGTAATTAGCGGGCGAGCCATTAAATCATGCGGAGGGAGTCCAGTCGGTCGAGGCACTGCCCTGACCTGTGTTATAGCACGGGATTTACGGTCAATACTGTGCGTATCTGGATTAAACTAAATTGAGAAAAACGCAATAAATTGTTCAATATATTAGCTGTTTGAAATAAAATGGACATGGTTACTAGTTGTGTTTTTATTTTAAATATAATTTGGCATGAAATATTATTTCGATTTATATCTTAGTCCTTGCTTAGTGGTTATACTTTATGATGATTACTTTCTTCATTTATATACAAAACTAAAAAAACGGAAATACAAAAGAAACATTTATAATAAATAGTGACCAAGCGAAAAAAATTCACCAGTTGGCGCTTCAAAAAACTACATCCTTAGATGTCAAAATTGTCTGGATAAAATCAAAAATATCATGCAAATGTTACCGTTACCGTTAGTTAAATCATAAATATCATGCAGTCCTTAATATAATTAGAGATTTGGTAATGGGTAACTTAGGTTTCTGACAGATTTTTTTCATTTCTTCTGAAAGCCTTTAAAGAGAGTAACTGTGTATTTTTATTTGAAGACGTTCGTGATAATTATTAAAAATTGACGAATAATTGTGTTGAGAATGGATAAATTGCCTAGAAGATTAATTTTATTTCTAGGACGAGAATCCAGGATGGGTTCTCGTTAAGCAGAGTTGAAGTGACATTAGCAGTTGCGTAGCTAAATACCACATGCTAATGATGGACAGCAACGTCACTAGTGCGAAAAGTTAAGCACTGCGATCGCCAACCCGTTGGCCTAACGTCATATGAATGAATAATAGGCACTTTGATCGTGATATTATGCCTTTATATTACACCCATTAAAGGTGCTCATATCCAGTAGCGTACTGAAGATAGGCTTACGACCATAATCTCAATTATTATCGCGAATTCATTTTAACCATGAATTGCGTTCTAGTTTCAATAAAGCAGTCTATAATATCATTTATACGAAGCTAAAGTAAACACACTATACTGACAGTTGCGTAATTTGCTAACTTCATATTTTCAACCAATAACAACAAAATTGTATTGCATATATATAAGTACGTTCTTTGGTTTTTAGAAAAATTTAGCAAGAGTTTTCCTGTCATATCAGAATTTAAATATAAGCTCTCACCTATTGTTTTGTCAGCGATACGTTTTTGTCGAAATTACAAGTAATAAAGCTGCACCTGCTGACTACAAAGCGAAGGTCGATGCAACAAAAGCCCCTCGACACGCCCCCGAATCTCTGGTTTGACGCCCCTCTTACCTCCGACCCTTACGATTACCTGCGCAGTTGCGGTACCAAACCTCTTATATGACGCAAATAAGGGGTTTGGCCCCTTATTTGTGTCATTTATTCACGTCGTGAATTTACGTAGTTTCATTTAATTGTGACACATTCTCAAAAAAATATTAATTTTCTTATGGTACTAGAATAAGGAAAAGAAAACGTGAGATGTAAATAATTTTTTTTAATAAACCGGTCAAATGCATTAGTTTCATTAAAATTTCTAATCAAACGTTAGACTTTAGAAAATGTTTAGATATTTCAAAAACCCTTATTGAAAAATAAGATGGATGGAGGACACATTGCACATCATTTTGAAGCTTAATATTTCGCTAATGGACCTTTTAGATAAACAATTATAAAAAAAACCTTAATTTCGTTTTGAAAAACCTACCAAATTATATCCTCAATTAAAAGGACATGTGAGATATCTACTTGTAAAATGCCATGCTCGCAGTTTCAACCCATTTACAAAAAGGAAATGTGAGGTATATACTTGTAACATTCCTTGCTCGCAGATTAAAAATTATAAAAAGCCTGAAATACAGATGGTTTGGCGAAAGGCCTTTTGAACACGGTAAGTTTACAAGGGTTTCTTATTCCACTACAGAATCCGTAAAATAAAGAGAAGGCAGAAATAGATATATGATTATAGTGTAGCATGACAGAACACTCTCTCCACATATCGATACCGTATGCAAATTAAATCATTGCAAAGTTTGAAGTGCACATATTTCAAGAACACGTTATTCACATGAGTTGCAAGTGAAAGGATGAGACGACTGCATGTTGCAATTTAAATATGAAAGCCGATTCTTGATGAAAGCACAATTTATGCTAGAATTTTGAAATGACCTCCACGCCCACCGTGATTCCTGTTATCAACCGGATAACTTTGGTCAAAGCAACGTGCTCTCATATAATAGACACACGCTTATTATATAATAAAATGGACGATGATTGGAAAAAGAGTGGTAACAAAAAAATTAAAAGAATACGCTAATACATTTTAATGTTACATATTAACATATTATTTACCCTAGAAATATTTAAAGAACCTGGACCTGTTAATAAAATATATCATACAATACAAATATATCAGTCATCAATCCTTTGACGGTTATTTAATAATTCTTTAAGTCAAAATTTACATGTAGGTATTTCTACAAAATGCTTTTATTTCGTCTACTTGACTATGGAGAGGTACTATCTATATATTACCTAATAAAAGTTAATAAATTAGAATACCTTCAAAATTTATGTATCCGCTGGATATATGGCGTCAAAAATATGGCCATATTTCTGAGTGTAGATCGCGGGCCATTCAAATGGTGATTCATGATTGTAGCAATTATATTATTTAAAACAATACTCTTAATAAATAATCTTTGCGCCAGATTTATGAACTTATCTGCTTATAAATTGAGATGGTTTAGTAAATATAGAAAATACATTCAGAGATTTGGTGCGTACGTTATTCATTTTTAAATACCGTTCGTAATTAAAGAATATTCATTTGCAGTTAGAGCGCGCAGGGTTCATTTGAACCCAGATTATCAGAAATGCACCGTTCATTTGAATAAAACACATCTGAACAACCATAGCTCTTTTAACTTAACTCTCATCCATATCATTAAGTTTAAGTTGTCTTTCATTTCTACCTCTAACTTTTTCATTTTCTCACGAACGTGTCAATTTGGAACATTTGTTTTTTTTTTAAATGCAGATCATTCACCCTTTTAGTGTTCCAAACTAACTTCAGTCGGTCTGCAGTAAAATTTCCTTTCAAAAACCAATTAACGTAGAAAGTTAAAATTAGCTGAAAGTTAAAATGAAAAATTAGCTGAAAATTAAATTTCTTATAGCTATGCCAGCTATAAGAAATTTTTCCCAAAGAAAGATTTAGAATAAAATATTTGAATTTTAATTCCGGAGGTTTGGTAAGAGGAAAGAGAGAGGGCGAATGGGAAGTTGATAAATTTCAAAATTTTCGTGCGATGTCAAATAAAAGTTTATTAAAGCAAAAATTTAAAAAATAACAATTGTTTTCTCTATAATTTCTCTATTTGGTTTCTAAGAAAAAACGCTCAAAATCCGCTATAACCTACCCTATCTACTAAACGACTGCTCAAAAAAAATTTAAATATTCACGAACATTTGAGATAAGAAGAGATTGAAGGAAAATCATGAGGTTTGCCTTACCATAGTAATTTTTTTTTCTTCATAAAAAGTAATTCCGGTTGGTTGCCGCTTGAATTCGTTTTCATACAAATTGTACTAAACCGAATATTCAATCAAGCAACAACTCTCACATTAATAATATTTGATTGATTGAATTTTGCAATATCTTTTTTTTTCTTAGCTAACGAGATTATAAAACTATTAGGGATCGCTGTCATGAAGACCATTTTAAAAATGCTGCTTCTTCAAAATAATGATAAACAATTGTATTGACTGACGAAACGTTAGAAAACTATTTCTACATCTGCCTCTATACCATATTAACTTTTTCTGTTAACCGTAGTTTAAAACAGAATTTCAGACTAACGAATACATTTATCATAATACACCATAACATTTTTTCGAAAACTACTGAGACCATTTTTAAAATGCTGCTTCTTTAAAATAATGATAAACAATTTTATTGCCTGACGAAACGTTAGAAAACTATTTCTACATATGTCTCTATACCATGTTCGTTTCTTCTGTTAACCCTAGTTTCAAGCAGAATTTTGGACTAACGGATACATTTATCATAATACACCATAACATTTTTGTTCGAAAACAACTGATACTACGGATCACTAACTACGATTTGCATTTGGGCATTTTACGTTTAAGAAATGATAAAAACTACATTTTTTTTGTTGAATTACGTGTTACAATTAAATATTCAATTTCTTTGCTTATGATGGACTGAAGAGTATTGCTTTTATTATTATAAGTGCGTCGTCTGTAAATATGTGAAATATGTTACATCGAAGACGGCGCAAATTGAAAACATAAAAAATATTGTTAAAAACGAAATAAATACCAAACATTGTAATCGCACTCCTAATAATATGACTGTCCCTCAGATGACATCTGATATAGGAACTAAATCGTTATATACAATGACTATACAAGATTAGACGTCTATGCGAAGAAAAGTTGAAAATTAAGTACACAAAACACTGGAAAAAAATATAATTAAAAACCGTCAATACACCAATCGCGTCACCGAACTACTGTGGGGATACCAATCACAGCATGTTAAGCGAAGTAACTGTGGCCCGTGACGGATCGAACCCGGGAAAGTTCACTCGTGTGTGACCGGGCAAGGTAAGGTCCGATTACAAAGGCGGGGCGTGGCCATGTCAATTGAATGGTGTACTGTCACGTAGACATTTTTTTCAGCATAACATAGTGATGTTATTCGCACAATTTTGTCATTTATAATATGAAGTATTGGAGTTATATTGGCTGGGTGCGTGACATCAGCACCGCCTAGTGACCGCAACTTTAAAGGTGCGTCAATTTAATTTGTACGCTTCAAAACTAACGGTTCCGGTAAATGTTATAAATAATATAAAAATAATTAAAGACATCAACTTTAACTTGTATCACATGCATTTTTCTCTTAATATTGAGTTCAAACTACATATCATTTGTTCCTTTGTTATTTTTGTCGAAGAAAAGTATTATTCGTGTTTTTAATTAAATCATGTTAAGTAATATTATATTGTTTGTTTTGCTATTTATTGTAAAGTAGGAAAAAATAGCTAAACAAATGTTTTTATTAATGAATAATAACAAGATTTTAGTTGTCCAAACCCAAATAATCATCGTGTTACCCATAATATAAACCTCCCAACCACAAACAATATCAGAAGGAATGCGTTTACAGCAGCTATGTATTTATTTTTTTATCTAATTTCTAATCCGATGTTGGAAATCTGTAAAATTTGAATTTGGTCTTTACAATTTACTTAAAGAAAATAAATTAAAAATTACGTATTTAAAAAAATTGGGTTCATTACGATCGAGTATTTTATTATAAAAATTGATTTTAACAAATTTACTCACAATGAAAATATTTATTTTTTAATTACTTAAGTATTTTTCACTTTAGTTGTATAATTATATACTATACACTCAATCCAACATGTAAACAGAATGAACAAAATGAAAATAAAAACATTTAGTTTATGATATATAAATTTGTAAATTATTATGTCATGGAACCTCTTTATTTACTTTTAATTTCATTTTTTTTGGGTTGATAAACAATGAAATTTTCATTGTTGTTAAAATGTATTTGTTCCCAATTGTTAATATAATTAGAAAAAAATCCTAAAATAAAGATATCATACTAAATGTTTAAAGTTAAGTGAGATTTTAATAATATTAAGGAGCGACTATCTAGTCGTCTTTTCAAAATGTTGTAAGTTTATGTATTTATTAAATATGTAGTATCTGATTATAAATCAAAAGTGAAAATAATGAAAAAAAACTATTGTGAGTAATTCTTTATTCAATAAATTTTTCGTAATGAAATAATCGCGATCGTGACATATTCTTTAAAATAAGTCGTTTTTTAAATACATCCTTTCATCAAAAAATAGTGAAATTCGCATTTTTGCTAAACTACACTGGTTCCAACAGTATAACAATATACGTAAGTAAATTATATTATCTATGACAAAATTTAACAGAAGCCTTTAGATATTTTCTTTTCTGCTACAGAGAGGGCTGCGGTCGATTTCGTTACCCCCACTCTGTAGTCCGCACACGGCCTATAGGAAAGATAAAATGTGATATACCTAAATTTTATCCACGTCTTCGACTGAAGTGATGTCTACTTACCAAACTATGTTGAAAATCAAGTAAGAGTAGTTAATATTATATTAACATTTGCTTGATTTCCAATCAATATGTGACCAGGTCTCTGCATTCAGAAAGTATTAGTCCGAAGTAAAGATTTCACTGTTACTTTTGACGGTTTTTCGCTTGTTTCAAACTTTTCTACTTTCACAAAGCTATTTCGACTTCCACAAAGTAAAATAATAATTAATTTATTTTATAAAATTTTACTATTTGCTCGTTTCTTTGTACACACTCATGATGACTGAAGTTCTATGTCTTGCAGACATCTGAATCCGAACCGAATCTGAATATGTCATTATGAATATGTAAAAACAGATATAAATATCTTTACGACAATATGAACCAAAATAGGGTAATTAATATTTTGCCAATGGACTTTATAAGATTGTCTCGTTTGTATTGAAATCTACTATTCTTTTCCATGTTATATATATATATATATATATATATATATATATATATATATATATATATATATATATATATTAGGGTGATTCATGTAAGACCGAAATTTTTTCTTAACATTTTCTTCACTCTTAACTTTATCTATTCATCTAGAAAATGTACCAGGATTTTAAATTTGTTTTTAAATTTATATTTAAGGGTCGCTACCCACTTTGAAATTCGAAAAAAAAGCATTATTAGCATTTATTACATATTAATACCAGAAATGAGTGATATGCATAGGTTTTAGGGAAAATATTATACTAAATAACAATAACTATCGTTCCTCTAAAATATTTAGTAAAAAGAAAAAACATATTACTATTAGTATTACACACAGTACAAAGTATTTTGCGTAAACAACTACAAAAAATATTTAAATATCTGTGACGCCTTTAGCTCGCTTAAATGTGATTTTAAGCTGATGCTTAAACAAAAGCATTTTCAGTGCGTATGTAGCTTTTGTCATCTATCGCGCACGATATATTCCAGCAAGGTCTTTGAATGAGATACCACTTTCAAGAATCGCTCCCAAAAAGATAATTATCAAATAGAGGAGCTCTTTGTAATCGTCACGAGGCTGAAATTGTTCCAGTTGATTCTCCACAAAAGCGATGATATCATTCGCGACAGTTTGAACGCAATTCCATGTAGATGATTCGGACATTGTGGTTTTGAAGTCTTTTTCGTTTATTTTTGGGCCAGTAACTTTTAAATCTTTTAAAAATCATAATTTCATGACTACTGGAAGGCCCTACAACTGTTACAACAACACTTTCGAGTAAAATTTCTAGTATGTGATGCCGGCATGCAAACCAAATCAGTTCCGTTGCTCCGTTTATTCGCCCTATATTAGATGCTGTTGTATCACAACACATACATTTTATTTTATCACATAAATTCTATGATAAATTAGTCTCGAAAATAGCAGAAACCATTGTTTCTCCCTTTCCATCTGGAAGCTTGGGAACAGCCAAGAGCTGTTCGACTCCTTTTCCAGATACCAAGATTGGTAGACGATCTACTGTTTCATGTCCGGTTATGTCCTCCAGCATCTTTCCATCCCAGTGCATAGTAAGTGTATTTAGTAGTTGGAAATCAGCTTTAATAGACTCAGCAATCTGTTTTCTAATATCCATTCTTTGGCGACGTATAGAAGAATAGCTAACGTTATATTGTGACAGCCCAGACGTTTGAGTGTAGAAGCCAAAACAGTTGCTTTTCGGTCAGTCAACTTAGCGACATCAAGAGTAGTAGCTAAACTAGAATCTAAAATGCTTTTTCGGCCTCGTTTCCGTGGTGCAGTAAAACCATAGCTTGAAGAGGGCCCTGGCTGAGGAGATATAGGATGACTTTGACTTATATCGCTATCACTTTCATTCCCTGCAGAAGAAGCTGAAGAAGATAGTAAATCACATTTCTCAGTTAATTTCTTCATTGCTTCTTTTTCCTTTTCTACCATCTTTCGCAACTTACCTTCTTTTTGTAAATGTTTTTTAAGTTTTTTTTCGCATGGCTTCTATCGATGCTACCAATTTTTCCTGGACGACTCATTCCTCTTTGTTTTAACAGAAATTGCTTCATCTTCTCCAATAGTTATCATATTAAGGGCATTTGAGTGAGCAATATCAAACAAAACATGTAAATTTGATTGCCATTTGTTTTTTTTTCTTTTAGTGCTGCTGAGCGTTTTGCTTTATTTTTTTTAAATTCTGCCATTTTATGAAATATTTAAGTATTTTTGTGATCACATGTTTTTTTTCTTTGGTAGAAATAGTTGCTTTTTGCCATAGTATCATCACTTCACTTGTTGTTAATGACGCCGTTTCTCTATTTGTGTTGTTCATCACTTTTCTATAATGAAAAAATAAACACATCACTTCTTTCACTGACTTTGTCCAATTAACCATATTTCAGTCCTTTTTCGCGTTTTTATAATATTCGATGCCATTTTAGAAATACAATTAAAATAAAGTAATCACATTTACAATCAAACACAATCACTTTGACTCGCAACGATGGCGTCACTGGATATATTTATAAAAGAGCAAAGGGTTGTTTCTTTATATATATATATACATATATATATATATATATATATATATATATATATATATGTGTGTGTGTGTATATATATATATATATACATATGTGTATATATATATATATATATATATATATATATAATTATATATATATATATATATATAAGCATATACAGACCAATATTAGGCTGTATGTAAACTTTATAAAAATAAATGCAGATGTATCAATCGCAACCTACGTATTCCGATCACATCCGCTCACAGCCGCTATATTGGTCATTGTTCCCGTCCAGGTGTTAGGCGAAACACGACGGCCCTTTTGTGAAGAGGCGGGCCCTTTTAGGCGCGTACCGGTCTCTTTTGTGAAGTGTGAATTAGTTTTGATACATCGATTACGTGTTTGTTTTGTTTAATAGCCGTTTGGATAGTAATAATTCGAATGACGTGAGATGACAATCTTTTATGTTCTTGGAAGTGAAAAGTTCTTTTGCGTTATGGATGAAACCCTGTAGAATAATTCCACAGCCTTTCGTTTATTTTTGACGCCACCCTCCGTCGTTCAATGTATATGAGTATTTCTATAATTCAATCTGTAATATTCATTGATATTGAAAATAAATGCAGATGTATCAATCGCAATTTTTTTTACTTTCGTAATCAATTGTCAATATAAGAGGTCCGCCCTTATAATTTCATTATGTCTGTTTGTCCGTATACCACAGCCATTTTACTCGGAAACTATTGGCACTATACAAATGAAATTCGGATGGTATGTGTCTTTGATAAACCGTTTTACAATGAAATAGGAGAATTATGAAAAAAATAATATTGGTGGTAGAACTCCATACATGTTACTGAAGGATAAAAAAAATCCAGTGTACATGGGCGTATGAGATATCATTAGATAAGTCCTAAAAACCATAAAGATCTTTCAAAATAACTTTTTTATTTAAGTCAATAGTTTGTGAGATATGCGATTCTAAACTCTTAAAAAGTGTGCCTCTATAATTTTAACTACTCTGTAATGTTAACTGTAATAATATGTGTAAAATTCTGAAAAAAATTTGAGGTAGTAGAACTTAAAATAACTTGTCAATAAAAATTGGTTTGAATAAGATATATTGTGTAGTTTTTGAGATATAGGATATTTTGGTATCGAGATATTTTCTAAGAAATACAAACTTTAAATTTAATGTTATTTGATGCTACGGAACTTTTCGTGCGCCATTCTGACTCACATTTGACCGGTTTTTCTTTTGTAATACTCAATATCATTACTACCTAATACCCGCCACCTCAGTTCACCAATGTTAGTTCATTTGGCGGGCAAACAAATATTTTCACGTCGTCCCTAAACGCTTGTAAGAGCGTCAGAGTAGATCTTTCATTTAACGTGAACGTGGTTTCTATAAGGCTTTTAAGGTAAAACTTTTTATTTTTTTTTAATTTAATGTTTCCTTTTTACAATCCTTGGAACCAATACTTATTATATAAAAAGTATTTTCCAATTAATGAAGGTGTTCCCTACTGTGATTGTAAATATAGCATAGTAAATATAGCAATCAAATTATATCTTAACCTCCTTTATAAATATATTTTAGGCACGTTAACTGATAATTCTAAAGTTAAATGACCTTCACTTTTACTAAACCCCATAAGTAGAAACATATAAGCATACACCTAATATTTTTTAATCATTTGAATTACTTTATATTCATGTGAATATCGTTTCAAAAATTTCAATTAAATACTGACTCGCTTTTTCTTTTTTATCTCGAAATTTACTAATGTAACTTAAGTCAAAATTGCTTCTTGCAAACACTGTCACTTTAGTAAAATTGATGTATTTTACAACAAATATTTTGTCATTTTTAACCTATAAATATAATATAAATTATATTTTATTTCAAACCTAAAAATATCCTTTAATAATCTACTACTCTATGACATCTAATTTTGAATTATATCACGTTTAGAAATAACTATGTGCTTCTATAGAATATTAATAAAGATTACATCTCATCTCATTTACTTATGAGACCTTTATTAGTAAAGTAGAAAAACTCGATGCTACACGAAAAACAGTAGCTGGTCAAAACTGATATTCACACGCGCCACTTTCTAAGAATATTATTAATATCTACCCGAAAATCAACCCACAGCACGTAAAATATTTATATTTTAAGAGCCCCAACTATTATCACGTAAGAAACACCCCTTTTGTTTCTCAGCCAAATCACCGACATTATCAAGTCCTACCGCGAATCAACCTCTTATCAATACGACAAAGGTAACATCTTCAAAGGGAGAAGGTCCTCCGCGGCCTAATAGACCTTAACAACGTAGAGGATCTCCCCGATCTCCCTTGTAGGTCACCCATAAACCCCTAATGTCTTGTCGGCGCTCACTTTGTGTTCTTAAAAAACAATAAAATGTATGTGGAAGAGAACGCCCAGACAGAGGCCTTTGATTATGAGACTCACGTACGGGATATTATACGTGGGACACGTGCTGCCTTAGCATTGTAGTTTTGAGTTTTAGTTACTGTTAAAATGTGGTTTAGATATATATATATATATATATATATATATATATATATATATATATATATATATATATATATATTTGTACAAGTTTAACAATATTAAGTGAAAATTAACTTAGTTACGACGTTTTTACGTCGAAACTTACTTTTGTAACAGACCGTTACGTTGTTGAAGTATTAATTGCACTATTCCGGTAATAGCACTTAATTTAGAAATACAAAATTCAGTTTTTAGATTAATTTTCCACATTTTTTACCATATTTTCCTTTATGTATTCTATTAACCTGTGTTGTTTTGCTTTTTTAATATAAAATTTATACCTGGATTGAAAAAATGTTTACGAAATGAAGAGATCTAAATAGTAAAGTTAAGTTTTTCGTATATAACACACCATTTTCTTGCATAACATCCTTTTATAATGCTATTGATTATGAGGCTCTACTGTGTAGAATTAAATTTTAACTACTCGTTTATTTTCCGATATAACTCTAAATTTTATACAATTATTAACGTAACTACTTAGATTCTTCTTTTTTTGAAGACCTGTCTAATCCTAAAGTACATTTCTAAATCAAATCCTAGTAGTAGTTTGTATAACACATAGAAATGGTAATTAATTGACTCAAATAGATTTGTATAGAACATAATGAAAGATAATCCTGCGTTTACATCTGTAACTACTACATCGAGATTCAAAACCTAATTTACATCGTACGATTCAAGTCTATTAATAGATATAATTGCCAAAATCGGCATAATTGACGAAACCAACTTTGTATAAAAATAAATCTCAATTGCTGTGGATCCTACAGGTATTCCTGCGTTTACATCTGTAGCTACAACATAGAGATTCACAACCTAATTTACTTCGTACGATTCAACTCAATTAACAGAGATAATTAACGAAATCGGCAAGATTGACGAAACCAACATAATATAAAATCAATCTCAGTCGCTTTGGATTCTACGAGTATTCTTGCGTTTACATCTACAGCTACTACATCAAGATTCATAACCTAATTTACATCTTTAACCTACACCACTCAATTAACAGAGATAATTAACGAAATCGGCATAATTGACGAAACCAACATAATATAAAATCAATCTCAGTCGCTGTAGATTCTACGAGTATTCTTGTGTTTACATCTACAGCTACTACATCAAGATTCATAACCTAATTTACATCTTTAACTTACACCACTCAATTAACAGAGATAATTAGTGAAATTGGCGTGATTGACGAAACCAATGTATTATAAGATCAATTTCAGTCTGTGAATCCTGCAGATGCTCCTGCTTTTCTATCTACAGCTTCTATATCAAGACTCACAACCTAATTTACATTTCTACTTATTTAACTAAGTAATGAACGAAATCGGCACGATTAATGAGACTCGTGTATTATAAAATACGTTTCAAATTCTGTGGATTTTCTGGAAATTCTTATGTTTCCATTTATAAATTACACTAAGATTCAAAATCTAATTTACAACAAATGACTCCAATCAATTGATTGAGGTAATCGACCAAATCAGTGTGATTGACGAAACTAACATATTATGAAACCAGTCTCAAATGTTATGAATCCTGCAGATGCTCCTGCTTTTCCATTCATACTTACTACATCCTAAGGCAATAGACGAACTCGGCATGATTGACGAAACTGACATATAATGAAATCAGTCTCAATTTTTGTGAATTCTGCGAATGTTCGACATATTCATTTGTAGCTATTACACCGATATTTACAACCTAATTTACATCATACGATTCCACTCATTTAAATGAGATTATAGACAAAATCGGCATGATAGACAAAACTGTTATAAAATCAGTCACAATTGAGGTGGACCCTACTGATATCCTTGCATTTACACCTATAGTTACTAGCTCAACACTTACAACCTAATTTAGGCCCTAAAACCGTTAATTTAAACTGTTATACTTCTAATCAACCCTTCTACAATTAATTCCATCGATATTCTCCACAAAAATGTAAGTCAGCTGCTAATATATTTAAGTCAGATTCATGTGATCCTCCTCTTTATTTGAAACCTTCGGACGCTCAACAATTCTGATGTTGTGCTCCTAAATTACAGACACTATTAATGAAAAAAATCTCATACAGCATATATGTAAATAGAAGAAGTAAACTTTAATTAAAACAAATTTATCCCAATAAATATTGGCTATTGGGATTTAAATTATTGATTTGAAAAATTGTATGGCAATATCTGTTACTTACTAATACTCATATCATTTTCTTGTTTAGAATTTATTTTAATCTAATCAAATAGGTATTTCTTTTATCATACCTTTAAAAGGCATATCATATCCTATTCTCACATCCTCGTTTGTCTGCCGCCCGACACGATACCGTTACGGAGCCTCTTCAGGGGAGGTCCACCGCAGACGGGGGCTGTGATTTGAATCAGTTATCGGATCAGCGGCCCGCGCCCGCACAATGACACAACTGTACACCGACACAATGGTCAAAGGCGACCGCCGCGCCGATCATCATTTATAGCGTTTTCGGTCTCTGTATTGTTTTATTATTTCTTTCTATTTCAAAACAATATGCCCTCTTAATGAGTGGCTCGCGCGGAGAATCGTTAAACGCGGACACGTTGGATCTCTGCCGGTTAGCGGATTGATTGATTTTGTGGGATTTTTTTGTAGTATTGTCGTTTTTTATAAAATTAGTCTATAACCTTTTGTGGTCAATGAAAGAATTAACAGTCTCTATCAGTTTAAAATAATAAGCCCCGACCTGCATCTAACCTTCTCTCCTTTTCTTAACCTATTTTAAAAAGTGAATTACATATTTTATTTATTTTAATTCGTTTACAAATCCATAATACATATATCATCTTATATTTGGGTACCAATTGTCCATGTGTTTATGACACATGCACAGTATCAGTCAGGTCAGCGCTCGTAAGCCCATTGGTTAACAAGTAAAGGCACACATTTCAATAAATATTTTGTACAATTTGGTCGGTTTGGTTATGTAAAAAAAGGACAGACAAAAGACGATGCCAAAGGGCGAACAACAGGAATAAAAAATATAACCATGCGCGGTTTTACTGACACACCAATAACAAAAAAATATATATAAACCGTGCAGAAATGGATCTATCATCCATTCCTGCTTTTATCCATCCCTTCTTTTACCGGCACTAGTAGTAACTTATATTACTATTTAACGCAATGAACATAACGAATGGATATCATCCACATAGTCATGAGAATAAAGAAATAATTTCATACAGCTTGTATCATATTTTGGTACGTATACATCTTTAAATTCGTTACCATAGTGGGAGAAAACCAGAAAACCTGATAACAAAATTAGGGGATAAAATTTGGCATTGCAACTTCAATTTTATCATCTATATTTAAAATTGTCTTAGCGTTTATGGCCAACTGATTAACGAATTTATTGCGCAGAGTAGGAATGCACACGTATAATCCGCGGAGTAAGAGGGATGTCACAATTTTATGTTTGTTTTCGTGCGTTTAGAAACTTATACGCAGGACAAATTTTGGCTCAGTAAAGCTACGATATTGACTTCTATCGTTAAATTGATAAATCTCGTTAAAATCTATCGAATTTGTAAAAAACGATGTTCAAAATTGTTATAGTAAAATTGCGTGGGGCTTAACTTGAAAATAAATAAAAGTATCGCCCTAAAAGTCAAACCAGAATACAGAAGTCGCACATGGTTAAAATTAGCTTCTCGTGAGCAGTAGAGTGATATCCATAAAACCCCACATATTTGAGTGGAATAGTACTGGAAACGCATGAAAATCACTGCATTTGAACGTGTCAATTACGGTATTTCAAAGAATAAGAAAGGATGTTAGTAGCTCTAAAAAAAAAAGATCACCTGATAACTCATGTGTATTCATATACAAAACATGGCCCTAGCCCAGACACAAGCACACTTCAGTTTCTTTTCAATGTTCTGTAGAATTGTCAAAAAATAGATTGGTCTTAAAATGCATATATTATAATTATAACGAAATGAAATTTTTAATTTGTAAGTACTTTAAAACATTTCTACGGTATGGTAGTCCGACGTAATGAAATAAACTCTGATTAGATGACCTCGATGTTGGTAGTCAAGGAAACCGAGGTGATCAAAGAAACCTCATGATCGAAGAAACCTACTTGCTCAAAAGTAACCGGCGTAATCAATGAATCTGACGACGGTGATTGATGAATTGATGTGACGTGAAATAAATTTCAGTTGGCATGGATCCTCTTGATGTTCCTGCACCTCACCAAGATCTACTACCAAGATTTGCTAATTAATATCGAAGAGAGAACTATTCTAAACGTCGTGAAATCGAATTGTGACTTTCCTAAAAATATCTACTGATATAATATTATGAGGACTTTCTCATGATATTTATCCCCCTTGGTATTGTATTTATGCAAGATTTGCAAGTCAATCTTACTGCATAATAGTCGGAATGTAACTAAAGAAGTGGAAAATTATGCGTCAAAAAAATTCAGGTTAGTGCTAATGAAAATATAACTTTTTTTCATAATTTGATATATATATATATATATATATATATATATATATATATATATATATATATATATTAAAACATTTCTGTGGGTAGTTTACACCCTACTCACTTTTTATTTAAAAAAAATACTTTTAATAAAATATTTCCCATACTCCTAACAAAAACGCAGTTTGCGTTTTTGTTATGAACTACTTGTTGTATTTTTTTGTACTAATATCGTTATTTATGTCGCTATATAATTAATATGCAAATTGATTTATATTAATAAAAACAAACAAAAATAAATAGCGGAGTGGTTTTTTTGTTAAATACAATTATTCAGAGAATGAAATAGGTTAAGTTTTCGTTGACGTTGAAATGCATCTATACCTGTAAGTAAAAAAAATGAATCGGCCTAGTTCATAAAAAAGAAAGTCAACAGTTATCGAAAATAAAAAGGAAAAAGCAAACAAAAGAAAAAAAGAAAAAGACGTATATGCCTCTATTGAAACAAGTGCAACCTCGACAATCAAAAATTACATCAAGCCACAATCTACATACAAAGAAAAGAAAAATAACCGAAGAATGAAATCAAAATAATTAAATAAACGAAAAAAAAAACAGAAAAAAAAAATCTGAAGATGATTCAAAATAGGACAAAAGCCATATTATTTTAAATCAGATTATAGAGGCGCAAGAAACAGAACAAAATTTAATTGCCGTAACATTTGGGGGATTATTTTAAGTGGTAATTTAGCCAATGCAAAAGAAAACATTGAAAGAAATACATTTTACATTTCTTTATAAATTAATATATCTTCCTGTGATACATATTGATAAAACGCCATACAGGAATTATTAACATTTAGAACATTCAGATTATAGAGGCGCAAGAAACAGAACAAAATTTAATTACCGTAACATTTGGGGGATTATTTTAAGTGGTAATTTAGCCAATGCAAAAGAAAACATTGAAAGAAATACATTTTACATTTCTTTATAAATTAATATCTCTTACTGTGATACATATTGATAAAACGCCATACAGGAATTATTAACATTGTGAATAATAATGGTTGCACACCTTTATGCAATCTATAATATGTAATAACTTTTAATTAGTTATTAAAATTAATACATTTTGTACAGCCATAAATATTAATCAAATCGAATTTCCTACAATATATATTTTCATTAATTACAACACAAAAAATATCCAAATCATTACGAAATTTGCAAGAGAGTTTTCATATATTTATTTAATTTATTGAGATAAGGTTGTAGGATAAATTGTTCTAGGAAAAGCATTTATGGAAAATATATATTTACATTTTTAATTCTGCCAAAATTATACCAAAAAAAATACAACCTCCATGAAATAATGTAAAAATATTCGAAATTTGCTCTCTATTTTAAAGTTTCACATTACATTATATATATATATATATATAATATATATATATATATATATATATATATATATATATACGAGTGTGTGTGCGTGTGCAGCAAAAGGTAATGTATATTTTAAAAAGAATTTTATAGAAATTAACAGGACCTGTTTTAATTGTATTTGAACGTATTAATCTGTTGTAATTTACCATAATAATATTTTAAGCACCCAGAAATATATATGCGATAGTTGTTCTATCTCCTAGTATGGATATAAATTGTTTACCTAAAGCACAATCCATAAAAGATTAAAAATAAATCGTGTATATTCTTAGCAAAATATCTATGTGGATGGAACTGAACTCAGAAAAGAAGCAGAAAAAGAGCTACTGGTTCACCTACTGTTATTGTTAAGTCATTCGTTAATGTTAACTGTGGGATGGCTTATATTCGAATTTCATATCAATGATTAAAGTATATAATACAGCAAATAATACAATGCATCCTCCTATAATGGAACAAGTTACTATTAGTTATTAGAACTTAATATTTTGGAGATTTTAGATCAAACTTATCAAATGATTTTTAAAAATAAGAGGGGTAAATATTTCTTAACAATTGTGTTTCCTTTTTCGTCAGATTTGGAATTACAAGTTTTGGACAAAATTACTTCGAATTCCAAGAATCTCAATCAACACTGCTTAGAAGCTACAAACTACGAAAAATATAAAGACGAACGTCATATTGATTCCACAAATTTTTCATCATCATTCACTGCCTTTCGCGGTCTACTTCTGAGCATTGGTCTTTCCAAAGTGCGTATCATTGGAGGCAATGCGCACAGTCGCTACGCTGAGTAGGCCAATCGACGTAGCTTATCCAAATCCAGTGGCATTACTGCACTTCACTCACCTGTGGCATTTTAGCTGTGCAATTAACATCCTAAAATGTACAACGATTTAAATTGGCAAGAATAAAAGATTTCAGGTTTTTCCACATGCCAAAATTACGTTTCTCTGTGTACATAAATATTTAATTTGAGTTTAACAAACAGTTTAGAATTTTAGATAACAAAGCCAAACAGATACACGAAAAAAGGAAAAAGAGTTAACAAAGTGGAGTGGAGTTAACAAACTCATCTCCAAATCTGCTCGATGAACGGCCGGGAACCAAACTCGGGTCCTCGCGACAAACCGTTCCATCAAAACATACAAACGACATAAAGCCCAAAGGCCATAAGCCGTATCGACAATGAAACATACCAAGTGAATGGCAGTTTCTCATTTTTCCTTCTTGGGTAAGGTACATTAAAATTATGTGTCATAAAAATCTTTTAACATATATGTGAATTGAATTCAAAATTGACTGTGGAAAAAATTACGAGCGTAGACATTAAAGATCTCTCAAAATAAAAAAACAATTATCTGATATTTATTCACCAATCAATCTCCTTTAATATTCATAAAACCTAGCACTTGATGGAACGGTAAGGAACCATACGAACGGTAGACATGTGATTATTGGGCAAAAGTAATAAGACAAATCGCAGTCCGAATATCCTTCCCCGCCCGCCGTGTCAAAGCAAATTGCCTAATAGTTGGCCCGAAGCGAGAAAGATGCTGATTTGCATAAAACGGTTAAGACCCATAATGATATACTTACGAGTGGAACACAAGCGCCATGTATAGGCTGCGGTGCCCATACCGTGAGAATATGAACTCACAAACTACCGGGAGACTGCCGGGGAGGGGTGATCTAATATATGATCCTAATTGGTATCGTAATCTTTGTGACCTTTCACAGTCTTGATCTAATAGAATTCGAGTATTTATTTAGTCAATGCACCAAAACTAAGGAATTAATAAGTATTTCAAGGTATTATTGTGAGAATGTATATTTTCTTCTTTTTTTTTATTTATCTGTTTGTCTATTTTATACAAAATTCTAAACTGTTTATTGAGCCCCAATGAAACATTTATGTAAACAGAGAAAGGCAGTGTTGGCATTTGGAAAAACATGAATTTTTTTTCTTGTCTATTTAAACCGCTGTATGTTTTATGATGTCAATTTCAAAAGGCATATTTTACTAAACAAGAATTATATTGTAATTCCAAAACTTATAAAAAAGCAAGCAAAGTTTGTAAAAAACATCTCTCTTCCCTTTTTTTTAAATCGATTTGATAGGTTTGGTCCAAAACATCCAAGACAATGAACTCTACTAACAATTAATAACTTACTCCATAAGAGGTGAACGCAATGTATTATTTTGTGTTATGTACTTTTATCATTAATACGAAACTCGAACATAAACCATTTCACAATTAACATTGACGAATGGCTTAATCATAACAGTAAGTGAAGCAATAGCAGACAATATTATTTCACTAGCCATCTCTTTCTGCTCCATTTCTGAGTTCACATTCCATCCGCACAAATATTTTGCTAAGAACATATACAATTAATTAATGTATTTTTAATCTTTTATAGATTGTATTTTGGTGAATATTTTATTTCTATAAGATATAACAATTATCGCACATGATTTTCTAGATGCTTAAAATATTAACGTGTTAAATTACAATGGATTGAATATGTTCAAATACAAACAATATTAAACATAAAATTTGGTATTTCTCAAAGACACTGTGAAAAATAAAGTTATTGCTGCGATCGGTACAAAAAACATCCCATATTTAAAAAATCGCCCAATATATCTTAACCGAACCAATTTTCTTCGAAAGTAGAATTTTAAATGGCTAAAATAATTTTTAAATAGTGGAAAGAGTTAGAGGGAGTGGACAAACTTTTTAAGAATTTGAAAATATTTTTCTCACCAACTACTGACTTTAACCTTGACCTTTCTTAAGACCTATCTAACAATACCCCGTACGTCTTTGTGCATTAGTTTTTTTGTCATACCTCAGTTACTTGCATGGAGTGCCACCTCTAATACTATTATTTTCATAATTCCACTATTTGACACCTAGCATACAAATCTCACCTATTTAGAGCCAATGGTCCCCGAGTAAAATTGCTGTAACATACGGACAGACAGACGGATATGACGAAATTATAAAGATTCCGTTTTTGGCATTTGACTGTGTAACCTTAAAGAAAAAGGGTCCTACCAATGCCTAGTCCATCCGAATTCAAATGTTTATTTAAACTATTTAAGATCCTTTATGATTTTTTAAGTCACTTTTTTACATAAAAAATGATGAGATACTAATTGTCTTCCAATATTCTGCCCTAAGTTTTTTTATAAACGCTATCCTTTAACGGAGCCTTTTAAACTAATGTAACCATGCAATGATTTAATTTTTTTTCAATTTTACATCACGATTATAACCTGAAAAACGAGGTAGAATATTGGTCATTCTCTCATAAATTTAATTAAAATCCGATTACTAGATCCCAAGATATTTATCTGCGAATAGACTTACATTGAAATAGGGTTACATTAAAATCTTTGGATTCGACAAGTGAATTAGAACGAGAAATAAATTGGGACAAGAAATTATGAAATTAAAATAGTGATAATTTTAATTATATTTTGAGAGCAATTAATATTTCAATAATAATTTTCTATGAATATATGACTCTCCGTGTAATATTCTAAATATGATAATTTTGAAAAGAAATATTCTACTGTGTTTTTAGAAATATTTTAAAACTTGATTTTATTTTCGGAATAAAATTTATTTCAGAATATCAACAGAAAACTTATAAATTTACGTCATATTTGATAACTGCATTTTCGATCGATCCTCGCTCCGTCGTTCGTGGAAGGCTTAGCCGCAAGACGGTAGCAGCGCCACAGGCAGTACGGAGATCTCACGTATTGTTGGGAAACAGAGAGGAATCCCTGTGAGAAGGAAACAAAGTACGAAGGGACGCGAGGACGAGGAAGCTGTGATTAGATGATGCACGGTAGTTGCTGACGCTTTTTAGTATTTTTTTCGTTTTTGGCACCGTATAATCATATTTGAGTATAAAATTTATAAACTTAAATTTTTTATGACTTATAATTGAAACTATGAACTTTATAAAATTACATTATCACCAAAACTGCATGTTCTGGATAATTTTCCGCAATGTTTTTATATTTTAGTCTCAAACTTTACGCGTAAAACATGGAAAATTCTATATAATTGATGTATTAACAATAAATTATTTCCATAGCATAATATCCATACTGTTTCTGTCTACCTATCACTATTTTTGACCAACTTCAAAAAAGGAGGTTCTCAATTCGTCGGAATCTTTTATGTATGTTCAGCGATAATTCTTTATCGAGTGAATCGATTTTGATGATTCTTTTTTTTAGTTGAAAGGGGGTTCTATAGGTGTGATCCCAAATAAATTTAATGACGATCTGATAATGAGGTCTGGAAATGAACGATGGAACTTCTTAACGAATGACAATAAGTCAACTATGATTTAAGATATTTGCTTCGGGTAGTTGTTATTTGCAAAATATGTACACCAATTATCAGGTCAGAGTCTGATGGTAACTTCTGGATATGAACGATCGAATTCCTCAACGAATATTAGCAAATCAACAGTTTTTAAAGATATTTGCTACTAATAGTTGTTAATTTGCAAAAAAAACTACACCGTCGACTAGATCAGGGTCTGATGAGGAGTTCTGGAGATGAACAATGGAACTATTTAACGGATAGTAGTAAATTGAAAATGATTCAAAATATTTGCTACTGGTAGTTCTTACTTTGCAAAATAACTACACTATCAGAGTCTGATAATGCGTTAAAGATGTATAATGGAACTCCTCATTAGATGGTGGAAATCAAACGTAATTCAAGATATTTACTACTGGTAGTTTTTACTTTGCAAAATAACTGCACCATCGACAAAGGCAGTGCCAGCACCGCCGATCAACTTTAACAAATGTAAATTTTTATTTTATAAATACGCCCTTTATGAATCTATTTTACTATTGAAAGTACATCAGAAGTTAAAGATTTAAATTAAAATTATAAATTAAATTAAATTGTAAAGTTGTTTGGCATTGCGGCACCGACTTCAAAAATAAGTAACTTAGTTATTTATTGCAGATAAGTAGGTGCCTATTTTGAGATAATTATTTTTTACTTTTCAGTACCTATCTTTTTTCAAGTCGGTTTTTTAAAAGGTATGATATTTTTAAGACATATATGTGAGATCGCTTTATATTTTATAAAGCGATCTCACATATATGTAGAGTAAAAAACGATAATGAAAGCCTCTATTTTAATGGATTTCTTTCGTTTTTTATAATTTCATCCATGATTTTATACATACTGTTATGTTTTTGTAATTTGTTAGGTATTTTTTCACTTGATTTAATTGTATTTATTTATATATTTCAAATATATAAATACACATAATTTCGTATATAATTTATGAATATATATATATATATATATATGTATATATATATATATATATAATTCTTACATAAAACCACTTAACTATGCCTTGAACATGCTCTTGGGGATGCTGCGTTGATATCCATATATGTCTGTTTATTTTTTAAGAAATGAAATTATATTAAAGTATTCTAATTCGATTTTATATGTACTTCTTGGAAATTAAGAAATATAAAAATACGAATAAAAACAGACTAAACTCATGAAGAAATCCGTATCTTCTGAATCATTCGAGTTTTGTTTCCTTATATGTACCATCTTTTTTCATATATATAATTTTCATCAATTTATCGCGTTTATACGTAGAAACAACGAAAATATTCTCCTTTTACCTACTCAAATCTAGTTTAATTTATTATATTTGAAAACTTAACCTTAAAGAAATATCTTAATATTTAAAAAATTATTGAATTTCAATTAATAATTGGATAAAATACCAATAAATTATAATGTTTACTATTATCAGTATACTTATGATTATGACTTTTCTTTGAACAACTATACTATATATATTAGCACAGGCAAAAACAAAAAGTAACTCGTCTTGTCTTTTCATAAAAACTATCTTAACAAAAATATATTTATGTCATAAAAAAAAAGTTTATTAAAATTGATTTCTTTAGATTAAAATAAGCACTACCAAGTGGGCGACCGATTGCTTTTGAAACCATAATTAAACCAACTTTTGTAATCCGATGTACCATGCATGTTATCTACTTACGGAAACTACCTTCAAACCTAGATTACAAAATTATCTAACGACTACAGTTCAAAACGACTAGAAGTTTCGAACATGCCAAACTTAAAAAAAAACATTTTTAAAAAGAGAAATCATCTAAATAACCAAAACTATAAAACCAAATTTAAACGTATCCAAACCAAATAATAGACATTTACTAGAATAAAGGTATATATATATATATATATACATATATATATACATATATATATATATATATATATATATATATCCGGTATTAACCAAAAATATCTTTAAAAATTTAATCTTTAAATCTGGTAACTTTAAATTTCAGTATATTACGATTTTGAATATAAGTTTTCTTTAAGTTTTAAGGTTGTAAATAAGCTATTATCAAAATATATGTGAATGTTTAATTTATTTAGAATTCATTTAATTTATTTTCTAGACCGCAATAGACTATTAATTATAAATCACATTTATAAAAATTTGTACCTAATTCTTTTATAAAACCTTATGCAATAGAATCGAAATTTTATAAATAATATTGCGAATGAACAATGGAACTTTTTTTTATAAATTGTTACTTAAGGAGAAAAATTAGAAAACATTTATAATGAAAGGAGATAGAGAATCGTATAAGATGTAACAAACTAGTGGAAGCTATTAAGGAACATGTTTCAATCAATATAACGTCACATTAACAATTGTTTTTAATAATAAAAATCGTATATTGATAATAGTCAATTAATAAATTTAGATTTAATTATATTCAATATTGGTGCTCCGTTCAATTGAACAAATGTACATACGACAAACAATAAAGCAAACTCACAAATAAATACACAACGCAACGCCCTCACATATAAACACAAAAGCTCACAAAGCTCGCTCATAAAAAGCTCCGCAATCACAAAAGCTCAACAGTCACAAGTAGACCGACATTCCGTAGTAAATAGTTAAACCGGCCTATTTCTGTAAAATTGATTTTCACGCACGGGTCGCGGGAAGAATTCGACAGAACGGCCGGCTGGACAGGGCATTCTTTACGTCTTCTTCAATGGTGGGGGCGTTCCAGGGCCCGCTCTATTGTGTCACGTAAATGAGCTACGGGTAAAAACTTAATAAAAAAGGTAAGGAAGTGATGAGGACAAAAACGGTGTGAAATTACATTTTACATATTGTGATTAAGTGTTGAATGTCTAAATATTGTTTTTTTTTTCAATTGATATGGGGTTGTTGTTGTTATGCGAGGAGAAATTTTAGTTTATTTTACGATGATAACGCGCGAAGTTTATGCGATTTAATTTATATATACTTTATTCATCGTAGCTATAAACTTATTAAATGTAATTAAAAAAGGAGCAAAGTGCGTGTACATGCGTGTACGTTAAACATATAAAGTTGATTCCCGTTCTTGCCAATATCCCTTTGAATTCTGAAAACAAATTATTGTTAAAAGTCATAATCGAATACTAGTACTTTGAATTTTCCAAACTTTTCAAACCCATAATTGACAAATTAGTGAGATTGCACGTCATTTTAGACTTTCATACTTCACAAACCATGGTTTAAACATGAAAATTGTTAAATGGAACTTCGATTTCCTTTTAAAAGACCTACGCAACCATACCTTAATCGGTGTTTTGCGTGGACAACAAACAATTTCGCTACAACTTTACAAGGAAGGCAGATGTAACATTCTTTCTAATATTGAGTAAGATGGTCATTTACAAAGTTGTAGAAAGTATGACGCTATGACAGATGGACAGATTATTTGCTTCATTACTGAACACTAAAAATATAATATTTACATAATGAGGCAAAAATAACTATGATAACTTTAAAATGTTTCGCTTTACAAATACTCTGTTAATTATTAAAAGTACTGCTTTGGATAAATGGTCATTTACAGCACAAACAATTTGCTGAGCATCATATTGACTCAAGTATTGTAATTGAGTTATTGGCCGGTTTCTGAATACTTTTTGTGGATATATATATATATATATATATATATATATATATATATATATATATTCCATAACGCTTTTCTTTTTCTCTATTATTACAAAAGAATTATAAAATACATATCTATTCCATAAAAGGTATTCAGAAACCGGCCATAACATAATTAATTTAAAAGTAGTGAGCTCTCAAAAATATTTTTTTAAAGTTCTAACAAAATGGAACAAATAATATTCATATATATTTTATCAACTTCCATTAACATGTATTCTTAGTCTTAAATAATTTGTTTGTTTTTCTTTGTTTCCTACTCTGTTTTAAATATACCCCAGTTATATTTCGTGATGCCTATATGGTATGTATGTAAACATCCATTATAAATTTCTATTATTTACACCTTCTATAAACTTGAAGTCATAGCACACTGAAATAAAAAATTATTAATACTTAGAAATATATGTGTGTATATATATATATATATATATATATATATATATATATATATACCGTAGGTTTAATACGATGAATAAGTGTCTAATTATATCCTGAAAACTGTGAAGACTAAACCTTTTAAAAAAAATTAAAAAAGAAGCTGCTATAATAAGTCCATCATATTTAATATATATATATAAAATAAGAATCTGAAAAAAATTATGATTTTGATATTTGCTTCTTACAGATTTGATTATTAGATACCTTTTTATTGACAGTTGTTTACTCTTTTTCTAACATATCTTGAATATATTTAGCAATAATTTTGTAGAAATTCATTATTCACAATTAAATGAAACTACGTGATATAGTATTATATCTACTTTCTTTAAGTTTTTTACCACGACCTGTCGACCCACGACGAGGTGTCGTTGTATTACAACATCTTTTAATGGGCTATCAGTAAAGATTATTCTAATAGCCCACCTGAAGATATTGTAATACAACGAAACCTAGGTCTTGGTAAAGAACTTAAAGACAGTAGAAATAATACTACATCACGTAGTTTCATTTAATCGTGTTTAACATATCTATTTTGTTGTCTATTATTTCCTTAGATTGTATAAAATAACTACGGCAATGATAAAGTCAGTAATTGTTGATATATTTCATTGGTTGTTCGAGTTCCATATCTCAAATAACAACAGAACTCATACAAAATCCCTATGTGTCCTTCTATCTATCCATCTGTTCATCTATCTATCTCTCCATAAGTCAACGCCTTTTTCGTACCATCTTTTTTCAATTTTATTCACAAAACTACACCGTTGTTTTTAACATACCATTTTTCTCAAAAATCATTTGACAGAGAAACTTAAAATTTGACATCGTGACATATTAATTACATGATTTCGATAGCTGACCCTCAAAACTTTTTATGGAGAAAATTTTGAAGAGACAAACGGAGTATTCTAATTTTTATTTTGGATTTCTTTGTCATATGGAGTATCATATGGAAGGGTAAATTAAAATAAATCCAAAGCTGGTTTAAATAAAACAGTTCCAGAAATAACCGTCAAAATCTCCAAAAAAAATATACCCGTCCCCCATCCTAAATTGCTAAAATGAAAACTCATGACAAAACTGAGCTACTAGAAGCTTAGCTAAAGTTTTTCTAAAACAATAACGATGCTTATAAATCTTATAATTTATAAGAAATTCACGGTACGTTTAAGCAGTAAAAAATGAATTAAGTGTCTAAAATACGGTAAAAAATTCTAGAAATATTTTTAAATGTATTTTTAAATACGCCCTTAATTATTTATATATACCTAAGTCTATATCGAACCCTCGCAGATTTAGTCACATTTAACAAGTTTTTTTTATATTTTAATGTATTTTTAAATAATATCACACAGAAAATTATTTTATATTTTTATAGACTTAGTGAAATTCAAGTTTGTTTTCACTAAACTAAAAATGTACAAGGTTTACAAAAAATAAATATAAATACTTTAAGTTACAAACAGAACCTACCTATTTAATATCATTTAGACGAATAAAATATATAAATTGTAATCATGTAACAGATGGTAATTAAAAAAAAAATAGTACAATATTTTCCTCACTTATTGGTTTGAGGCACAACGTGTATGTATATGTATATGTATATATATATATATATATATATATATATATATATATATATATATACATATATATATATATATATATATATATATACATATATATATTATATTAATATATATATATATATATATATATATATATATATATATATATATAAACACTGTAAACTAACTACTTAAATCCATTAATCAAAAAACTATTTCAAATCAATGCTATTCCGACATTCCTCAGTTTAAACATTTCAAACAAACACTAACCACTAAGTACATCCGTCCCGGAAAGCTATGACAAGGCAGAAGAACGCATTCCTGTCGCTCAGTAGACATTAAACTATTTGTTTTTTGTCGTGATGAATTCTTGAAATGTCGCTCTCGGAATTATCTACGTTAAATGGATTGATAAGCTTAATTAAAAGCCAATGTAACGTTGTACGCGCGTCGACATTTTTTGTTGTCACGTACTTGGCGGGTATTCGGCTTTTTATGCTCGAGCTTTTTTACTTGAAAGCTTATTGAGTTCTGATTACTTAGCTCTGCACTCGATTGGCTTATATGATATATAAAAATGAATTGCCCCTAATCGTAAATCTAGTACAAAATCTCAAATGTGGTCTATTAAAATCATCTTAATTAAAAAGGGATAACTTCAAATCCTATCGTTCTTATTAGCTCTAATTGTCCATAAACGAAATACAGTAGTTTTTGAAAACACCTTTTATTCGGGATACAGATTTTGAGGGACTAAAATTTTAATGTCCGGAGGTTAGATTTAATTTCAAAGTTCAGAAAGATTATAATCAAACATGAGCTTTTTGTGCTTTTAGTAATAATACTTTGAAAATATATACATCAAGATACTACAGGTAAGATACGGCAGGTAAGTATGTAATAATGATATTGCTATTTTTACTTCTTAATTTTAATTAAAAGGAAAACTTGCTTGTCTTCCATTAAGGAGACTATCGTTGTTATTGACTATTTCAAGCATTTTTAAAAGAAACTGTTCGATGTAAAATTTAAATTTGACATAGGCAATGATATAGCATACTGATATTTTGGCATATACGCACAATGGCTGTTTATGATACTGAAAATACATAGGGAGCCGATCACGCTCCAGTACGCGACTAGGTTATATGTACCCAACAAACACATACTTAGTTTAAACCTTTTTTGACTAGACAACCGTTTTTAATCATAAATTTCTGTCATCGTTGGCGTCGAAATAATTGCTCCTTAACAAGCAGTTACTTAAGTAACTTAAGTATCGCAATGGTTATTAATATCCAAAAATATTTTTATGAAAATTATAGAAGTGCCAAAATAGCACTCGACTTTTTTTGTTGTGATTTTAAATTATATTGCTTTTAATAAATTTATGTACGTACCTAAACGTGTACAACATAAGCCTAATTGTGAGTTCTACACGTCCTAGCACGAGTTCTACATGTACGTAACAAGTTTTTTTTATAAAAATCTACAGTTTCTCAAAATGTTGGGTATTTCATACAACTTAACAATTCGAATTTCCCGAGTACATGTCGAACAACTTTCTTCAATATTTTCATATTATTAGCACTTCATAAGCCAAATGACATATTCATTTTTGGCTTATAAAGTACTTTGTAAGTATAACTTGTTTTTTTTTCAGAAAACAATTGGCTTGAGGATCTCTCGCGTAAAACTAAGCGCAAATACGCGGTCATACGGCAATGAAGGGACGCAGCGCAGATATTACCTTTTTCAGTGCTATGGGAGCCCCACGATAAAATAAAAATTGAAACATTGCTCCAAATGTACAAAAAGTATATGCACGGAGCATATCAAATTTTATTATGACATTACAGAAAATATATGGAGCATAGCTATACTTTTTGTTTTTTATGCATCCTTGTGTACATATTATTGGATACAAAAATTCATAGCGATTTGCATGTTTGCGCTAAATGAAAATCAAGTTCGACATGAAAACTCTTTTCCACTAAGATGTCTTCATTGTAGATCAATTCGGCCCAGTCATGGCGATCTGTGTCAAGTTACTGTCTACGTGTCAAGTTCATGTCTACGTGACAAACAGATTTCTGTTATTGATATTTTACGTATAATAATTAAATTACGTCATTCAATGAGTATTGAATGCAGGTAGATTTCGAAAAATAAGAAAAATCAACATTACTAAAGAGTGTCCAGTAGGAATTTTTCGACTTTGAAATTAAATAACGAATAAATAAGCGAATAAGTCCATATGGTTTTCCTGGAGATATATTATTATGGAGAAAAAACAAATACAAGTCATAAAGATATACAAAATAAGAGTTTTTTAACAATAAGATTAACTTATATCCTAACATTCCCACATGAAAGTAATATTCTACGTACATATATCCTCAGTATTTTCTAAATTTTTCGGTAATACATTAAATATTCAGAAATGTAATAAAATATTAAATTAAATTTTAAATAAAGTAATATTGTTAACAAACAAGCAATAAATATTGAAATGATTGAAAGTCTTTCATTTAAAGTTTACTGTAATAGTTATCTCTCTCCCCTGCACACGAAACTGCAACTGATTCACTATATTGGCGCAATCGTAACGACTATGGCAAATATTATAAAGTACAAGTGCTCCGATTTCGATACGTCTTTCGTGGAGAATACGGTATTTGAATGTGTACAATGCATTATAATAGTCTATTTTTGAAGCGACATTGCAGTGTAATTATAAACCGTTTTTGCACTTTCGATCATATAAGAGTATGTAAGATAATATGGATTCCAGACGGCAACAGCATATTCAAGTTGAGATCGCACAAGACATGTGTAGAGGATGTTTTGTGGCCATATGTTACAAGAATATACAACACAGTGTCGATTAATAGTTTATTTTTAATTAATTTAGACAATGGCTACACATTAAAAGCAATTAATATTGATATTTTTTTATAATCGTTTTTGATGAGTTATTATGTACTTTGTTAGATTATATCGTTATTTTTATTTCTTATTAACAATTCTTGATATACCAAAAATTTAATATGCGCTTTCATAAATGTGGCTTTTTATTTTGTATTATGATTATAAATTGTATTTAATTTTTTGGTTTTTCCTGATTGTCTATCAATGAATCGTTTAGTTTTTCATATTTTAATAATACCAGCATTTTTAAAAATTATATCCTAAGTTTGTAACACCAAGTAAATTTTCGATGATTTCCTTTTAACGATTATTAAATAAATCCTTGAATCAAATTTCCGAATAAGTCAAAAAATGCCGAGAGAAATTTGGAAAATTATTTTAATGACAGGTTTCGACACCAAAATCTTTGTATAAAATAAAGCTAATTTCGATCGAGTGGATCTGCGATTAAAGTAACATAATTCTCATTCAGGTTTTGAAATCTTCAGATGCTTGAGCTAGAGATTAAGCCACCCACAGCCAGCCACACCACTTCTTGACTTGTTGGAATATTAAAATTTTATTGCTGAGTAAAGTTAGGTTTCGTTGTATCACAACATCTTCAGGTGGGCTATTAGCAAACTTTGCTAAAAAAATTGCTAATATTGCTAAAAATTTATTAAAAATTTATAAATTGCTAAAAATTTCTAAAAATTGCTAATAAAAATTGCTGAAGATGTTGTAATACAACGAAACCTAACTTTACTCAGCAATAAAATTTTAATATTGGTAAATAACTTAAAGAAAGTAGAAATAATACTACATCACGTAGTTTCATTTAATTGTGAATAATGAATTTCTGCAAAATTAACGAGAAATATATTCAATAAACATATATAATGTTTACAGGGATGTCCCATCGCAGAATAAAAAAATTATTGTTAAATGATAATTAAATTACTTAAGAAATTAATTTTTTTTTAAATCTGTTACGTGATTACAGTTTACATATTTTCTTCGTCTAAATGATATCGAATAGGTAGGTTCCTTTTGTAACTTAAAGTATTTAAATTTATTTGTTGTTAACCTACAAATTATGTAATATGCAACACGTGACAATATTTTACTATATGTTAAAATCCTGGTATCCTTACGTGCTGCTTTATTTTATATTAAAGTATTTTATATAAAAAGTATAATTCTGGATGCAATAAATACCTTTAATAATTTTGTAATAATATTTAATACTGGAAATGAATTATGACTTATCAGTCACGTTCGATATTCGATTAATTCTTCTATAAGTACATCACATCTCAACGAAACAGTTTTAAATTTAACGATTGCACTATTTTCCTCATACTTCTATGTCTCGCCCCTCACCACATAATATTTCTCAGTATAAATGTATGAAATATTCACTCAACCTATAATTATAACACTAAAGTGTTAAGTAAGATTGAAGATAGCAGCATTAAAATATATAAAGCACCATTACCAAAACGTTTCACCATAAACTCGATACGCAGTACAAATTGAGCATACATTTTTTTTTGTATTGCGTTTCAATAGTTCGTTTCTTTAGGGAGGTTAAAAATGTATACAGATTTACAGGATGCTGAAATATAATATACTGAACACTGGAATTTAATGTACAGTAAATAAAAAACAAATGATTTAGAATTAAATTGATATTGAAATACAAAAACTCAATAAAAAATTTAAAAAGTGGCCGGTTACGTGTCGAAACACGCATAAAGTTTGGTTAAGTTATTTTCTAGATCTCTTGAAGTTGATATAAGTTAACCGAAACGATTTAAATATAAATTCTTAGCAGAACAAACTAATTGTCTTTCCATGTTTTCAAATTCACCTTAAAATCATAAATTGTGGATGCAACTTACACTACTTTTGAAACTTAATATTTTACAAAGGAGAATTAGAAATTATAAATGGGAAATGAAAACTCAATTCTGGTTTTACAAAAACTTGTTCACATCCCGCTTACAAAAATATTCACTTGATATAAAATTTTTATTTAATAATTTTACTACTCATACTCCCATCTGAAGTACTTATTCACAAAAGTTCATGCACGCAGGATATATTGAAATTATCTATTTAAACTATAGAACTCTTCAAAAGTTCACCAAACAATTTGTAAAAATATATATATATATATATATATATATATATGTATGTATATATATGTATATATATATATATATATATATATATGCATAAATTAAATTGCTCTATCTCACTTTAGCTCTGTACAAAAACTGTTTTTGTTACTATTTGAAAAGAAACATCGAATATTGTGTCAAAAAGTCTTTAAAACTTACGATTTATTTAAAATTGTGTTACATACTATAAGCTTTGGTAGAACAGGAATATAATATAAAGCAGTACAAAAAATATTAGGATAAATAATCATAAGTAATCTTTAATTAACCAAAGGCTCGGTAATTGTACATGTTATGAAAAACTTTAGATGAAAATTAAAGTTTTTATCAATAGAAGAACATGCAACCATGCGGAAAATAAAAATCTAAATATATGTAAAAAGAGCTGATCCTACAGCATTGCGATAACCTTGTGATTGCCAAACTTAATGTATTATTTATGTGAAAAATTCATTTTTACGCTACAGATATTTTTTTTTATAAGATATCCAGTCTTTGCAAATGTTTTATGGTAACATAGACCATTACAAAAAATTCATCTTTAATTTGAAACTTTCCAAAGATTAAGGTTAAAATAATTATGAACGTTGAGAAACCAAATTGTCTTTAAACTGTAAATATTATCTTTATATTAAACCAACAGTATAAATTTATCCATAACTTAAAACAACATCAAAACCGATGCGACGACTGTTAAAAAAAATGTTTTTGATAGACATCAAAACATTTAAATGATTGCCTTTAGTTACTATTATTATCATATATATTAAAAAACCTTAATCAGTTTATTCTCTATACTATTCCCTACAGATGCCTCATCAGTACGTAATGTGGGTATACCCACAGTACGTTCACAACCGTCATAATGTACACACACATACACAGCACGAAAGGTGTTACAAAGATAATAAAAGGCGATAATATATTGTTGAATTTATAACGCCGCCTTGGGAGATGCTCTCCGTAGATTGATATCGTGCAAACATAAATGCTGATGAACAAAAAGGCAGTAAAGAGCAACGTGAATCGGTCAGAGGTCGGTAATTGGGCCTCGCTGAGATCCGTTTAGACGTTGAGTGGGAATGCGTGTGTCGTAACTATGCGCTAGTGTGCTTTTTAAGCACACAAAGAGCTTTGAGCTTTAAGCTTTTTATCAATTACGTTACTCAGTGTTGAATCAGTATCTGTCAATGTAGCTTTTAGCTGAATGTGATTGTGTTCAATTATTTTGAAGGCTACGTTTTAACTACTAATTATTTATATATTGCGTACCATTAAACTATAATGACAACGGTCTTATGAAATGACATAAATGCTTTTGAGGGTCATTATTTATTAATTCAGACTATATAAAGATATTGTTTGCAGCAAAGTTTGATAAATTATGAATTCGCCTTTTGTTTATAATTCTAGCTTAAACACTATATAAATCCCTATCTCCTTCGTGTAGGAGAACCTACACGAAGGAGATAAAATTGAATTAGTTGTCTGCTTGCTAAATTAGGTTTTGTTTATTCACAGAAACTTAACTGTTAATTTATATAAGTAAGTAATATCTTATAACTGACATAACGTACCAATAACATATATCAAAATCAGTATTGAAAATTTTTGTAAAACTTTATTAATAATAAATAAAATAATTTATAAAAAAAATAAAAAATTTAAAAAATTTTTATTTTTTAAGAATAAAAATAAACACTAAATTGGAACACAAATAAGGTTTAAAAATTCTTCGGTCTGATTACAATGGGTAAACGAATTCGCACCAGTTTTGAAAACAAGGACGGAAACACATTTCGTTTACTTATCTGATAAACAATGAATATTTCTCCAAATAGTAGTGTTATAAGCTAAAAGAGCAAGAAAATGTTATGTCATATTAAGAAAATTAGGTTTTTGAAACTCCATTAAGACCTGTATATTAAAATCTCAATTTGACATTTGGTAAATACAATGTCTATTAAAAATAGAATAAAAGAAAAAATAAGATAATTATGATCATCCCATATTTCCACATCCATATTTCCACTCAATGTTGGTACAGCACTTGGTGCTTTGGAATACAGTGATTTTTATTATTCGTCATAAACAGACATTACATATGAACACCATTTCTGAATGTAGGATAAATAGATCTAAAACAGGGGAAGTTTGAGGAAAACTTTAAACAGTTGACGGTAAAAAAAAAATTGTCTTTGTAAAGAATACGGAAAAAAATGTTTCGACCAACGCCACCAATGATTTGTCAAAGAACTTTTTTTATTACCTGCAACGTAGAGTCGAAATAGAATTAAAACTTATTTATCCAAACAAATCTATTGTTAATTGATTAATCTAAATGTGACACAATCATTTAACACTTGAATCCAACGCAGCCAACATCGAAGTATTAAACGACGCAAAAAACACGCTTTCAATATTACCGTTCGTTGAACTTCACAAATTGTTTTACGCAATAAATTGTATAAATTGTGCAATTACAGGTAAATTGTTTAGCACGCATATACTTGTCAAATAATATACATATTAAATGACATTATCCAGATTTATAAATTTACACTCGAAGGTTATTATTAATTATTTATTACAGTTTAATTTGATATTTATTAAATTTAATTCGCAACAGTCGGAGTAAAGCTGTAAATTTATCGCTTATACGCAAATTGTTTTGTTCATTATGAACTATTTGTGGTTAAAGGACATCCGGTTTCAATTCTTATAAACTTGCCAACTACTGGTACATGTTTGGATTGTTATGTTATCTGATACCTAAGGATTTTTTTTATTAAAAGTAGATATATTGAGTAGATATATATCTACGTCATAATAACCGCTACGTACTTGAAGGCTACTTCTTGAAACCTACTATGTACTCTCAGTATTAAATATTTATATAGCCATACATAATTGAGGAAAACCCAAAACTTAGACTTTTGCAAACACCCACATCTGTATTATTTAAAATTCTGATTATTATTTAAAAACTATAACCTATGTTGAAGAGCTCTGATTTCAGTGGTATAATTGAAGTTGAAGACAAAAAATGTTTAGAAAGTTTAAAACCGTTTTGATCGATTACATGCAAACATATATATGAAATTATTTTTGCAGCTTTAGTTTTGTAGTTTTCTATATTTATACTTCAAATATTCCGATTAATATCACTAAAGACGCTACATGCAAGTAAGTGCATTATGTTGACACGTTATCTATATAAATCTTGTTCACATAAACATAATCATGGGATGCTTTCCTGACCTATAAATGGAAGAATTAAAAATTAAGAATCATTATTCCTGGATTAATTAAGGTATTTACTCAAAAATTAAAATACAATAAGACAATGTAACTTTGAAAATACATTAAAATTATATTTCGACTTTCTAAACATGAAAAGAAAAAAGTAAAAAATCAAAAAATAAGTGAGTGCATTTGATTGAAACAATGTTAATTGGTTTAAATAGCAGTATAAGATACAAAATGAACCTAACTAATTCCAGTGATACCACATTAGGGTCACGGGAAAATAATGCAGAAAAGCTGGTGACACCATATATTTTACATATATTTACACACATCTTTAAATTTTTCAAAAAAATCTCTGTGAAAGTCATATTGAAAAGAAAATATGTATATTTATGCCATTACGTAATAACCATATGCTGTTTCTATGTAAAATTATGTAAATATATAGAAAAATATAACACAATATCGCTCCAGATATATATCATTACATCCCTCATTTCAATACGTAAATATTAAACATAGATGCCTACAATTGATATAGATAACATCATAACAGACTGTGTAGAAGTAACCGTTATGTAAACCGAAAAATTTTGCGAAAAAAATTGATTTTAGCAACCTTGCATGTCAGGTGTGGGGTTCGAACCCACGCTCCCGTTAGGGAACCAGAGCTTAAATCTGGCGCCTTAGACCACTCGGCCAACCTGACGATATTGTTACGTATCGTAAAATAGCACCACTCTTTTCTTTCTTTGTTTGAGTTTTCTGATTCACATAATTAAAATTATGAAATATGGTAGGCTACTGAATTGCTCTCATGACTGACTATTTTATTGTTTTTTAGTGAAAAATTTTTGTGTTATCTTCTAATTTTTTTTGTTCTTTTGAAATAAATATATATGTCTCGTAAAGATAATCAGATATATTTTAGTCTCATTTTTTTGTCTACAGCGAA
Organism: Druceiella hillmani; assembly: GCA_039881145.1. Classification (NCBI taxonomy): domain Eukaryota; kingdom Metazoa; phylum Arthropoda; class Insecta; order Lepidoptera; family Hepialidae; genus Druceiella; species Druceiella hillmani. The sequence continues at coordinate 5,385,168 of JAYKKI010000047.1, read as the reverse complement.
GACAAATAATGTCACCAAAGTAAGTATATTATTTATTGGCAAAATGTTGCCTTCAGGAAACACGAAAACTTAAAATAGCCCGTTAATACAAAAAGTATACATATGCACTATAAATTACGCCTTAAAATTAACTCTTATGAAATAAAATTTATAAATTTCCTTTACTCCATCTTGATGCTAAATAATCTGTTTCTTAATGAAAAAATATTTTTTGCAAAAGAAACTTAAATGTGAAATTGATAACTTTAATGCTCAAAAAAATTGTTTCTGTCATCAATTTATGATTAAATAAAACTTAAAAAGGTCCGGTCCTTCCGTCTTGATTTCGAAATATTTCAGGAATAAAGAAATTTGTGAATCATACACAATTTAATTATAATACATGTATTGTAAATACTAACATTTTAATAAAAGCTTAATTGTTAATTGTTGTAAATAAAATTTAGTGTAATTTTAATAAAATTCCTAAGCAAAACGTTGATGCTCAGTTAAATTTCACCCTAGTTTATAAATCCTAAAAAAATATTCCCGTTGTTATTAATAAGTCATAGAGTGAATCATACGCTAATCTTAAAAACCCACATCTATACTTTACAAAAGCAATGTGTTTAAATGAATTTTTTAAATTATGAATTGAGTTAAATTGCAAACTTAAATACACTCTAAGAACACAAATATTAATAAGCATCACTTAAAATATAACAGAGACCGACACTTACAATAGTTAAGCCCCACAGTTTGCGGCCGCAAATGCCAATTTTGAAAACCGAATTGATGTTTTGAGAAATTTACGTCCTAAACGAATCATAATTTGGAGGGCGAGTGTGGGAGAGAACTCACTTTACTGCTCTACGCACATGATCAGACTAGTCTTAAGATTCGTCCTGTTAATGCTTTCAAAATTAATTACCAACAAAGTCGTTACGTATTTCAAAAGTAAACTGTCAAAATTGTGTCGATTTATATATTTATTTATGATTGACAACAAATATACATAATTTCTTTATAAATCGTAAAGAACCCGCACATAGAGTTTTATAAATATAATTTACAATAGAAGCAATACATACCAACTTCTTTCAACCGTTTTTAGCCGTATTCTGGCATTGGCATCGCGACTACTTTTTTTAATTGCAATTGTGTATCTAAATTTATATGAATATTTTATTAGATATATACGTCGACTTTTTAATGACATTTTATTAATTTTTCTGAATGTATGGTATTAAAATCGTCTTATCAGAATTTAGCACAATATAAAGACTTACTTAGTTAGTATACTCTCTCTTTCTCTCTCTCTGCCGTTTACCCTTTACTATATACTTACACATCGAGGTTTAGAACGCTAAAGAAGTTTCACTACTGCCATGTGTACTGAATTACAAGCGATTTTTTCTTTCTTTTATTATTTATACTATAATAATAGTAGCGTTCATTTCAAAACAACAGATTACCACAAAAGAGAAAGAGATCAAAAGAGTTAAAATTATGAAATATATACCAAAATTATTTAGTAATTTTTAAAATGAAAAAGCAGCTCGCAAGTCAGCAATAACAAATTTTGGCAATGAGGTTTGCCAGAATCAAAATTTATGAATTTTTCTTAACAACGAACAGTTTAGTAAGAGAAAAATAAGAAATTTTGAGACGATTTTCATTTGCTGAGTAATGGTAGAATACAATAGAAAAATTCAAAATAATATTTTAAGCCTATAAATTAGAACACATTTCAAGTGGTATACTAGATTAAAATGATAAAAACAGACCAGTGCTATTATTTAGATTTTTACTAGATTTTTTCTAGATTTTCAAATCCTTGATTGGAATAAAAAGAGGATTAAATTTTTCACTGGTGTTCAATGCAATCTACATTGCATGCCGCTTTAAAGTTTAATATTTCGCAAGCAGGTTTTACATAATTGAAATAATAAATGAAACTTAAATTTTTTCCCGATGTTACCCCATTCATTAGAGTGCGCAAAAAAGATTACCCCTATTGGGGAGAGTTACATTCCGTAAAATTTAAATTTTGTTTTATGTCAAGTCCGAAATATTACTCATTACAGTTAGCTTTTTTTCATTAATTTGAAACTAAGCAAATAAGTGACATTGGTGTTGTCCATTTCCGAGCAATAAACAGTATTTTAATAAGTGTTGATTTACTTATGAAATACAAAGGCAACAATAAGACATAATATATAAGCTGTTTTCATAATTACAAAACAATTGTAACATAAAACTGTTATAATAGTTTAAAGAGAAATAATCATTTTTGCAGAATTTCAGTGGACTATCGTAATTTTTCAAAAATTAACAATAAATGAGACTTAATTTTTTTCCAATGTTACCTGACTCATTAGAGTGCGCAAAATAGATTACCCCTTTTGGGGAGAAAGTTACGTTCCAGAAAATTTAAATTTTGTTTTATGTCAAGTCAGAAATATTACTCATTTCAGTTGCTTTTTTTTCATTAATTTGAAAGCAAATAGTTTAAACAGAAATTTTTTGCAGAATTGCAGTGGATTATCGTAATTTTTCAAAATAAAACAATAAATGAGACTAATTTTTTTTCTAATGTTACCCTACTGACTGGACTGCGTAAAAAATATTAGCCCCTCGTGGAAAGAGAAAATTACATTCCAGAAAAAATTAATATTTTACTGGACATCAATTAAGATTTATACGACAAAGAGAGTAATGTTAAGAAATTTTAAATGCACCTTATTTTACTACGGAATACTAATAAAAACAACGTCTCACATTTCTGATACGAACGTCACAATTGTGACAATAAACCGATCCGGTAAACAGTCCGTACGTGTGTATTCGGCTAATTAGCGTTCGCAGGCGGCCCAATACCCCTTCACGTGAAACGCTACGAATGTGCAATTTGCGTTGTAAACGATCGTCCTTTAATAATTAGATATCGGGATGTTTGCTTTCAATTACGTGTGATTGGTGATTCTTGCAAAATTATAAACATTGTATTTAAATTAAAAATGTCGTACTTGTACATATATTGGTACATATTACATTAAGACGACGTGACAATAGCCACCACTCGTTTTCCTTATGCATTAACATTTACTGGCTTCAATGGTAGCTATAGCAATAATATAACGATACTATTGCTATAGCGGACTGTTTTTGTTAAATTTCGATATCTGTTGGTTATCTAAAATAATCTAAAATAAACAGGCTGATGTATTGATATTGACAGTTCGCAGATACTTCATCAATATATTCATTTTTTTTTATTTTATGTAAAGGGAAAAAAACAAACACAAACTATTTGAAATATTCTATGAACACTAAATACGAAATAAGTTTATGTTATAACTTTTCCACATAGAACAAAGAAAAATAAATACATTTATAATATAACCAATTAAATACAACAATACATAAATGTGACAATGTTAATTGAAGTAATTTATGCTTCAAAGGAATAAAAAGAACCTCAATAGCCTCAACTCACATGTCTGCATATCCGTTGGTTATAGCTGTTTTTCACAGAAACCATTTGACTTCGAAAGTTGAGATGTTTGATAAGTCGTAATAGCAAAAACTTGTAAAACATTTGTTGGTACATTTTTAAAGGGAAGAATTTGATATTAAAAAAAATTTATTCCAGTCGTGCCCGGAATCAATTCAAAGTGCATCTTATAAACAATCTAAAAAAATTTTTTACAATTTTTTTAAGATAAATTTAGAACTATTACTAAAAGTTCACTAAAAGCTTCCTCCTGTCGTCTATTAAATTATGAAGATTTAAAATTATAAGAATGTTATGAAGATTTAAGACTCTGCTAAAAGATATTTATCTAAAGTTAATCAGGAAACTTTAGCTTATGGATTATTCTAAACAAATAGTTTTTAATTAACAATATATTTACGCTCGATAGATACATTAAGTAACGTATTTAGATGGTGCAAAAATAATGTTAATGTCTGTAAATAATAAAAAAATAATTCTAATGATAGTACCTCTTGAATAATTTAAATTTTAAAGTACGTGAACTTCTAAAATTCATATCGTCAGTGTGTACAGAAACTTTATAGTATGAATTCTACTTTTTCTTAAATATATCGTAAGAAAAACTACATACAACAAAAAAATTCAAAATTATTTCAATGTCTATATTGTATTCTTTATCACGTAATAGACCTATTTACCACATATCTGAATCTTTTTCAGATATGAGACAAATTGGCCTATCACCTACATTATAAAGGAAACAATACACACAGCCTTAACACAGATCAACCCTAGTTCGCCTTACTTTTCCAAATTGTAACTTTATTTTCAATATCAAAGGCCATTTTATGCATAAATAGGTTTTTTTTTCAAGTGGAACCTAAGCAAACGCAAAACATAAAATCAGAACTATTACTCAGTTTTTTTTTTCATTGAGATGAAACTAAGCGAAATAAGCAGCATTTATGTTGTTTCATTCCCGAGCAATAAACAATATTTCAATACATATATATTTAATCATAAGATTTATATCTTATGATTAAATATAACAATAAGAATCATAAATAAAGAAGCATTTTTCTAATGTACGGAGCAGTCATTTTATCTTAAAGTATTTTTTGCGATAACGATAGTTTAATATAAACTATTACCTACGAGGTATTTTCAATAATTTATGACCGTTTCCTTCCTATTTGACCTCCATATAAGGAAAAGGGTTTGAAAAATTACTTCTCAAATAGGTTAGGATGTCATATGTTTTTACTATCAGCTGCTGTTGTTTGACTAAAGGAATTATCTTAATGACATTGAAATTTAATGGTGAAAATGTTTTATAGAAATGCGTTTATTACTATACTAATATATGAGCATACGTAATATGACTGTAATTGGTTTAAATTCTGTATTTTACCAGCACAACTAAAAAAACTGGACAATTAACAAAATTAAACAAATATGTAGACACAACATATTCATTGTTTTATTAAAAGCACAAATAAATATGAATAACGAGAAGAAAAAAGGTGAAATAGAATTAAGAATGTAAAATTTATCAACATTGGAAAAGTTGCTTGCTATAAGCTAATAATATGAAGACGAATTCTAATGGCCAAAACAACCGAAAAAATTACCTAATATGCCGTCAAAACTCGTTAAGCATGGTGACGTCAAAAAAGGGGAAAATGGACAGAAACATAAAAACATTATATAAACTTCAAAAACTATTACGTAGGTTTGGAATAAAAAAACATTTGTAAATTCTGCGAGATAATTATCGATTTGATTTCTTTTTAAGAAAAAAATTATATTAAGGCCTATCAATTATTTAAAAACACTTTTAATAAATGATGTAAACTTTTTAAGATTGTTATAAAATTTCCTTGATACTCTGAAAATAAATAATTCCCTTTGGCTTAATCATACTTCAATTACATTTTTTTTTTATGAAATTTACGTCTTTAAATAATAAAAAGCAACCCTGGCGAACTGAATTCTTATTCATAATTTTAAAAAATATAAATCGATTTTATTAGTTGATACCTCGTTGAAATTAAAGGAAGCATTTTATAAGAAAGCATATATATATATATATATATATATATATATATATATATATAAATTATTCGTATTTATCATGTTATCATTCACTTCCTACTTGTATGTTCATTTATCATCGATTGCTTGTATATATTTTCAAGCCATTTTTTAGCAAATTATGAGACGAGACATGACAAGTAGTCAGCTTTTCCATTACTATTTAGATATGTACGATAAAATCAAATATATAATATCTTATCTTCACGGTATCAATAATAATTATTTATTAACAAATCTTTGAATAAGGTATAATTTCAGCTGTACATTCTATGTTACCATACTACATCTTATATCCCCATTTCTTAACACATGTGTTATAGTTTTTCTTTTGATAGATAGATAAAATAAATTTACAGGAATATGTTAAAAATAAAATAACCAAAATACACGCCCATTAAACATAGGCAAAATTTATGATTAAAATTAATAATTGCACGGTATTAAAATTCAACATGCTTAAAAAAATTCAAAACAATAAGAGTTTAATCTATAAAAAAATATAGCCAGTATACATTCGTAATTTCTTAAAAGGTTTATATAGATTATTTAAATGTAAAAACTACATGAGGAAACATTCCCATATAAGTCTAGCCAACGAGAGATTTGGGTAAAATTTGAAATAGAGTATGTAATTAATAATAGAATAGTATAAAATATATATGAATAAATGAGACAAAGACTGGCTGGAATAAAATTTATTATGAATTTTATTGTTAAGTCAAATTTACATGCGGCTTAGATTGCTACAAACTAGCTATTACACATACTTGAATATTTAAATTTCGGTTTCATCAACTTAAAACTTGTTAGTTGGCATCAGATAGTAGAGGTAGTACCATCCCCAGAATTTTTTGAGTCACCTACCAATCTATGGATACGAATTTGTAAACCTACTTTGGGACCCAAACTATGTGAAATTATACTCAATAGTAAGTTAAAATGAAAAAAAATTATTACATAGATAAACATTTTCGGGGTTTCAGTATAATTTGAAAATATAGTAGAAACCCTCTCAGTCAAACCTTCCAGTTTTTATACATGTTACCTACAATAATCTTTATTGCTTCTTAGGCAGGAATAGAAAATAAAAGGAGATATAACCACTGAGTGGGATATAAAAGTGTAACAAAACGTTTTTATTCACAATTCGAATCTGTTCAACTTTAAAATAGATAATAGTTTGCATTCTTCATATATCTTGTTAGATACAAAATTAGTGTCAAGAGAAAACTGTCAAAAACTCCGTTATTTTTAGGTTATACAAAATATATTGACATAATTAAAACCTCTCAAAGGTTTTCCGTTACAATTCAATTCAATCTCAGTCCAACTGAGGATAAAAATTACGCTAACAAAATAAGTAAACTCCACTGTTAGCCATTATCAATGTCGATCTTCACATTAAAAACGCGCCGTCGACCATCTGTCGTCCCTTACTAATGAAATCATGCCATTTCTTTTTATAAATTATTCGCTAACCAATCATAGATGAATCATCTAATTTAATGCATTTGTGGGCAGATAATACGAATTCCTTCCAAATGTCTTCGCATAACAGTTTCTCCCATCTCGACTAAGATGACATAAAAATGTTAATTTACATTCAACGACGATATTTCTCATAATAAACTGTCTCGTTCATCCGTAGCGTAAAACATATATTACTCTGCTGGCGTTAGAGTGAGATAAACGTATTACGTTGAAACAAATTTCGTAAACGTCACCTCAAAATATATACTTATCTCTTTTGTTCATATGAACATTGTTGAAAAGTTAAAAGAGTGAACAATTTAGTTGCCTTCATAAATCCTAATAAGACGTTATATTTGAAGACGTAACGAAGAAACATAAAACGGTTACCGCTTGGATTATACTAAAATGTAAATTATGATAAAGATAATCAAATGTATATTTATACTTTAAATAGAAATATTCATATACATTTTCATAATTATGTTTGTATTGCTAAATGTGAGGTTCTAAAATGAAATTTTGCAAGGTAAGAGAATAGAATGAGAACGTTTGCAAGAATCATCTGTCTCTTTTCTTCGCTATACTGATGTAGTTTCACTCCTCCCTCTCGACCCGTAACAATGTTTACGTTCCTTGAAGAAATTAAAAGAAGATGAAAAAGGAACGAACCATTTGAGGCTGTTGGAAAGAGAGCATTTTAAAAATAACTTTTTTATAGTCTGTGTTATACCGGCGACGCGTGCGCAGGTTCTTGTTCGGCGACTAAATTATCGTGTAAACATAAGGCGAATAAAGGCTTTTGTATCGTGGTTTTATTGCCGATATAATTCCGATTGATAAATCTTAAATTATATATAACATAAAAAGTGCGCATATAAATATGATTGATAAGTCTAAGTATTGTTATTAATATGTGTGTTTATATGATAAGTTGGTATAAGATAATCCACGCATGTGTGTTAGACATTATTAATTCTAATCACGTGTCTCAAATAGGCTTTTTACTATTGTGTTGACATTTGTGTGACTTAAGTGACGGGGCTTTTTCGATTTGAAAATAAAGGGACAATGGTCATTAGATGTTTGATTATTGATCTGAGTGGTTGAAAGTTGTGAGCTGCTCGAGAGCTTTCCTTTCGGCTTAAGTGATTGTGGTTTTAGGGTGTTTTTTTAAGTTTAGAACATTGAATGATAATTGTTACCAATGTTCGTGTCGGAGGAAGAAAACGAAAACAACAAGATGTTTTTGAGGTTTGTTTGTTTAATATTATTGTTTGTTTCGTTTTTATTTAAATTTTTTTTTAATTTATTATCAATCTGAAGCTTTATGTAATATTTAGAAATTTATTTTTATTTTTTTAATAAATCAATTGTAAAATATTTTCTTACTAATTATTTCGTAAAATATCCTAGTAAAAATGAGATTTTATGATGATCATGTAATAAATGTATTTATATAAATTCATTGGCGATATTTATAGTGATTTTTTGATATTATATCTGCAAATATAATTACTAAATAATGTTTTTTCTGTTCTAAATGTTCTTGATGAAATTTAATGAACAAAATTTGTTTACATCAAAGTTAAATAAAATATAATTTTATGTTATATGTATATTAATTGCACCAACGGCGGCGAATTCCACTATGAATATAAAATATTTGTAGACCCGCATTCCTTTAAAACACGTTGTATAAAGGTTTTTAAAAATATTTTTAACTGTTCTTTATCGGAATATTTCTTCAAGCAATTTGTATATTATTTCGTACAGCATTGTATCAATTTTTAAGTGAATTTAAAAGTAATTTTGAAAGAAAAAATTGACTAAGCATAGATACTTAACACATTTAATGGTGGTTTTACTGATAATATCTTTTTTTATAAATTATCATCTTTATTAATATTTTTCAGCTTTGTTTCAGAACATTTTGAAGAGCAATATTCGAAGTACTAAATTTATTCCAAATTTCTTCAAACATCAAATCATTTTAATAAAAAGACAATTTTTTTTTATGTTCATTAAGAAGAAAAAATTTGTCGGTTTCAAATGGACGGCTGTAATTACCTACACTTTATGTAATGGAATTAATTTTCATGCGATTTACTAATCATTAACTATTAAAATTAATATTGGTGTAATGATTAATGAATGCGTTTAAGTAGAATAGATTTCTAAAACAACGCAATGCTTTCTTGCAAATTTCTATTACTTACTGACATTACGTATTTCTCCGTGAAAAACGTTAAAGACTGTTGAAAATGTCACTATTTTAGAATATAGATATTTTTATGTTAGATCGAAGTAGCATGAAAAAATATTTCTGTATTATTTATTTACTGTAGTTTAACAATTCTTATGACAACATTTTGACATTTGTTAATCATTAATTATTAAAATAAATATTGGTACGATGCTTGACATCTGCGCTTAGCTGGAATAAATTTCTAATATAGCTTAGTGCGTTCTTGCTAGCTGCTATTACTTATTTATATTGCGTATATCTCCGTGAAAAACGTTCAAGTCTGTTTAAAATATCAATATTTTAGAATATAAATATTTTTATGTTAGATCGAAGTAACGTGAAAAAATATTTGTGTGTTATTTATTTACTGTAATTTAACAACTCTAATAACATTTTTACATTTGTTAATCATTAACTATTAAAATAAATATTGGTATGATGCTTGACGTATGCGGAAATTTCCATGATATCTTAAAGCGTTCCTGCTAGCTGCTATTACTTACTGACATTACGTATTTCTCCGTGAAAAACGTTCGTCTGTTTAAAATATCAGTATTTTGAAATATGAATATTTTTGTCAGATTGAAGCAACATAACAAAATATTTGTATATTATTTATTTACTGTAGTTTAACAATTCTTACGATAAAATTTTGACATTTGTTAATCATTAACTATTAAAATAAATATTGGCATGATGCTTGACGTCTGCGCTTAGCTGGAATAAATTTCTAATATAGCTTAGTGCGTTCTTGCCAGCTGCTCTTACTTACTGACATAGTGTATTTCTCCATGAAAAACGTTCAAGTTTTTTAAAATATCAGTATTTTAGAATATAAATAGTTTTAAGTTAGATCAAAGTAACGTGAAAAAATATTTGTGTATTATTTATTTACTGTACTTTAACAAATCTTATGGGGTCGATAACAGTATGGAAACAAATTTCTTATACTTTGCAATTAATAATATTGTCTATATATTGCAAAAAAAAAAAATTAATACAAGACAATCTTTTAGACGAAATCTTAAAGTATGTAATTTATTATAAAATACAAGTATTAGTAAAATTGATTTCTATAACCTTAAGTCTGTTTCTTCTTTATTGATGCGTCATTTTGTTTTGTTAAACTACTTGCCATATATAAATAAACCTACATTTTTTTTAATTCGAATAACATAAGTCCAAAAAGAAGCAATAACTGTTGTAAATATTACTTATCAACTTAATGTTCTGTAGCCACGTGTAATATAAATTATCTAATGACGATTAAAAGTTATGTTAAAATAAAATTAGTTCTGAAAAAACTGAAGTTACTTTTAATACTCGTATAGACTGTGTACTAGTATAGACTTCTATACTTTTCCCTTTAATGGGACGTTAACTCTAATGTTTCCAATGTAAGAAAACTATTAATATAGAATATTGATCTTACTATCGTTTTTACAGTAATATTTTTTTGCAATTGCAACTAATTTTCGATCTTAAAAAAAATTCCAAATTCCAATTTAGTAATCTTTATAATACGAAATCCGATAAATGTGCGAGTGAACTCCTAAAAAATTATAATACCACACAAAAAAATATTCAAATATATTCGGACCATTTCTCAATAACGCGTGCAGCGGGGTGTACACAAATCGTATTTGGCAAAGCATCATTATAACTTTAAAGTACTTCGTACCAAAACGATGTGGTTTGAGTGCTTATTTGTAAATTGAGCCTCATAATTGTGGCATAACTTGCCATCAATTATGAGTTAAGTTAAATAAAAATGAAAGTCAAATATTCAAAGTTATGTTAAATAAGTAAATATGAGTCCCTTATTCTTTCAGATTCAATCTACTTTTGGGGTTAAGCATTTGGCTACTTCGTTCAAATTAAAATTAAGATATCCTATTGAGTTAGTTTAATGTAGTGTTAATCAAAACTATTATAAAATTAATTGAATTCGCAGACAAATATATTTTCTATATTTTTAAAACTTAGAATTCCATCGATACTTTTTACACGACTGTTCGGTCATTTTTTCTACTAAAAGCTTTTGAACTAAGTAAATTATCACCAAAATCATAATATAATGTTTAACATTAATTTTTGCACGTAGCTAATATTTTGAATGAAGATGATATTTATCAATACCTGTGCTTTTTGGAATACTTCTCTTCTTCTTCTTCTTCTTTTCTTCGAACTCTTAGATATTTTTCCGTTTGTTTATTCTATTCCTAAAACAAATGTAATATTAATTTTTTTTGTCTGTACGTAACTATTTAACAAAAAAAGCACTGAAGCATTGATATGAATTTTACGCAACTACTTATTGTACCTACCTATGTATTTTTTTGTTACATCTTTATATTTAAAACGATTCCGAAGTTGCGATGATGAAAAGTTAACGTAGGCAATTTAACAAATTATCTGCCTTCAATATTTGATTATATATGATATATCAATCAAAACAGAACGCTTTACAAAGAAAAAATTATATTAATTACTTTCAATGGTGACCTAGATTAAATAATTACTTTAAAATTTACTTAAATGATTTTTTTGCTAATTGCCATGTTTATGAAACATCATTTTTGATTACGACATTACGAATGAAAGTTCAATTATGAATAGGTTTAAAAATATTTTTAGATACATAGACATAAGTGTCAATACCGTATTTATTTTCTTCAAATAAATGTATATCTTAATTCTTATTAATGTAAATTTTCTTGGAAGATCACAATATACTTGGATGTCTTAATTTAGCAGTTAAATGAGGCGAACATCATTAAAAGTCTTGCAACTGGACACGTTAAATCACATAATTTAAATATTCGAAAATTAACTTAATTACTTATTATAATGTTGGCCATTCATTTAATATTCGTGTAGAGTACTGCAATTTCAATATTATACAGATGCAATATTTAACTAAACAATTTTACAATACAATTGTATTATTAAAATCAACATCTTTATTTTAAGAATACTACAATTTTTTTAATAAAATCATCTCTTTCCAAATTACTTTATATATATATGTACAGGCAACCATATTAAAACATTAAACCGACTTCGTAAAATACAAACTACCAATAATTAATAAATTCGTAATTTCTTAAAAGAAAGCAATTTGAGGGTTACCAGTCTTCACGAACTTGTTTTACTAGACTACAACTAATCTGATAAATATTTTAATTTATAAAAAAAGATTGTACATCCTTTTAGAGTTTGGGTTAAAAAAAATTATTATTCCTACGCGTAAAGCTGATTATATTTTTCTGTTAGAAATTTAAAATTTACTAAAATATAGTAACGGAGAGTTCATTAGTTGACACGTAGGGGTGTGCACTACGAAATTCCACAACAACTCCGGAAGGAAATATAAGTAGACATAGTTCGAGAGAGAGAGAAAGAAGGAGAAAATGGATGAATAACTCGATTGATTAGATTGAACTTGCTTCAGAAGAAGTTGTCCATGAGGTCAGAGAAAGAGTTTTAGAAATAGTTAACCTGCCTCTTGGAGAAGGCGCTTAAAGGTAAATAAAATAATAAATTTACTTGATAATTATCTTTAAACGTATTATCAAATCCTTAATATTTAATACAACATCGAGATTGGAATTCTTATCATCAGTTTATGTAATTATTAACACAATTAATTCCTAATCCCTTTCCAAACCAGCGATCACTAAAAAGAACAAAGTGTAAACATTCAACGTAAACCGTTAAACGTATTACCGTAACTACAAAAAGTATAATTTTTTATTCTACTTGTCATCTAATCATGTTTAAAATTGAATACTGTATGTGTAACAAGTGTAGTGGCCGGCGGCGGCAGATGAAAGCGTGCGCGAGCTTTCATCTCGCCGCCGCGGACGTCCGCCCATTGTCCTCGCCGGCGGAGCTTTTGACCCGAGCTTACCGACGCCTCCATTTACATCCTGTTAGTCTATTACTTCATATTAATCGATTATGACCTTATATCGTTACGCGTTGGCCGTTTATCGATAAATATTTGTAAGTTGTTATATTAGATAATTTAAATCACGGTTTGGGAGTTTTGTCGGGTTTGATTCGATCTCGGCGGGTGACTAAATTTGTTATATTGAAAGGATGGCTACCGTTTTTAATCGTATTCCTTCTAAACATTATTAAAATATCGTCGATATCACTAATAATAATTGACTATGCCTTATTTATATCTCTCATTAAGAAATTGTAATTAAAATTAATTTTCAATGAAAGTTTGTTATTCGCATTCCAACATTTATGTTATCCGACAAAGGGCTCTTCCATGAAAGTTATGAATGCAAATAAATTTTACAATATCCTGTTTACGCTGTTGTAGCACAAATAAAATGTATTGTACATTTTAAATAGTTTTTGTATTATTCATGACACGTATTGGAAGAGCAATAGTTATGAATACACACTTCTACATTATGTATTTATTGAATTCATAATACAAATAGAATTAATAAATTTACACCTGAACGATCATACTTTGTAGACAATAAAACATTTAGTCTAAAAACAGGACACTTAAAGATACTTAAAGAGATGAAAACTAATATATCTCATTAAATAAAAATTTCCTAATAACTATTAAATATATGTTAGCCTATAAATTACATACTGAAATTAATAAAAGAATGAAACTGAAACCGTGAGAAAACGAAATAAAGCACGAGAAAACTTTTATAGATGACTTTTGAAAGCGTAATATTAGTAATGACCTTCTCCAGATCTTAAAATTCAATTTTTACTGCAGTTTAAAAAAACAGCCAGGAGAAACTGTAATAAAACATGAAACAGAAGGAGGTTCTAAATATTATCTAGATCCATGAGTTACACCCAGAATCTGGACTCGAGGTAAGTTGGCTAAGGGAAGTTTCTTAAACATTAGAAGTGCAACTATTTATTCAGGTTTATATCATTTATCCAACTAACGCTTCATTTTAGGGTCCAATACTTCAAAAGAAAAAAAGGAACCATTATAAGATCACTTTGTTGTCCGGCCTATCAAGACCATTTTTCTCGGGAACACGTGGGGGTATCAAGTTAAAATTAATATCAAATACTAAGGTCTACGGTTCCTAGGAGCTTATTACCTAGGAGGTATTATTTACCTAGGAGGTAAATTAAGCTTCTAAGTTAACGCAATCGAGAAGAACCCTAAAAATAAGGTCATTTATCCTGCATATTTTGATACTATTAAATAAATCAAAACCTATAGGGTACTTCCCTTTGATCTAGAACCTTAAAATTTATTAAAAAGCAAGATCTCACAGCACAAGTAAAGGAAAACATTTTTTATTTGTGGTTATGTCACAGAAAAAACATTTTTAATATGCACCTCTGAAAGATATAGTGCGAGTACCACTCGTGCTTGACAGATTTGTTGTAATCTAAAGTTCTAGACGTTATCATGTAACAAAATATTACTGTAAACTTATATTCTGATAAATGTTTAATTGAGCTTTGTTAAATATATATTTGTCTAAAATATAAGGCATAAACATAAGAACGAATATATTATCTAACATTTAATAAAAAAAATAGTCTACGTTTCAAACTTCCAAAATTGTAAAACTTTTGAAATCTTGTCCCTATTCAATATTGAGAGGAAAGTTCTAATACATCAAAATAAAAGCTTTCTTTAAATAATAAATTAAATGCAAACATACTTTATCCGTCATAGTTCGTAATATATGTACTTGGAACGATGAATAAAATCAGATGTACAGTTAGAAAAAAATTTGATTCCATCATATTACGGCAACTCAATGCCGTGTACGAAGAAGTGTCGCTGATCTTTTATATTAATCACTTGAAAAATTCATGAGCGAACAGTAAGCCCTTTTTGTTTGATCGAAACTTTAGTTTCTATTTCGATGTAGACCCATTTTTAGTCAAAACCGTAACATTTTTTAGACAATAAAAAAAAACGAAACTACAAATAATTGTATGATATTTCATTCCCAAATCCCATAAAATTTAGATGAAAAGTACGATTATGTTAAAAACATATAATTCTGTATAAGAACATCTTATAAAACAGATGCACGTAATCGATGATAATGCAAAAAATAATACAGTATATAAGTAATTATAAAAATTAATATAACTTTTATAATTATGAAATTCTAATTACGAAATTCTCCTCGGTTATGAATAATAAAAATATTTTTAATAATATATCAATTAAAAAAAGTTAAAAGGTTAAAACAGAGAAGGACTGAGAAAATCCATATAAAACGAAGGCTAAGAACAATGGACGAGCACAGGAAATGAAAATTTTTGTAGAAAATTCTTTATAAAAATTGAACTTTTCGACGAACAATCGGCAGGGCAAAGGAATCAACCAAATCGGTCAAGAACCGCAATAATAGCTTGTCCTCATACGTATAAACGTATATACTCGTACATACCATTGGGGGAAACGCGTATAATTTTTTTTTAAATTTTTTAACTTAAAGTTAAAAAATTATATGAAATTTTAGAGAAAGCCCCTCTTTTTCCGAAAAGCTACATTAATAAATGCATTACTTGTAAAATTACCCAAGTTATAATTATTTTAATCGTCAAAACTTGCGATTGTCAGGCTAGTTGATAAGAATGCACACACAAGGGGCATACGACATAAAAAGGCAACTATCGATAGATCCTTAATTTTCAACCGTTTCTTAGTTAAAATGAATTTAAAGTTAAAATTAGTTAATAGTATTTAAACCTTAGTTAAATCTAGTCTATGGTTTTTAAAATTTTCATCCATTTAACCCTTCAAAATCATAGCCTAAGAGACAATTTATAGACACATATAAAAACAAATAAAGAGGACCAATCGTTATTTTAATCTTCCAGTTCAAAATCTTTAAAAAAAAACGGCTTCTAATACGACGGAGACAAAACAAATAGTTAACTCGGATATTCTTCCAAGTAATTGGAATTTCCATATAATCTCGTATCTTTAACACCTAACACCACAATTCTCAGCCAGAAAACACAGCAATACCTTTAGTTGTTGTATACCTTTATATACCAAAATGCCGCCAGCGCTATATACAATAAATGCCATTACTTAGGTACATAAGCAAACCGCGGTCACTACAAAAACTCTTAGAAGTTAAAATTCTTATTAGAATTCACGTTTCGATTTATATTTTTTTGCGGCAACTTCTCGTGTTACTTTTATTACACCTCAGTACCTGCTTGATAATGTACGTTTATTGGCCGGGTAACTAATGCATCTAAACGCTGTAGATCCATTGTTAAAATTCTGTACAAAATTGAGCAAAAAACTGTTAAAATGTAATAACATAATTCAAAAAAAAATTAAAACCCCCCAACGGTAACAAAAAAATGTTAGTAAAAACGTTTAAAAAGTGCAAAATGTGATGGGATCGTTTGTAAGTTTATATTGGTGCTACACCGCCCACTATTAGTTCAGTGCGAAAATCGTCACTACGTTAGAGTTAAAAAAAACTGATCCAAATAATTATTTACTGAATTCCAAAAATTACCAGAAATGCATTAAAATATGCGTACATAAATTAATTAATTTATATTTAAAATTAACGACTTTAATTTATAAAATAAATAACGATTCCAATCTAACACAAATAAAACATCTAAGTGTGTTTTGACTACGGATAAAGTAAGATATCGTGGTTATTTAGAACTCTGGAAATTGTGATAGAATTTTCCTGATTTTTTTTAAAGAAAATTCAGGAATATGGGGCTCATAATTTTTAAATATCCTACGAATTCACATTTTATATACTTTGATCGTAACGTTAATTCTATGAACCGTACGTTAAACGTAAAACTCAAATAAACTAATAAGGAAAAGTTAATTCAACATACAACAATAAATTATATCCTATTACTAATGACAAACGACCGAGCAAACTGGTACGTATCCATCCCGTCGATACCATAGAAAAACTGAACATTCATGGAAAAACAAAACCATAGGAAAGCTGAATATTCTCATAAATATAAATAATATATACTTTGAAAATATCTACAAAATATTATTTCAGATACCAAAAAATATTTTAAATCGAAACGATAATGTAAACCCATATATATATTTAGAAAATAATGTTTGACAACATATCCGCTAAACTTTGCACCGAAGCTGTTCGCAACGACAAAATGTCAAAATGATTGCCAATCGATATCTCCAACATTATTCTCAGTAATAAATACATTTTGACAGTAGAATAAAGATTCCAATAATTCTATAGCGTTCACGAGAACCATTATCAATATTAAACCACCTGCCAGCATCCTCCATAAAACTACACAATCACAACGTCCAAGGAACACAATAAATCATAATGACAAGGAAGGCACGAATCCACGACAATAGCGCGGCAATAATTGAAGAAGACATTATAAAAATAATGAGAAATCCAGCCGGCAATCAGCATGCCCCGCGCCATGCATCTAGCGGTGCACCACAAACCAACGGTCCGCCATTATACACCGCCGACACCATTTAACGGATCGTTGGCAAACAATTAATCCTCGAATCTGGATGAAAATAGCTTCATCGAGCTCATTTTATTTTAGTTATACGGAAGTTGTGATAATATTGACCAGACCGGATGTAAAACTTAGGTTAAATGCATAAAATTCTTTTGTCATTAAGCCTTTTATCCTGTGTTAAAACTTGTGGCATTCAATATCATTCAAGTTTATAAAACTTCAATTTGAATGGTTATCCTATGGAGAACAGCTCAATTTTCTTTTCATTATTTATATCGTATTTCAGCGAAAGTATACATTAATTTTATTCATGTAATCGCTTTTTATTTCTCAAACCTTTTGTTCATTCGATCATTTGCGAATGGTAAAAAAAATAAAAACGAATTATTTATCAATTGCCATTATGATGTGTAAATAGACCACCAATTTATAAAAAATAACTAGCGCTTATAAAATGTTTTATTTTACCACTCTTATGGCCTCCTATCTTTACACATTCTCGTGCATGGTTAACTATTTTTACAACTCTATTGCAGCTGTTTTTACCACTCTTTCTCAATCTTTTCTGCCTTCTTTTCCTAATTATTCTTAAATTTATGCAGCCTTAATAAATCTATCGAAGACATAGCCAAACATCTCCTTCCTCATTTTCAGTCCCATACGTTCTTCGAGATCGTATACTCAAAAGTAATTTTCAAAGTTCCGCGGTGAAACTGGCAAAAATTACACAAAGCAATGAACTTAAATATAATAATTAAACCAAGTAAATAGTTAAATTACATAAATACATATGTATACCTAAGGAAAAAATATTTTTTAATTATTTTTAATTACATCCCTGTGGATCGAACTTGACCATTAGAATTCCTTTTTTTTCTTATGGACTTCATTGAATGGGGTATCATAGAAGAGACATTTTAATACATCCACAGCCAGTGTGACACCCATACCCCAAAAAACTTTTTTCCCACTTCACCAGAACACTGCTGACAATTTAAATTTTTCAATAAAAATATTTCTTCAATTATACAAACAAGACCGATAAAAATGTAATTACAAAAATCTTAATTGTCCGCAAGTCTGCTGGACAGCGTTGTCTATTAAGGGACTCCTCAAAAATAGCTGGCAGTGAAAGGGAAGTAAAAAATCCGCCTTCCCCTCTTCCCCCCTCATTTAACACTTCCACCAAATATAAAAAAATAAAAAAACAAAATTTTCATAAGCACGTCAATGATTTTTGTTTATGCCAACTTGCATTAATAAATTAAAAGATATAGGCAACCAGGTTACTTGTAAAAATAGGCGAAACAATATATTTACATGGTGAAAAAATATCTTCCTCTGTGACGCAGCAGCCCGCTATAGGCCTTGGTCTTCTCTCTCAATTTATACAAATATCTACCTATTTGCCAGCATTATTCTTCAATCCTGAATTTTCATAATTTTAGATCTTTTCAGTTTTCCTCTTGTTTCCCGTATACATGGGCTTAGCCTAAAAATAATAACAAGATTAAGCAATGCCTTAAAATATTATATATATATATATATATATATATATATATATATATATAAATATTGAAACTTTGACATATATTACTTCTTACTTTTATATACCTAAGTGTGTAAGTACTCATAGTTCAAATTATACCCTCAGTAAACAGCTTTTTATTCTCATCAAAAAAATACTTTTTCTCAATTTTTTCGTTATATTCCCTATATAACAATCTTCAATTTGCTGTCATCTCACTTTTGCATCATTCTAGATGTTCATAATTCTTGCCATGAGGATGGATTCGGATATTATCACTTTTACTCTTTCAAATACTTTTCTTAAAAACGACTTTCTTCAAAGAAAATCAAATGCTGCTATCAGAATGGATGACATTCATACAGCGACAGGCGGTCTTCGTTTTACGTTTTACTTTGGTTTTGATGCATTCCTTGACTTCCAAATAAACAAACCAATTACTTTTTCCACGTTCATGTTGCATATCTTTATTTCACACAACGTTTTGTTATCTCCGACGACCATCACTTAGCACTTAACAGCGTGACATCACGTAGATCTTTTTCTAAGCATACTTGACACTTTCATGTCAGTAGACGTTATAAATGTGTATCATTCAGCGTTAATAAGACAGCATCATCTGCATACGTCAAGCATGAAGTTAAAGAACTTCTCTTTGCTTCTCATTGTTTTTTTTTCCTTTTTTTCTTTCATGTATTGTTACTTTGTGTACCCTAGGCCAAATATTTTGCTAAGTATTCTGCTTTGTTCGCAATAAAATTTCTACTTTCATTTCAAAACAAAATCTGTTATAATTCCATTAGAACACTACATATTTTTATTATTCCTGTTAGATTAACTGCAAATGGTATGAAGTAATTTTTTTTCCTGCAATAAAGTTTAATTCTTATTTTGGTTAACTACTGAAAATAGCCTTCCTCACAATAAATAATATTTATTAATCTTCACTTAACCTTACACGAACATAGACTAAATAGTAATAATGACTAAATACTACATCAATCCTCGTACTTTTTTTTGTCATCAGTGATTTTATTTACACAATTATTGATAAATGGACTAAGTAGCAATAGAAAGTTAAGTTACAATATAACATATATATCGACCTATTGCAGAGCAAAATTTATAAATCATTCTGTAATATTTAGTTAAATATAAAATCAGTTTATGCCCGAATCGAAACATAACTTTAATTCGACTGAAATATTTACAGTTGTTAGATTATATTTTACGAATATAAAAAACATTCGCGCGGAACCCATACGTTTGAATTAAACTTCTTTCTTAATTACACGTACATTCCTTGTAATTAAATACGAAGAATATTTATGTAAAAAAGAAAGAAATACCATTTCGAAACAATAATTCAAAAATATTTCTTAAGTTATAAAAATAACGGTCAGCGCCATATGTAGTATGTAGTTTATATTTCACATTAATTGTAATACCAACACTATTATAAAAAACCCATAGATAGCGTATAAATAGCATCGCATTTCTGTGTAACGCTATGGGATTATTTCTCAATATCTATTACTTACAAAAAAAGGTCAACAGAACCATTTTGAAGTATTCTGAAAGCTAAGAACAAAAAATAAACCCTTTAAGCACACAAATATCTTCAGAGTTATATCTGCATGAAAAAATCTAGACGATAATGTCAGTAAGTTTCAATATGGTCAATCACCTACTTACCTGGATATAGTGAGAAAAAGTCTAATAGATTAAATCTCACAAAATAAAACATAATACAACTTTAACTCTAATACATAACTTATTAATTAATTGTTTGCATATTTTTTAAGCTGTGATTTTCATGACGAAACCTCATGTATAATATGTTCACCATTATTGCAAAATACAAAACTATGTTTGTGCATATATATATATATATATATATATATATATATATATATATATATATGTTCATAAGCGTTCTTATATAGTGATCTAGTTCCTTCAAGTACCCAATTCAATTACCGTTCTTCTAGCTGTTTATTAAATAACAAATTACCTTATTGATCGCAAACATGTCTTCTTCTTTCGTCCTTAGCTGATGGCGGTAGAGGAAGCCGGTTTAATAACCAATGCGTTGCTGTGAGTGCTGCATAATCCAAAGCTTCATCATTTTCTTCTTTTGTTACCATTTTAGCTTCTTCGTGAATTCTGGAGGTTTTGTTAATACAACTGGCGCCTATATTCTTTGATGCTTTGCGTTTAACTTTACAGGTAGCTAGTTTTTTCCTAGCAGGGAAGCTTGTGTAGTAAACAATCAGGTTTCATTTGATAAACGTGACCAACCCAATATAGCAATCTACTTTGAGTTGGCTGAGCGATTGATGGCTGATTCTCACAATCCAGCTGAATCTTTTCACACTGAATGCGTTTGTGTCGCGTCGCTCCAAGAGTTGTATCGCGACGCTCCAAGGACACAAAGCAATTGAAAGATTTCGTGTTTTTCCAAATTTCGATTTAATCAAATACATCCAAATATCTCACAACAATTATCGTTTTTTAAGTTTAATCCTTTTTTTACAAAATTTAATCCATTTTGATACTAATTATTTTAAATTGTATGCCTAATCATCGGCAACAGTAGCGCCACCCACGTATTTTACGACATCCGTTTCCTTCATACTTAACTACATCCATTAACGCCTCATTCACTTTGCTGTTGCAATTATCCTTCGTCGCATATCGCTCTATCTCCATCGACACTATCTATCTCTCTCTATTTATTGACACAATTTCTTAACAAGATAGTGTCTGTAGTCATAGTCCAAAGCCATGCTTCACTAGGAACTAAATGCGGTACTACGACATCTTAAGTTCAGCCTCTCCACTTGTAACACATGTAGCAGAAAATTAGATATATTGTTATAGTTGTCCAGATATTAACCTGGTTTGCAATTTTGTAAATGATGAATTTTTGCTCAATAGTGAAATAGGGTTGCGTATATATTTCTAACGCGATTTGCGATGAATTTAGTTCTAGATCTATCAAGGGTAAAGTTAGAAGAAGGCAATTCTCTTAGTAGCCGAAAAAATATAAATTCGCGATCTCACTGCAAACTCTCAAACCATTTAATATCATATCAGTTTCAAATGAAACTTTGTATCATAATTTCTTATCATTGTCGAAATAATAAACATCGTCTCGTATTTCGACCCCGTACCAATATCCAGAGGTTGTCAAGTGTACTAGCGAGCAGTGGCGGTCCTTTCTAAAGGACTCCGGGGCAGAGGCCTCCCATCTAAATATAAAAAAGAAACGACCATTTTAATTTTTTATTCAGGTCTTCTGTACAAGATATTTAAAAAATAGTATCATTTACGAACAGCAAATCCGCAATTTGCATGCTGCGATGGGACAGAGCCCCTAATACATTTCAATACAAAATGAAATAAAACAGGTGTTCGTAAAAAATATATTTTTCGAATTTGTTTATCTACGCCTAAAAATTATTATTGTGACATCAACATTCATTTCCATTACTAAATATTTTCTGTTGAAACTATCTTACGCAAAACTGTGTATCCGTAAATGTTTAGCTTAATTATACTCAATGTAATCGACGCTAAATTAAAAAATTATGTGTTTACGTTCTGTGGCCATTAATCAAAATATTACCTAACGGATTCAGTATTCAGTTTAGAATATTAAAAACAACAAATTATTGTCGTATTCTAGAAAATTGGTTTTAAAGAATTTGAGGCTTCTTCGAGTTGTTGTAAAATGTTTATAACAACACGTGTATTGTTGATTGCAACAAGTTAAAATTTTCATGTTTAATTTGTGTTAGTTCTGATATATAGTTATTGATCTTAAACATCTAAACAAGAAAATGAAAAACACTAATTAAGTAAGTGAAAAACACTAATTTAAGTTACGATAAATGGAATGTCATTAATGTAGCACCATTTGGTAAAAACAATCTTCCAATGACAATATTGCAATTAGATAATTTACGGACATCAGTTTTTCGGCACAATTCTCAGGTACGTTTAAAATTATATAATATTAATGTTTAAAATTTTTGATAGTAAATGGATGGTTGTTTAGTAATAGAAATTTAAAAATATTTACCTACAGCGAATTTAATTATTGGCTGTCTGTTTTTAAAGGAGCTGCTTCATTTTGTTTTAATTTGGGATGTTAATTTATTTAAAATGTCCATTATCCCGATGTCTGTCAGTAACAGAAAAAATGGGGGCCATTCGGTGCCCATTTTCGAATACAACTGAATGAGGGAAGCAAACTTCAAGAAAGTAATGAAATCGTTTTATATTATTTTTTACATCACGCAACGAGTCTAAAACTTGACATCCAGGGTTTTACATGGGATGAGCTTATATAATTTAATCATCATTGTTACCATGGATGGTACCATTCCATAATTTTGACCCTACGACTGCTAGCGAGTTAAGCTACCGAGTAGCATCTTTATCCGTATATGATTTAATTAATTTGTGAAGAAATATGGTGAAGAAATATAATTCATATACAATTTTTTTACCATCACATGCAGTGATGAAAAGAGCATTATTGAAAGTTAATGACAAATCAAATAGATTTTTATTAAACGAATCCAGTTATGTAATTATACCAATATATTATCATAAATTTTACAATTGTAAACGTGGCTCCGACCCGTTAGTTGCTGTTGGGGTTATAGACGGCGCTGAAATGCAATTATACTCATATCATTTTAAAGAATAGTATTGAAGAAAAAAATAGTGTTTGGTTCTTCATAAAATCAGAAATTAAACTGAAATTTTTTTTATTTTATTTTCGTCTGAAGGAAAAAATTATTTTCAAGAACTCAAAATATATTAATTTTGAGTTAAGATTTAAGTTCAAATAAAAGATACAATAAAGATATTCTCATATAGTTAAAAACATTTCTATCTATATATTAAAGACATTCTCATTTAGTTAAAATATATTTCTATCTATATATTAGACATTCTTATATAGTTAAAAACGTTGTTACCGATTTATCAAAACGTCCTTAGAGAAAGATTTCCCCTGAAAGATTTAGAAGCCATGTATAATCACGATATGTCAAAAAGGGAGGAACTACAAATAAATTACATAAAAATTGATACTAGGCGAAGTGTAAAAATGCAGGAATATGATGTGAGAAAATTGTATGCTTGTAGATATCAGTGTGGATAAATTAATAGAAAACCTGCATATATCTTATAGGTACTAAAATTATCGTAACATTCACGAATAAAATCGTTATTTTTTTCCACTCATTAAGAAACTAATTATAATCAGACTCAAGAATAAGGTATATGAAAGACTTGAGAAAATATTTTGTTTATCATCTATCATTTTATTTACATATAATATCTGTGTCTATTTATAAACTTAAACGAATGTAAATTTTGAAAAAAAAAATTTAAGCTCTACGATCAATTTAAAATTTTAATGAAATATTCGTACATTCCTGAGAATAGTGTTTTTCCGCGAGCCACCTTCGTAAACGCAAAGAATTACTAACTACCCACACACGCTAAAAGCATAAAATAAATAGTCAATCAATAAATAGTCCCTAACTTTAAGCTAATAAATGGTTCATGGTTTTCTTTTTTTAATCCAGAGTATCTCTCTAGAAAACTATTATAACACTTTAATTTCTTTTTCGTTTTGTACTCCAAACAACCGCAAAAACGTAACACGTAATGTATATTGTCTTTTCGATTGATTTATTTTTCACCAAAATCTGTTCTTATTCTTCATAAGAAGATGCATGTGAAAAGCAATCTGATTGTGAACTGTTTCCAAGTGATATTAACTTAGAATGTCAATGGGGTCTGAACAATAATCTGCAATATAATTTGAGCAAATGCACAGTTATGACGTATTCTTGACTACTTACTATAATTTAAACGAAACGGTGCTCGAATGGATATCCATATTCGATCTCGGTGTGATAATGGGCGACCATCTAATATTTTAAAATCATGCCATCGGAACTTGTCAGAAGTCTTACATGTTGGTAAAATTTGTTATGTGACTTTCCCGCTATTTCCATGATAATGAGTATATATTGTAATGTTTTTTAACTATCTAGTCCGTAATACCCTTAAAACCAATGTAGTCATCAGGTCTCTGCATGAAGTAACTTATATACCCATGTTGGAGAAAGTATTTAATAAGTTTAATAGATTATTGTAAAAAATAATATACTGTGTTTTCATACAGTGATCGTATGTTAATGTTCTATGGGTATTATCCTCATTTATTTCTTTGAGACTTTATAATGGATATAGCAGAATGTAATTCTCTTCAACTCTGACGGGAATTATTAGTATATATATATATATATATATATATATATATATATATATATATATATATACACACATATATATATATATATATATATATACATATACATATACATATACATATATATATATATATATATATATATATATATATATATATCTTTGTTTTTGTATTGGGTTTATTAACGCTTTATGCTTCTAACTGTTACATGAGAAGACAGCGTCATAATTTTTTCCATCTGCCTAGAGCGCGCACAAACATCCTGAAGTACTAACCAATTTTAATGTACTCGCATTGATATCAACACGGTATTGCGAGAGGAGCCCAATCTTAATATTTGTTTTGCTCCATTGACTGTGTCAGGAAAGCGATTGTGGAGTTGCTTGATAGTTTACGTTTGTTAATTAATTTTATGTTTAATTTCAATTAGTATGTATTTTTTTCGTTTCATTAATTATTATTTATCTTATTATGTGTTCTGTTAACTAGTATACTTTATGTATCTTTACACGTACGGCACTCTTAGTGACCTGTGAGTAGAAAATATATTTTTTTATAAATAAATAAATTATTAAGAGAACTACCCACGTACAAATTATGGCACTTTTTGGATTAAAAATAATTTAGGTATATTTCTCCGGGTAATATTAAAATAAAACATTAATAATTAATAATATAAAAAATAGTTACTAATTTAAGTATCGAAATATCCAGTTGTAGGCTCAATATATTATACAGGTCAGTTATAATGTCGGTTTTAGTCACGTGAAACACATTTTATGCAAACACACTTGTCCCAGAGATAATGGCGAAACTGGCCATAGCCCTTGCTCGGTCACCATTACTTACCTCAATTTATACTGACAAAGCAATTAGTTTTAAACAGTTTTGTCGATTTTATAAAATAAATTTTACATTAAGGAATGAGAACTAATAGGTTTTAAAGCGCAACCCAAAATATCACCCTAAGGAACATACTGATTACAATTATTGTTTTTCACTTAACATTTAGTAAATTTTCAACATGGTTTGTTAAATATAGACTCAAAACTTATCACATTCCAACGTCAAAACTTACAATTTGTATAACTAACTACATAAAACTAATAAAGGCATATTCGAAACTAATAAATACAATAAATAATTTTAAAAGGACACCATTTTTGCTCTATCTTTCGTAATCTTAGCATTAATTGTTATAAATCATGTTTGTTCAATATATTCGCAGAAGCTTTAAGGCATATTTGTGTCAAGTCAACATCTCTCATATAATATTGAATACATAATAATATAATATACACCATATGAAATAAAGAATTTTTAAATATCCAATTGTCGAAGTTGATGGAAGAGGATAGCGAGGAGTTTGTCCTGTGCTTATAATATTCTTGTCAAATATTCACCAAATAGCACTGCCCAAACAAGTCAAATAATGAAAGTCATTGTCATTCATTGTCATAGTATTAATGTAATATATATTTTGAAATACTAATTTAATATTAAATTCAAATTATATTTAAGTTAGGACGTATCATAGCTAGGGTTGGCATCCCTAGTTTAAAATAAAGTATTTTACGTTATTTTAGACACACTCTCATTATATTGTATGAACTCAATAAGGAGGCTAAAATACTATAAAAGCATACACTCATTAATTTGTCTCATTTTTAACCCTTATCCACTTAGTTAAGGAAAACAAAAAACCCATCACCAATGATCGAGCTAAAATTTCCTAACTAAATATCGTCTACATTTAATCGAGAGTTATAAAAAAGGGAAACGGAAACGTAAATGATTTTCTCTATTTTATTGTTCCTATATTTTAATGTTAATTATTTCCTCTATTTTTCTTTTCTTATGCATAAATAATTTTGTTCCTTCTTGAACCATTTGAACCTTGGACAAGGCCAAATGCTAAAATTTCCCAACTAAATATCGTCTACGTTTAATCGAGAGTTATAAATAAGGGAACCGGAAATATATATTATTTTCTCTATTTTATTGTTCCTATATTTTTATTTTAATTATTTCCTCTATTTTTCTTTTCTTATGCATAAATAATTTTGTTCCTTCTTGAACCATTTGAACTTTGGCCAAAGGCCCATTTGAACTTTTTTGCATTAATTTTTTGCATTAATTTCACGTCCCATTTCACACTTTCACCTAATAAGGCTTTTAATTAAGACAATTTCAATACTCGTACATGATAACTTATCACTTGTTTCCTACTCAAAAATATACGTAAGTACACAATGTATTTGAGCTCAATGTCCTAGATTTCTCAATATTTGAGATACCGTTCATATGTTAACAATAAAATAAACATTGCCTAAAATTTCTGCGAAACATTTTTCAAGAACGTGGAATATGTAAAAATGTTAAAATAATGTAAAATTACATTGATCATATCTGCGTATCGCAAATACAGGACTATATTAAACAATCACAAAACTCGCTTGTCGAATCAATATACTTTAGGACAAATAGTATATCACGTATATTTCATGGAGTTTCGTCAATGCTGGGATTTTCATCAACGCATTTCGTATGACATAGATGAATTTTGTGAGAAAATCAATGAAAAATACTAATATTGCTTAAATTATTTGCAAATTTAAGGCAATCAAATACTTCTATAAACAATGTCCCATAACTCCTGTCAAACTAAAAACGCCTTATTTATAATTCTTTTATTTTCTTAAATCCTTAGTTTCAGAGTTCCGTTATTGAAAGACAATAAAATTATTTTCTTGTACAGTAATGTGTAAGTACTTTCGCAGAATTAGCAACAGAAATTTGTCACAAAAGCTTGTTTGTATTCCTTCCTAAAAAAGAATCAGAATAGCGTCGAATTCAAAACTAATTTGTCATATCCAAATGAAATTTGGGAATAATTTGTCCGATAAGTTTGTAATTATTGATAAATGAATAGTAATTTTTATTTTTATTCTTATTTTATTTCATGTAAAGGGAAAAAGTAAACAAACTATTAAAAGTATAGTAACAAAAGTAAACAAACTATAAAGAATAATAAAAACGTTCATGAGATATTCAAACATAAATGAGAAAAACGCATATAATTAACTAAATATGTAAATATAGCTGCAAAGATATATATATAAAATCATTCGTTTATCCACTGTGTACGCAGTTCTCTAAGCCTATACTTCACACTTGATCTAGACTGGGAGCGTGAGCTTGAAGGATGTCGGGAGACATCTCTTTATTGCACGAGTCACACAACTGTCGCAGCGGTTCTCTAACACCAGTATTTGTTCGTGCATCATCTACACGAAATAAGAGACAGCTACGACATACAAGTTTGGTAGTTCGATTCTATGTTTGAATCACAAAAAATATACAATCATAATTACTTTGATAGATGTTAAATAGAATCATCAACTCCAAAAACGATCTATGACCGACCGCATCACGTTTGTATTTGTAATTGAGACGCAAACAAAATTTATTCGAAAATAACATTTCTATTTTCATTGAAACCTAAATAATCAATTTCTATTTTCATTGAATATTTTCATTTATTCAAACATAATCAAATATACACATATTTGTATTTCTTAAACTTTAATCGCTGGTAAACCTATAAATTCCTTTTTTAACTTATACTTTACTGTGGTATCACAAATTTTCCCGTAACTACTTAAATAATTAACTACAAAACCTGCGGTGTGCGCCGCGGTAGCGCTCACTCACACAGTCACGGTCGACCGTAGCCAAGTCGCCTCCGTACCATAAAGTTCAACATTCGTTAACTTTATAAGAGCGCACAATGGAGCGGTAACTTAATTCGCATGGTCCCGTACTGAGATTTCACGCGCATTCGCCGCCGGAGAACGGCTCCGCAGCCGCCGGCTCGGTAGGAATTCGAAGATTGGGTTTGGTACAGCTTTGGGAAATCGAGGCTGGTATTCAATAGTCTTGATTGTTGTTTGGTTGTACTTCTAGGTTAGTTAATCAAGTACTTTGGTTGGTAGGTTAAATAATGACCGAAAAAAGATTTTGGTCGTAAAAAGAAAATTATCAGCTACCCGAGGAATGTATCAAGTATCGAAACATATTCATATAATATCGCAAAACTTTAAATATTCCTTAATATTTAACAAAATTTATGTAAGAATTTCAAAGATTTTCTGTTTAACAAAGCTATATTGTTCAAAAAACTGTAGATTATCGTACCTCACATAACCACTTTTTTGCAATATCTAGAACTTTTCCACAGTATTCAACTGCTTAATCGCTTGGTGGATGTTGTATCAGTTTGTGACGACTGAGAATAATTTTCTTGAAATATACCATCGCTATAGATTATATTATCGTTAAATTTAGTATTTTACAATATTTATGTAAAGACTTGAAAGATTTTCTGTTTAACAATGCTGTGTTGTTCAGAAAACTGTAGATTACCATACCTGCTAACTTTGTACCTCACGTAACCACTTTTTTGCCATATCTAGAACTTTTCCAAAGTATTCAACCGCTTAATCGCTTGGTCGAGGTTGTAGCCGTGTGACTTATTTGTGACGACTGAGAATAATTTTCTTGAAACGTACCATCGCTATTGATTATACTATCATTAAATTTAGTATTTTACAATATTTATTTAAAGATTTCAAAAACTTTATGTTTAATAAAGCTGTGTCGTTCAGAAAATTGTAGATATCCTACCTGCTAACTTCGTATAACCACTTTTTTTGCAGTGTCTAGAACTTTTCCACAGTATTGTGACTTGTTTGTGATGACTGAGAATAATTTTCTTGAAATTTACCATCGCTATGGATTATCCTATCGTTAAATTTAGTATTTTAAAATATTTATTTAAAGATTTCAAACATGTTCTGTTTAACAAAGCTGTGTCGTTCAGAAAATTGGAGATTATCATACCTGCTAATTTCGTATCTCACATGACCACCTTTTTTGCATGATCTAGAACTTTTCCACAGTATTGTGACTTGTTTGTGATGACTGAGAATAATTTACTTGAAGTGTACCATCGCTATAGATTATAATATCGTTAAATTTAGTATTTTACAATATTAACAAATCAGATATGGAAAACGCGTTTAGAAAATTTTAAACGTTATATTAACAGAAATACTTATAAGATATATACTTGCTTAATATTTAGAAATTAAAAATTAAAAAACTTTTGTGAAAACGTAGGACTAATCATTGCTAACACAGATTATTCATGTTTTTGTATTTACTTTATAATATTAATCTGCCTTCCTTCGCATTTCTAGATCGGCAAATTTTATTCCCCGGTATGCAATAAATCTAAGATTATTCATGTTTTTGTATTTACTTTATAATATTAATACTGCCTCCCTTCACGTTTCTAGATCTTTCATGTTTTTGTATTTACTTTATAATATTCAGATTATTCATGTTTTTGTATTTACTTTATAATATTAATACTGCCTCCCTTCACATTTCTAGATCTGCAAATTTTATTCCCCGGTATGCAATAAATCTAAGATTTTCCAGTTAAAATGGTGTTAATATAAATGGATTATTAAGATAATGACATTTATTTAAATTAAATAAAAACCACCTTTTAGTGAAGAATTGTAATACTACTTTTGCTATAAATAAAATACATACCACCATCTAAAAGAGAAAAAAACTACGTAATACTCGTTACTTAATTTATTTATTTACTTATCCATGCGACTTATTGTTTTTTCGTCTCTATCTCTTAAAATATACTGACAATTTCTATTATAGGTGTTAACCAAGCCTCCAGGGTATAAAATCGCAGTTTCAATAAATTTTGTCAAGTGGTTTTTTGTGCAGGGCGTGCACATATATTATCTCGTTATAATATATAAATATATAGAATGTACATCGATATTTGTTATAGATACGAAATATAATAAAACAAGTAAGTCTTTAACGACGTTATACAATTATTTCATTTAACGTTTATGAATGTTGGCATATCTACTACTGCAATTAATTGGTATATAAAGTAATCTATATATTCACAAGCAAGGGATTTCTTTTTTTATATAATTATGATGACATTGAAAGCACATATTTTGACTAACACGAAATCTGCATACTCAAAAAATGTTTCAAATTCCATTTGTTTCTCATGGTTTTTAATGTTACCTTTAAAGAAATAATATCTTTTTTTACTGACTAATATTTTTTAGTTGTATTATTAATATGTGAATTCAAAATATTTTTCCATTCTTCAAAATTGTGTCATTTTAATAAATAAATTTCTAATTAGTAACCGCATCATTTGTACTCAGATTCGAACCGACGAAATCGACAAAAGGCGCCAGTAAGATGCGGCGTGACCTCATCAACGCCGAGATATCCAACCTCCGGGACTTGCTGCCGCTTCCACCGTCCACTAGGCAGCGACTGTCACAGCTACAACTAATGGCCTTGGTGTGCGTCTACGTAAGGAAAATGAACTACTTTCAACAAGGTAATTATTCACGATTAAAAATCAACAGACACAACCATGTTACTTTAGGCACTTGTATGTCCAGATAAAATAACTATTAAATACTTAACAAAGCAAACTGCTCTTAATTTAAAACATAGTGTCTATTACTATAGTAGATAGAGATTAGAATAAATTATGCATTTAATGAAGAAGGCTTTTCAAACTTTTGCAATACTACTAAAAATAATGTGTCTAAAGTAACTCCTCATATTTTAATAATACTTAAAATATAAACAGATACATACGTTTATTTAAAAGTTAAGTATGTATATATATATATATATATATATATATATATATATATGTAGTATATATTAGAAGTTAAAGAATTCAAATGAATACTTCTTAAAACGCCGTTCTTAAACGCCGCATGAATACTTCTTAAAAATCCGTTAAACTTACTATCTTTCAAGTCCATTTACCTACTACACGTACTCACATATTACAATTGCTGTTTTTCAAGCTCATCTTTATGTTAAGAAAGTATTCTAATACTTCAAATGCAAGAACCAGAAGTTTAGTTACCGAGTATTCCATTTCCCAAAGAAATGAAACGGGCAGATTTCAATTTACCGTTCGCTTTTAACTGTTTTTATGCCAGTAACTGTAACAGATTTTAGTAATTTTATATAATTTGTAACAGATTTTGGTAATTGTTATTTATTTAAAAAAATATATATATAAACCTTAACAAAACACAAAGCATGATAGCAGCAATCAATATTTAGCTACATATTGGTCGCTCCTATTTTTCTTTGTGTTCTGGAGGTGTGTTTTATGCGCTGTGCTCAATTTTTTCTTTCATCGAAAGTTATCAAAATTTTACCTATATTTCTAGTAATTGTGGAAAATATTGTGAAAATAAGGTTTCAGGTCCGGTATCCTTTATTTAGGAATATCTGGTATTTTTCCACAACATTTGCATTATGTTATTTCTGAAAGCTTATTTCTTTTTAGCATAGAATTTTTTCCATAAGATTTTCTTTCCATAATGATACAATATGTTTACAAATATAGTTTTATACGCATGCAAATGTTATATAGACTTTCACATCTCCTCTCAATTTACACGACTTATTGCAATATACCATATTGTACAAATATGTACTCTAATTACGGATATTTTAGTAATTAGAAAAAGTGAAAATTTATTTATTGTGTTTACATTAGTAAATAAATAAATAATTCTATATATTTAAAGTCTATTCTTTGTCATTAAATATGTAATTATCCATTAATTTCTAAAAAAATCCCAATTAAATGAAACTATGTGACGTAGTATTATTTCTACTTTATTTAAATTCTTTACCGCAACATGAGTTTTTTTTGCAATAATAAAGCAAAATTCGTATTTTAGTTAAATGGGTGTGATTGGTCTAGAATAAATTATATTACCGAATTAAAAATAAAGAGCAAGTTTGTTTTAAAAAATCAATATAGGTTTTTTAATATGGCTTTATCACATAAAATAAAAACGTTAGGAGCTATTAACATAAACTATTTATTTACAAAACTACTATTAAAAAAGTTACGTGGATGCCGCCAGATGAGGTTGAATCAGATCTAAATTTTAATTGCAATTTAATAATGTCTTAAAAAGCAATAAGCATTTTAAAAAGGTTATCAAGATTACATTAAAGTGATATAAATCAATACAATCAGGGCCTTTTAATTGTATCTTGAGAAAAGATTAAGTTAAATATTTCTTCGACAAAATCTGTTACCGTAAATCTGAAAGTACTCCCTTCAACAAAATTCATTACTGTGCATGATTTTGAATTTAATTAAATAGTAAATATAAAGGGCTAAACTGAAAAGATCACACAACATAATTCAAAAAATATTATGACAAGAATAAATTTTCAGGCATCTCTTAAAGAATGTAACATCAAAGGAAAAAAGAGGTAATCAAGATCTTAAATACGTCAAATAATTGTTGCTATTTTTCTCTTGAATACTTAGATAAACAGTTCAGCAAAGAATATGTAACGACGAACATTTTATTTGTACTAA
Organism: Druceiella hillmani; assembly: GCA_039881145.1. Lineage (NCBI taxonomy): Eukaryota > Metazoa > Arthropoda > Insecta > Lepidoptera > Hepialidae > Druceiella > Druceiella hillmani. The sequence continues at coordinate 5,351,065 of JAYKKI010000047.1, read as the reverse complement.
TTTTTATTTTTCAATTTTTATTCGCGTCATGACATACTAGAGTATTTAATAACAAAATGGACGTCAGTAATTATGTATGTGACAAATTTAAATTCTTTGATCAGTAAGGTAATTGCAAACATATTCTCTTAAAGGCGATAAATGTAATTATTTATTTTTCAATAATCTACCACAAACGATATTATAGTTGTCAAGTGACGAATGTCTATGGACAAATTAAGAAAAGAATAAAATTATATTTCATAAGACACATTAATTTTGTAATAATGATGTAAAAATCTTAAACTTTATAGCATGTATAAAACTAGGAATAACAGTGAATGACGACATAGCAATAGTGCTTGAGATTTAGATAAATATATATATATATATATATATATATAGAGAGAGAGAGAGAGAGAGAGAGAGGGAGAGAGATTTCACATTCTTCTAAAACGTAAATACTCCAAAATATCAATGTCCGTTAGTGTTATTCCTTCTTTTTGTCCAAAGACGAATCAGTTAGTATTTAAATTATTAATAAATTAGCTGTTCCACATTTTTTCTTACAAATAAAGATAATATACCTTGTATTACGATTAATTTCAATTTATTTCGAACTGATTTCTCAACATGAAAGAAAATATTCTCCTTTAAAACAGAAAAAGGAGACAGTTAAACGTGATTGTTCTAAAAACTTCTCTGTTTTGGAAAATTTTTGAAAGGTCACAAATAAACATCAACGATTCTAAGTAACTGGCAATTTTGATTCCAGTTACTATCAAACATCGATGATTCTAACTAACTAGTAATTTTTATAAGTAAATATCTTTATTTTCTTTACGAGATGATTTTTTTCTTTCAAACATGGTCTTAACTAACCAGTAGTTTTTGATAGAAAATGCTCTTCTTTTTTTAAAAGATAATACCAGACATGAACTATTCTAAATAATTTGTAATTTTTATAAATAAATACCTTTCTTTGGAAGACAATATCAAACATGAAACTAAGTAACTAGTAGTTTTCGTAAATAAATATTCTTTTCTTCGTTTGAAGATCATATTAAACATCAACGATTCTAAGTTACTAACAATTTTTATAAGGTACTAACAATTTTTATAAGTAAAGTTCTTTTTTTTTGGAAGACTATACCAAACGTCAAATATTAACGAGTCTAAGTAACTAGTAATTTTTATAAACAAATGTTCTTCTTTTCATTGGAGGACAATATCAAACATCAACGATTATAAGTTACCAACAATTTTTATAAATAAATTCCCTTCTTTTTTTGGAAGACCATATCAAACATCAAATATTTTGGGAAAGTGGTCTTTTTTTATAAATATCCTTCTTTTGGTTGGAAGACGAAACGAAATTTCAATTATTCTAAGTAACTAGTAACTTTCATACGTAGGTAACTAAAAATGATGATTTCTTGAAGCCAAATATATTATACTTGTACGAAAGCAACCTAACGCAATTTTACGAAAAGCAGAAAGGCAAAGCAAACAGAGACACACTCGCGCAACTCAAATGAAGACATTAAGAAAACACTCCCCGTCTTATATCACATATTACACGACTTTAAATATTATCTTCATTCGCTTTTACGTTACCTCGACATGTTTGTTTGTATGTTTTATGTTTTGTTTTAGTCCTCAAGTGTCACGACTTCACCGCCCGCTATCGAGAACATTCCTCAGTGGCTGCTAATATTGGCTTTTCAAAAGTTAGTATTTATTTACTTTTTTTTTGTTTTATTTATTTTATTGGTTGCAATTTACTTAAGTGATTTTGATTATCGTTTGTGTTTTATTGTACTTCAAAATGTCAACAACAAATTAATGTTAAATCATGTTTTTTTTTGTTTTTTGCTGATTGAGTTTCTTAAAAGTATACATACAGTTAAAGAAGATTGTACAATAATATGTCAGCAGTTTAAATTAGTTTTATTTATTACAGGGTATTTCATATCTATTTGAGATATGATTTTGTATATAATCCATTATTTACTTACATGTATTAAATGTTTTAGGTACACTGCATACATTTCAATTCATATAGATATATGAAAGATATATACAATAAGTTAGAAAGTATTGAGCCATTTATTAAGATTTTACCCACGAGTCCGGGCTTTTCTAGAAATATGCTCGAAATTACTGGAATATTATATTATAAGGAATAAATAAGCTCAAGTACGCTAGATTAATGATAGTAAGTGCCAAGCCTTCAAGTATATTAGAATAAAGTAAATAGATTTTAATGAGCATTAGATATAGATTTTTATAATTTCTGAGTTTCACTTAGATTACAATGCAAATAGCGCTATAAATAACATTCAATAGGCGAATCAACGGCGTTCTAAAGGTGGTGAAAATTTGTTTGATGAAATTTGAGAGAGAGTGTAAAGGTGAAATCCGCCCTGGGCATTAATCCGCCTAAATTATATATAAAACCAATACGACACTTAATCAATGAAGATCGTTGGGTGACTTTATTATTGTCGAGGAGCTCTTAAAGAGCTCAGAAACTTATTAGTTAACACAATAAAACCCAATGAAAATGGTCATTGTTTATTTTTTAAATATTATAATATTAATTTTATAAATTTAATGCAGTTTTATATTAATATCTTTAATTTTTTTATTTATATGCATGTATATATATTCATATATATATATATATATATATATATATATATATATATGAATTTATACGAATTTCCCGATATAATAACATTAAAGAAAATCGTAACAAAAAGCGAGGACATTGAAACACAAACAATAACTATTATCACATATTTATATTCCAATTTTCTTGCTTTCATATGCATAAAATAGAAATTCATAAGTACGTAAAGGTGTATTTATAATTATATCTAATGAAAATGTAGTACGATATTTTAAGCGGAAAAACCATAGTCCTATAAGAATATAGTTGTTTGGATTTGATGGTGAATGTGATGGTTAACAGTTTCATTTTCAATTCTCCAATTTTACCATCGTTTGGTTTTATAACAACTTTCCTCATGCGGAAATGGTGGTTAACAATTTCATTTTCACTTCTCCATTCCAGTGAATATGATAATTAAATTGTTTTACTTTCATCATCACCATCTATCCATTAAGGTCCATTCAATTTGTTCATTGTCCATTCAATATTAAGATTATGAAAGACTTACAAAATTTTCATGTACTGTTTAATATTAAGCATATTAATTGAATTATAAAACGCATAAAAACTATTCTACTTACTGTATTCACTGAAAAACCAATATTTTGTTTACTATTTAGAGCCAATTATTACATTAATTTAATATATGAAGAAACATTTATTAACTGTCAATTTTAATTCATTAATTCAAGAGTGTTATTTGAAAATCTTATTGTTTCATATATTTTCAACCGAAGAAAAAGTAATTATTAAAAAACGTATTTCAATAATATAATAATTAGCGAAAGAAAGTAATAAATTAACATTAGAAGCTATGATTAATTTACAAATAATTGTTAGCTCAGTTAATATGTTACTTAGAGTGCACAAATCTCAGCAAGGAAATTTTGTCTGAAAACGTTTAGAAAGAAAATAAAGGAAAAATCAAACACATTCATTATTTCTTTTCTCTTTTTTGGATAATAAAATTATATAATATTCAGAGCTAAATCACACTTATTGTTTATTTCACAAAGCTGTATAAATATTTTTATTTTAGGCCATCAACGGATTCATGATGATGATGACGCAAAATGGAAAACTTTTGTACATATCGGAAAACGCTGCAGAATATCTTGGACACTCCATGGTAAGTGCTGCAATATTCCAATTTTTTAAATACATTTATATTAATGAAGTCGTCTTACTGAAGCAAAATGAAATGGTGGCAGGCAGAACGAAGAAATAATGAAATCGGAGTTAAGCGTATAAAATTAAGCAATAAAAGCACGGTCCAAACAATAAAATAATAAAACTACAGTTGAATAATAAAACCATAAAACTAGAGTTAATTTAACCGTAGGTTAACACACGAACGAAAAATTTAATCCAATTATCATTTTAAACTTTTCCTATCTCTTAAAGTATTTATATTACAAATAAAGGGTGCAGTCACGATGACCACATTTTCTCCCTAAACATAAGCTTATATATATATAAACATAAGCTTGTGTATGTATATATATATATATATATATACATATATATATATTCGTCTTGTATGTATATATACACACGTCTTTTGTAAAATATAAGCAAAATTTTATTATTTTATTTAATTGTTAAGCTTATAAACTATTTGTATTGTTGGGCTTATAAATTACTGTTCATTGCACCCCGCACCCTCTACGAACATAGGCGTCGGCTAATATCAGACTTTTTATAGAATAATGAGTTACATGTTATTTATTTGCACTATAAAAAACTAGTGATATATAAAGTATAAAGAAAATCGTCAGAAATATTTAAAATTTAGATAAAATAATAAAAAATAGCAAGACATCTGAGGCACTTATAAAATATTGATAATATTTATAAAATCTCAAGCAAATCATTCTAACGATGTATATATATATATATATATATATATATATATATATATTTATCTTAAGATCTATTAACACCAAAGTCCGTAGATTGTGCACTTTTGTTACCTATCCAGCCGCGCAGCAAGTCGCATACTTTGATCTACCGTGTAGAATTTTACAAAGCAATTTTATTATGTGGGCACCCTATAAAAGGGTTAAATTATCGAACACTAAATGTTCTGATGCATTTTAATTGATTTCCACAAAAGAACTCAAGTTCAAACATCTAGATGGCTAGAATACTTTTTTCAAGTATTGAAATCATACTCATGTACATCATACATCGTACATCCGTGACGTACTCATGTACATCGTACATACGTGACGTACTTTTAATTTCAGAACTCCTTGAAAGGTATACTAGAAATCTTACAATAATATAATACACTAACTTTTTTCTCGCTGCTTAACTCACATAAACTCCTTTATCTATTATATAGCTAGCGACATTGATCAATAGTTAACCATGACATAGTAATAAGTAGATAAAGCAAGCTCAAGTCCCTTCCATAGCTTCTACTCTTCAATAGCTCAATTTCTATCCTATAGGGGAAATCATTCTTCATATTTAATGAAACAATAAAAATTTCCTTGAATATTAATAAATTTCAAGGAAATTTTTATTGTTTTACATATTAATATAATTGGTGTTAATTTTGTAGAAATTAATTATTGATAATTAAATGAAACTACGTGATGTAGTATTACTTCTAAGTCTCTAAAGATCGTTTTATTTATATTAGCCTCTTTGCTAATAGCCCACCTGAAGATGTAATACAACGAAACCTAAGTCGTGGTAAAGAACATAAAGAAAGTGGAAATAATACTACATCACGTAATTTCATTTAATTGTTAAAGTTACCTTATTAATTATATTGTCTTATGAAGACAAAAGCAAAGTATGAATATAAAAGAGACAATAATTTAAAAAACGGTCGAAAAAGCATATTTATATATAAGCATTACGAGTACACATACACACACACACACACACATATATATATATATATATATATATATATATATATATATATATATATATATATATATATATATATATATATATATATACATATATATATGATGTAAATATTAAATGACATATTTACCGTATTTAGGTTTCTTTTAAATTCTGTTAATTACATTACATGAAGGTGATGTGCTTCATTCTTAAATGATATCAGAACTTGCTTGCCCTTAACTCATTTTTAATATTTATATTTGGAAAAATATTGAATGAAAATGAACATAATTTAAAAAATAAACAACCGTTGGTACGTGACGCAAATAATATAAGAACGTACTTGTGTTTAACCGAATTAATTTTGAACACATACAAGTTTTGAAAAATGTTAACTTAGCTTTATTACTGTATTCAAATTCTAAATTGAACTTGTTCAATGTCTACGAAAATAATGCAATTAAACATTAGTTCATTGCATTATTTCAGTAAACTATTTTATTACTATTACGAACGAAAATTTCTCTGCTCTGCACTTGCAATTGTGTCTTAATATGGCCTCACTTATAAGATGCTGTAATAACTATATTTTCTAACGATTATTATATTATTTTTTAAATGATTGAAAATTTAAACTTAAAATATATTTTCTAACGATTCTATTATTATATTATTTATTTGAAAATTTAAAGTAAAAATGTCAAGAAAATATCTTGCAGTAATATATAAAATTTAATCTAGGCCTAAGTCGTGGTTCGTAACTCGACTGTGTAAAATTCTGCATCAAATTATTGCATACTTTTTGCTTGCTTATGTGAAAAAGTAGCAAATTTTAGAACAAATTTCCGCAAAACATGCGCAACTTACTTTACTTAACTATTTCAATTACTTGCAGTTAAACACCTTTCAGTTAAAATACCTTTCTTACGTATCATTTGTTGAACTCGCTTAACCTGTGTAAAAAAGAGGCAATGCGATTACGTGATCGAAAAGAAATTAAAATCAAAACAACAAAATTCAGCTTAAAATAATTTATTTTTCGACGTCCGACACGACAAACAAATATGATTCGACGCGGTAATTTCGACAGAATTGTTGAGTAATGTGTAGGCTTAAAAAATTAAATGATTTCCAATTTAATAACACTTTCTTTGCAACAGATGTTGTAGACAAATATAAATTCCGTTGTATAAGTCTTTCCTCTCACTGCGTATGGCAAATCACCTTTGTTATACAACATACAGTACATAATTAGTAATCAGTAATCGTTAATACAGATGATCTAATATACATACTTTAAAATGTAAAATATATACCCTCTGCGTGCCTTTTATAATGTAATAAAAATAACACACTATATCCTTAGATGTTATAAAAAACGAGATGTATCATGGGACACCCAGTTGGAACGAAGTTCCTTTTACTATATTTTATGTACTAAATAACGGGCATAATTAAATTAAATAACAACATTTGAGAGAAATTAAATAAAAAAGAAAAGAAATAAATTAATAAACGGTAATAAAATTGTAAACAATAATGTTATTTTAAGTTATGAAAATAAACGTTTTATTTAATATTAATTATTATAAGTGACACCAAAATTTAAGGCTATAATAAACCATCCACTTATTGTTACTCTAACACCGGTACTTACTTGACTTCATCATCGCCATCCTCAACTTCTACTGAATCATTTTCACAATTCATTCTTTATTGATAACAATAACACGAGTTTGAAAATAGTGGAGAGGTTTTGAGTATTATTGCGCACACGGACTGCTAAACACAACACTAAAACGAAGACTGTTGATGCTCACACCGCTCGTCTATACTGTTTTAATATACCATACATCGACATATGCTTGTAAATACATAAATGCTTATACTGTAGCAAAAGTGTCGGTAGAAATCTTACACTTTTTTCGGTTAGCTCTCATTCGTCAAGTGTGTAACGTGCGATAAGGAACATCGTTCCAAAACTTTGTTTTATTAAACATGTTAAATACCAGCACAACTTTTGCAGGAGGATACCGTATACGCATAGGTATATAAAACATTTAAGCATAAACAGTATTTGTATTAATCTATTTACAAAAAGGCATATTATTATTCACCAATTACTCAGTATATATTTCTAAGCCATACAAATGTCGTGAATGTTTCCAAACTATTAAATTTAAAATCATCCCTCTAGTTTTCTGGTTAACTTTAGAAACACTACTAGTAACGAGTTTTTTTTTAAATTTAGACTTCAATGATTTCGGAGATAGATTTGGGGTGGGGAGAACAAATATTTTGTGGGTATTTTCAATAATGTTTCTAGAACTAGCATACGAAAAATTCCGAAGACTTATAACGTGCTCTTTACATCAATATTCCACAAGATACGAAGAAATAAAAATATCTAGTAATTAATTTGCTCTCTATAAAATTTCCATACAAATATTTTCCAATGTTATAAATTTTAGAATATTTTCTAACAAAATATAAGCAGGTTACATATTTTATCACTATTTCCAATTTCAACTTTTCACACCAAAAGATGTCTGATAAAAATAGCTATAAGTGACAGATTGATATTACAAAGGTTCACGTAAGTGATATTACAAAGGTTCTTCTTACACTTTTGGGGTACGAAACCCTAGAAAGGACTTCTCTGTATCTACCGCGTATACTTTTATAATTCAACCAACATTATTCCATGCTAACGCAGTTTTTTTATTTGATATGTATCTAAATTATCTGGCCAATTTTTAATATGCTGTAATTAAAGATAAATTTTGAAATTGGAAAAATTATCTTGTTACCTTCACAATTAATGAGCCGATTAAATTTATGATTAAACGAAGATAATGAGCGGTCTTCGCATACATCACTAGAAAAAATTAACCAAGCACCATCCATGCGAGTAAAACTAAAGACACACGTAGTACAAAATATATTCGAAACCTACCTTAATAAAATTAACAAGCCTATATATTATTATTACATATTTAAATCTTTCCGAATGAAACTTATAAGTTTAACATGAAAAATAAAGTGCCAATACGAATCATAATTGCAACATATTGTTAAAGTACGTAAAACGTCATTAACTATTACAGGGAGTTTTTAATTCAAAAACATTATATGAAAATATTTCACAAGTAAAAATATTGTAAATCTGTTTAAATTTCAAATCGAAGAATTAAATTTAATTTCATTGAAAAGAAAAAGGGAACAGTTATTAGCACCATATATTTTGAATATATTTTTAAATCGATTTAATAATTTTCCTAGACAAATGTGTAAATATTTATGTCTCCTACTATTTATTAACTTAAACCTAATAACAGAATAAACCTTAACTTTATTCACATCAATTGTCTCAATTGAATGCAATCTTAAACTAACAAAATAAAAATAAAAACAACAAACATAGAATAATTTTAAAACTTCGTATAGAGTAACTCTTCAATTTCATACAGCGGACAAACTACTTTACTATCGTTTATCAATTTTATCCGTTATTAGAATTATGTTAATCAATTTTATCCGTTATTCAAATTATGTTAATCAATTTTATCCGTTATTAAAATTATGTTAATCAATTTTATCCGTTATTAAAAAGAATTCCTCAGTTGATTAACTGATGACATAATTACTCTCAATTTTTTTCTAACTAATATCATGAATGCGAAAGCGAGTTTGTTTGTTTATTTCTTATGCTTCCAATCCTGAAATACTCAACCAAGCCACATGAAATTGTGTATTCATAAATGAGATATGGAGATTAATTCAATGATTGTTAAAGATGAATTTGATGATAATTAGATGGTATGGGCGTAATACCGTGTACGAGCGTAAAACGATGACAATGTAATAACATCACGACAATATGACACCCTATAGTTAACTGCTGCACGGTACAGACTATTCTCTTTCAATGCCTTTTCTTAAATTCTGTATATCAAAATCTACTTGGTCACTTCCAATACTAAGGTGTAATTATTTCACAAGTACTTTTTTATTCTCACCAATATTCTTTTCCATTTTCCACGAACCACGGGTAAACTACAAACAATTTAAGTGAATTAGTAATATAATGAAGGAAAAACGTGAAAATAACGATTAGCGATATAACAATAATTATTAATAATGTTTATTGCAGGAAGATCTACTGATACACGGAGACAGTGTTTACGATATAATTGACCGTCAAGATCACCAGACAGTCCAGAATGAACTGACTAAGTCAAGTCGAAATGGACAGCCTGAAGATTTATTAAAAACTAGAACCTTCTTCTGCAGAATGAACGTAACGAGAAATGCCAGGAGACAGATGCGATTTGGAGACCAAAAGGTACGTTTGTCCGTACTATAAATTTAATTTATAATATACTTAAGTTATGAAAAATAGGAAGACATGTCATGATCACATAAATAAAATACCAATATTTATGTAAAAGCCATAATTATTTCTTATATATAAATATTTCTTTCAAATCATAATTACAATTTGCAGATAATTAATAAATTGCGTAAACTATAAAAAGGGCACAAAATATAGGTTTCGCTACTATTTCAAAGTATTCGTGAAGCGAAATTAAATATTAAATTTATATAAGTAACTTAATATTTTTGTCCATCAGTACATAGAACTATATAAAATCCTATAAAACAAAAATTTACAATGAAGTTATTTATATTTCAATATCAATCGGAAATATGACTTGATTTTCGATGTAAATTATACAACTATCATAATTTGAGCTAATGTTCCGTTTGATACATCAATTTAAATTATCCTATTGTTACTGTTAATAATTTTTCGATACATGTTTTTTTCAAATCTAAAACCAGTACTTGAAACTTTTTTTTATTTCCGTAGAATATTTGTCTTATCAGTATTAATTTTTCATGGTGTAAATAGTAAATTAGAGTAATCGATATTGACAAATAAGAAAAAAATATGAGATATCGCACCATAAACGAGTTTCTTACTGATAGCAGATACGCTTAATTAAAGCTATATTTATATATAAAATAATCCGCCTAATTAAAGCTAGACTATATATTAAATTTTTCAACTCCTGTTAGAATGGAGTTTATCAAACTTGAAAAAAATTTAACAAACATTGAAAAATTTTCCTGTATAATATTCAGAGTTCGTGTAAGGTGTTCGTATGATCACGTTTAATAGAAACTTACATTAAAATTAATCATAAGTACTGTGTATTTAATAGTTACTTAACATTAAACAAATCTGTCAGAAAAAAATATAACGAATCGGTGCTCCTAATACCCTGCACCACATGATAATATACAATGCCAGAATTTGAGTCCATTACGTTGCAATGCAATAAAAATATACGCATGACATAGGTGGACTGCTTTCATCTAACGTGCTTTTCTGATAAGGTCAGACAGAAAAAAAATAAAGAATCGGTACGCCTAATTCCCTACACCATATGATAATGTATAATGCCAGAATTTGATTCCATTACGTTGCAATGCGGTAAAAATATACGTGTGACATAGGTGGACTACATCCTAACGTGCTTTTCTGATAAGGTCAGTCGTACTAAAAATATGAATTTACAACCTCTTCTTTGATTTATAACAGGTTGTGCTAGTCCGAGGGCATTTCGTATCGTACTTACCGCTTTGCAGCAGAAACGAACCCGTGTTCCTGGCCGCCTGCACGCCACTCGCTATGCCCGAGACGAGAGAATGCGTCGTGCACGGAGCCACCAACGTCTTCACCACCATACACGCAATGGACATGAAAATTGTGCACGTCGATAAAAAGTTAGTGTCCTGGTCAACAAAACGATAGGAATAAGTTCTTCTTTTATCTTATCATCATTTGCAGTTGAAATTAAAATTACGTTCTCTACTTCAGAAAAACTATGAACTCTTCTATTTTATTAAGACCTTAACATTTACAATAATTTTTTGAATAATTTCACTGTAATTTCAATTTCATTATTAAAAATTTCTTTCGATAATGGCGTGGATAAACTGTAATTAAAAGGTAATTGTAGAACTTCACACTACTTTCGACAATTTAATTTCTGATATATATTTTTTAGTTAAAATTTATATAAATAACTTTGTCCATAGTTTATGGACAATTGAATTCAACAAATTTCTATCTAAAAACAGTTGAAATGTTGTTTCCTCCACAAAATTACTGGAAATCAAACTTAAAAGAACGGATTAAATCAGCAAATCGAACCTCAAATACAAACTAAATGGATAAAATTGGCCATATCTTCATGACATGAAGATATGGTTATGACATTATCGTTATGATATTTGTAACAATCCAAATTTACCCAATATTCATTTCTTAGAAGCAGATTCAGTAACTTGTTTGTTCAAGACCTTGGTCAACATTCTGGAAACCGTTTCCTCAAAGATTCAACCACTTCCTGAAAAGAGATAATCCCCGCTCAAGCTGTAAAACTTAAAATTGACTTAATCCTGATACCAGGAACTCGCTCTCTATAAATATTTTTAGAGTTCGTTTAAAAAAGTCGTCCCTTTAATAATTCTTTACCTCTACCCCTTGATATTTCTACTTTATTTCTCTTTAGTCGACCATACCATGTAAAAATGTGTAATAACATGTTTCTTTTTCTTTAAAGAATTTATTTCTTAAATTGTAAATTTATAATAGAGTTGATTCATAAAAATCGTTTTATTAACCATTGTAGTTGATTGAAAGGAATTACTCAGGTAGGAAAAAATCTGTCGACTGCTTGTATAATTGTATGTCCCCATTAAAATTTTAAAATGACTAGATAAATAAATAAAAATTGTTAACAATAACTAAAACATAATTCGAATAACATCCTATTGTGAATCAACATTGTTTATAATTAAGCCATTTCAACTTTACCGTCATAACCATAACTCTTCGTTCATGAAAAATGTATTTTGTCACTCAATTTTGATCTCAACGTTCAAAATAATCTACAAAAAGCAACTACTGCAATAGTTACTACGCAAATTACCCTCATAATATAGTAATCATTAATTTTACAGCGGTGAATGGTATCTGGGCTGGCAGAAGTCCGAGCTGCAAGATGTGTCCTGGTATCATTTAATTCACTGGGAAAATTTAAGGGAAGCCCAGAATAAACATAAATTAAGTAAGTTTTCTAACAATGAAACCATTACATTCATTTGATTAAACATTTATGAATACTAATTTCAGAACATATTACACCCCTTTCGGGTTACATTTTGAAATAATTCAGCGTTATTTCTTAAAGCTTAAAGCTAGTTTCCAAATTCAGCCTTTCTATACGTTCGGAATACAAATAATATTACAAAATAAATTATTTTACATTAACATATTAAATTCAGTTAAACAGTTATCATAATTTTAAAAAAAAATGGATGTATGATAGATGGTCGCACCTGCTTCATTCTTCTAGTTTCTGTTTTTATGTAAAAAAATGTGGATGTCTATGCCATAAAATAACTTATATGCACTAAAAATATATAAATATTGTGTCGCTATGAAATTTTTAATCACAAATTGTAGACTTTTAGAAAGTTCGAGGTATTGTATGCTAGAGTAGCGGCATTTTAAGCCAGCTATTCAAACGCACTACATAAAGGAAAATGAATTTAAATCGACATCTAGTAAGGACTTTATGAATAAATGTACGTTCACAATTATTGACATTAAAACGTGCATTCCACTGGCTGAATCAATTTGTAACTTGAAAAGTGAGTTATTTACGTTAATAATTGTTATAGAAACGTCACGGAAACGTTAGTTTAATAATAACAGAAACGTCAAAATAAACACGGAAACCTTTATAATGAATATAAAATAAACAAGAGTTTTAGTACTCAAAGCGAAACTTTGTACCAAAAGGTTAATGCTTTCCGAGCGGTGGACATCAAGATTTAATATCGACGACCAGATCAACTATCTAACGAACTACGTAGTTAATAGGACGAGTTCATTTTTTCCAATAATGACGCCAGACCACTTAAAACAAAATTTACCCGTCAAAAAGACGGTATTCAAAAAGACCTTGTCAAATATTTTAAATCTGTATCATCACATTTTTACGCTGAAAGAATATGGTCACCGCCTTCTTAATACTGACAAGTCAATGATGTAGAGCATACGTGTATTACTTTCTTTGTGAAATTTAGATATTAAAATATATTTTTTTTCGGAAGGATAAGTCGAGAATATTTTCCCTGTTAGGTCACATAACATTTTTTAAACGTATGTTTCTAAACAGAATAACTTGTACCTTTCACTAAAACTTAAAATACTCCTAATGTGCATAGTTACCGTAGACTTAATACTTAAGAATATGTTACTTTAGAAGTATAATATCATTTTTTTTCTTTTAGTAACTCATTCAGAGCAAGAAAAGTCAAGCATAATGTTGCTACGAATGCAAACCAAATCGGGTGAGTGGATATGGGTCCATGCCGTTTTACAAGTGAAGGAGAATAACGAAAGTAACCAAACCATAATCGTCTGTACAAATCAAGTTCTGAGGTAATTACACTTTTATAATTTTCTAACAAAATAAACTTGTTTAAACACATAATAAATTTGGTTATCACCGATTACATCTAAGCATTAAGATAATTTACCTAAACATAAATTTTGACAAACATTTTGTTTTGTTAAAAAGGTTAAATAAACATGAAGAAATATTAATTTAAGCATAAAAAGTTACTTTTACCTTGAAAGCCATTTGTACCCGAATATTACTGAAAAAAGATGAAGCAATTTTCAATATGGTTCATTGTTAGAATTATCATTGCTTCATAAACAGGATGCCAACTAGATTTAACTTGGTTCGCAGTCTATTTTGTGAATGGTGGTTCTGCAAAGCTGTTAGATATTCCAAAACACATTGATCCAATACGATCTCAAATACCTAGATGTTTCTCAGTAGTATATTTTACTTCCAATAGGAGATTTTGTCTAATAAATTTATCACGAAGAAAATAGGATCTACAATAGAACAGTACTGTTTCTAGTAGTGACTGGAGTCGTATCGACGAAAATTATTTTTCAAACCTGTTATCAAAAGTAGGGCAAATAGGCTTAAGAACTATACAAAGTGCATAGGTTATTAAAATTGTATTTATAACGTGATCTTAAAATAACGGAAATCGAAAAATAATTTGGTTTCTTATTCGGTTTCCGATAACATTGATTTCCACCATAAATAAAAGTTTAACAATCGATTTAAGAAAACACACAATGACCATGCGTTGATTGGAGCTAGTATTGAGCAAATAATAAGAATTTAACAGATTTTTATGAGAATCTCAAAATAATTGCAATGTATTATAATAAAAATGTTTTAATTATTATTTGTTTCGAAACAAATCATTTATTTACACTTGTGATAAAAATACACAGTGATTTCCATTCCATTAAATGTTAAAATTTAAACATTATATCTATTCAATATATTTCATTTTATTTATAGTAATTTATTTATTAAGTAGTAAAAATAATTCATTTTACAGCGAAAAAGAAGCAGAAATCATGACCACCAACTCCTGGCTTTACCACTATTACACGGTCCAAAACAAACCAAATTTCGGTCTCGCATTCGACGCCCAATACCAAAAATACTGTCCTAACGGAACTTACTTCGAAAATTCTCCAAATCAATTCAATGGATCAGATTCTTACACATATGAAGCTGGATCTTGCGAGCAACCGCAAGCTCAACACAGATTGGATACGTCGACAGAAGTATCTTCTTTTCAGCATAGTTCTCAATGCGTGGAAGCCTTTACAAGACATTCAGGAAACCAACTGAACAGCGAGGGAGTGGCACCGTATTTGAATGAGGAGAGGAGTCACAACTTTGACCGAGGACCTGTCGACTATTCCACCCATTCACCGACTTCAGTTACCAGTGGCGAGAGGTACGTTACATTTATATTACTGAATAATTTAATGAAATCTAACTTGAATATACTTTCAACTGCGTACGCTACTGACGGAGAATATTTTTCAAGCAATTTATTTATTAAGACTTTGTTACGAATTAATTTGTAACGATAATCTACTAAAAGTAGGCTTCTATTATTATCGTTAAAATTAAAATTATTCCGTTGATTCCATAGCCAAATGGCAAAAACGGAACTCTTATAATTTCGTCCTGTCCGTGTGTCCGTATACCTGTCTGTCCATCTGTCTGTCCGTATGCTACAACCATTTTAATTGGAGACTATTGGCATCACGTAGATGAAATGTGGATGATTGATGTCTTCTATGAATCGCTATACAACGAAATACTGGAATTATGAAAAACATAATTTTAGGGATAGACCCCATACATGTAAATGAGGGAGGTAAAAAATTCAGTACACGTAGGGATGTAAAGTATCGTCAGATAGGTTATAAAAAATTATATAGAATTCAAAAATAACTTTTCTATTTAAGACAATAAGTTGGTGAGAAACGCGCTTCTAAAGTAAAGGTTTCTTAAAAAGTGTTCACCCCCTCTATTTTTTTTAACGTGTGAAAAATTCGGGAAAAATTAAGATCTACTACCCTTAAAACGTAAAACAAACTTTCAACGAAATTTGTTTGAATAAGATTTGTTATGTAGTTTTTGAGATGTATGTTCGATACCGATCGCAGCAATGACTTTGTTTAATATTAAACTCCAATTTTAATTTGTATTTGTAAAACTATATTCAACTTTAATTAAAAGACAATAAATTTTTATTAAATTTACAATTAATTTAAATTATTATTACATTTACTTAAATCAAAAGAGGAAGATAAAAGATATACTTATAAGGACATCGTCCCTCAACTGCTCTGTCAAATTATACCAAAAAAATCAAAATATACCTTATTGCAAACGAATAAGTTTAATACTCTTTGCTGCTACGAAAAAAGTTTAATATTGTTTTTCCAAGCAAGTCCGATTCGCACTTGGCCGGTTTTTTCTTATTATTAACAATCAATTTTCCTTTAGGCACAAACAAATTTGAAACAGTACGATTTCTTTGTTTATTCTTTAACTTTTACCCCTATGAATTTACAATTAAGATGCTGAATTTATGTCCATGTTTTTGGCTTTTGACACACTTTACTAATAATTACTGCTTTGAGACACTTTATTTTTGAAACACTTTACTAATAATTACTGCTTTGAGACACTTTACTTTTTAGACACTTTACTAATAATTACTGCTTTGACACTTTACTTTTGACACACTTTACTAATAATTACTGCTTCGAGACACTTTACTTTTGAGACACTTTACTAATAATTACTGCTTTGAGACACTTTACTTTGAGACACTTTACTAATAATTACTGCTTTGAGACACTTTATTTTTGAGACACTTTACTAATAATTACTGCTTTGAGACACTTTACTAATAATTACTGCTTTGAGACACTTTACTAATAATTACTGCTTTGAGACACTTTATTTTTGAGACACTTTACTAATAATTACTGCTTTGAGACACTTTACTTTTGAGACACTTTACTAATAATTACTGCTTTGACACTTTACTTTTGAGACACTTTACTAATAATTACTGCTTCGAGACACTTTACTTTTGAGACACTTTACTAATAATTACTGCTTTGAGACACTTTACTTTTGAGACACTTTACTAATAATTACTGCTTTGAGACACTTTATTTTTGAGATACTTTACTAATAATTACTGCTTTGAGACACTTTACTTTTGAGAAACTTTACTAATAATTACTGCTTCGAGACACTTTACTTTTGAGACACTTTACTATAATTTTTTTAAACATGGCATTTCATTTTCATTGTATGTTTTATTACCATACTTTTTTTATTAGGTAAAAAAACACAGCGTTACATTCTACAAGAGTTCTGCTTTTTCTCGAGTTAAAAAGTAGCCTGTATAATTATTAGAATCATGAGACATAATATACCCAGTTTTAGGAAAATCTATTACGCCGTTGAAGTATGATTGAGTATCAAACATTGAAGGCACTTTTCGTGTTAATGGTATCCATAGCGTGCAAAATTGACCTTTTAGTGTGTTAACTTACTAAACGAATTATACTTGTGCCAACTTTGGTAGCGCTTCATTGTTTCATTGAACAATTAATAGATAACAAACAAACCCAGGAATAAACCAATTTCCGAATTTGGAATATTAGTGGAGAGTTTAAATAATTTATGTTTTTATTTTAATTCCTTATGTATTAGTATCTTTTACCTAACTTCGCTTGCGTGATTGTAGTGCAAATTTATAGAGAGAAATGAAAACATGCAGCGAACTCTAGACCGTATTAGAGAAAATTTAATATCCAATCTTTATATTTGGGATTTTATAAAGCAAATAACAACAAAAACAAAAATTTCATTATAAATTTGGGATTAAAGAGAGTGACTCCATTGCTTTTGTAGCCTTCCATAATCAAATCGATCCGTTACTTCGTTGCGATGCTGCTTTTTTATTCAATTTGTATACTTTTATAGTTTCAAAAATGTATTTTCTCGAATAAACAAAATTTATTGGGACGAGAAGTAATCTATATTATTTCCCGATGTATCAATGATCTTTTTCCAAAAAAATACTTTGAACTTTACAAAGTGAAATAGGGAAAAGTACCCACATTTGTGCATTTATAACATTAGTTAGGAATTTATCCAAATATAAAACAAAATGCTGAGAACTTTGTTTAAATCGCCTTTGATTTTGCGAACAATTTTAACGTACTTACACTAATATGGTTAAAGGCAGATTTCATCTGCTTCAGTAGCTATAAGCTGCCAAAACATAGATAATATTTTGCATCATCTCCCTAAATTCGTCTTTCATGCCTTTACTGAGCACGTAGTTAAATTTATAGAAAGATTCAGATGAAACAAACGGCTTTAACACAAATTTTAATGATCATTACCGATCTTTCAATACCCAAAAAAGTTGTAGAAAAATGTTCCATCGCTTGATTGTTCGAATGTACTTGTGCCGAATGTGACTTCGTCGATGTAATATTCCCCCGCACACGAGGTAACTAAGAGTGAACACGTGTTCACACGTGGCGCGGAACGGGAAAGTGCCGCCGGACACGTCATCGATCACGCGCGCACGCTGATTGACAGCGGCGGCCCATTACCGCGCGCGATGCGCCGAGTCCATTTACGTACCAATTTGTAAGCGTCAATGTCGCCGGTTAGCATATAAAATTTGGAATAAAGGAGGTCACATAGAATTGAATATTATTTTAATGCAAGAAATTAAGTTGTTACAACAGTTCAATATCAAATATTTGAACGAATAACATGTTTGCAAAACATACTCACTAAAAATAGACTACCTTCGAAATAAGCTGACGTCATGTTGTATTTCCGTGTAGTCAAACTGGTATCTAGACAAGTACTGTTTAACATCCAAACTTATATAATATAATAATAGCAATATGAATTATGAACAATCAACGAACGAATATCCTAATAATTAAATCATGTAATAATTTTAATTTAATACACACGCGTACTTCTACTTTAAACTGTTAATCATATGTTTACTCTAAAGTTATAACCATAATTTTCAAAATATGATTGCTATGATTGATATACATAATCTTCCAATATGATTGATATACGTCATCTTCCAATAGCAGGGCTTACAATGAATAAGACTGACGTTTCATCCTCACGTGTAATTTATAGGTACCATTCAAGCCTCATTCCGGAATAATTAAAAAAAAAGATAAAATTATTTCCCTTCGATATTTATATATTAGTTTCAACGTAATACAAAAACGTTTCTAAAAATCTTGTTACAAATCATGTAAACTCAATATACTTACAAATAGAACGCACACAACACAACTTGTTAATTTAATTTTGTACTATTCACGCTGATTCAAGAATTCTATTAATACATAAATCGTGCGCATTTGAAACGAATCTTTTCTTAATATAAAACAAATCACGTCAGTAGAGTCGACAAAACCATTAATAAAACAACCGTTTCTTGTATTGATGCCTGCTATAACAACTATCTTCATGGGAGTCTCGACAGAGCTTAAGATAATCATAAATCGTCATTCATTCACAAACATGAATAATTATCGATATTTGTTTCATTTATATTTTAATTTATTATTATAATTTTTACAATTATGCTCACACGTTTTATTATTATCACTATTACTATTATCAGTTCAATGCATGCAAAGGAATACAGATTGTTAAATACATTCTGAGAATAAATATAACTGGCCGAGTGCGAGTTTTGCTGACGTATTCAACATTTCGTTTCATTGACAACTAATAATCAACTTAATTTTAGGATTCTTCCAAAATCTCACCTTTATTCGTTTCTGCTGACCAACCCTTTTGTTTTTTACAGAATTTATTCTTATTTCTCAATAACTATAAGCGTTAGACACGCTGTTTTACTGTCATTTTTATTTACATTTAAATGAAACTACGTGATGTAGTATTATTTCTACTTTATATTAAAATATATTCAATATATTACTGTAATTTTTAAACGATTGTCTATTTATATAAATAATTTTTAATTTCTTACTCCTCTAAGTTCAGAGATCAGACCAGACCAGACCTTTCTAAAAAAGTTTCCAGAATTTATTCTTATTTCTCAGAAACTATAAACGTTAGACATGCTGTTTTACCCTCACTATAATTTTTTACAACTAAATGGAACTATGTGATGTAGTATTATTTCTACTTTATATAAAAATATATTCAATATCTTACTGTAACTTTTAAACGGTTGTCTATTTACGTAAAAAAAATTAATTTCTTACCCCTCTAATTTCAGAGATAAGGAGGGCTAAGTAATTTAGTACTAATTTACATACTTTTTATGCATATTTTGGCTAATATATAGAAAATCATCCTAACTAAAATTAAAATTAAAACAGTTTTACAATGTGCTAAGAAGTGTGTTTCACATGGCATCTGGTTAAATAAAAGGAAATTTTTCTTTCGTAACAGATGTGTGCAAACAACTTATATAACTAATAATAATTTTCAACAACTTATATAACTAATAATAATTTTCAACAACTTATATAACTAATAATAATTTTCAACAACTTATATAACTAATAATAATTTTCAACAACTTATATAACTAATAATAATTTTCAACAACTTATATAACTAATAATAATTTTCAACAACTTAAATAACTAATAATAATTTTCAACAACTTATATAAATAATAATAATTTTCAACAACTTATATAACTAATAGTAATTTTCAACAACTTATATAACTAATAATAATTTTCAACAACTTATATAACTAATAATAATTTTCGTAGTTTCTGATATAATTAGCCGTAATACAGGCAGGCTGATGAAAAGTAATGTCTCAACATAAGATTTCTTTTTTTAGGGTTCCAAAATCGAACTAGGAATATTTGTAGTTTTAACATGTCCCGTTTGTCCATCATATATCATAATCATTATACCCACAAATTATTAGCGCTATAAAACTGATATTTGACATGATTGTACATATTTATACAGAGAACCGTTTACAATATTAATCTTTAAAATCGTTATTTTTATTAAATTTGTACGTCCCTAACCTTTACCATCTAAACCGCTGTTTTTGAACATCTGTAAAGTATTCACAATAACAATATTTTGTTATTGTGAATACTATACAGATGTTCAAAAACAGCGGTTAAAATTAAATTAAAAGGGAAAATTATCGCAGTTAATTAGTTTCTACCAATAGTTAACCAAAGTATAACAGGTAAACGTTCATAGAAACTCCATACAAGTTACTTAAATCAAATGCAAAAATAAATTTGTATCTTAAAATGTATATTCATTATGTCTGTGAAAGATACATTAGCCAATATGTTTATATATTTACATTGTAAATAGTTTAATAGAAATACTATGTACACTTTAATATGTGTACAATCTATATGTGTTCAGAACCTCGTAGTACAAGTTTGACTGGTACTTAACAAGTAAATATTCAATTTTTCAAAAATAAGAATTGTATGTAATAGCTGGGATTCCAGATTTAATTCCCATTTCATTAGTATTTCATAACAACGTGCACAGTTCCACCAAATTTACAATGTATGTGCTATTACAACGTCTCGCTCTTGACAGAGTTGTCACAAAGAATGGAAGGGAACACAAAATGTTTAACAGGATAAATGTGTATAGTGCACTGTACCAAGGGGCACATTTGGTATTGGGGCATAAAACGTCAACACCATATCGAGCAGTAGATCAATAGAATATGTTGATTCCATATATGTAGGTCCGACTCCAGTCAGAGGTCACGGCCGATGACATTGAGTTATTGAAGAAAAAAATACAACTTGCTTGAATAATGTTCGGGTTTCAATTACGTCACTTGTTCACATGTTCTCCAGGATGATATATGTGGGTTTGGTTAGAACGTGGAACAGCATGTACGCTATGAGAAATATCATTTTTTATCAATAATAATAATTGTGGTCAATCAATTACCTCGTGCAGTTGTCAGTAAAGAGCGTAGAGTCGAATTCATGTTGGTCGAAACCGAGATATCTCTTGGTGAGTTAAATAGCTCGATAGCTCATATTTTCTCTCATTTTTTAAAGTTTCAGTATAATTTTTGTGCCGCTTCTTGTATTTTTTGTAAAAGATAACGATAACCGAACAGAAATGGAGCAATTTTTAAAGAAATGGTATGATATAGAAAATAAATAAAAACTAAATTTTTCATAGGCTGGCAATTAAGAAAGGCTAAAAATAAAGTATAATTTGTAATCATAACAGAAAACAAAAAAGCTCTCTTCACAAACTGCATATATTATAATTTTAATATGTCAAGAATTGCCAATTAGAATTAAAAATAACAATAAAAATCTGGATATATACGCAACGATTTTTAAGAACGATCGTAAGAGATATTGAATATAGATTGCTTTTTAAATATGTAGCCATTACATAACGGAATGAAACATAAATTGAATTGTTGTCAAAATCAATGTCTTTTTGTCTATTTAAACATTGTACGTGGGTTCTTTGATGACTCTGTCGAGTCTGCAAGTTTCTTATATCAGTATGTTATATAGACATATGGAGGATATAATGGGACATAATACGCAATTTGTTTACCATTGCTGACTCAAACAGAAGAAATAGCATTTAGAAACTACAATGAAAAATAACTTCGCTTTTCATGAAAATTACAAGCTAATCTATTTCACGATTTAAGTGATTTTTTTAAAATTTCTCTTTTGAAATAAATATTAGTATTATACTAAATATTCTATACTTAGAGTCGGATTTGCCCGCTTCCTACACTTTAACAGTCGGCCAATTGTTTGATACACAGGTTGCCAGTCGTTAAGCTGAGTCTTACTGGTGTCGTCAAAAATCTTGATACGAACTGAGAGCATCACTGGTCAAACAGTTAGCAAATCTGCGCACTCGCCTAGCACGCTATAATGATTAAGCAGTGGGCCGATAGTTGGCTAAGTTTTTAATTGAAAGGGAATCAGGTAGTTCATCAAACCTTTTGATTGGCCGATTTCGGATTATTTTTAAGGAAAAATGTTGTATTTTTGGAATTTCGTCCTTAAGAATCAATTCGCATACACAGTACCCGGTATAAAATTTTGTGAAAAGTGAATTCAGAAGTTCAGAGCGTATGAAGTTCAGAACGTTAAAAAAAGTGTAACCCTCCCCGCGTGGCCTCTCCGCGCAACATTTCTGCGCATCTTTGGAGTGAAATATCAATATGTTTATTGGGCATTTTCTTATGGCGTAATCGCAATGACGGAGTGTGACACAGATATTGGCATTTTCTAATGACGTAATCGCAATGACGGAGTTTGACACACATAGTTTACTATCGTTCGCTTATATCAAAATATAATCATTAAACGTCATTATGTATAAATTTTTAGTGTCTTCTATCCTACAAAATTAAAAGGCCTCTTTTAATCTTAATTTCTGAGTCTGACGTTACTACATGTTTTTAATTTTGTTGTATAAATTTGATCGTGTTCATTTGATTTTTTTTTTTAAATAATTATATTATAAGCATTTTTTTATTAAAGAATTTTCCATTTACATTTAATGATATTTATATTTACATACAGTGTTACCTATTTTATACATTCCAAGACAATGGTACTTAAGGAGTAAACTCCAGTCGCGCATCGGAGTTGACATGAACAATTTTTTTATGAAAAGACAGGTTTATTTCACATAATCTTTGGTGAGTGTTATTTCTATGAAACTCTGAACCAGCAAAGTGTAGATTTTATCCCCTTGTATTTTTCTTACACAAATGT
Source organism: Druceiella hillmani (assembly GCA_039881145.1). Lineage (NCBI taxonomy): Eukaryota > Metazoa > Arthropoda > Insecta > Lepidoptera > Hepialidae > Druceiella > Druceiella hillmani. Next base: position 5,327,237 of record JAYKKI010000047.1, on the reverse strand, counting down.
AACATATTAATCGGTGAAAATCATAGGCCTGACAAGGTCGTCAAAAAAAACGTAAGACTGGAAAAGAGCGGAAAATATATTCGTTTTACAACATAGCAATATCAAGTAAACGTTTCTTGTCAATTAATTTAACTAATAACTACATATTAAAAAAGGGACAGTTATTAATTATTTTTTATAATAATTACTAAAAAATCAATAGTAGGCAATATATTATTGGCAATGAACTATTTTAAGAATGTACTAAATAAAATATTTTCTAAGCTGGAATATTATTGAAACCTTTCATTTTTAATCGGTGTAACATCTGATGATAAAGAAATTTTAATATAAGACACCGTACACTTAGAGTTAGTCAAAATAATTGAATATATTTTAATATAAGTTTACGTCATAATTTAATCTCATTATATAACAATCCTTAAACACGTAACTATTCGTTATTTTGTATTCGTTTCTTTAATGTTTTATTTTGGCACTATTACGTAGCAATGATAAAAAAGTTCATTAGAGATAATAAAGTGACTCTATTGAGCAATAAGGACTGTTATATACATAAATTAAAATTTTTTATTGAATTCAAAATATAATTTACATTTTTTTACAGATCACCGGCACAGTACGAATACCCGCATGAAGAGATGGCGACATTAGGCCAAGTTCTCTATTATCCAAACAGGCAAGGCGAGAAGCGGAAACACGATCAAATCTACCCAAGGCCAGAGACATACCAACAAACCTTACAAATATACTACGACGTTAAACCTCCAAACAATACACCTGTCACCTCCAACCACTTGGAAGCCAGAAAAGTTCACATCCGGAGCGGATTACCACCGCCCATCGTCGTAAACGGCGATCCAGCCGACTGTATAGATAGATGGAATCCAAGTCCACCCTGGTCTGATTCGGCAATGCACAGAATAGCTGAAAATGACCAAAGATTTTCCTACCCTCATACTTTAAATACGCCTCTTACTCCAACTGAACATTTACCACGTTATGTCGGTGTTGAGTGACACGTAATAACCGTTCGTTAAACATCACAACTATTTCGATAATGTTAATAAATTCAATAACACCCGTTCGTTGAATGAAACTTATTTCAAAATATTTTCAAGTGTTTAATTAAAATGATGTTGAAATTTTACTCAATAGCAGTAACAGCATTGTTATTTATGCTTAATGAATCAATTTTTCAATTTATGATATATAAATTCATAAGTTTTCAAAAGTATTTCAAAAACTTCCCTTTTTCGAAATACTTTCATTTTCTATTTATTAATATTACCCTTAAAGCAAAATAAATTCGCATCATTATTTTTTATAAAAGCAAAATCGAAGTATTTGATTTCGATCATAAATATGTTAAATCTAATATTGAAAGTTTACTATTATCATCAATTAATATTAACACAGCTCATAATAATGATGTATGTGTTCACTCAGTTTGTTATGATTAAATGTTTATACCGTGACAATATATATTTACTGTTTTTGTTTGAAGGTTTCTATTCTACTGCAGTACAAATAATTTAGAAAATACCTTCTGATCTCGTTTTCTTTCAGCCATAGAAAAGTATATATTTAGTTACGTTGATGCATGAACATATAAAGGATTTTAATCTTAAAAGCATAAAGCTTTAATTATAGCTTTTAAACTTTAATTAAAACAAAGATTAAGCAAATATTTGAAATAAAAACATTTCTAATTCTTCAAAAAATTATTATCTCGACGTAGATTTCACGATAATCATAATAATGTACAATTATATATAGTTCTAACGCATTGAATATTGAAAATATTCTGTAAATAAAAGTTGTTATTATCAGGAATAGTAGCGTAGTATATTATGTATAAGCATGTTCTTATTTCAATAATTATACTAAGACACGAATTGCAATTATTTATCCAAATTATTAACTTATAATCATGACAAACAAAATGGCAAATAAACCTTACGTCCTCCACATGAAAATTACATAAAGTATGAAAGATGGAAATAATATATATAGTAACGTTAAATTTTCGTTTAAATCTTAGCTGAAATTTAGTAATGCCAATTAATATTTCAAAAATTAATAAATATAATTATTTATTTTATGAAAAACTAAAAATACTGATAATTATGTTAAGAAAATTACAGACTTAAGGTTTAGAATTTGTTAACTATGCTCATTTCAACTTTAACATTTAACGTGAACATTCTAAATAAAAGGTTCCATTTAGAATGTTCACGCCACCTTCTTCTTTCCATGCACAGTTTGTAGTAAATTCAGGAAAACCCAATTAAAAATTAAGAAAAAGCTCTCAAGATATTCCTTTTCTTACCATAGACAATATCAGACATAAACAAATACATTTTGTGTTTCATACCCTCTGTATACACTCTATTCCGTTTTGGGTAAAAACTTGGAAAAAAACAAATGTTACAAATGCAATTAGTTGAGACAATTTTGCAATCAATTTATAAATTAATTCGGCAGTTCAATTTAAAGAAAACAGCTAATTCTTGGATTAATTCGGCAGTTCGTTTTAAAGAAGACAACTAATTCTTGAAACTAATTAAAATTTTATAATGTTCTTATGAAAATACTTAACTAAATGATCAATTTTATAGAATCAAAATGAAATTTAATAATTGTTTATTATATAAAAAAAATATATATGGCATTGCTATTATATATGGCAATTATTAGCATATTAATACGACAAAAACTATTAACTTTAAGACAAATGTAGATGTAAATACACTATTGTTCATTTTCCTAAGTTTAATGTAAATGCAATATTTATAAAATATAATAATTCGGCTGAATTTAAACATTTCAAAATAGTTTTATTTTTTGTTTTTTAGTTCCATGTTTGTAACATTATTTATGTTTTTTTATAATGTCTTTTGAATACTAGCCATACGACATATTACATAATATATCTGAATGTAAAAACATATACATAGGAGACAGATAAAAATGAACCTATTATTAAAGAAACGGAATGTAAATTTTTAAAAATCTGATATTTTTTTGGAATAATAAAAATCAAATAATTCAAAGACTTAGAACCAGGGAACGTAAAATAAATACAATTTAAATGCGCGTATATTATATTTTTAATGCAACAAAAAATATTAGTAATTATTTTTGGGAAGTTTAAGTTACAATAAAATCTAACAAATTACGCAATAACTGTATAGATTACAATAAATAATGAATATCGCTTGCTCTTTGAAAGTGTTGCCATTGCCCAAATGAATTAAAAACAAAATTAATTGTCAGTGATATCTGTTCCGTGTTTTTACGCAATGTGAAACTGTTCTACGATATTTTGAGCTATACGTGGCTTTCTTAGAAAACCCTTTTGACCCTGTGCGTTTCATGGATTCTTTCGTTACCTTTGTGTATAGAAGATATAATGGGGCACAGTTTGCACTTAAATTTTGTTGGAGATCAGTAAAAGTAATATTTACATTACAAAGTAATATATAAAACTTGACCTCACTATTCATGAGGAAATAAGATTTCTCATTTGGCTGATTAACGATCAACATAAAATTTTTTAGGGACCCATTTCTTTGCTTGTACAATTTATTAATGAGGCGGAATATATCGCAATCCTTCTATAACAATATAATCGAACATTTGTTTCGACAGATTATTCAGATTAAAATTGGTCCGTGGTTAATAAAATTATTTTGGTAACTCAATTTACGTTTTTTAGGGCATTAAAACTAGTAAACGCATCAAATTGAATTTAAAAACCATGGAAATTCTTTTACCAAGCGACATTCGCTTTCCTTTGTTGGGAGAACTTCTGCCAATGTCAAGTTAAAATGCTGGCTATGCTGCACTGACCACATCATTCCCTTGATATCTTTCGCTGTTGCTTGAACTATTTTACTATACTTTACATTACTTTGACATTTTTATAGTTAATAACATAAACTACAGTCAAAAAGAGGAGGATAAAAGGGTTAAAAATTTGAAAGTAAAAACATCGACCAACTATTTGATACAGTCAATATGAACATGTATACAAGAGCGTAAATAAACACAAATGTACAAATATGACACAAATAAGCATTTAAATGCTTTAGATATTAATATTGTTCATTCTTATGTGTTGAATGATATGTTCAAGAATAGGTTTATTAAAGAATGAAAATACCGTGAAAGTTGAATTAAAAGAGACAAAAGATTGCACATTCAAGTAAATAAATTAAACAAATATAATGAAATAGATATATAAATTTTGAAAGTTCTATGTATTTATTCAATAAATAGAGTTGTAAACTAAGTTTCGGATATTTTACTCTAAAAAGTGAATATTTTAAATATCTTCTTAAGAAAAATGGAAAGCATTAATCATACGGTTAAAAGGCATATTTTTATTAAGATATTAATTATAATATTTACTTGAGTGATATAATCAAAGAATGGTAAGTTCTATAATTAAATAAATATCAAATGAGTATTCGTGAATCAACAATAATTTCTCAGTCACATATATATCCATCTGAGAATATTCTGAAGAAATTATTTCTGAAAAGTATCTGGCTGATTAAAGATGATTCAGTCAATACTCTTACCGAATAATACTCAAACATGTAAAATAAATATAAATATTTTACAAAAACTGTACAAATTATACATATTTTATTTTACAAATTATATGTATGAGAAAACTTTTCCAAACTTTATTTTGTTGCCAGGAAAATGAATCAATAACAATTGTCAAAAACATACTACCAACAAGGAAGCAATACTTTCAACGCAAAATAATCGTGACATCTAAATAAAGCGCCCATAAACAAAACCGTAAAATACGTAAAGATCCCAACGGAGAATTCATACAGAAGAAGAAGAGCCCATTAAACTCTTCCATCACGTACGTATCTACGTAAGCAAGTTTACGTTACGTGTCGCCACCCCCCGACGCCGCTGGGCGCCGTGACTATTTACAGAACTTTTACTGTCCAAAAACGACTTCTTAAAGAACCCCTTATCGTATTTATCTCCAGTTTAAGCTTTAAGTAGGTACGTGTAGGTGATGCAGTGCAGTGACCTGAGGAGTTTGAATACAATAAAAAGGGGTGATACGTGGATAAGTAGTATTTACGTGATTTGGACGGTTTTGATTGCTAGATATACATATCCGGGAATAGATATGATTCATGACAGAATTGGGCGGACTGTTGAACTCGCATACAATGTCGATTAAAGAACCCTGAGCCACTATCTATGATCAAATAATATCGAAGTAGCGTGGTTATAAATGACAAAGAGTCGTTTTATACTAAAATTTATTAACGGGATATTTTATGACTGAGTTCGTTCAAACAATCTGATGTGATGCAGACTTATAATTGCCATTATAGAAATGTTCTATGTAAAGATTATGTAGTTTTAATAAGGAAATATCAAAGTAGTTCTAATTCTTAATTAACCATGTATTCTATCACTACTTTCTAGTATTTAAACTTATAAATAACGCGAAAACAAAAACTTTAAAAATCAATATAATTTCATCATCCTCATCATCGGCAGTCTGTGTCTACTTACTCTCTACTTACTCTCTAATAAATCTAATAAATTCAAATTTTTGGATTTTTTAAAATTATGAAAACGATTAATAGCAGACTGGGCTAAAAGCGAAACTGTTAAATGATAGCCACAAACTATGAATATCATTTTTTATTAAATTATTTAAAAATTTTTTAAACTGTATTACTTAATCAGTTTAAACATATAAATAAATTACATAATAGTCGAGATGGATAATGATTTAAAAGCAGTTGTAAATAATCATGATCGGACTAATAGTTTTTCTTAATTTTAGTAAATTTCCTTCTGTAATTTAAAAGCAAAATTAAACATATATATGATATCCTCTTAGTAATGCTGCAACCATACATATCTAAGATCATATTTTTTTATTTACTTTCACCAAAACCACCGCGTATTTGGAGAAGTTTTATAAAAAAAGCGATTATCAAAACTGTTTTTCTCCGCAGGAACTTAAAAAGCCTCTATTTCAAATTGTAGTCAAATTGGTCATTTTTTCATATTTCTAAAATCAATAAAATCTTACGTTCTTCACATTTCTTATGCGAAGAAATTTTGAAGTTTTTGGAAATGTCAAATCGAAATTTTTCTTTCCTGCTATCTTCAAAATTTAAGAACAAAAATTTTCATTCGATTGCAAGAATGTAACAAAACGATTGTTTTCGGACATTGACTGACAAAATACTTACCATGCCTAGTCAATACGAATTGGGTTGTCAATGCAAACAACCATTTTTATCACACAATATGTGACACGTGTGTAAAATTAAAAAAATGACTAACGCTTAAAAAACAAAAAAATTAACAAAAATATTTTTAAAAGGTTTTTTAGATGGTTGAACTATAACTTGCAAGGCGAATCCTGTTTTCGCGAGATTTATGAAATTTTTCATTAAGTTAATTATTGATCCGATTTTTAAATAAACGTACCTCTATTATCCAGTGAGTCAAACTAAAGAAATACCACATTAAAAACTTATATTGGTTTCTCAAAAAGGACTTTTGCATTGGAGATATCGGGACGGGTGATTTTCCATCACAAAAAGTAACAATTGAAATACAGAAACACTCTTTAATACATTGTTAACAAACCTGTTTATACATTTAAGAAAAAAATTATTAAGATTACACTTACCATAATTTAGTTACCATTTTAAAGATATTTAGTTTATGTGGTTTCTTTTCATCGATTCAAGCATCCAACTTGCAATTTGAATTTCGATTATTCTCTGTTTTATATTCGTGAAAGAAAATACATTTTGAAGGTTTCCTTGTCACAAATAACTACTATTCTTCATCTCGTTTAGTAATAAATCTTTTGGTGCTATTTAATACTATAAAATCTAAAGAGTGTTTTAATTTAAGTATCGAACTCGTTCACAAATCCAATAACTCTTCATACGATAAGTGACTCCTGAGTAATTTTATAATTGGTTGATGTTAAATTTTATACAAGTTAATTTTACAAAGAAAAATACACCGACATTATCACCGTAACTAACATTATAAAAGCGAAACTGGGGTTGTTTATCCTTCTTTACAATGGAGCAACGGATCGACGTCATTTTTTGTACAGAGATTGACTGACCGAGCGATTATTGCTTTGGAAAAAAATCTTAAAATCTTCTGTAAGGTAAACAAACGAATTAACGAAGCCATATCGCAATGGAGCCAGGGATCCACGTGATTTTTAAAACCTTATGTACCCATTATAGCAGCGACCGAATCAATGCCCTTTAATCTAATTTAGAAGAACAGTTTTGTTTTCATTATCATTTGTATTATAAAATCATGAAAATGAAGACTTAACTTTCCTGAATCTTTCTAGACGGCACTATATCTTTTAATTTTCCCTGTAAGTTTGTAGCTATAACCATGCTAGCAAAAAAGCTGATAAAAGCTAGTCATTTATAAAGCGAAAAACTTTTGCTTATTTTTATTTTTTTGAGTTTCGCTTGAGCTTTTACCATGGTAAAGATTATAGTATCCAGATGGACATAGAGTATATCATATTTTTTTGGGACGTGGATATACAATAATGATTTAAGTGAAGTCAAACTGTGCAGATACACTTTTGAGTTCAACAAACGAACATTCATAACTACATCAAAACAATGTATGAAAGAATTGTACAGGATAATGAAATCCACCAAAATACTTAACCTTTTAATATACTGTGAATAAATGAACTATAAATAATTATTACATAAAATAGCGATTGAAACGAAATGCAATTATGATCGATTTTTTATCCAAGAAGCCTGGACAAACAGACAGTTTATAACATTATGAAGAAGTAAAGGCGTATAAATACAATGGTATCAGGTAGAACTCAACCACATATATCATGTATTGACAGATATCGATGCGTGTGTACAGATATTAAAGTAAACAATAATTAAAGGCGCGCGTGCAGCGCGTGCCAGTGCTGGCCATCACGACTCCATATTATTAAAAAACACTAAAATCAAACGCCGCTTTGAATATGTATTACAATTGCCCACGTGTCAATGTAGGGAGCTTTCAGTAGAGTGGCTACTGTGCAATGGATAGTGGGTAGTGTAGTGTATTATTTTTTTTTTAATAATTAATTTTAAAGTTGTACGACGTTACACCCTTTGCAATGTGGTCGTGGTCTTCATTGCAGAGAAGTGATTCGCAAGAGGGTAGGGCGCCTCTCTGGCAACTGTTTTCCAGGCGCACTCGTGTTGGGTGATGTTACGGCTATCCTGACCTGATCTATCCCTCTCATTGGTGCTCTCCCACGCCCTGTACTAATAGGCGTTCAATAATATCGTTGTTACGCAGTGACATGTGTTTAAAGAATTTCACAATGCGAATTTGTTCAATATTGGACAATACTGTAAAATATGGATGCATTATTACGGAACTCAGTTCAGTCATACCTTTCCAGAATGTCTATTTTTTCTCTCGTTTTTACGTAGTGCACACGTTTCTGCGGCATGGAGGAAAATGGGGAAAACTAATACTGAAACGAATGGAGTTGTCATTACTTTGGGGATGTTGGGATTTTTCCATATCTTCCTCAACTTGTCCATACTTGACCTAGTAATCGTAGTACGCCTTTTTATTTCGCCAAAGCATTTTTCGTTATTATGAATCCTAATTCTCATAAAAGAATTATCTACGAACTTGGAAAACCTAGCACGATCGTGGAAGCTCTACATCCTATTCCAGTCGATATTTAAAACTGGCTTAAAATTTGCAACCTACTTTATATCCGTTGAATTTTAAAACTTGACATTTAAATTTTGGAATATTTTAACAGACATTATAATATTAATTTTTAAAATTCCTTATTTTGCAAATCTCATAAAAAGTATAGAAGAATTGACTAGCATTAAAAGCAAGGTAAGGGTAAATGGGAGAAAGAAATTTTTGTTCTTAAATTATCAATTTAATTTTTTCAATTTCTCTCTTCTATAAAATATCATATATACATTTTATTAACTAAAATGATAACATTTTTTAACTTAATGTAAAACATATTTATAATCCACTGGTTTTTATCTTGTCTCTGTTGCTAAATGCATTTATTGTTTTGTTTTTCATTAACTTAATTATTCTCACTTACGAGGGTATTCAAAATTAATTTCATATTATAAAAATATTACAATTATATTTTAACCATAATTGTGAGAGATTGTAGTTACTGTGAATTTAAACCTCTCTTTGACCTATTCTACGTGCAATACGTAATTTTCTGTGATGTAATTTTAGGTTCCATTTAGTTTAAGGCTTTATCTCAGTATTTTCTAACATCACATGTACAAATAACAAAAGTAGAAAAAGATAACAAAAATCTTTATATTGCTTTTTTTTTCAAAAGACTTATTAACTTTTTAATCTTTTAATAAGAGGTCATATATTTCTAACAATTTTCATGGGAGCAATATAACTTTCTTGGTTATTTGTTCCTTAAATACGGGTAAAAATCAACCTCCAAATGAAACGAATACAAACCTTTAACAATACACATATATAAATAGCGTATCTGTCTTATTTGTAATACAACTATATAAAAGTAATAACTGACGAATGGTCAGTATTTTCTCACACAATCTAGACAAATTACAAAAGTAGGAAAAAATATAACAAAAATCTTTATATTGTTATTCTTTTATTATTTAAATTCTTTATTATAATTTCTTTTCCAAACGACTTGTTAATTCTTTTAACCGTTTAATAAGGGGTCATATATTCCTAACAATTTTTATGAGGGCAGTGTTAGCTATATAACTTTCTTGGCTATTTTTTCCTAATGAAAATTAACCACCAAATGAAACGATTCAAACATTTTACAACATACCCATATCTATATAGCATACCTGGCTTATTTTTAATTACAACTAAACAGCAGTAATAACTGAAGAATTATTTGTATATATACTAATGTGATAACCAAAATTAATGGTACAAATTAAGCTAGCCTGGCTTTTCCTTCTTCCTATTAGCTATAAATTTATCATCACGAATGTTAATCAATATAGTTTACATTGAAAATACTTAATCAATGTGTGAAAAAAAAAATTCCGATCTCATTCAAGTTTAATTCTATATCATCCTAGCCACAATTCGAATGTTTATAGCAATTCGTTACTGCGATCGAAAATGTGAAACTTTTCTGGAAGATTATTTAATAATAATATTATTAAATATGCATTTTTCGTCATGCTTAAAGTTATAGATATGCTGAATATACGATACCCGGCATATTCGTCATAGATTTGAATATTGACATTCGGCGGATTATAAAGACTTGAAAGTGCACAGCATAAAAGCTTAAAATAAGTAATAGTATAATCATATAATGAATGTTTATTAACGTTTTATAAATATAAGAAAACCTTCAACATTTCAATGCAATGCTTAAGGAAACTTAGAAATAATGTGAAATTCAGTCTTTTCCGATAGGAACAGTTGAAGTACTGTATATTAAATTATATTAACTTAAAATTTACTTTGCTATAAAATCAACGTTTATAATTGAACTTATGATATTTTGAGTAACTATAATAAATGAACTAAATGCATGAACTCAGATATGCGATCAACCTTCACCAATTGTATAATAAAATTATAAATATTATTACTATTATATATTAATAATCAACATTATATATACTTAAATAAAAATGTTAAATTCGATTGATTATAAAATGTATTTCCGTGTTTAAGAAAACTCGTAACTAACGAAATACCAGACTTCTCCTATATTTGCAAAATTTAATTCCTTCTTGTTCATGAAGATTTCCTTCTTCGGAAAACAAAGGTTTCCTGTATACGGGAGTGGCGGTAGCAGAAAAGAAAACCTTAGCTAATTTTGCCACATGTGCATAATACAGACCTGGACAAAGCAATTTCATGCGAGAAATGCATATAAAACTCATTTAATTCGCCTGAATATTTGATTTGGCAAGTGCCAAAAAATGTACGAAATTCAATTATTCTGTAAAGTCCTATTTGTAAATATTTCATATAATTTTTCATTCAGTTTTGATGAAATAATTGTTGCTTCTCTAATAATTTTTTTTATTTACTAGAAATATCTGAATAATCTTTCGATTTATAAAAAAAATCATGCACGTGACATTGATTGACAAGGATATGTCTATTACTTCCGCTTCATTTATTCAGAATTATGCCGCATTGTATTTGATACCTTATAAGTATACACTTCCGGAATGAATATAAAAAATCTTAGTATATAACGATACCTTAAACGTATATCGAATTGTTCTAAATTGACCTTAAATACTTCAGAATCATTGACCCGGGTCGATCACTCTAAGCTCATCTCTGATGAGTCAAATGAAATATGTATAATAAACTATCGACCTATCTTGCCTACTTGCTACGTACCTTTGAATCACCGCCATCTGTATGATCTACCGTATATGGACTTTTGTATATTGATGATTCATACATAGTTACAGTGACAAGATAGGCGCACCACCTCATTCGATTCAGTTGATTTAAACATGTCCAAAGGATATCTACTAAATATTTAGCTGGATCAATTATTATTTGAATATTGTACCTTTGTAAATTTTTTTTATTTTTACACCACGGCTTTTTTTAAGGTATGAAACCTTAACACTGCTTTGGGAGTAATATCTTTTAATCAAACATAATCCGATAACTTAAAATAGTGTATTACGATAGTTTATAAAATAAAATAAATTGAATACAAAATAAATTTTAATAAAACACTAATCTTTCAATTTTACAAAATATTTACAGAGGAAAAAATAAAGGCACGGGGAAAATAATTGAGGCAGGAAAACCTTTACATGCTATTTTAAAGTTTCCATTGATAGTATCTTCTGAATATTGAAATACAGCACGCCATAAACCACAATTTAAAACAATAAAGGCAAAGTAATATTAAAAACTAGCTATATTTTTGAAGCGAAATTAAACAGAACTTATCAAAAATGCAGTGAAAATATTACCAATGCTTATTATACGATAAAAATAATTATAAAAACAAAGAAATAAATAATCAGATGCAAAAAAAAATAAAATTGTACAATTGAATACTCATTCCATAATGTTATTTTCTGACAATTCGATATTAAATAAACAATTTTACATAAAAGTAATACAAAACATGTATGATAAAGTATTGCTATCGTAAACATTTGAAAAAAAACTTAAATTATAATATTATATATATATATATATATATATATATATATATATATATATATATATATATATATATATATATATATATATATTATAATAACTTTCCTAAATTTATTCAATCTACACAGGCAATGAACTTATTTCGATTAATTGTTTATATTAAATTCGTAGTTTTTTCAAATTTAATTTATTTGAATATTATCATTCGACAGTATCAATTTAAGTTGTATTGGATTAATTATTGACGATAACATTTATTAAACGAGAAGTGAAAACATTCATTATTTGCCAGAAAGTATTAATTGGTTTACTCACTGGTTAGTCTAAGATACAAACAAAATAAAAAGGTAAAAGATTAATTAAATGTAATTAGGCAGACTAATTAAACGGTACATAATTAAATGGCGATTAGTCACGCATAATTCCACTTTTTATTTTTTAACTTAATGTACAACAACATATATCTTACTATTAAACTGGAAACAGAAATTTATCGCATTTTGCTATTAGTGTTGATTAGAAAGAAGCATTTGTTGCCAAAAAAAATGTTGCCACTTTTGTTACAACACTCAAATATTGAGTGTATACACTCAATAATTCAACAAAATTGCTATGATTTTTTTTCAATTTAAAAATCTTAATTATAAAATATTTTAATTTTATTTGTTTCTATAAGTGGTATATTACCGGTTTGAAAAAATCTACTTTTATGTCAAATGTCAAATATTACAATGTTGCAATAGAGAAAAAGAAAGAAAACGAAGCTTTCGTAGGATCTATCGAATAATTTTGATTCGTTTATAACATTGTCATCATTTCTGTTGATTTTAAGTGTTTTTTTTATTTTATTAACGATTATTTATATAATCGCGTTTTTATTGTTATTATAATTCATAATTTATGGCCGAAATCAAAAATTTCCAAAATTTAACTAAGATTCAGCGTCGTTAAGGATATTTCAATTTTATTCCATTCATGCCTATTCATTGCGAACCATCTATTTTATGGCATTGCATTAGTTTGTTATTTAAGTAACTATATTCTAAACCTTAAAAAATTCCATCAAAATAATATCCTCAATTATTCTTTAATATAATCTTCTTTGATACATTACACAATCTAATTAAACCAAGTTTCACAATGTTTCCCACTTTCACGAAATTTCAAAAGGGAGAAAATATTCGCGTTAATTTATTATCACACTTTTATATATTTGACTTTATGATATCTCTTTAACAACGACAACAACACTTAATTATTTTACTAAAAGCTAACTTTCGGACATAACTACTGACCTTATCTACAAATAATATCATTTATAAATACACCGTTTATATACAGATAATCTCGCTACTTCTATAAGTTTTTTCGAAGCTCATACAGTCCACACATCCCATCACCCTCTAACCAGCTCCAACGTCGAGCAGACCTAACGCCATAGTTAATTAACGTCATCACGTGCGAGGCGACCAGGCAAAGCTTGTACCAGGAAAGTAAAGACAATAATGTCGTGCCAGCGCAACGCGCCGCGCCGCCACAGCGTCGTGCCCGACTAATTCTTTATGAATATAGTTTCAATTGTAAAAACCTAAGAACAAACCGTAAATGACTGATTACGATTCAAACGGCATACGGCTTCTTCCTGCTTGCACATTGCAGCGCGCCAATCGTGTTCGATAATCTCTGTGTTGCGACACCGAACACGGGCAATGCGAGTTGCATATGTTAATAGTAAATGCGAATGAACGTGTCGGAGATAGGAAAGTGGCTTAATTTCGATATTATCTAAATTAAGTTTTAAGTCATGACATGATGGAACAGGTGCATTAGCTGTCGCTACGCGGAACGGATGCTGTATGCAACGGTTAAACTGCGACACACCAAGGAAGTCGTAGTCCGTGATACACATCTAGTCGAATTATATTTAAATTTTAATTATAGCCGCATAATTATTTTTAAAATTAATATACATATAAAATAGAGGTGCAGAACGTTGTCTGTGCAAAGACAAAACTATGTTTCAGGTGAGGCGGTTGCTGCAGATTAATGTAGAGATAAATTTGTAACGTCACATGTTGTTATGCAATTTTAAGAAAACAAAGTTATTTTAACTGCGAAAATTAAGAATGTCAATTAAAATAAATATATTTACAAAATTTGTTTTAACTTTAGCAAGCAATCTAACTTTAATTGCAGTGGACAAAAAAAAATATATAAATATATATATATATATATATATATATATATATATATATATATATATATATATCCCATACAATATACCAAACACTTCTTTTGATAAATCTCAATTATCAAATCATGTGAATATTTTTATTGGCTTATGTTTCAAAGTCATCTTAATATTTGAATTATTACATGGAAAATATTAAATATACGCCAAATCGAGACTAATTTTAAATATCTGTACACCTATCACTATCTCAACAAAATATATTCTACATCATGTACAAAATACTTTTTTGGCAAATCAAGTAGTATGCGCTTAATTGGCAAATCGTGTAATAACATTTTATTGGTTTGGACTTAAAGTTAGCTTACAATTTGAGTGATAACATGAAAAATAATTATTATACGCCAAATTGTCAGTAAATTTAAGTATCAGTACACCTATCTATATCTCAACAAAATATATCCCACATGATATACAAAATACTTTTTTAGCAAATCAAGTAGTCTACTCTCGAATATAAAATCATCTGAATTAATTTGTTTGCTTGTGCTCCAAAGTCAGTTTATTATTTGAGTGGTTATGTGGAAAATATTAAATATACGCCAAGTCGTATGTAAATTCAAGTATAAGTATATATTTCAGCAAAATATATCCCACATGAATTACAAAATACTTTTTTCGAAGACCCAATAGTCAGCGCTAAGTTATTAAGTATACGCCAAATCGTGAGTAACTTCAAGTATCTATACACCTATCTATATCTCAACAAAATATATCCCACATATCTCTGTATATCCATATATCTCGGTCTAACTAAATATCTGAAGCACTAAAATCCTTGATTCATTATTTATTTTTTCGTATAATAAATGTAATAAATGCATAAAACAGTTTCATTCCTGGCAAAATTCTTTAAATGTACCATAATACGTGTTATAAAGAAAAGCTTATGTCTAACCATGTTACTTTATTAATGGTTATTTAATTATTACCATCAAAATAGAACACCGAACCTATGAACTTCTTTTATGTAGTAAACATAAGCAATGCCTAAAAAACTCATGACATCCATATTGCAACCACAAGAACGGAACGTCGACAAAATATCGTATCAGCACACAATTGCAGTATGGCTCTATGCCAATGTATGGCATGTCAGTTTAAGGGAAGATATTACACTTAATATACGCATTATACCCATTAAAACGTAGAAGAAAATATGACTCCAAGTAACGCCAACATGAACAAAGAAACATGGCTCAAAGAAAGCATGTATATAAAGAAGATAGTCGTATTGACAGGTAAACGATTACCTCGTCTTTTGACGGTCATTTTAAATTGCTAATAATCAATCTATTTAATATAATGTCATTTACTTTAGCAGTACATAGCTAAATGTGGAAAAAGAAGAAGACAGATAAAAACTTTTTTTTTTTCAATTATTACTTTATATCAGTGACTGACTGACACTCTCCTAAAATTCAAACTTTGTTTGAATTTTAGGAGAGTGTCAGTCAAACCGCCCTTTGTAAAATTAAAAAGAAGAAATACAAAAGTCGAAACTAACCCTTTAAACTGAGAAAAAAATAACCTAAATTTGAATTATTTCATTATAAATGAGAAATTTTCAAGTTTAGTCATCCATTTTAATTATAATAAAATTGTGAATTAATATATATATATATATATATATATATTTGCTTACTGCTTATTAAAAACTATTCTCAGCTAGCAGAAATGTAATATAATAAAAAAAAAAGTTTTTTTATAAAGCGATATCCGAGGTAATAAAAATTTTATTAATGATAAGTCATATAAAGACTTTTCAAAAATAGAAAACTCATAAAAAATTAATGTATTTTTTGGGCCATACTGCCTAGAATAAACCAAAGTTGTTTCAACCGGTTTTCATTACCAATATCTATCAGCTGCCAGGATTTTTCCGCCAAATAAAATATAATCCACCTTGTCATGTGAAACTTATAAATTTACTTCTTGTCATTTTCAATTAGGCCTGTGTTTTGAAGAAGGAAATTTGGATCTAGAAAATTGACCGAATCAAGTTGTTTGGTTAACTTTGTTAATTTTTAAAATACTTTGTTTTAAAACATAAAAAAGCATCATTTATATTGACGCAATCAGATTTCCATTTATCTACCAAGCTATCTGTATATAATAGCTTCAAAGCACAACTGTTTGGTATAGACACATGAAATTTGGGTTACAACTCCTATGTATGCGAAAAATAAAAGTAATAAAGAATACTAAAATATTGTGTAGTGTAATTGATTCTTTTTAAAATTCTCATTAATTCTAATATTTCGGTATATGTACCTAGAAAATAATAAGTAGAAAGTACCTATTCTAAAATGTTATCAAATATAGCACCCATACAAATCGTGTTAAGTATTAAATATACAAGTAGTTTTTATAACAACCGAAAAATCCGTAAAATTGATTTTAACCAAAAAGGATTTCTTTGCTCCTAGCACTGTAAGATATTGAATTTGGATATTTTCCAGTTTGTTATTAATGAGCAACAGTTATATAACCTTACTCAAACTCTAAAAAGTTAAATGCAGTCAAATTCATGAAATAAAATAAAGTAACTTTTTCTTTTTTTTGTTGTTCTACCAAGCAGGTTATAAGTTTAATTTAGTATTAACTTCTAATTTCATTACAATAACACTCCGGGTCATAGCTTGTATACAACAATATATATATATATATATATATATATATATATACACACATATATATATATAATATATATATATATATATACATATATATATATTATAGTTAATCTAATATGATGACTACATTTTTGAGCCTTACCTCGATGCTTTTATTGTATTTTATAACTCTTGAAGAATCATAAAATATAATAAAACCATGGAAATAAGAAAGATTCTTACCTCCATGAACAAAACGTCATTGTATTATGTTAACAATTATAAATGAATTCCTCAATTTTTGAACGATTTTCGGAATGTTTTTGAAAATTTCCAAGTATCTCTGGTAGGGTATTTAAACACTGCATCTTTAGATCTTCTATTCTGAAACTGAATATAAATGCTGTAGCAATAGCAAGTTGTGACTTGCCGTTGCTATACAGACGAACAAAATATAAAAAAAGATAGAAAATCGCGAAAAGCAAGCGAAGCGATAAGCATTATATGCACGATGGATAAAGGTGTTCATTCCTACGGCGCAGCAAAGTTTAGTTCCAAAGATTCCGAAAAGGAAATTTTGGTCTTTTTCATAATCCTTACCTAGGAAGACCTCCTACATTAAAATTTAAAAAAAATTGAACCAGATTCCAAGGTTAAGCTTGCGTTACCTGGTAGAACTACTCTCATACTTTATTCATATGGTATAACCAAACATTGGTTCCAAAAGATTCAAAAAAGGAAATTTTGATCCCTTCATTAATCCTTATCCATGACCAAAGAAGCGAACGGTCCTCGGTTGAAAGCATAAACCTACGCCACATTTCGCAAAAACTATATTTTCGGATTCCGAAATCTAGACAGTCAACAAACAATCTTACAAACCGGACCGGCGTACATTTTCGTCTCTGATCACGATAAGGGAGCGCACACTGGGCTGGGCTCCGCAAAGCGCGAGGTACGAATTTCGGAGGCGATTAACGTGTTGATAGCCCACCATATCTTAACTCTAATGTCTGTATGGAGACAGACAATGATCTAGTTAAGCATTCACATCTCGAGCGGCGTGGGAACTTTGAGTTTTCCACGTTTCAATGTAGACTTATGAATATTTCTTTATAGAAATCGTTTGTCAAAAATTGTATTATTGGACTTCATCTTCATATACGTTTTAGTACGACAACTCCATTTCATTGACCATAATTTAATTATTTTAGTGTTTTTTATTTTTTCCTAATTTCCTTTTTTAATTTATAACTATTATTTTGTGTCATTATAATAGTGTTTTAATTAAACCGTATGTAAATATATACTAAAAGTAGAATATTATCTTAATATGTGAATGTTGAGATAAAAACCTGTCTAATGAAACTTACAAATTGTTAATTCGTCATGATTCCACCCCTTTTTCCCCGTATGAAATAAATGGCATGATGACGTACATTAAGTTTATTTAATTAACCTATAATAAGTTGAACGTAACGTTATATATTGCAACAGTTGTAAAATACTTTAGTATTTAATTCTATTTTCTAGACATACACTCGATATTTTCTTATCTCTCGTTAGTTAATTTCACCATCACAAGGCCAGCTTTATATGTACGAATTCTGTTAAACCACTTATCACCCATGATAGACAAGGGAATGGATCATCATTGGTCTCATTAGTCATTCTTTTTTATAGATTCCTTCGGACCATGTAAAAAAAGACGTTTTAACATGCTGCCTATAAAAGAAGACAAACAAATATTACCCAAGGAAAGTTTTGTGGCAGACATGACGATCCATGTCCGTCATAAGTGATAAATTGGTTAAAATTATAAAAAGAACACGGTAAATTATGACTGTAACTATTTCGTACGAAACTTAAGTCCATTAAATGTTTACGTTTACTGGAAATTGAAAAGGCTTTAAAGAAAGGAAGGTTATTATACTGAACACTGTATTTGAATAAATGCATATGTACGTATTGTCATTTTTTCTGCTTACGCCATGATACATTTATGTCGTAGAGCAATTTCAAGAGCAGAATCTTTACCCTAGAAAACTTTTAAACATACATACCATTATCGATTAATAAAGAAAATTACATTTATCCTGACCAATTTTAGGATGCTAATGATCTTCATAGCTCGTACCAGAATAAATCCAAATACTGATAGATAATTGGTCAATCTAAGCGTTGCATAAGTGCAACTTTGTCTTCTTCACTCTGATTAGTCTCTTTGATTAGATTTTTATAGTTCATAAAATTAAGAAAAACAGACATGAAATTATTCATTTTAAAATTTCTATTTGAAAAAATATCGAACTTGCGCTACGCAGATGACACCACCATGTTTGCTTCTGATGCATGCCATGTGTCCTACTTATTTCTCAACATGAAGCGCGTAAGCCTCGAGTTTAGTTTATAGATCAATCACAGCAAAACAAAAATGATGATTGTTGACCGTGCCAACAACAACTCGCCCACAGTCAGTCAAATAGAGAAATGCACAGTAGTTCAGTCATGTGTATACTTTGGAGCGTCTATCTATAATAACGGCGGATGCGTGGATGAGGTAAGGAGACGTATGGCGATAACAAGATGCACTATGGATTAATTGAAAAAAATATAGAAGGACCGAAACATTAAAATGGCCACTAAGACTTAACTCGTTCGAACTCTGGCGGTCCCAATATTTCTCTACGCCGCAGATACGTCGATGCTACGAACACTTGAGAACAAAATAGACGCTTCGGAAATATGGTGTTGGAGGAAAATGCTTGGAATATCGCGGATTGAGTTCCACACGAATATCTCTATCTATACGACACCACGTGGAAGGTCGTTGATGCGGTGACCAGACCAGATCAAGTCTACTGTAGGAGGTCCCCTGCATGAATGCAACAGGGCGATGACAAACAGGAATAGATGGAGGAGTACCGTGAGGCAAGTAATAGCTTTCATCCATAACAATACTACCTGCTGTCAAGAACGAAATAGCGGAGACCATTTGAAAAATTTTAAAATTTGTCGACTCCATATAAAAAAACATTGCATAAAAGAATTACCTAACAAGCCTCTGTTCGTTTATTCTGGCATGCTATTACAAGACTAGCAACTATTAAAAACTGCAATGAGTGAAGTCATCTAAACTGGATCTTATCAACGGCATCTTGACACGAAAACAGATAACGCTTCACTTAAAGTGATTCGCACTATAGCAGCACTCGACGCGTGATTTTGTACCTCGTCTGTGTTACTGCGTCATTCACATTCTCCTTATTTTCAACTCAGTATCGTGAGTTATACATTTAATTAAAAGTCGCATATCTACACGTATTTATTAAAGGTTTACTTAAACGAAGTCACGTTAAAAATATTAATATACTCATCAAATGTCTGCCAATTCTCGAAGCCATAATTAATTCGGTGTCCTTACAATTAAAGTAATACTGAATTAAATGTTTGTAACTCAGAAATTACGTAACAATAATAAAATTTGTGAAACAAAGGTTACTGAAAACAATAAGATGATTACTTGGTACTGACAAAAGCGCTGCCCCTACCACTTTCCATGCATCTTCCCACAAGATTGTTCGTCGTGTATCATTTAAAGGCACGTAATGTAATATGACACTCTGCTATCACGTTTCAATTTATTATATATCACACTATGAAGTCGCTTAGTCCTTCGTGAAGCAATAGTTCTTGAATAAGCATTATTTCTCTGCAAACTAAAAAACTTTATCTCCAAAAATTCTTTGCATATGTTTTCAAAAACAAACGCCTAAGTGAGAAAACAACTCTAATTTAATGACGTTTTTCCAGGTATTGCCCACAATCAGCCCCAATAATATCAGCAACGGCTAAACCAATTTGGATGCGGTTTTCAGTAACCGTTAGCTTTTCATTTCAAGCGATTCACAGATAAAAAAGATATGTCAATCTTTAGTTTACATTCATCGTGCGTGCTAATATCAGAACCGACGGAACCGATTTAGCTGCCAATGCGTTTTAGTGTTTTTAGTAAACTCTGCGCTCATAGAGTTCTGAGAGAAAAAGAAAAAAGAACAAAAAAAATTCTAATAATCACTTTTCTTACTCCGAATTCCACGCAAACGAAGTCGGGGCACAGCTAGTTCTAAATAAATCCCTACTAAAAATATTTTCATTCCAGAAGTACCCTAATTCAAAAATTGACTCAGAATATTGCTCCCAACGCCAAAGGCAAACAAATAATATCTATTTAAAGTATCGACAATGACAATCGACAGAGTTAAATATGAGATACAATGGAGATATGCTCGTATTCGCCGCTCCCAATTAAGATATTTATAGCAGTATCGCTATCGGGCATCTAATCTTTCCGTTAGACAACTCCGGCGCCCACAAATGACTATAAATGACTGGAGTGTATTTGATACGAATAATTTAACACCAATCTCGTTTCTTGAAATATTGCGTCTGAAATTGACGTTAGTTGTGGCGTGATCATGCAGCTGAGATTGGGATTCGGTTTGATAATCTTACTTTATAAAGTTATTTTCGACGGCTGTTGGAAATGTGCAGGTAACTATTGTTTAACTTGAGCTGTGGCTTTATTTCGTTGTTTTCTTTTCTATATTTTGATATTGAAAAAATTTTAAACAAATTCATTATATATCTCCATATGACTTTATTATTATTCTCCAATAAATAAAACAGATTTTCTTTCTGTAAAGTATCAAACTTTGGCAAATTAACAGATTTTCAATAAAACAGATTTTCTGTAAAGTATCAAACTTTGGCAAATTAACAGATTTTCAATAAAACAGATTTTCTGTAAAGTATCAAACTTTGGCAAATTAACAGATTTTCAATAAAACTTTGGCAAATTAACAGATTTTCAATAAAACAGATTTTCTGTAAAGTATCAAACTTTGTCAAATTAACATTCGTATTGCACTTTTATCGTTCAAAACCTTTTTTGCAATCTTTTTTTTTATTACAGAAAACTTTGCTTTCTGTAATTTTTCAGTTTTTTTCAAGAACTACCTGCAATTCTATTTGGTATAGACATTTTGCAGACTTACTTTTCATGTAACTGTTTTCATTCCAGTACAAGCTTTCGGAAGTAGCTAGATACCTTTTGGAGAAACAAATATGAACTAACTGTTTTTCTGTGAAACTGTTTATCTATGACTAACCAAACCTTTGCTCATAATCATATCGATTTTGAGTGGTCTTTTTCGTTACATGTGGAAGAAGTATAAGGTTTTGTTAAAAAACTTTATCGTAAATTTTCAAACCTACCAAAAAAAAGTTTTCTATTGTGCTGATACAAATGGTATGTGATATAAAAAGCAAAATTAAAAATTTTTAAAAAAGTCCATGATGGATGTAGTCATTGTAATTGAAAAACGATTACATAATTTTGTTTAAAACCTCCGACTAAAAGAAAGTAAGAACCTGTTAATATAATTACAAACTCAAGAACAGCCTTTGGGGCTACCATTGCCATTTCCGTTCCCAATATAAATTACTTTATAGCAGCATAGAAAAGCTATTTGTGCACCTAACAGAATTGCAATGAGTTACGAACTGACTGAAAAATTTTTTTTTTTTTCAATTACAACGACTGCATCCGTCGTGTGTTTTTTCAAAATTTTTAATTTTACTTTTTATTTTATACTTTTTGGAAATAAATGAGGACATTCGTTTGCAACAAAATATTGCAGCGCCCCCTGGTAAGCTAACACCATAACACCTATCTAAGAAATATCACCGATAACTCCCAAATATTATGCAGAAAACCATATCTAAATCGGTCAAATCGTTTCAAAGATAAACAACGAATATTCCAACAAAATGTTTATTGCAGCGCCCCCTGGTGAGTAATCACCGTAACAAATATCTAATAATCATTACCAATGAATCACAAACATTTTACAAAACACCGTATCTAAATCGGTCAAAACATTTTGGAAATAAATGGGAACATTAGATTGCACACACAAACAAACAACCTCTCACCCTAAACGCATGTACCTCCTCCGTTTCGTCTTGGGTAAAAAATGTAGAATTTCACGAAACATATAAGTATTACAGAACTTGCACCACGAGGTTTCCATGCATTTTAAAACACGTATAAACATTGAAGAGAACACGTATAACATCTTTATTAATCTTTTTACAAATGTTAGTAGTATTTTTCAACTTGAAAGTACATTGCCTCGTACCTATACCAGAGGGGGGAAAAATCGAAAATTTTCCAAAGTTATGAGATTTATGATCATTGTCTATGACAATTATTAATTAATAATATTTTTCCAATAAATTTATAAACTGTAAAAAAAATTAATTCGGCAGTTCGTTTTAAAGAAGACAGCTAATCCTTGCATTTCTCAAAATTAATGAATATATATATATATATATATATATATCTTTTCATTTTTTTTCTTTTTTTTTTACTTTGTACATATATATCGAAAGTGTCTAATTAATTTTGTGCATTTAGAAATAAAACTGGTTTGCACGAGAAATAGGAATACAACCTGCTGCTCACGGCTTCGCTTGCAACAAACTAAAATGATAGTTTACTGAATGTTACAAATTAATATTTTTATTTTACGTATTTTGGTTCATTTTCTTGAAAAACAAACAAATTTAACTCTTACATTATGATACAGACTAACCTTTGACAATCTAATTATTTATCCCAATTCATACTCTAAGTGTTTATTTTTTTAGTTGATTATTTACACCATGTTTCAGGTTAATAAGCTTCTAATATTTTTTCCACACAAACTTTGACGCCCAATTTCCTTAGCAAGAGAATTTCAAAAAATCCTTTCTTAGTTAATCTCTATATTGTAATTTATCAGAGTTTGAATTCATTTTTCAACCCTTAGGTTTTGCATTTTGTTGATAGGTAAAATACACGTTAGATTCGTTGCTTAGCAAATTCCAAAGTGTACAGATATAAATGTAAACAAGTAAATATATGGTAAGTATTGTTATTTTAGAAGTGTTGTTATTATGCTATAATTTTAAGTGTAACTTCTGTAGATAAAATGAACCGTCACGCTCGGGCCAAAACAACCGTGTGACGCTCAATGTTAATTGCGTATTAACGTGACCCTAACGCCATCTATTGACTCCGCCAACAAATAACTTGAACGTATACTCACAAAGTGAACCCTACAAATGTTATACTCTGAATATGCGCGAAAAATGTTTCATGCTTTTCACATGAATATTATTATTTTTTGTTTCCTGTATCTATTGACTAATGCTGACCCAAAATTGTCATTCTCTCTTATAACCCGTAAAAGTCATCTCATTAACATATTTGCGGATTAAATTGCATAAAAATTTAAATCTGTCTGCTTTTTCGCGCAGTCATTACCGAGCTATCATTTCCTAAGTTCCGGGGCAAGCGGCAAGGCAATGGTGAAAACGAGCCGCATTTCGTGGTGGAGATGCGAGGGCCGATGGCGGAACTAAGCGAAGTGAACTTGCTGGCCCCAGATTTAGGCCGTAGATAGGACCGTCTCGTACGTGATCCGCGCGTAATTCACGTATCTTGCATTTCTTAATTCACGTAAATTTCTTCTGTCTCCGAGATGGAATTGAAATGGATAAAGCTCTCCTTCGACATATTACTTAATGGATGCTCGTGTAAATGGGAAAATGTCTATTTTATCCACATCTTATTTTCAGACCACAAATTGGATATTTCTATAGTAAATAAATATTGCGCTATTCTAATTATCTTGTACAGGTTCTCCTACTCTTTCACAGCATGTTTAGGGAATCATTGCCCACAGGCAGATTTCGCTTACGCCATCGTGATGCATGTTATTGTTTATATTTAAAAAATGCACTTTTTGTTTTTCAAGTCAAATGTAAACTATGCATTTCCTATTAAAAAACTGAAATTAAGTTTTCCTATATAATTATAGTAAATTATTTATAGAAAACTATATTTTTTATAAAACGTAGTCAGGATATGAAAATTAAGTAGATGTAATATATTTATAAATAATTATGTATGTTTATATTTATGTCTTTCTATCTATAAAGCTATTAGAAAGAATTAGGTATATAAAACGAAATATTCAATATATGCAATACATTTATTTCAATTCCAAATAAAGTGTGAGTTTAAGAAAAACAACACACATAACTAAATCTATGCATGATGTATGCTTTTCTATATTTACTTTTTGACTGAATTAAAAAAAACATACCCTTCGAAAGCTATAGCTAGCTAGCCGTTATTTTTTAAATTTTAAATTTAAAAAATAACATTTCAAAATGTCTATACGATTGATTTAAGTGAAAATTGAATCTTTATAAAGTTTCAAAACATTGTAAAAATTTAGCAATCTTATTAACGTTGCTTCTTAAAAATGCTTCAATTGTGACATTCAAACGTTCTGTATCAAGATAATGCTTAAGTCCCTGACTTCTAAAATGACCAATCAAAGGAGGGTTACCAACAATAAAATTAATTGGAATAAAATAACAATGATAATGACAGCTCATAAGTAGTATCAACTAGAATGAAATAACTTTTAAAAATAAACCACTTATTTTCAAAAAAAAAATAGAAAAAAACCAAATTCCAACAGGACCAAACAACAAATCTTCAACAGAGATTATACTCGGTAACGTTTATTTTTTGAAACCGTTTCAGCATAGGGTCGTAACTAGTTTAGTATTTCAATAAAATTAGATTGCCCTTGAATTAAAAAAAATATGGTAGATTACGATTTATCAGGTACACTACTAATGCCAAGAGTCAATCATTTGACAATATAAAACGTTTATTATTTTTAAACATTACTGAAAATAATAACAAAGCTTCTACCGTACAACTTGAAATCTATAATGTCCTCTTCAAATTTGTATGTCAGTTTTTTCATTCTTTCGTTTTAGAGGTACAATTTTCAGACTCTTATCCTACCTACCTATCCTACCTAGATACGCTTACCATTATTTTACATCTGTACGTTGTGTGTACTGTGTGTTGGTACGTTTACCATTATTCTACATCTGTCCTATGTAGGTACGCTTACCATTTTTCTGTCTTCCCTATATAGGTATGTTTACTATTATTCTGCGTCTTACCTATCCAGGTACACTTACCGTTATTCTACATCTTTCCTATGTAAGTACGCTTACCATTATTCTACGTTTTTCTTCTGGTTCTTGATTCCCACTTCTATTAGAAAAATTCCTTCTGCGTATATTTCAACAGTGTTAAATTTTTTCGTATTCTCTGTAATTGATAATTTAGCTTACCTCTAAATAGCTAATATTGAAAGGAACACAATGATACAATTGGATTTAAATGCAAGATCCCATTTTTACATTTGTTTTATAAAAATGCATATACAAGTATCATATGCGTTTCATTTTTTCAATTATTATCATATTATTAATTTTAAATTTAAGTGAATTCTAATTGACATCGTATTTATTTCTTAATGACAATTTTGGTAACTGCGTTCAATATTCCCGATACTTATGTTATCGTATATCAATAAGTTAAAGTAACAGATATTCAGATAGTACAATTTCCAACATACCAATAAAAAACTATCTAATAGAGACAGCAACAAATAAATTAAATTAAGAAGAGAACCAATATCAGCGACCTATCCCTAGTAGAATTAGTTTACTGAAGTGGAAAACAGAACTAAAAAAGTTACAGAATGTATACCAAGTGACAGAAGAAGATATAGAGGAAGACCAAAAAATGATAGGTGTATGTACCACCTTTCTACGAACACTTGCATTAGATAGCAGAATCTCGGTATAGAGAAACACGGAATAATTTGTGGAAGGTCTACCTCAAAGAAAATAGACAGTATAATGGGGGAGATAGCTAAAAAATGAAAGCAAAAATACATTAAACATATTATTAATGATTACAAAATACTAATATTATTTATAATAATTATGAAAAAAAAATTATATATATATATATATATATATATATATATATATATATATATTATAGAAAAAATGTGATTATTTAAAATTTTAAGTTTCAAACATTAGTACTAATATATAAAAAGTGACAAAATGTAATAAAATAACATATATGTTTCGTAAGTTAATTTTGTACTATTTAGTAATATAGTGAAAAATGTTTTTTATTTATTTATTATTATTTTATCAAGTTTGGTAATTTGATTATTTTTTTATTCCCTAAATCATAAGCTAACATGAACATGAACATGAACAAAATTTTGACAAATCTTAAAGTAGCATAAGTCGCTTATTTTTTTATTTTTTTTAAATTGTTTAAACTATTGCCTTTTTATTAACCTTTATTTTCAAAACATTTTGCTAAAACAGTATATTTAGGATTAATCTACTTTAATTTTACGTACACCACACGTAAAACAAATGCACTCTTTCAATTATTATTAATTCTCTTTATTTTCCATCAACTAATTTATTCAAATATCTACAGCCGAAAAATATTATGTATTCCTGTTAAGTTTTCCAAAGTTAGAAGTACAAACTTATGAAAATATGATAGTAAATGTGATGAACAATTTTAGCAAAATAACAGAAACGATAATAAAAATATGTATTCTGTCGCCATCTGTAGAGGGCTTCTAGTAACAGATTTGAGCTTTGGAATAGTATTAATATTACCTTTCTAAAATGTAACGGGACGGTAGTGCCGCGTTGTAATGCATAGATGGCGTTGTCGTGCAAACTGAAAAACACTTGTTTGCATTGTAAAAAAAAACAAATGATTTATTTCATAATTTCTTGCCTTTTTTAATAATGATTCACCATGGAAAATATCACAGGTACAATAATTTTCTTTTATTACATATTTCGAGGAAAATAATGTGGTTTTCTTAACATTTCTCAATTTGTTGTATTTCTTGTTCTTTTAACTTGATTTCCATCCATTTACTTATTTCTCACAAATGTGTTTTTCTCAGATACCATTTGATGAAGAATTTAAAATTAAACATGGCCTAGGAAGCAGTGTTCCAATTGCAGACGAGATGTGCGAAAAGTTACGTTTTTATTCTCTGGGTTAGTTTTTGAGAGGGTTTTTCTGGGTTATTTGGAAGATTCATACATTTTGTTCAGATCATTGTAAGAACTTTCAAATGAAAGTTTGTCAAAGGATGAAATTCCAAAATATTTAATTTGGTTTTGAATGTTGTATTTTTATAAAATATTTCCAAAAAATCTCCAAAATCGCTATCACCCCGAAATAATCGAGTATATTATATAAAAGTTATAGACTGAAGGAAAATGATCATGTTGCAAATAATGCAGATATTTTTTAATTATTATAATTCCTCATATTAAATAAATCAATACATTTGTTTTTGTTTTTTTTCTATTTTCTTCATTTATTCAGTACTAAAACCTTAACGCAACCAACACGTTTGTTCGGACTTCTCGTATACTTTGATATCTTTATGTGTCTACCCAATGATATGGAACATCAATCGTGCAAGTTCGACTTGCATTTGATCGGTTTTCATCAGTATTTTCATACCCACCACAAAAAATCATCACAACATTTTCATAATCATATTTTCATCAATATCGTATACTCGTCGAATATTTGCATTTTCAATTTCATTATGTATATTGTATTCAATTTACTTTCAACCTTCTTTTGCATTATTAGAAATGCCCTTCCGCGTATAATTGTTGATACCAATATGCTATTACAACCTAAAGCTATTAAAGCTTTATTTTATTCTATCAGCCCTGTGTACATATGCGTTGTTCACTGTTATTGGAAATGTCAAACATTGAATAAAATGCGACGTCAGTACGACCAAACATTTTTAAAAATATTTTTTCCATTAAGCATCTCACCAGTTGCACGTCAATCCAATAGACATCCAATTCAACAGCCTTACCACCTTTTGATTGAACCACAAACTTCTTCCTGTTTATGCTACGTTAACCGACCATATTTGTACTATCACACAATTCTAAAAAACTAAAAATGACTTATTTCCACCTTCTGCATTTTGCCATTTTTCGGAGCCTCCATTCGTCAACAAAGAAATTTCAAATTAAACAAACTTATCCACTTACTCTATAATCACGCTGTCGATTTTTATGGTACTGTAGTCAAAATAAGAACTTCCTATAACGTCGCCATATCCATTTGTATATTACAGCCATTTTACTTATAAACTATCAATGCTGTACAGCTAAAGTATGGTATGGTTATAAATATTTATAACCTTTACAAAATATTTAAAAAAAACGTTTTAGGGTATCTTCCTCAAATATAAAGTGGAGCGAATTTCAGTTCTGCATATGTGGGATATACCCAGGGATCCATTTACGAACTATTAACCTTTAAGTGGTCACTTTTGATGTCTCCGTCTCCTACCAGCTAAACTGCAATATTTGAAGATCTAAAAGGTATGCATAATAGTAGTACCTATACGGAAAATAAAAGAAAAATTATCATTGGTAAACAGGCTCTACTTATTTCACGAATAGTTTTCGACCAAATTAACATATAGTTGGGTCTGCTGAAAATTCATAGAAATTCCATACAAGTGATTTTACTCAACTGAAAAATTACTATGTATTTTAAATTGAATATTTATTATGTCTTTGAAAGATGTTCTAAGCAACGTCTTTGTAAACTTACATGATGAGGAATAAAGTTATTTAAATGTACACAACGTTATTACGCCTGTGTAAGATATAAAGGTAAAATATTTACGTAACGAAAAATCAATATTTGTGAATAATTTAATAGAAATATTATGTAGCCTTAATATCTTTAAGTACCCAAACGTATACAGATCCATTATTCTACTTGTATGTGAAACATTTTTATTAATGTAAAATATAAATATATATCATTCTATGCTGATAAAGCTGCACAATCTTCATGCGTCAAATAAAAAACTGAAATGCTTTTCATTCTTAAGTATACCACAATTAATACTTGGACAATTTCTCTGTATAATTGTCGGAGTAAAGATTTAATAGAAACAAAAATAATACACCCCCACCTGGTGTTTTCGCAAAATGTGGTATTAGCAGGAGTTAGGCTATTCAGCCCAACTCCTGCTAACTCTAAAACCAGCTTTACCATTATACGATAAGACATTTACTCCCAGAATTAGATGTTTATTTAGTCCACATACTAATATTTTCTATGATACTCCTCTTCTAGCTATACCATGAGCTTTCTCAAAGTGCATAAAGTGAAAATAGATTTAGTATCCCTATCTATATATTTATCAATTAGGAACTTGTCTGTAAAAACCTGACACATTATCAATCCTTAATCATGGTGGCAACGAAAATTCTGATACGCTCTCGATGAAATATCTTTGATACGCTCGGTAGAGTAATATTTTCTTGATACACTTTGTAGATTCTGCGATCGTTTTGGACCACAATTCCCTTACATAAAGTTCCAATTCTCTAACACACCTCCATTATATTATGAACTAAATAACACGGAAGCCCATAAAAAAACTAAAGCTTAGCTTTTTGGAATGGCTTTGAGTCTCCGGCTATCGTTACATAGGTGAACTACCGCAGCCAAATATTTTACTAGTTTCCCCATCTAACCCAGAAGCGTTAACATTTGAAATTTTTTTATTACTTATATAAATTTATTCTGCTGATATTATTGTTAATGTCAAATTTTAAATGAAGTGGATCATTTACATTATCAGACATATTTCCACTAATTAACCGACAAGTTGGGGTAACTTTCAATGCAACAGCCTCATAATCGTTCGCCTTTCTTATAGCACTACTTTTTCGTTGCTTTTTTGTCCATACTCCTAATGTTTTACGTCAAATTATTTCATTGACATTAGGTTGCCATATCTACTCTACTATATGATATGACAGTGACATGACAGCCTGTAATTATTCTGACCTTACAATGAAGTCGTTACCAGACCCACCTGTCTTATTCTTGGAGACTCCCGCTTATTAACTTTAAGCACCTTGAGGTCTTCATCGAGGCGAAACTCACTTTTGGTGTTCCTCCTACTCTGGCTTTACTAAGGACAGTGACGTTGTTAGACTCTTTCATTTTTGTCATACATCCAATCCACTTTGCTCTGTGATTTTTTTATAAAATCAATTATAGCTAGCTAATGAAGCACTGAGTTTATTCTTTATCGCCATGTACCATTAACGTTAATTTCACCAAGAAAACTTCGGAGAATTTCTCTCTCAAAAATAGATTACACATCTATGTTGTATTATGCTAGCATGCTTTAGCAGCATATACAATAATAGGTAAGTTCAAACCTTTACTGCTACACAAGTTTTCCAAAAAATCCCTTACAAAATAGTATCCAACTTGACACAGTATCGTTTTCATTATTTCAATTTTTTATTGATCCTGCAATTAGCTACAACAAAGATGAAACTTTACTATGATAGCTTAAACTCTCTCCATCGTCATACATATTTTTATTCTTCCTCTTTATTCCTACGGCTTCAAGATTAATCTCTTGCATACAGCCGAAATTGAAAATAATTCTTCATTTTTTTCTTTCTCCTTTTCCTAGTCTGCCTCATAACTTTATTGTCATTACATTGTACATTCTGTCCTCACAATCGTTTTCACGAAGTAAAATGCAAATCTTAAATACGTCAAATTCTATTCAAGGAGAAAAAATATTTAAATATAATAAAATTTATATTAGTTAATAAAATTTAAACTATACAAATATATACAGCAAGTCAATGTCCCCATTTCTGCCAAATCATTAGATTAGAATTTTGTGTTGTATATCGTTAAAATAATACCTACATATTATGAAATTCCGTAAATAGAGGTTTAAAATTAAACCTTGGACAGCATTGTGGCTTAATTAATTGAGTAGAAAATACAGTTTTAACATATGCCGATGGCACAATTTGTTCCCAAATTAGACACATTTTATGTCTTGTAAATTCGAAACCAATTATCGTGTGAATATAAGATTTGTGAATTTTCTTTATACCTATGAAATAACTTACCAAACTACATGTGATCAAAACTGGAGATGACATGGTAAAATTTGTACCTAAATCGTATTGATTTCTAATGGAATAATCATCTGTTTTTAACGTTCAATGGTCTTTACACAAAAACAAACCTCACCCCCCAACGTAGACGAAGTACGTAAATATAATATTACGAGTAATTTTTCCTGTTAGTTTATTCCAGATAGTTTTACGTTCAGAATTTTTTTTTCAATCTACAGATATTAAAATAATTCAGAATTTTTGTAGTTTATTTTTTAGAACTACAAAGTTGGACGTAAGTTCTAAAATTTGTCTACGACTAAGTAACTTAAATTGTACTTAGTCTCAACTTAACTTTGGAAAGTTTCTCTTCTGTTGACGTCGGCTTTTCTCTCGTTCTGCGTTTACAAACGCTCGTAGTTTTCAATTAACAAAAAAAATCCGCTATTACCAAAATGCGAGTTGATACACTGCAAAGAATAAATATTATTAATCGAGTGATAAGGAAATGAGTTATGTACCTAAGTGGCGCGATAAGAATTTTCTTCTGTAACGCCATTGTTCTTAATGTAAAAAAGTATCCACTGACTTACCAAAATATTTCCTCTAAATTACCGTACCTCCAGTTCTCCTAAAATGTTGGCAAAAACAACCCCATAAATTTCATTTTAGCATATTACAAAGATATTAGTGAGACCTTGATATACGACTCACTTTTAGTTTCAGCACGACTACGCAACTATAACATCTAGACACTCGAAAAGAATACTACTCAGTTGAGCCAATTTGTCTTTCGTAAAATAAGTTTTTCCACATAAATTCACAAGATATTCATAGAAAATAGATAGTATCGCCGCTGTGACCGTTTTTTATACATATATTGAAATAGTAAAAAAACTGAGTCCTTACATTCAATATCTTTAAGTAAAAGTAAGGTTTGCACGCTAATCTCAGCAATGGCTAAACAGATTTGGATACGTTTTTCAGGATGTATTAAGATTAGCTTGGGCTAGCATTTATGCTTGGTTTCATTTCAATCGGTTTACAAACAAAAAAGGCACGTCAATCTTTAAGAATGAAGTTGCGGTCATGGCTGTCATGTAATATGAATGTAAGGATAATTATATACCAGATGTGGTGTGCTTAGAGTTCTCAAATAAGACAAGCCCATACATTTTCAGAGAAGAGGAGGCTACAGTGTTATTTTAAGATATTTTTCCAAAGCCATGTTAAATAGCGATAGTGAAGAGACACTTACGAGTGCAATTTGGTTATAGTCAAATAATTCCCTTTTTTCCTTTTTTTTAATCAAAAGACAAACTCGTAATTAACAACGTTTTGACTAATTTTAAACACAGATCCCACTTCTATTTAATGAAAAATTCAATTTGAAAAACAGTTACGGTTGTGTGCCTTTTTGCAAGGGTTCCTTAATTTGCATTGCAATACATTTAGTATTTTAAAATATTTTTTACATATCATGTCACGATTGGTACTTATAACTAACCGAAACGTAGTTTGGGGTAGGTTTTCTTTCAAATAAAATAAGAAGGATAATAAAAACAATTTTCGGTACCCTTGTTTTCACAATAAATCAACAGATGTATTATTTAAAATATTTCTATTGTTTAAAAAGTAGATAACATTATATTCAACGAGTTTCATACAGTTTACGCTTCCCCGGGTTCTGATAAAATTTCACATCGGGAGTAAAATCTAAAAAACTAAAATAAAATGCATTCATTTTACCTAATAATATAAAAAAATATTTCATAAAAATTAACAATCCAAATGAGTTTTTTATTTTTATTATGAAACACAATATATGGCCTCCTAATCTGTTTCACCTGAAGCCCGACTTCTTTTATTAATTCATAAAATATAAAAACCGTATTTTATATAATTCCTTGATTCCAAAATGCGACCAACTATATTATTTAACAGTTTTATTGTTCAAAAGCAAATAAAACCTGTCAAGTACGAGAAGAACTCACAGTACGAGGATTTCGTTCTCTTTTGGACACTTAAAACATTTAAGGGTACGTAGTATTTCTATATAATACTTTATATAATAGCTACATATAAGTAGTTTATACTTAAAAATATGAATTTACACAACATATATATATATATATATATATATATACATATATATATATTACCTGCTGACTTTCAAGATCGTAGGTCGACCGGAAGTAAAATTAGGCTTTTATCCTCAGTGGGTAAGACTTTTGTGTAAATAAAAAGATACGATTTGACGGGCCATATCTTTTTGGAGCGTAAACCAAAAAAACATGAAATTTATACAACAACTTAAGACTGTAGGTCTCGGTATATTTTATAAATTTTAACTTAATATCTCAAGTCATTTCTGGAAAAAAGGGCTTTTATGAATATACGGACTGTACATGTGTCTCTCATTGCTATTTTTCTCAAAAAATTCAGAATTGAACTTAAAAGAAGGATATTCAATACTGGAAGGATTTTGAAGTTAACTCTCTCATTGACAAAAGAGGTAATCTAAATAAACAGCTAAAGACAGAAAATATCGAAAAAAAAATAGGAAACTCTTTGCAACCGCCAAGGTACAAGAGGCAATAGCAAATAGCAGATGTCAAAAGTGGTCTGAACTATGTAAGAGATTGGACTTTAGAAAAGACTCAAAATACTGGAAGATTGTCAAGACCTTAAATAACTATTTCAGTGGTCATACTGACCAACAATCGAACTTCATTGAATCTCCTGGATCCTCTGCTGCCTCAATTAAGCTGTTGCAAATACCTTAGCCTTGCATCACGCTAACTCCAGTAAACTAAAATTTTACAAGGAGGACAAATCTGTCCTCAGATTAACCAAAAAACTTCAGCTGGAAGCAAGAGCTTGGAAGGGTGACCATCAAAATCACATGTCTTACGACATCACCATGCACAAACTGAACCAAGCTATTAACAATACTGATCAAGCGAAATCACCTGATAATGACCTAATTTTCAGCCATATGTTGAAACATTTTGGAAACATTGCAAAGAAGAGTTTCTTGAAAATAGTCAACACTTCACTTGCTTCAGAACCGTAAAATTGCTAAGAACATGGAAAACATCGGTTATAGTTTCTATTTTGAAACCTGAATCTTGAGACGAGTATAAAAGCTATCGTCCAATTACCTTAACCAGTATTTTATGTAAAATCACGGAAAGTATCATTCATACCAGAGTCGTGAAAGTTCTTGAAGAGCAAAAATTTCTAAACTTTTATCAATGCACCTATACTAAACATCACTCCACGGTTGAACTACTTTTCCACCTTTGTCAATCAATTATTGATGCTTTCCAGGAAAAACCACCAAAGAAAACTATTGCTTTTTTCCTGGATATGACCTCTGCTTTTGATAACGTCTGGAGGCAAAAATTGATCAGTATTGCCCACAGACCCGGCATCAACGGCAATGCTCTTATATGGATTGCTGACTTCCTGAAGGATAGAAAAATTAGAGTTCGTGACTTTAATGGTGATTTTTCTGGTGACTTTTCAAAAGATGTTGATACTTGGGCAGGCGTACCTACCTCAAGATTTTGTCCTTAGCCCTCGTCTATTTCTGCTTTATGTTAACGATATTCATCAACATTTCCATGAGAACACACAGATTGCCTACTTTGCAGACGACATAGTAATATGGCATACAATTCTCTTTGGAATATCCTTGTCTGGTCCCGAAATCCCAATCTGAATTTCAATCTACAAAAAACGTTTTTCAAGATTTTTTCAACAGATCAACGACACAAAACACACTTCAAACCAACAATTTTAATGGGTAATACTCCACTTGTACAGAAGGAAAATCCAAAATATCTGGCAATTATTCTGGATACTGAACTATAATTTACCGAACATATTAAAAATTGTGGATTAAAGACCCTTCGGAAACTAAGAATAATAATATGTTTATGTGGCACTGATTGGGGCGCACACGTCAAGACTCTTTGTACAACCTACACAACGATCATTAGAACACATCTTGAATATGCTACCCCCATATGAGCAAATCCGTCAACTATAGCACTAAATTACTTAGACGGTGTCCAGGACAGAACAGCAAAATAATCAGTGGCGCTATTTCCTCTACAAACAAGAAAAAGGTTGTGTGGGAATGTTCCCTTGTTTCTCTTGAAAACCAGAGAAAGTATAATACCATTAGCTTTGAGTCATTTAGAGCGTTCGCTAAATGCGTTCTAGAAAAAATGGAGGTACTAAATGAGTCTTTGAGGAGGCACAGACTCTAACCCTATTGGGTGGAAGCGCTGTGATTGTAAATACGGGACACTATTAGGACACTTTCGAAGGTCCCCTTTTTGTATGAGTTGGGTCGTTACGTGTCCCAAGAGGGGCCCTGAGACAACCCGGGTGGTTATGGTCAGAAAAGCTTTATCTACAAAGCTAGAAGTCACTCTACTGATCACATTTCACAAATGATTTTATTGAATTGGTCAGGAAAAAATAGACGAAGGAAAAAACAGAGGTCATCTTCCATGAAATACGACTTTGAAATCAGAAGTGAAATTGGTCTTGACCATGACAACCTGAAAATACTTGAAAAACCTTACTTCTCTTCGACTATTCCTCAAAACATTACAACAAACTTAAACCTTCATCAGGCTATGCACACAAAAGGACGCCATTGAAGACATTCTGGCAAAAAGTTTGGAGACAATCGAGTCATTTAAAGCAAGAAACCTCGTACACTACCACACTGATGGCTCTGCTGATGAGACAATACGGAATGGAGGTGCTGCCATACATTCGGTATTCTCAAACGGCTTTACGGGGGTATTAAAAATTAGCACAGACAGTATTACCTCAAATTGCACTAGAAAACTAAGAGCAATCCTAAAGGTAAGAGTATCTCCGTCTAGATTATAAAAACATGGCAAATGGACAAGTCACATTCTGCGACTCCATTGCAGCTTTAGAGGCAGTTAATAGAGGTCAGTCTGCACTCACCCAAGAAATCCATCGTCATTTGGAACAAATTCACAAATCAAGAAATAAAATCTGCATTTTACAATAGATGCCGGCACGTGTTGGAATTCCAAGCAATGAGGTAGCTGAAAAGCTTGTACAAGAAGCTCGTGATCGTAGTGAATTTAATAATACTGGAACTACCCTTGACGAGAGTTTATGAGAAAATGTCACCAAAAAAAGACTATCATATATGTGAAATTAACGCAAATCGTGTGCTCGCCAAAACTATCACAAGACTTAGAACTGGGCACTTACAAGGCCTGAAAATTCATTCTGATGGTACTGGAATCTATCATCCGTGTAATAACTATGACATTCCCCTCAACCCGGATCATATCTTTAGCTATCCTGCGATTTTAAGATCTCTGTTTGATCTTGGAAAGTTTCCATTTAGTGGACAGCTCTATACGTCAAGATCATCAAATGTGTCATTTCTGTGGATGTACATTTGCAGCCGCTTCTTCATTTCATGTGGACACGACACCAACCAACCCAGATACAATAATAAAATAGGATTCTCTGAGTCATAGAAATTCATATTTCCGACATATACAATTAAAAGAAATAAAAAATTATTATAATATGAAAGCCTACAGTATTTTCGAAAGAAATATATTGGGGGAAGTATAATTAAGCTAAATATAACAACCCGCTATTTTTTTAATTTCTGTCAAACTGCTTATAATTACCGACTCATGGAAAAACTACTCGACGAATTTTGATGAAATTTTCAAGTATATATTTAAGCCTCTGCTCTGTTTGTTCGTACTTACACGATATAAAAACAGAAAAGATAATTCTTCTGTTTTTATTATTATTTTACTTAACATAAAAACATAAAACACAATTAATCATCCGTCACGATTCGCGCGAGGGAAAGCATGGGAAAAAGCTATTCCATACCTAAAACTTTTTTAAATCGATTGTCACTCTTGTTTAATAGCCTTTTTTGACGGTAGCTTATCCAGGAATTCAAGCAGGTATTTTCTATGCTTCAAAAAGAATATACCATTTCAATTATGATTATACCCATATCCAAGTTACTATTGTTAATAAAATAGGATATTTGATGTATATTAAACGTGTCCTGATAAACTTCGCCATCCTCAGTACCGTATCCCACAAAAGCGGACACTTCACGTGTAAAGAAAGTAGCGAAATACAATGGAGCGCTTCATTATCCCATGCTTATCCAATCTCGATGGGAAATTCTATGAAGGATCTACACATTTTCATAAACATTCCCATCAAAGAAAGTCACAACAATGTTAAATAAAAATCTGTCAAACATCTATTGAAACACGCAAAAGTAGGGTTCGCAGCTATTCTACCAAATAAAGTTGTTAATAAAAAAATAACTAAAATAATTTTAAATGGACATACTCACTAAGAACATTTGTTTATGACTATTTTAACAAAATTATAAAAGGAGAAGGATATTCAAGTTATAGACTAATTTCAAGCTTAATATTTTGTAAATAAAGCTTCGTAATATAAAATGGTTCAAAACACTTCAATTTCACTTAAAAATATCTTCATGCTAACACGCCACTCCATGGAGGCTGTGAAAAAAAACCAGTCTTCAGTGTACAGCGAGGAAGATATAATCTGGAAAATAATACATTTTCATATATATTAATTGAGGTCTCCATCCGAAGCATATACCTACAAAATTTCATAAACTTAGATATCAGATTGTAAATAGTGTGCTGCTGTGACAGGGCGACGGATGACCATAGCAAAATTATTAACACCTATTATTTCAAAAAACCACTGTCGATATAATAACATTCTAATTAAAGGATTTGATATTTAACATTTTTCTTACTATGATAACGTCTATGTATTTAGTATGCATTGCTTTTACAGAAGTAACTGAAATTATTTACTAAAGTTAAAGTAATCCGACTCATCTATTTGTATGAATAGTTTTTTTATACTGTACTAAAACCAAAAAAAACTTATGGACATAACTCCGTGTCCATTCGCGCTATCGCCGATTTTCTGTCATAACCTATCACAGTCTATTTCCTCAGCGATTGCGCAATATAACATAATTTTGATGTACTATACCAGGCATAGTAATGGCCGAATACCTAAAAGTGAAACGTAAAAGAGTTAATTCCAAATTTTAAGAGTTACTTTTAAATTACAATTTAGGAAACTACGTAAATACCACTTAAATTACAATTTAGGAAACTACGTATTAGTTTACGCGTGCTCAAATAAATTATTATCGTTGGCGCTTCCAGTAAACAAGGCTAGAAAAATTAAAAATTATATAATATATTTAATATTCATATTTAGATATCAAAAACATCATTTGAAAAAATGTTCAAAATGGAAATGAAAATCGATTTTCATCCCTCTATTTCTCATATCGAGAAACATTTTCAAACCATTTTCCCTATTCTCTAGATTATAAAACAGTTCTAAATTTGTAAGTACAATATTAGTTTTTAAACTAAATGCCTCTCTCACTCAAAACATGATTAATATTAAAACTTTAAACGAATGAGGTGAGAAGGTTTTCTAAAAGTTACGAGTTTTTAATTTGGTCAATTTCGTTCTGAAAGCATGAATTATATTTCTAATTCAATTTAATTATGGTACGGAACTGCCATGGCGATTTCGACTCGCATTTCATCGATTAATAATTTAAGTCTTTGAGTATTATATAAGATCAGTAGACCTTATACTTTACTAACTTAAATTTGAACTTTTGTAGTTACCTACGTTATAAAAGATAAACATGAAATTACAACTCTATTAGCGGTTACAATATATAAATTATCTCCACAAAAACGACAGTATCGCCAATAGACCCGCGGGCAAAACCAAGTAATTAACGAATGATCTATCGTTCACGTCACTAATTCTATTATAAGCCGACACAGCAACAAACCTTTCATGTAATGGAAACCAACAATCAAGGGAACTTCTCAAGGAAACCGGGCGACTTAGATACATAAACTGTATTAATTAAATAGCTCGTCAGAGGCGATACATACCTTGCTAGATCTCTACAAAGCAATAAAATTGTTACACTCGCGAACAGCCTTCGTCTCGATAAAGCAACAAGCAACTTCTCACCACTCTATTTGTATTGGTAGCATGTGGGCGTTGAGTGTTTGTTAAGTAATATGACCACTTAGTATTTGCTTACAGTATCAGCGCCGATTAAGACTGGCATTCGGATCAGGCGCCAGTGACGTCTGACCGATTTCTGCTCGGGTCAAAACAACAGCAGCTCTGAATACGTAATATCCTGTTGCAATTGGGTATTTTGTAAATGCACTGTGCAAGTGCTTACCGGAGTTTTATGACTGTTCTTTTAAAACGTTTTCATTTTATCGAAATGTAAAAGAATGGTCGTTTTACAGAAACGGTAAGCAGCAAACCATATAATTTAATTACCCATGGATGACACTCCACAACTTAAATTTTCCATTTTACTATTTTATTTGATGAGGGACGAAACTAGTTCTGACAACAATGTTCCATTATGCATGCACAGCATATGTTGACACACTTCGAAACAACTGAATAAAAGTGCGGTCACTCCTGCGAAACAAAGCTGTGATGTAATCTTTGTATAATGTAAACAACTGGCGCTTAACAGATACTGTAGACGAGATATATCGCATCTATATTTTTATAGCCTTTTTTGTAATAACGTTTGACGAGAATCCTCTTTTGAAATATATTTTTATAAACATGTCCACGATTTTATAGAAACGGAGATTATAAGACGATGAAACTGTGAAAATGGAAAGAAAATTCCACATATACTCAATATTTTGCCTTCACCCTTATTGCATCTTGATTCTGATGAACCTACAATGTTTGAAAGATGATCGATGAAGTAATGATGATTAGTGACAATTGATCATCGCGATTGCTATTTCCTTACAGTTGCTTGTAATTCTTATGAGAATACGATTTAGTCTAGTTTATTTAAAATTTCCTGATATATTTTTTCGACATCCTGTTTATCACAATCAATTTTTTTTCGATAACCTCTTTATCACGATCATAATAACACATACGTTTTTTTTTAATATTGCCAATATCTATTTAATCTAGTCTATTAAAAATTACCTGATATACTTCTGTCGATAATCTCTTTACTACAATCAGAATAACACTTTTTTTTTTAAATAATGCGAATATCTTTTTAATCTAGTCTATTACAAATTTCCTGATATACTTTTTGGGATAATCTGTTTACCACAATCAGAATAATATTTTTCTTTTAATAATACGAATATCTATTTAGTCTAGTCTATTACAAATTTCCTGATATACTTTTTGGGATAATCTGCTTACCACAATCAGAATAACACTATTTTTTTTAAATAATGCGAATATCTATTTAGGCTAGTCTGTTACAAATATCCTGATATACGTTTTTTTCAATAATCTGTTTATCATAATCAGAACAATACGAACTTTTTTTAAATAACGCGAATATTTCAGCTGATATTTCCAAATTTTCATTTTTAACTCGCAGTAATCCAAAAAAAAAATGTTTCACGTCCAGTTCGTGTTATAACATTGTCATTTCAATCATTTTTTGGAAAAAATAAATGAAGCGTTTTTGAAGCTTCTAGATATAGTAAATTTGTCGATAATCTACGTAATTATAATTAATCGTTAACAACTAATGATTAAGTAAGAATTAAATTTTAAAAATAAACTTATCTCCAGAAACATTATTTTTTCTAAGGGCAAAATTATAAAAATATAGATTATAAATTATTACTAGTAATAACAAAGAAACATAAATTAAACAGATATATGTAAATATAAAAACCAAAATTATTCTGACACAACAAAATCAATAGCAGACTGAATATGCGTAACATGGAGAATCAGAAGAACTTTATAAGGAGGAACAGAAGCAACATACAGCGTGGAGAGTGACCAACTTGTTATGATGAATAATGCCATTTTAACATGCAAATACTGAATACTTCTAATTTGGACTCTAAAGATATATCATAGAAATAATTTCTATAAGAAAGGCATTTTGGTTTTGA
This sequence comes from Druceiella hillmani, assembly GCA_039881145.1. Classification (NCBI taxonomy): domain Eukaryota; kingdom Metazoa; phylum Arthropoda; class Insecta; order Lepidoptera; family Hepialidae; genus Druceiella; species Druceiella hillmani. The sequence continues at coordinate 5,285,097 of JAYKKI010000047.1, read as the reverse complement.
ATTAAATTCAGGCAATGTCATATTCTGATAAATAAAGGAAGACGTAACAGAGAGTTAGGATATTATATAATAAAACAGACTCAATAAAACAGGCCAGTAAAAGCCTCAATTTAATTTAAAAAGTTCAAAATGGGAATACGTAAAAGATACGTCCGTTTACTTAAATGGGAACTTGCATTAAAAATCTACTTTTTTAAAGATTTTTCCATGTCAATATATGCATCTCTTTATGAAGCATATACTTGAGAAATTTCATGTGCATAAACCAAAAACATAAACTCTAAAACTGTGACAGACACACGAAAGAACCGACAACGAATTTATGAGGATGAAACAATGAATCATTTCGGAATCCCAAATAGTGACAAAAAATAATATTTTCATTACAGAAATCTCCTTATTCGAGTCGTGTCGATACTCAGATTATTATATTATATGGTCTTATTTTTCTAAAATTAAAAATAAATTGAATATACACGTTTTAGAGCTCCTTTTAAGTAGCTGTTCATGTAGGCGAGTAAACATTATTATAATCGTAAATATGCATACTGTGCAACCTAGTTTTGCTACATTGAACTTCACTATCAGCATAAGAGAACACGAAGTTATAAATTAAAGATACAATATGACAATTGGGTAATTGACTACTTCCAAATTAATTTTTCTTTTTCGAAAAATATCATCAAAATATAACTTAACTCGAAATAAATTTTTAAAAAAATTCCAATAATTTATTGAAAAATAAGCGAGTTCCGGCCATCTAAAATTAATTATGAAGATAAAATGAGAATATCTCTTGTCTCATTTACTCTCTTAGAGTACAATGGATATAACTAAAAATGACATCACTATTCAATATTGCATTCCTAGTCTAAAAGTTAAGTTTATACCTTTCTAACTCCGTGAATTTTTAAAATTTTAACAAAAATCACTCCTCATCGATTTGTACCCTGAAATTATAAATTATGAATTAAATAAAACCTGTCATCACTTGTAGAAATCGTACTACGAGGATTCCATATACATTTAGGCACTTGTAAAGATTTAAGAGTACAGAGTAAATCTATTAAACTATTTACAATTTACGCAGGCCTCTAAAACACTATTTTACCATAATTTTAGGTTAAGTAGTTCCGGTAATAAAGGGGGAAACATATTTTTTATAATTATGGAAAAAATTACACGAGTCTCTTATCATTAGTTCTTTCTAACGATATTCCCCCATTATTTACAGAAAAACAAATCGTGTAATTAATTCGCCGCAACTAAAATCTCTATAGAAATATTTGTGAAAGTTTTACCATTACGCCAAATGTTAAGTTTCTACATCAAACGGTTCCTAAAAAAACTGCTGTGACAGATGAAGAGATACGTGAGTGCCCTTATAATTTTTCATTTATTCTTATGAGCTACAAAACTCTAAAAAGGAGACAAATAGTCGCATATACACAATCACTTATGAACTCTTAGCTACAAAACTCTAAAAAGAAGACAAATACTCACGCATATACAATCACTTATGAGCTCTTATGATCTGCAATAAATTAATCTTATGGGCTGGAATAAATGAGTCGCATAAGTTGCAAGAAATTGGCTCTTATAAACAGCAAAAAATAAGTTTTATTAGTTAAAAAAAATCAGTCTTTTGAGCTACAATTAATGAGTCTGTTACCCTGCAATAAAAGAGCTTTATGAGTTGTAATAAATTACAAAATGTTCACAGATTTTGATTTTATTTTCTTTCACTACGGTTTAATATTTCTTCCTTTCGCCTTGATATTTATATTATCTTTTATCCCAGATAATTCTTACATTTTAAAGGCTGCCAAACAGCCTGCCATTTTTACCTAATTAAACACGTTTCATTAATCTTTAACATTATCGATAAATCCATCCTTCTATTAATGAATAAACTGTAACTGTACATTGAACTCTTATCAGTTTCACCAATATCCGTCTTTTTTTAAAAACTTGCTTCGAAAAGACGATTACAGTAAAGATGTGTATAAACTTAATCTTAATTCTACATATTATAGGGTCAATTTGAAAGCCTTAATTACGCTAATAAGAATTGCGGGAGGTTACTGCTTATAAAACCAACAATGATCTTAAGTAGCAAATAATAGCCAATCTAATCCAAACAATACAGCACCTAAAAAGTGGAGTTAGTAGAAATGTGATAATAAAATGCGACAGATAAAACGTGCCACGATAAAACAAAATGTTTAAAAGTCAAAGTTCAGAAGTCGTCAGGTGTATTAACGGTGATAACATTTTAATAACGATGATAACGGTTGCTACTAGCGGCAACAACTTGCTAATAATGGTGATAACTTACTAATAATGATGATAACTTCCTAAAAGCGGTGATAACTTTGCAATATTCCTACTAAATTCCAATTCTCTCCTTAATACTGATATCTTGTTGTTTTAATTTTTTCTTTGTGTCAATTGAACGAAGATACACTTTTTTTATTTATTTCACTCGAATTTGTTTTTACAAATCATTTGCAATCCATCATTATACCAATATTCCGTAGATGTTCTACTATGTTCTTTAATAGTATTTAAATGACTTAAATATTTATATAATATTAAAAAAAATAGTAGAACATCTACGAAATATTGGTATAATGATGGATTGCAAATGATTTTTAAAAGTTTGCCTTCTCTTTACTTATTTTCATGAGTCAGCAGTGAAAATTTATAAATGAATATAGCAAATACCTCGTAGTACTTAGGAAGTCCTACCTTCATTTTTTTCCCTGTAAAATTAATCTTTCCTACACTACTAGTATTCATATTTCCCTGTCAATTTAAAGCTTGATCATCAACCTCCATCGAAGCGACAAGTTCATCGATTCTCGCTCCTCTTTTGCAGGTCAAGTTTATTCATTACCGCGATCACCATTAATCACCGGCTATCTGCTGCTCGCAGATAAAGGCTGAATGCGGTACGGGCCGATCCACGTGACAACCTTGGCCCGCTTGCTCCGTGAACGTAGACGAGAGGCATACCGGATATTGCCGCCCAATACGAATGTCACTTCCTGGACGAACGAGCTTGTCTTTCATATATCGGAGCGTGCGATCAGTTACTTGTCTGTCTCTATATAAAGTGTGTTCTAATTAAGTATATAATAAGTGAGAAAGGATCATAGAGATATCCATTAAATAGTTAACGGTGTTGTAATTGGCAACTACAAAATTAGTCTTTTGCAGCTACTTTCTCAATCAAGTCAATAAATCTACTGACATTTTTTTTTAAATGTCGTTACTCCAAAAGCGAAAGAAACACGGACTATTGACAAAATTATTTACAAATTGAAATGGAATTATGAATTTTTTAGCATTCGTAATGAATATCCGTGTCCCTTATTACTTTGCATTCGTCCGTTCGTCTCGTAGTTAATACGGTTTAAGACCCACGTGCATTAAATTAGACTTGTAAATATTTCATGTCAATTTGTTTGCAACTTAAACTTAAAGTGAGAATGAATTTTTTTCGGGTATTACCCATAGAATTCAAGTTTGATTTAATATTTTTAAATTCTAAATCTCATTTAGGAAATAATAAGTTTCTAAACGAGACGCAATGTGTCCTTTCCCTTACCGAATTTGAAATATGAATATATATTTGATTAGAATATTCGGTTTATTTTTTTTTTCATTTAACTTATCACGACGATAATAATAATAACAATATGAAGGAGATATAAACAAAGATGGACGTCTACTTTATGTTTATTCTGATACGCACTTGGTCGATTTTTTTTATAAATACAACAGATTAAAAATATAACAATGTTCTCGATGATCATACTCACGCCTTTACTCTTAAAGGTTTCCGCTTTATTTTCAGAATCTTCGATCAAGAAGATTGAAGATTATGAAAATAAAACGAAATCGATAATTACTTCGTTGAGACGGATTTATGCGAAGAAATAGCACGTAAATTGTTATAAATAAAACCGACGAAGCTAGCAAAGTAAAGAATGAGATATACATTGTCTATTGTAAATTTTAATGTTAAATAAATTATTTTTTCTTTCTTCTAGGTCTTTAGAATTCTTTTAGGTCTTTAGAATCAAAAGTTACATCAATAAAAAAACTTCTATAATTTTTCAATTATTTTTTAAATCCTTCCATGTTATTGACGATTTTAAACAAAAAAAAACGCATCCAGTGTGGCCTGGCCTTAAATAATTATCAAAATTATCTCAGACTTTAATTTATTCTGTGCGGGTAGGTCTTTGAATTGGTATAAATCAGTAAATATTATTCCGTTTGCGAACTTCGAGGAAACAGGATATTTACCTCCAGTCATGGTTATCACAACTGGCCACGATTTCTATCACATAAAATTAGAATTTTGGCAATCAATTGCTATTATTTAGAAGTTGATTCAAAGTAATCGTTGGTCTGTTTCCCTCCCTCTCCATTTCCGCTCTCTCCCTCCCCCATCGGCGTCTCCCTTTTCCCCACTCTCTCTCCCTCTTTCCTTATTTTGTTTTCCCTAGCTGTGCACGCGGCTTCGTTCACGTGAAATTCGAAGCAAGAAAAGTTATTAAGAATTTTTGAATTTTATTTTTCTTTTATATATCAGAACATAAAGTTTACTAAAAACGTTATAGATGACGTTGACAGCCAAATCGCCGCCGGTTCTAATATTAGCATAACAAACGTAAACTAGAATTTGACGTGTATTTTTTATTTGTGAACCGATTGAATTAAATCAAAGCCTAATCTAATATAAACATCACTGAAAACCGCATCCACGTCGGTTCAACTATTGCTGAGATTAGCGTGAACAACGGAGGTGCGCACAGATAAACAAAAAGACAAAAATTCTAAAAATACTTATTTTAGGCTCAGTAGCGTGAATTTAGTATGTAACACTCAGTTTTACTTAAAAATATTTAATATGTGAACTCAGGTTTTTTACGATTTTATAAAATGTATAGATATGTTTTGAATCACAAAATCGTCTTAATCTCGTTCACTCTTAATCCTTTGCAACGTAATTTATAACAATACGTTCAATACCTTTACAGAGTCAAATCTAAGTATATTTAATTTTTATACTAATTATCTTTCATAAACTATTATAATTTCCTTTGAACTTAACGTAATTTTATTTCCTTCCAATTAATCCCATTCTTAATTCATATAACGTTAGATCTTTTAAGCTATGAAAGTTTCCCTTTTTAAAAGTATGGACATATAACTGCTCCAATTTTCATTAAGACAATAAATAAATTTACTCAAAATAAGAGTGTTGTTCAGGTCTAGAACTATTTTTTCTCGTGCTCGTTTGTACCCAATACCTTTACCAGAACTTTTAATATTTTATGTTAATTAAAACAAAACCAACAACCGATTGAGATTTTTAAATCTTATATTGATCCAAAAAACGCATTTGTTGAACTTTAAGAGCAAAGTTCATAAATACACGATACTTCTTAAATAGATAGTAGAGCTTAGCAAAAATATTATTGAAATCCTAAAAGCTTATGATTCTGAACGAGCAACTTTTCTAAATTGCAATTTTTCTAAACAGGCAACTTTTCTAAACTATAATTTTTTCTACTGGCCATTTTTAAATGAGCAACTTTTCTAAACGAGCAAGTTTTTAAAACTAGTAATTTTTGTAAATTATTAATTTTTCTAATTTATAATTGACACTTTTTCCGCAAAAGAAAAGTTATATTACACAAGTTGCCAAATATTTCTAGATCATTAAGCTTTCCATATTTGGGATGGACTAGATGGAATAACTTAGAGTCCTATAATGATATTATAATTACTAATATATAAAATACTAGTAAATATAATTACTTTTTTGAAAATAGACAAAAGCATAGAGTACATTTCATACTCGTACAGTAAGTCCTGTTGTAATATGGGATTAAGACTAACATTCTGCCCGTATCCTGGCAACTAGGAAATCCTTGCAATAAAATCGAAATATATATAAAACTTTAGTAAAAAGACGCATCCACATAGTACAATAAACTAAATTCAAAATCAAAATTGTCCGGGAAAGGAATTATTATATTTTATTTCAACCTTTATTCTTATTTTTTAAATAAGAATAATTTCCGGTTAATTCATTACAGATATTCCCACCGATTTACTTATATATTCTGTGCGGCAGTTGATTACGATACGACCCAGTCTTGTATTATAAAATGTATAGCAATTAACCATATATAGATTTATTTTTTGTAAAGTCTCGCCTTTTTTATAATTTCTTCACAAATTATTATAATGTGACTAAAATTATTTAAAAGTTTGACGCAAAATTCTCCCGGTACATTTCGGCTTCCTACACTCAACTAGTCCATTTTTTTGTTATTCAGACGTTCCATTAAGGCATAACATACCCTTTATTGACGTATATCTGAAGTATAATAACATATAACATCCCTTTATTGACATATATCTGAACTCTATGAGCTATTTGATGGTTATGAAATTTCCTACCAATTGAATATTTTGTGGTAACCCCAAAACAATTAATAAAACTTTCCTCTCCATAAAATTAGAATGATAATCCGCTTAAAAATAAATCAGTTGTGTAAGGTAAATTACATCAAATAAAATGGAAAAATCTCCCGTACCGATAAATACCTTTGCTTCCCTAAAATTTCATTTTTCAAAAATAATTTGTCATTTTATGTACGTGCTCAAACGAGTGCTCAACCTGTATGTGGACGTTAGTAGAATGTAATATAATTCAATTGTCGACCTTAGACGAAGTAGGTGAACTAGAAATATGCTCTATTATATCTTTATCGAGTAGCGCGCGTGTTTGCTTTTTTGTTGTAATATAAATATATTTTTATTATATTTTGATTGTCGTCTCACGTTTCATAGATATAATATCAATGTAGTAAAAGAAAACTGACATTTGCAAAGCGCCAAACTATTAATGGATCCAAAAAAGTTAATTATTATTCACATAGGTCATATGTATTTTATTTCTTTTGACGTGAATACGTCTTTAAATTTGCTACCATACGGGGACAATCCAAAAAACCTGATGATAACAAAATCGGGGGATACAGTTTGGCGTTGTAGTTTTGAATCTAACTTCTACATCAAAAATTATACCACTGGATAGCTAAAGGATCAAAGAATTTATTGCGATAAGCAAGAACAGTGATGCATTGCGCGCGGTGTAGGGGGAAGCGCCGCCATTATGAGATTATTGTGCTGCGTATCGAGATTTGCAATTAGTATAACTTTTGATTCGGAAAAGCTACTATGTTCGTTTAAGTTTTAATCGTCAGCTGTCGTTAAAATCTATCGATATACAATCGATTAAACATTAATAAAAAAAATATTATCAAAAATATATGTTTTATCCTAAATACATAAATAAAAATATTTTATTTAAAAAATATAACCCGTTACATAGACGTATTCACGTACAACACACGGCCGTGTCCATGACACAGCCATACCACATTTTATGAAATTTTCTGGAAATTAATTAAGGAAGTAATTTTTTTTATTTATTGTGCAATTAAATAATTATCTCAGTTTTAAATGCAATCATTTCAATAATAATAGAGAAAATAAAGAAAAGCGGCAAGTTTCAATAAAATTTTCTTCCAGCCAGGTGGTTTCCACATAGATTACAGCTGCATGAAAATTTTGCCGGGTACGAATGGAGTTTTTACTGATAGAATTTTTGTGATTACCAATTGAAAAATTAATTTTATAAAATTAAATTTCGAACGCGAGACAACTTTATTATACTTAATCAAAAATATTACTTATTTACATAATATTTAAATGTCTTACAGAAGCTACCAGCGTATAACTTTTGAAGATATTATTGACGTTTTATATCAAAAGGATTTATTAATTGACGAGTGAAATGTTTAAAAAAAAATTGGTCTTTTATTTTAAATGAAAGTTCTTAAAAATAACCGAAAATGCATAGATAGTTTTGAAAAAAAAATTATTTATTTAAATATATTTTTTAATTGCAAACGAAGTAAAACAACGTACAACTTCAAACAAAATATAACTTCTTTCTTACGAGAAGCGAAACGTTTATGGCTAAAAGTTTTCTAAAACTTGCGAAAAGCTTTTAACGTTGCGAAATGAAGAAGGAACCCATATAATTTCATCAGGGCCGTACGTCTGTATGTAACAGCCTCACAGTTTTTACAAGTTTAGATCTGCGCATATGAAATGTTGCACTTGTTTGCTTTTTTTTTAAATAAATATAATATTAGTGCTCTACAAAATTATGAAAAATGAAATAATTTCTATTAACATTTCCGGTAGAAATTAAGACCTTTTTACTAAATGTTTTCATTAATTTTTTTTATGGTTTTCAGCAAAACTGCTATGTATTTTACAGGGCTACGAGTTTTGTAGTGTGATTACGTCTGCCCGCAACCAGAGGATTACCTTCATTTTCGATGATATAGATATACCTACATTTTCGATGATATAGATGATATAGGATATCTACATTTTCGATGATATAGGATATCTTCATTTTCGATGATATAGATATACCATATGTCACAAGAAATATTTTTGTTTTCATTTTGCGTCTCTGCTTTCTTTCTATTTTGTATTATATACGATGAATTTGCCTCAAGTTACCTATTGTTGAATACAATGAAGATGGAACGGAGTAGTTGGATTAACTTACCGGCGCGCCATTAATAACTTCATCGTCCCATGACCTTTAATCGGATATAGATATCTTCCTGACTATATCATCGTATTATTTATCTCAACCTATTATCTAGCTTTCTTGATATTGTTGACTTTATTGGTGGCTGAAGGACGTTCACCAATATTTTCTTTGAAATTTTCAATGTCCACAGTTTGTTATAAAAACAATGTATTCACTTCGTGTGGTGTTCCAAAAAGTACTGAGTTCGAGAAATCGAGTGTCCAAAGTACAGAGGAGATGGATTATATCATCGTATAAAATTAATTGTGACATTTAGTTGAATCATATTGTGATTTTCATGACATATTTTCTGTCCATGCAAATTGACGGTGTGGGGTGTTGTAGTGACAGAATAGCATATTTCTATTAATTCTAATCCTTTATTTATTACAAATGAAGTTTTAAAACATTTTTATTCATATATATATTCATGTATTATAATACGTACTACATCAAAAACCTGTCAAAGGCTTGCTACGAGTGTTCTGTACACATTTAGGTACTAATAAACATTTAAAGGCACGTAGTATTTCTGATTAAACTATTTAAAAATATTGATTTTTCACAACATAAATATATTGCCTATTATATCTTTCACAGGCGTAAAAAGCATCTAATCATAAAAATTTTAAATTCCACATAGAATTATAAATCGCTAATTTTTGGGGTTTTTCCTACACTCGTGCTGTAAAATCTTCCATTACGCTGACTTTCAAGTATGTAGGTCGATCAGAATTACCCTATAGGTTTCAATGATCAGTGAGTATGGCTTCAAAAAAATGCTTTAAATGGCCATACCTTTTTCTTGTGTGAAACAAAAAACTTGACCAACCAACCCAAAAACTTTTACGGTAATCAAGGTTAAGACCTATAGGTTTTGATTGTATATGATGTTAATTTCAACTTAATATCTAAAGTCGTTTCTAAGAATAAGACTGACCGACATACAGACGGACAAACAACCAAGTGAACCAAGTGATAAGAGTTCCGTTTTTTGAGGGACGGAACCCTAAAAACAAGGTGTTTCGCAATTGGGGTTCAAGTAAATACTAAACATAATATAAATAGACAGCGTAATAGACATAGGGCTGAACAATTTGAGGAATATATTTGCATTTTCAAAATGACATATATTAAAACCCCGTATTTAACCTTTATGCACAGGCCATAAAAAAATCTCGTCAAATATGGCAAACTATCCAGATACCCACTTAATATTGTGTATTTTTTTTGAGGTAATTTCTGTATATTTTTATTCTAAATGCACTCATCAACCTTTTTGTGGCTCACCAATATAGAATATGAAATATACTAATAAAAACATCAAACTGCCTAAAACGAAAAACCCCTTAAGGGCCTCCATGAAGGATGGATGAGATTGAAAATCTCTTGCTCTATTGTCATACTGAAATATACGATACTGACATGACGTATTGCAATACTGAGATATACGATACTGACATGACGTATTGCAATACTGAGATATACGATACTGACATGACGTATTGCAATACTGAGATATACGATACTGACATGACGTATTGCAATACTGAGATATACGATACTGACATATCTTCTTTATCGTCTTCTTCATTTCTAAAGGTGGTGTCCTTTTTGTATAATCTTCCTGCACTTTGTCCGATTTTAAACTTCCCTCAGGGAAGTTGTTACAGAAAGACACTTGATCACTCCGATACCTGGCTGATCGGTTGCGAGGTCTCTCTCCTTCCACCTTGCCCATCACAACGAACTTTTTGAGTTTAGTTTTTTTTCCGTCTGGTAATGGAAACAAAACGTAACTGTAAATCCAATGGAAACAGATCGTTGAAAGACTAGTTCTGATGATTAGCTACTTGAGGATAGACTTGTTCGTTCTTTTGGCGGTTCATATTATGCGTAGCAACCTTCTGCACCACCACATCTTAATGGCATTAATCTTCTTTTTCTCCACTGACCGAATCGTTCACCACTGATCTATACAAGTACGTAAACCTAATCTAATATTAATTTTTCGAGTTGACACGACCTGTAGTTATAATGATGGAAGTGAACAACTGGTCAAATGTTCTTGGCTGATTGATTTTGAAAATAAATATAATATTTTTAAATTATACATTTTAATTCCACTTTACATTGCCATGCCATATTTCAGGTATACCTAAAACTGACGTGTGTAAAAATTATCTAACTTCTGTTCGTATGAATCTTATTAAAATTCACTGTTCAAAATTTATACGGGTTTTAAATCTATAGTAGAAGTGAACTACTGACGAAACGTTCTTAATTTCTTGATTTTCAATTTAAATATAACATATTCAAATTTTAATTTCATTTTCACCCTATGTTGCCCTACTATCGTAACATTGTTCAGGTTTTCTCCAAGATTGACGTGTATAAAAATGATTGATCAAATGTTTCGATCATTTTTTTCAGACTGCAAACCATACCACTAGTACTTAACCAATTGCTGGTTATTAAAATTAATTTAGTTTAAATACTAATGGGGGCTAATTTAGGTTCTTGAGATAAATCCATTATGTAATTGTAAGGAATGTATGTATTGGAGGAATATATGTGGTAGTAAATTCAGTACGTATTTGTAAAAAATATATGTAGAAAATACAAAGTACTATAAATATTTTTTTGTTTTTCCAATCGCAACCAGAGTAATATTTCCAGCTCAAATATTATAAAGAGAACGCAAAAATAATATTATTTTATTTTAAAATTTCAACTAGTGTAATTTAATAGTAATACACATTATAACTATAAAATAATGTGCAATATAGTCTTAAAAATATTCTACAGTCATGTATTATAGATATTCTAAGTCATGTATTATAAGACACTTTAAAAAATAAAATTAAGAAATATAATTTTTTTTTAATTATTGATTTTTACGATTCCAAGCACGAAGGTCCAAACGGAACCTTATTACCTTTACTCGGATCTTCTAAACAAAAATGTCATCATATCCACAAAATTTGCGCAGAATATGAAAAATTTTAACGCAAAGCCAGAGCCGAACACAAATTGGGGTAAAAAATTAAATTGGGATGAGTCATGTAAAAAAAATTATAAAAAATTTGAAACATGCAAATATACGTGGTTGAAAAGAGCTCTTTAAGTCATGTTGAGAAATTTTTTTTTAATTTATAATTGTAATTTCAACTCATGACACCCAAAAATAAACTACCTTGATGAAAACGAAACTGACAAATTTTAATATTTCATATCGTTAAGAAAAAATTTCCCATCGTAAATTTTATTATGTATCTAAAATATATGCTGTGTAACTTATTTACATGGTATAATAAATATCTGTAAATAATTTAATAAAACACGTTAAATATTTCAACTTTTATATATATATATATGTATATATATATATATATATATATATATATATATATATATATATTTATATATATATATATACTCGCACTTAACAAATTTATTTTCCGTTAAATACTGGTATTTAAGGCTTATTATATACAAATTTTGCTCAGTTTACATAGTAATAACAGTGATCTTCTTTCGGTGTCATAACGATCATTTATAAACATATATTTCAAATTATAGATATGAATATATACACAGTGAAAATACTTGTTGAGCTGAAAATCAAGAAATATATATTTCACATTTTTTTATAAGTCCAATTCATCTACTGAATTATGAAAGTTACAAAAAATATGTGGAAAGTACAATTATTTTACTGCACTTCGCACGTTCATAGCAATAACGTGGTTTGTGGTTCGTGATATAACCAATTGCAACCATCTTCACCATAGAACAGCATAGTTCATCTATAATTCAGGCACTTTCGGAACAAAGAACATGTCTATTATTCTTACAAGTGATTCTGTGTATCAAATGAAATAAAAACGTTAGGGAACTGTACGGCAAAACTCAACCAATTCTGAAAAAGTCTATCGAAATTGCTGTTCTAACGAAAAAGAATTGAATATTTTTTACATACACATTCACTCAATTTTATGTACTGTATCACTAGTGTAAATAATAGAAGGTTCTTTGTAAAACTCTGTATATATAAAATTTATGATTATAAATACGAGTTTAATAAAACATTAAGCTGGATTCCTGGGCGTGTAGTATTCGGGATGATCACAACCAGAACCTGTCCGCATTTTCACGTTTATCTCAGTAGTCAAAGTGCCAATATATACCATGTTACCCCGCGTTTTTTTCTTACTCATTAGACAGGACTCGTCACAGCTGTTCAATTGTTGAAACATATAGACTGAAATAAATGGTAGTAAAATAAAATAAATAACAAATACATATACGACTGACACATAAGCTACTTAAGTAACATACACATAATTTTTTTTTACATTTCGCCTATTTTGAATGCCAAACGTCTTTTGTGTTAACTTTCTTCTTTTGGATAACAAAATATTTAAAAAAAGAATAAACACTCATCGATATAGATATAAAGTTTGAAAGACTCATAAAATAAATAAATGACACACACATAAAATATTTCATTAAAGTTTGTATTAACGTACCAAACAATTTTTTGGGTTCTGTATTTAAACAAAAAATCCATCTAATTTCGTCATATCTGTCCGTCTGTCAGTCACAGACAGAGTTTCTATAGTTTGCGACCAGTGGTATACGACATTTTGCAAGTACATGCTTCATATGGAGGTTTTAATTATAAATATGTAACAAAATATTTTAAAAAATTAACGCTTGTCGATATACATGCAAAGTTTGGCTGACACGTAAGATATACCAATGACAGACACATAAAATATTTCACATTTCGCCTATTTTGAATGTGAAATTTCTTTTGTATTAACGGATGAAACAATTTTTTTGGGATCTGTAGTGAAATAAAAAGTCCTTCTAATTTCGTCATATCCATCTGTCTGTCAGTCACAGTCTTAGAGTTTCTATAGCTTAAAGCTAGTGGTATTTAACATTTTACAAGTACATGCTTCATATAGAGGTTTAATTAATATCTAATAAAATATTTAAAAAAAAAAATTGACGCTCGTCGATATAGATGTAAAGTTTTGGCGAACAATTGTTTTTTCTCGCGCGTTCCATCAGGGGGAGTATCCTTGAAAAGGCCCCTTAAAATAAAACTGAGATTCCATGTACATTAACGTTTAAATTCGTTAATGACATGCAATATCTCCAATTTTTCGACCACGGGTTTGAAAAATAAGAAATACTTCAAGATATTATAAATATTTGATTAGAACCTTCAGACATTTCAGTTAATTTCTGAAAACCTCTTCTGAAAACCGACTTTTTCACGGAAGAATTATGGGTCTAAAATAATTTATAAAGGTGTTATCGTCCCTTTTTTGAAGAACAGCACTACCACACACCTCGTTGAAGATTCTGGTTCAACGCTCTCGAGTATGATGGTATTAAGCCGCTTCTAAAGAATTTGCTTACCGGTGTACCTCCTGCCTTCTGGGGTTCGGAGGTAATTCCATCGTCAGCTACCGCCTTCTCTTTCTTTAGTTTTGAGTTATTCTGATCTCGACTTGGCTAACGTTCAGGATACCTTCGAAATAGTACTGCATTACTTTGGCCCTTTGATTTTTGGCCATTATTTAGATAAACTTTTGTGATGAGGTATATAATTGTTTGCCATAATTCTCCATCGCTCTCATTATTTCTTATTTCAACAAAAATATATAACCATTGTTGGTCTTTAGCATTGTCAACCTATTCTCCGAACGGAGAGAAATCTTAATAACATTTTGGGGCTTTTATTCTGTTCAATCGTTTTTAATACATTTAATCTTAAACAAACTTGGAGATCAAATCATACTTTATCAATCTTAAATGTATCTTTATTTTGATTTTTTATGATACTATAAAATTCATTAGAGCAACATTACAAAATTTAGCTACATTTTATATAAGCCATGAATACCAACGTCATTTTTTCTATATTTTTTGTGCTATGTTTCATCATAAAGATGAAAAATTCATTAAATATTTGTCATTTTCCTAATGTGACAAATTTTGTTACAAGAGATGATTCAGCAGATAAATGTTGCAGCGCAGATGACACTATATCTTTTCAATTCTTTTCTCATTTATATTTAATCTTACAGTTTGTTTATTTTAGTCACCGTTTAAACAAACATGTTTACAAACAAAATTTCCTTTAAATATTGCTTATTAATTGACATAATTTTATTTTTTTGTCAAAATAGTCTTGTGCTGAATTATCTTATCACATTATTTTTTATTTTCCATCTTTATTTACAGCATATCCTTATATTGAAGTAAAACTTCTTTACGCACCCTTGACTTGGGAAGTAAGCTAGTGAATGCGTGACGAGAACGTTACGAAAAGTGTGATCGGGCGAGGCGAACGGAAGTTTAGAGGGAGATATAAGTTAGTGAAGACAGAAAAAGAGAGAGTTACGTTTCGTATATTACTGTAGGAACAAGAGAAAGAGATGCGAGCACACATTTTCTTTCTCTCTTTTTCTCATAGCCAGTTATGTTTTGTATATCTAAGACACAGTGCAAGTCTGTATCACACTGTAGGAGCAAGAGAGCACATTTTCTTTCTCTCTTCCTCTCATAGTAATATATATATATATATATATATATATATATATATATATATATATAATGATAAATTTGTAAATTCATTTCAAAATTCATATTTTGTGAATTTGAAGTTGTACTTCAGTCGTGTGGTCTAAAGCACACTCGTTTTTTTTTAAATAGTTCCTTTGACGTTTTTTTTTCATAGTTATTTTACTTCTAACTATAATCATAGACACTAGCCGTAATCAACACATCACTGATATTGACATAATTTCATTATTATATGCAATACTTTTCAATATTTGTATGCCGTAATTTCCAAAAACCTATTTGTTTGACCCGTCTAATTGAGAAATATGCTTACGAGTAAGAATGGGGCTATGAATTAGTCACATACATGTTTATAAAATATATAAATAGTCTACAATTTACGCGCAACGAAAACAAACTGACCTTCCTAGTTGTTGGGTCAGTGACCGACAGTTACTGATTTTAATCGGACAAGGTCGATGTCCAACTTTCCATCAACTCAATGCTTTCATTAAGAGTCCCGCCTCAAATTATTTCTCTCCTATCGCGTCATCACGTATTCAATATTATGTTCAATCATTTTCTCCATTAGCGCATCTTGACTCGTAACATTTGAATCGGCAAAATCGGCCAAAGTAACTTTAATTTTCCACGTGTAAACTTTTAAATATCATATGTTCTATTTTCTCTGATTGTTCTTCTAGCGATTATTATAGGTCTCTACGACCAATACTTATAGACGCGGTAGCCTTAAGTAAACAAGAAATCTGCGTACTTTCACAGTAAAATATATAAATGTCTAGACAATCATAAATTATAAATATATAAGTATTATACTTAGGTAAAGTAACAAATAACGATGTGTAATTATGAATAATTTCTATAAGGAAATAACTAAATATCATATATTATAATTAAATATCCTTATATTTTAACTAGGTATACCAATATTGAAACATAAAATTAGTAATTAAATGATATTTAAACAAATTGGTAATTGAATCATCATTAAAACAGCTTGTATTGCATAATTACTTGCGCAAACAATAAAAACAAAATTCTTTCACCGTAAAATGTATAAACGTCTTCACAAATATTCACAAATTATAAATATGTAAATATGTACTTAAATAATATTTAATGGTGGGTGACTATGAATAATTTCCATAATCAAATACATTGTAATGAAATATGTGAATATATGAACGAGGTATTCCAATAATCAAATATAAAATTAGTAATTAAATGATATTTAAACAAATTGGTAATTGAATCATCATTAAAACAGCTTATATTGCATAATTACTTGCGCAAACAATAAAAACAAAATTCTTTCACCGTAAAATGTATAAACGTCTTCACAAATATTCACAAATTATAAATATGTAAATATGTACTTAAATAATATTTAATGGTGGGTGACTATGAATAATTTCCATAATCAAATACATTGTAATGAAATATGTGAATATATGAACGAGGTATTCCAATAATCAAATATAAAATTAGTAATTAAATGATATTTAAACAAATTGGTAATTGAATCATCATTAAAACAGCTTATATTGCATAATTACTTGCGCAAACAATAAAAACAAAATTCTTTCACCGTAAAATGTATAAACGTCTTCACAAATATTCACAAATTATAAATATGTAAATATGTACTTAAATAATATTTAATGGTGGGTGACTATGAATAATTTCCATAATCAAATACATTGTAATGAAATATGTGAATATATGAACGAGGTATTCCAATAATCAAATATAAAATTAGTAATTAAATGATATTTAAACAAATTGGTAATTGAATCATCATTAAAACAGCTTATATTGCATAATTACTTGCGCAAACAATAAAAACAAAATTCTTTCACCGTAAAATGTATAAACGTCTTCACAAATATTCACAAATTATAAATATGTAAATATGTACTTAAATAATATTTAATGGTGGGTGACTATGAATAATTTCCATAATCAAATACATTGTAATGAAATATGTGAATATATGAACGAGGTATTCCAATAATCAAATATAAAATTAGTAATTAAATGATATTTAAACAAATTGGTAATTGAATCATCATTAAAACAGCTTATATTGCATAATTACTTGCGCAAACAATAAAAACAAAATTCTTTCACCGTAAAATGTATAAACGTCTTCACAAATATTCACAAATTATAAATATGTAAATATGTACTTAAATAATATTTAATGGTGGGTGACTATGAATAATTTCCATAATCAAATACATTGTAATGAAATATGTGAATATATGAACGAGGTATTCCAATAATCAAATATAAAATTAGTAATTAAATGATATTTAAACAAATTGGTAATTGAATCATCATTAAAACAGCTTATATTGCATAATTACTTGCGCAAACAATAAAAACAAAATTCTTTCACCGTAAAATGTATAAACGTCTTCACAAATATTCACAAATTATAAATATGTAAATATGTACTTAAATAATATTTAATGGTGGGTGACTATGAATAATTTCCATAATCAAATACATTGTAATGAAATATGTGAATATATGAACGAGGTATTCCAATAATCAAATATAAAATTAGTAATTAAATGATATTTAAACAAATTGGTAATTGAATCATCATTAAAACAGCTTATATTGCATAATTACTTGCGCAAACAATAAAAACAAAATTCTTTCACCGTAAAATGTATAAACGTCTTCACAAATATTCACAAATTATAAATATGTAAATATGTACTTAAATAATATTTAATGGTGGGTGACTATGAATAATTTCCATAATCAAATACATTGTAATGAAATATGTGAATATATGAACGAGGTATTCCAATAATCAAATATAAAATTAGTAATTAAATGATATTTAAACAAATTGATAATTGAGTGATCGTTAAAACAGATTGCGTAATTATTACGTACGTATTTCATAGTATATGTTCTAGGGAACATTTGCAATTATTAATTTGTTCATACTTTTATGTAAATAATCATTGGTAATTAATAACGGTTATAATCGAGTTATCACAAGATATTTTCATAGTCGAATGATCTCGTTCATAATCGCTTACCGGAACAAATGCACTTCAGAACCAGGAACATTTCGACAATTTTTTTTAAATCACATTAAAGAATATACATTAAAAACGACACATTTTAAAAAAATTCTGCAACTGATGATTATTTATTATAAAAAAATTATTTTGAAAAAAGATGCTCACCAGAAATATGTTTAAATTTATATATTACATGATAAATTCTCATTATGTTAACAATGAATATATCGTTAGGCACTACACACTTGACATACACAAAGGTATTAAAAAATTAATGAAATTAAATCACTGAATATAAACGTTTAAAATTACGTTAAAAATGTAATTTTTAACAGTCATAAACGTCAAATAAGAAAATTATCAATCATGCCAACTTAATTCTTTAATTTATGACTATCAACTTTTGTATTTGCCATTACTATAAAAACATAATTATGGTAATTTATTTTTAAGATATAAAGGTATAATGTACTATGTATAAAAGAATACAAACGATATGTGTAACTAAAATAATTTCCGGCCATAACTAATGTATTAAACAAATTTTTTTAAAAAATAACTTCCATAAAAAATGTATATTTCGAAAAAAAATTGTTGCTATCAATATTTTAAAAGAATAAGCAAAATCCCAACCCAGCCCAGCTCAGACCAGCCCAGCCCAGCCCTGCTGGGCTGGGCTTAATTTAATTAATCAACAATAAACATTATCAATATTAAACTTTTTATTAGTTATAAATTAATAATGTAATAGCAAAAATGAAATAATACTTCAGTTTAAAATAATTTAAAACTTAGGCAACTACAAAGTGAAATCCGCCATAAAATATATGCTATAATACAAAGAGACTTTATTGTTTCCTAAATATCGGCACCAATTAAGCAACTTGTAATTCACAATTAAATTAAACTAGTGACGTAGTATTATTTCTACTTTCTATAATTTCTTTACCACGACCTAGGTTTCATTGTATTACAACATCTTCAGGTGGGATATTAGCAAAGATTTGCTAAAGAAGGTCGTAGTAAAGAAATTATAGAAAGTAGAAATAATACTACATCACGTAGTTTCATTTAATTGTGAATAATGAATTTCTACAAAATTAACGCCAAATATATTCAATATTCAAAATGTAATTATTTAAATTGACATTTTTTTGTTATTAATACTCAATAATACATAACAAATGATGCTTTTGATTGTGTAATGAGTAGTTAGTTTATTCCATCGCAAACAAAATTATCAGGTACAAAATTTTTCATTCATTAGTTTATAATAAATAATCGTCAGCTGCATAATTTTTTTTCAAATATGTCGTTTTTAATGAATATTCTTTCAGATGGTATCAAACAAATTGTCAAAACGTCCTGTTTCTAAACCACATTTATACCTGCCCACCTCTTATACAAACTATGAAAAAATGTAAACTGACATGTGCCATGATCACAATTATACTCGTACATGTCACAATAGTCGATGAATACTCGGCAGTTCAATCTGGAAACTCCACACACTTTCACGCCGTTGTGTCTGCACGTCAATGCCATGGCGCAGTTATACTCATAAGTCTGTAAATAACAGAAAATATTTAATAAAACCGCATTCACCGTACGACAAAAGTTTTGTCGGGTTTGTCACTATTTATTTTTTTAAAACATCTATCTAACAATAATCGTCTGTTCTCTTCAGAACATTCAATAAACAATAAATTTATTAACCTTTACAGGCTACGTGAGTACATAGGGCACCAAAACAAATCACTTTATATATTATCTTGCAAACGTGACCCAACATCTCAGTTACGGTTCCAACCTGTCACAGTTCATGGAGAAGACGCATTTTTTTTTAATTTAAATTAAAAATGACAGAGGCCCGTCATAAATTTTAATATACTTATATTTTATTATATTAAAACCTATATTTATTTTTTTGTGTTCAACTTGGGTAAAAATCTACTTCCAAACTCCATGAATAAAATGATCTGCAAAAAAGCCTGACAAGCACGAGTGGAACTCGCACTACGATGATTCTATTCACATTTAGGTATTTATATACATTTAATGGTACATAATATTCTTATTAAAATATTTATAAAATTTGAATTTTTAGAACGAGATATATCACCTAATATGTCTTGCATAGGCGCATATTAAAAAAAAAATTCATATCATATAATTACGAATTAACGATTTTTTCATTTACTTGTTCTAATTTTACGTACAAATTTCATGATCAACGAGAAGTACCTTATAGGTTTTGATTTATTTGCCAGTGTCAAAATATCCGGCCGTATTGTTTGATATGGCCACATTTTTAAGTTTTTTTTATTACGTTGACTTAGAAACTCGATTTTTTATAGCTCCAAGGGACCGTATCTGATATTAATTTCAACTTAATACCTCCATTTGTTCCTGAGAAATCGGGTCTTGACAGACAGACAGAAAACAAATGGACTACGAAGTTTTACTATAAGGGTTCCTTTTCCTTTTAAGTTATGTAACCCTAAAAAGGATCACTAGATATTAACTTTAAAGGATAGCAGCGAAAATATATTCACTTTTAACACCAGTGTGAACGGAATTGATTTATTCGCCAAATAAAACCTGTCAAGCACGAGCAGAATTTACACTTCGAGGGTTCCGTACACATTTAGGTGTTTATAAAAATTTAATGATACATAGTATTCTTATTAAACTATTTACAAAATTTTAATTATTTATAGAGAAAATACATTGCCTACTATAAACTTTCACAGGCGCATATTTAATTTTTTTATGTGATTTTCGGATTTTTATTTGTGCCGTAAAATCTTGCTTTTTCCCAAATTTCATAATTCTGGGACAACGGGAAATACTCTGTAGGTTTTAATTTATTTGCGAGCATAAAAATATGCAATATAAATGGCCATATTTTCAAGTTTTTTTTTATTATGTTGACTTAGAGGCTTGACTTTTTAAAGCTTCAAGGGACTGTAGACTTAGTATTTAATATTAATTTCAGCTTGATACCTCCATGGTTTCCTAAGAAAATGTCTTGACAGACAGAAAGACAGACAGACGGAAATTGAAGTAAAGGGTTCGTTTTTCCCTTTTCAGGTATTAATTTAAAAAATTGCGAAATATTCCTACGAAACAATATAACGCCCTCTAGTGGATTTCTTATAGTAACTTGGCGGTTACGCCGTTATTCTAGACTAGACCCGTCTAACATACGGCCCGCAAAGGCTCTATATCCGACCCACGAGCTAGTTAAAACTTTAAAAACATCAATGGATATTGTGCAAATATATATTAAAAAATATGCTTATGTCAGTTGCACTACACTAGTCGATAACTGAACCAATAACTGATAGTCAAAATGAATAATGTGTACATATTGGTACGTAGGCATGTTACGGAACCCGGCGATCGCGATACGGGACCCTACAAAACACGTCAGTCTAATTGTCTTGCTTCCCCGAACATACTAGTATTATAACATACGAACAATCTCGTATTGTAGTTTACAGTTGCGTTTGCAGGCTTAGCAGAGCAGCCACACTGAAGCGATTCTATTCTTTGCTCAAAGAATTAAAGAGTCTAACTGATGATGAGCAGGGGTTGGCTGATCTGGCTTTCCTAGTTGACTTAACAAAGTGTCTTTCTGATATTAACCTAAAACTGAAAGGAAAAGATCAACTTTCACGGAATTATATGAACATGTTCAAGCGTATATAAAAAAGCTCATATTCTTGGAAAAACAACTGGAACAAAAGTAGTTGGTACATTGGGAGACTTTATCTTGACAGAGACAATGGACCTAGGCAAGTGCGCATCGATGTTACAAGTGTTGATGAAGAGTTTTAGGAGTGATTCATTGGCTTCAAATCACAAATACCCAACAAGAAAGCATTTAAAAATCAATTTAATGTTGAAATTAAAAGCGCCAAGTTAAACCTACAGTTGGAATTGATTCTCTCTTCTAAAAACAGCACATGATAGTTGCCTTCCGAATGGACTGATTGAATTTTACAAAAAGTATATTACCCGCAACCAATACCCAAACCTTACCAAATTAGCTCTTCAACAAATTTCCTTATTTAGTAATACATACACTTGCGAACAGCTTTTTCCCGCGTGAAACATAACTAATCAAAAACAAGATCATCTTTATCAGACACCCATCTTACAGGCATTCTGCGCATAGCCACTTCTAAAATATCAGCTGACATAGATGCACTGTGCAAATAAAAAAAATGTCAGTCTTCTCATTAGTGCGATAATATGTAAACATAAGACTTTCTTTTTTTTAATAAATTATTCATATTGAAAAATTAAAATTACTGTTTTCTTTACATTTAAAGTTGACTTTGCTATTGACCGCTATGGTTTCAAAAATAATAAACCTGGCCCTCCACACAATTATGTTGGACAACTTTGTTCTAGACAATGTACATGTCATGTCATGTTACGCAAGTTAAAATCGTTATCAATTATTTAATTAACTAGTAAGTTCATCGTTATCGAATGCACATAAAATATATAATCAAATGTATTAATTCTCGAAGAGATATTTATCAATATTTTTCAGTGTTCGAATAAATAAAAAATAACCTAACTTATGCCTTGTGTTCACAAAATTGAAATACTGGTAAGACAAAAACTTTCACAATCGTTCATTTTGATTCCACAAAATGTAACTTTAATTCAATGGGAAATTTTAAAAAATCTTTGTAAAGAAAAATTGTAATCTTTTAAAAGTTCTTTTTAACGATGTGTCATTTTTATGCTTTAATTTTAAGATGAATTTACCGTTAATTGTTTTAAACTTTGATCCTATCCGATTTTTAAACTACATGTGTAATTTACTTGCAAAAATATGTAGTAAAATCAGTTCACTTACAAAAATATGTAGTAAAATCACTCCAAAAAATTCAAGTCAGGATCTCCCCAACATAGATATTTCCATGAAAAGTACTTAAAATTCATCTAATGATAATGGCACAGAGGGGCTGTGCCATTAACTCACAGTAGTATTAATGGCACAATAATTAATAGAATAAAGCACAATTAAATCATTTAAGAACTTAAACTCAAATTATTTTCTTTAATTATATATAATAAGTATCAAGTTCAGTTGAAAAGTCTATAAATTTTGGAGATAAAATCCTACATTTTTATTAGTCTAACTATAATGTTACAACATATCAATACTATTCAAAAAGATTAAAATGGAATTTGATGCGTTCAAAATTATAACGTGTGAATTTGACCATTCGACATTAAATGAAAAACCATAGAGTAGATATTAGTTGTCACAAATACTTTAAAATAGTGAAATAAACAATTACGCCAAAAAAAATGTTTCAACAATGTAATGTAAAAAAAACGTAAACGCCATTTGCAATGTTTATGTTACGCGACAAACGACGGTGAGGGCGCGAGGTTGTTGTTTTATCGGCACCGGTAGCAAAGCAGCGCGGTCTGTTTGAAATTACAAACCACTTAAATAGATTTCCGTAACTAAACTACTGAATCTTTTTAATTGATTTTTGGTGTACGGTTAAAGAACACCATATGGTATATAAGGATTCATTTAATGTCGTACAGTCAAATCCACATCGTATGCCAAACCTTTTTTTACAAAGTTATAGTAACATTTTTTTCCATAGTTATACTCGTATCCTTCTCATATTAAGACTAAATCCAGTAAATTCAGTATAAAACCCTGAGAAGCAAATGAAAACGTCGAAATATTTTCAGAAAATCCATCAGTTTAAATGAAGAAAGTTTTTGAAACTGAAATCATGTGCATCAAAAACAAATAAAAATTATAGGATAACGAATTTGAAAAAATATTTAAAAAATGAAATTTGTTTTTATTGAACACAAAATATAAAAAACAAGTGACAGTAAACAAATTTCTTGTAAACGCAATGTATTACAGTTTTATAAATAAAACTGAAATTTTACGTATAATACTATAAAATAACATTTAATTATAAGTGTCATTTTTTTAGTATACCGATATAGCTAATTTTAATCTCTCTAAAGAAAGTGTGCTAATTTTCAGTAATTAAAAACTATTCTTCAATTTATATTATTTTATTATTATTGTAAACATAATGACGAAAAGAAGTAATTGCAGTAATTGTTATTTTTTTGAAATTGTATTTTATTTAACTAGGTTATTAGCTGAATCATAATTAAAAATTAATAAAAGAAATAAAAAATACTGTCAGTAGCCAAATTGGCCACAATGTTCCTAGTTCATATGAATCTACTATATACATCACTACTTAAGTGTTAACACCTACTGTATTATTGTATACTTTAGGGTTAAATAATATTAACCTTCCTAAATTTTAGAAGTCTTACTTTAATGCGTAATATCAACGAATATTAATCTAAACTTCGTAAACTTACCGATTCGTCGGAATCATGGCTTCTAGTTCGTTCAATATTCATCAAAATAACTGAAAAAGTGGATGAAATGGATTAATAAATATTAATATTTGAACGACTATCCATGATAATAAATACAAAATTTACAATTTTATTTACATGTATAAACATCACATAAAGACTTCTGATGCAAACGACATGGCATGCTGTATTTTGTACTAAAGTGTCGAAAAATTAAATAACACATACCACTTGTTTTTTTTTTCCCTACAACGATTAAGGAAAAATTATAGCCATGTATTTCTTCAAAATTCTTTTAATATTTATTTTTTTTAAGTTTCCGTACTTGAAAGAAAGTTTTAATTTAGTATAGGATCTTACCCGCATCTTTCGTAATAATAAGATCTAATAATATTTGTTTGAACATTTTTAAGGAGGTCAGTTTGGAATAAAAAAACCTTCCATTTTAAAAAGTATTATATAAAAAGACCGTTTTTAAATTCCAAAAAAAAATCGGAATCGTACGTGGAATGTAATACGATTCTAGAAACATTAGGGAAAATTTCCAACCCTCGTGTTTCATGCTAAAATACATATTATGAAAAAGGTTACCAAAATTTTTTGAGATAGTAAAGTCAATCCTTAAGCGTTGGGTTTTTCAAATATGTTGCTTGTGACTTTACACATCTATGACCTATTTTCTCTATTTATATATTTATCGTTAAATATTTCATTGGTGCAAATATCCGCGTGCATCGCATGCGTCCAGACTTTTTATATTGTACGAAAAAAAAAATTAAGTCATTTAATATATTACGTATCATAATTTTGTTTTTAATTCTCTCCTGGTTATATTTATGCGGAAACATTTATATTTATATAATATTCATCTATAACTTAATTAAAAGAATTATTAAAAGACTAAAATGCACTTTGACCTATTTTTTTTAATAAGTGCTATGATTTATTTGTTAAACGGTTGCTATGATCTTCTTTGTTCACATAAACCGTATGTCCGTCGATTGTAATATTATTTTATATTTTTTTTATTTTACATGATAACCTTAAAACGTATTTTAACTTAGTCACCTGTGGGTTTAACTAAAAAGCCTTCTTCTTCTTTTCTTTTAACTAAAAAGCCTTCTTCCTCTTTTAACTTAAAAGTCCTTTATAAGCCTATTTAAGCAAAAATTTATCTTCTACCGATCTATTTTATTCCATCCTTGAGATCTATTTAAAAAAGGTCCCCGTCCCTAATTCGCAGGATTAACACGGTTTGTGGGCGTTATAACAAGTCGTTTTACGTTTGTTTATTTCGTCAATATTGCAAAACATTTGATACGCATGACTGTATTATAATTGTGCCGTGATCAGAAATATTAGTGAATCAAGGATCACATTGTAGGACATCCATGGGCAGATGTTATCCGGCCGATCCTCTTTGGATCATTAAACCAGTATAGTTGCTCTGTTGTTCATCGGCACAATCTACAAAAAACAAATTGAAATAACGACCTTTGTCACTGGGAGATAATAGCAAAGTCGTTTCTAGTGACGATCTTTTCACAGAATTTCTTGTCATTTGTGGAGATATTAATAAATATTTTTATTGTATGAATCTCAGTAAAATTGCATAAAGAAAGCGAATTACAAGATGCTTTAAGCATCAACTACGAAATACAACAAGTTATAAAGCCTATTGACAAAAGCAAAGAGACAGTCAATTGTTAACTCTCAACCGGTGACGGTATATTAGTAATCATCAACAAACCGACAGATTTTCTAACATTGTCACTTGTTGTTCACGGAGTTTAAGTTATTTCCCCGAAATTACATGTGTATATTATACACTGAGGGTGCAATCATCTTCAATATTATTTCACAATAATTAGGCATTAAGTGATTAATTAATAACTATTTTAAACATGGATGGCACACTTTTCGGCCACTTAATCGTTATAGGCAAACACTTTTCGGCCTTCGTTTACTTTAAAGGATGCTTCTCGATTCTCACTTTCAGCACTTAATCGTTATAGACAAACACTTTTCGGCCTTCGTTTACTTTAAAGGATGCTTCTCGATTCTCACTTTCAGCACTTAATCGTTATAGGGGTGTATCTCGTTAATAACAAGGCTTATGTTTTCTGTCAGACCGGTGCACCGCGTGATACCGGTTTCAATTCCCGACCGCTCGTCAAGCGGGACTGGACAGATGTTTGTAATCGAACAGCAAAAATGCTACAGACCAATGACAAGCAATATATGATAGAATACTGCTAAGTGCAATACAGTCATCGAGTTAATTTAATATTAGTAAATATATTATTACAAATCATAAAACAAAGTTTTTAGCAAATTTTTTTGGCTTTTTTCTTCACTAAGGTCTCTACGCAGACAGAAATATTGAAAAAAAAATTTAAAAATACGGTTTAGTGTGTTTTCAAATGGTTTTCGCGTAGTCTTAAATGTGTATACTCCTTCAGATTTTAAATAATGCTCCTCGATATGAAGATGTTTTGTTTTACAATGATGTAAGTTGAACGGTTACCTGTTACGTACCTGTGTCTACGTAAAAGAGCGTTAATCATTTTTGTGTCTTCTAGGGGACTCTTAACAGCTACTGAAGCTAATAATATTATCAAATGAAAAAGATTACGAAATTTAACCACAAAAATTAAAATTTTACATTTTTTTCTCGAAACCAGACAAAATGCAGATTATGCTATCATGGGAAAAGTTTTTCAATATGGAAAGAGCTACTTGTAGTTTATTTTGTACAGCTTACCAAAATTCTTAATTATGAATATAAACCCCTCATAGTTTAGATTGTATTTCCACTATATCTTGATATTTTGTCTAGCAGACGTGATAACTTAGAAGAGTTAGAGTAAAAGGCCCGCTTTAAACGCCAAAATAAAGATCTATACAAATTTTTCCTTCTCTCCCTTCATTCTGAGACTTGATCCTAATTTAACTGTATTATGATATTAACCAAACTATTTTTAATATAATATTATTCCTAAGTCCATTCATAAGTTTTATTAACATTTTCAGGCAATCTATTTTTTTACAAATAACTGCACTTGTTTATTTAGCCGCTACAAATAAAATAATCATTTTACTGATTTTTCCTGATATTTTAATAACTTCTCTCCTCTCCCCTCTCTTAATAAAAAGTAAATGAAACGAATTAAAATAACTTGATTACATAAAAAGTACATTAAAAAGTTTGGAAACGACCCGCGCTATATTTATACATATCAAAAAGGCTTACATATATCAAATGGTATGTTAATTCATGCAACTAAGTATGTGCAATATATAAAAATATAATAGACTATGCATAATTATATTTACCATATTTTAAGGACCATTGGTAACATAACTCTCCCTCCAAACTTACACCAAGCAAATGTGTTTACATATAGTAGGAAGCCGATACAATTCGAGAAAAAAATATCTGATGACTTTCAGCTAAGTGTAACTACTCCTTCCCAAATTTAATTCAGAGTCAACGGTACAATATCGCCAAAGTAGCCAACTCGGCAATTTTCAAATATTTGGCGTTAATTTTGTAGAAATTCATTATTCACAATTAAATGAAACTACGTGATGTAGTATTATTTCTACTTTCTTTATGTTCTTTACCACTTTTGCTAATAGCCCACCTGAAGATGTTGTAATACAACGAAACCTAGGTTGTGGTAAAGAACTTAAAGAAAATAGAAATAATACTACATCACTTACTTTCATTTAATTGTGAAATTCCTCACCTTAATCTATTAAATTATTAAGAATCAACAAAGGAATAAAGAATCCAATATACATATGTACAATACATAACAAACATGAACCTCTCTTTGTTTAGACGCGGTCGGATAAAAATAAAACACCACATATACTTACCAATACCCACAAATTGTACGCACAATCCGTTCCACATCATACATGAAATAACAAATACGATATTAAAAAAAACTATCACAATTCAATTTTATGGTAGAACAATAAAAGCTGATATTTTTATAGCTTATTTCGATTCAACAATACATATTTAATTCTTCATACTAATTCACTTCAACCACACATGGGGAATAGAAGACAACATGTCAAAAACATGTTAATAATTTTGTAAGTTACGATTATCTCGAATATTATCGGAAAATTTATTTAAATTCAAAAATATATTTGCTTAAATAAAATTCAGAAAATAAAGCAAATTTAAGATTTCTTGATTCGTAAATAGATAAAATATATTTAAAAAAACCGACTTAAAAGAACATAAATAATTAACTCAAAATAGATACCTACTATCTGTAATAAATAACTAAGTTAGTTATTAATGAGGTCGGTGCTTATAATAAATAACTAAGTTACTTATTAATGAAGTCGGTGCTTATAATAAATAACTAAGTTACTTATTAATGAAGTCGATGCTTATAATAAATAACTAAGTTACTTATTAATGAGGTCGGTGCTTATAATAAATAACTAAGTTACTTATTAATGAAGTCGGTGCTTATAATAAATAACTAAGTTACTTATTAATGAAGTCGGTGCTTATAATAAATAACTAAGTTACTTATTAATGAAGACAAACTTAAATATATTTATAATTTAATTTAATTTATGTAGTAAATTTAAAACTTTAACTTCTAATGTACTATAGTAGTAAAATAGATTCATAAATGGCGTATTTATAATATAAAAATTTACACTTGTTAAAGTTAATCGGCGATGCTGGCACCGACTTCAAAAATAAATAACTTTGTTATTTATTGTAGATAAGTAGGTATCAATTTTGAGTTAATTATGTTTTACTTTTTAGTACCTACCTTTTTGAAGTTAGTTTTTTAGATATTTTGTTTTAGAATTTTTAGTAATTAATATATTAATATTAAACATCACAATTATTTTCTTTCTTAGAATATTGGATAATTATTAAAAAG
Organism: Druceiella hillmani; assembly: GCA_039881145.1. Taxonomy (NCBI): domain Eukaryota; kingdom Metazoa; phylum Arthropoda; class Insecta; order Lepidoptera; family Hepialidae; genus Druceiella; species Druceiella hillmani. Next base: position 5,255,407 of record JAYKKI010000047.1, on the reverse strand, counting down.
TCACGGGCACAAGCTTTTATATAGATAATCTCCTCTTTGTCTAAAATTAATTATCAACAACACATAGAAATGAAGCGATGGTAGTGGTTAGTAGTTAGTCGTTAAGGAGTTCGGTTCTTCATGTCCAAAATCCAACATCAGATTTTACAAATTAAAACTACCACTTGAGGAGTCCCGTTCTCCATATCCGAAATCCGATATCAGATTTTGCAAAGTAAACTAAAGTAACAATTGACCAGTATCACATATATTGAATAACGATTGATTTACTACCGTAGGAGTTACATTTTTCATCTTCAGAACTCATCATCACACCTTGTCGATGGTGCAGTTATTTTGCAAAGTAAAAACTACAAGTAGTAAATATCTTGAATTACGTTTAATTTACTACCATAGAATAATGAGTTCCATTGTCTATCTCCTACGCATCATCATACTCTAACATGATCTATAGGGTATTTTGCAAAGTAACAACTACCAGTAGCAAATATATTGAATCATTTTCAATTTACTGCTATCCGTTTAGGAGTTACATTGTTCATCTCCAGAAATCATCAAAGCCTGACCTGGTCGATGATGTAGTTTTTTTGCAAATTAACAACTGTTAGTAGCAAATTCCTTTAATCCCTGTTGATATACTAAAATCTGTTAAGGAGTTCCATCGTTCATATCCAAAACTTACCACCAAACGCTGACCTGGTAAGTGGTGTTATTATTTTGCAAAATAGCAACTACCTGAAGCAAATATCTTGAATCATAGTTGACTTACTGCCATTCGTTAAGAAGTTCCATCGTTCATTTCTGGATCTCATCATCAGATCATCATCATATTTATATGGGACTACACCTATGGTACACTCTCGATAATCGGAAAAATCAAAGAACTATCGCTGAACATACGTAAAAAAAGATTCCGACGAATTGAGAACCTCCACATGTGTTGAAGTCGATTAAAAATAGGAAGTAATTTTACAGCCTTAAAATACAAAGAAGCTTGTCGATGTGGAAATACATTATTACCGCTAACACCTTTAAAATGGTCACAGGCGGATGCGTCATTCAGACCGCTCCATTTGATGTGACAAGTGGGCGCGGATTACATTAATTACATTCACGTTGCTCCACTGCACCATGTCTCTTGTCATCCCATTGTATAAAATTTCAAAAATTACATTTGTCAAGTTGTGCGACGGGTACACTCGCACCGTTCTAAATGGAGCGTAAGAATTTTGTACGGTTTGAAACTCCATAGTGCTACACCGAAATTATATATGATTTTGACATTTCGGCTAGAGATTGCATCATTTGGAACGTTGGACTATTTTTCAGTAACCGCTTTGATTTATTTACTTTCAAAATCAGTCGCGCTGTACCACTTTCCTAAAGTTGCAAACATTCACGAGCTGGTTCATCTTGCAATCACACCATTTGGCACGAGGATTGTTCGTCAGTGGCTAACTTTATGATGAGAAAGACCGCTATGAAACACGAAATATCTAACGTCTATCTGTTTGGGTCAATCTAGGAAACCGTTTAGTAAATTTCGTTTTGGTTTCGTTATTATACTTAATCGTCGTTATTAACCTAAATTTTATTTATACTTAAAACTATTTTATTTATACTTAAAACTATTTTATTTATACTTAAAACCATTTTATTTATACTTAAAACTATTTTATTTATACATAGAAGTATTTTATTTATATTTAAAAACTATTTTAGTTATACTTAAAACTATTTTATTTATACTTAAAACTATTTTATTTATACTTAAAAACTATTTTATTCATACTTAAAACTATTATATTTATACTTAGAACTATTTTATTTATACTTAGAACTATTTTATTTATATTTAAAAACTATTTTATTTATACTTAAAACTATTTTATTTATACTTAAAAACTATTTTATTTATACTTAAAACTATTATATTTATACTTAAAACTATTTTATTTATACTTAGAACTATTTTATTTATATTTAAAAACTATTTTATTTATACTTAAAACTATTTTATTTATACTTAAAACTATTTTATTTATGCTTAAAAACTATTTTATTTATACTTAAAAACTATTTTATTTATACTTAAAACTATTATATTTATACTTAAAACTATTTTATTAGACCTGTATTCAATAGTACTTCTACTACATTTTAATAGACTACGTTGCATTTTATGTGGCCGTTTAGGATTTTAGCAGTTTTGGAGATGAGCGGATACATGTTTTGTAGACATTTTCAATAATGTCTCAACGTAAAATTCTATTGAATAATAGTTTTAAATTCCTTATAACTCACTCTTTCATTTGACAAGACAAAAAAAATTAAGTTATTTAAAAAGTTATAATATTTCATTTGCTTCCTTTCAAATATCTGTAAATATATTATTTGAACATATGCATTTGAATATGCTTTATCACTGCCCCAAATTTCAAGTTTCTACGTCAAAGCGTTTTCAACATAAACATCAGTAATGGAGGTAAACAGTAGACAAACGGACACACATGTGTGAACTTATACCTATGTGAGTTCAAAAAGCGCTCGGCGCTATTTAACGTCCAAGATGGAGTAATATCGGATTATCGCCAATAATACTGTGCTAACACAGAGAATTTGTATTTAACTCATGAAATTAGTTCATTTTTTAGTAAGATTTTCAACGAACCTCATGAAAGTTTTACTTTAAAATCAAAGTTAACTACTAATTTCTAAAAAAATCAGTATTATTTTTCGCCATATTGCCTAGCGCCTCATTCACAGGCGTAAAAGAAACTATCACTTTTGTGCATTTTTTTAATTAATCAAAGCAAATTGGCCGATATAATTTAAAATACTTAACTAAATATCGTTGTCTCGATTTTTTTAATGTTATATGGTTAAAACTGATGAGGGCATTACAAAACATTTTGGAAACTGCATCTCGCAAAGAAGAGGCCATGCAAAAAATACATACAAAGCACATATTTTCGATTGCATTTTAAAAGGTGTTTCCAGTTACATATTACTTGATAAGGTGTGCATGAGAAACAAAAGAATCTCCAAATTCGAAGAAGTTTTAATAAGATGTTAAAATATAGATATATTTATCAGAACTCTGAAAAGTTAGACGCAGTTCTCCAAAATTTAAGTAGATCAACAACTTTAAAATGTTTAAATATAAAAATTGTTTTAAAACCATCTGTATGCCGTCAGTGTGATAAACCGTATCTATCACCACATATCAGCCAGAGTAATAATTGAAAGCCTTAATTGGGCATGTATTTACCGATGTTATTATTTCCAATCATCGTTAATAAAATTATACAGAACGTAATTATATAGTGACACTTATATTAAATAGTATTAATCATTAAAGATAAACCTCAATCCCCTATAAGTCTCTAAAGCCTCAAAGGTTACATGCCAGAGACCGGTCGTGGTATGAAGGGCGACCGGAAGTCCACCAAAGGGGCATTGCACCGACGCCGATTGACCTCCACGTACCCACTTCCGCATCCCGCGGCCATTTTCGCTCGGTTCACCTCCGTCTTCTCGCTCTAAATGTCAAGAATGCGAGCAATTCTATGAATAGACTCGCGTCCGTGTGAGTAGGCGCTTAAGTTTAATGTTGCAATGGAGATTGGTTCAATTTAATGGACTCTTCAATGCCAGACATCACGTGCGCTATTTCATTGGTTTGAAATATGCGATGATCTAATGGTCGGAATATAAAACAGCTCATAAATGCTAGAAATTTTATATATGACCGCAAATGTTGAGGACAAGATACATCGATTTCTTGAATTCAAAATTTGACAGTTCTTTAATCGAGTAATAATTATTTATATGAAATCCTATACATGTATATATATATATATATATATATTTATAATTTTTGTATGAAATTCATGATAATTGTGAATTATCCAATAACTAAGAGGTTCAGAATCGTCGCTATATTTTCCTGTGAACTTATAATATAACACATATGGAATAGAAAAGTCTGAGAGATAAATATTTGTTAGCATTTCTATTTCTTTCGAGCAACCCATCACTTTATAGTTTACCCTATATCGTCAGAATTTACTCCCAAGATTGTTTTAAACAAAATCATATCATTTATATTCCAATATCGATAAAATATATTTTGAGAAATAAAAATATCAAGTACCCACATACTCAATAGTACGCTAACCTAAATTCGAAAAGCTGGTATGTGAGGAATGCGGTTGTAAATTTTGTCGAAATCGATCGAAGCGTACACGATTGCTAATAGATTATGCTGAAACTACGTTTGCTGCAATAAATTTGAATTAATTACTAAATTGCTTGCTCTCGGGAATAAATATTTGTCTCTTTCCATTTTTCTACTCTATAAATACGATAGTGATGCGCTTATAGTTTCATTGTTCGAATAGTTTGGTTGGCATATTGTTTCTAAATAATCGATTGCCGAGTAAGCAATAACATAAGGTTTTTGTAGGTAACCAATTACTGTGTCACATTTTAATCGTCTCTGGCAGCAACTTCGTGAACATAAATAAACAGTTTAATTTTTAAAAGAAATTTCTTATCTTAATTAGTTAAAAAATACCATAATATCGACGGAGCGTCTTGAAAAAGGCACAAACAATAAATTCTATAAATGTCTCATATTTTTTTCAGCAGTTTCAATAATTAAAAAATAGCATTAAATAAAAACAGAAATACAAAACAAAAACAAATTATAATCCACGCTTTTAAACGATTTTCCACCCTGATAATCGCCTCTCTGGCATTTTTTCGTATCTTCTTTTATGATCTTATATTATATACTTACAAAACAAAAACAAATTATAACTCACGCTTTTAAACGATTTTCCACCCTGATAATCGCCTCCCTGGCATATTTTCGTATCTTCTTTTATGATCTTATATTATATACTTACAAAACAAAAACAAATTATAACTCACGCTTTTAAACGATTTTCCACCCTGATAATCGCCTCCCTGGCATATTTTCGTATCTTCTTTTATGATCTTATATTATATACTTACAAAACAAAAACAAATTATAACTCACGCTTTTAAACGATTTTCCACTCTGATAATCGCCTCTGGCATTTTTTTCGTATCTTCTTTTATGATCTTATATTATATACTTACAAAACAAAAACAAATTATAACTCATGCTTTTAAACGATTTTCCACCCTGATAATCGCCTCCCTGGCATTTTTTCGTATCTTCTTTTATTATACACTTTAACCTTGTGATGCTAATCTAACTGTAAGGTTATGAACTAACCATCTGTAACATGTTGATTGACGCAAAAAAATACTATAGACAAATGTACCACTCTATAATGGTCGATTAAATAATACTAATTTTTGACTGACCTTATCTTTAAGTTTCAATCTTAAATCAAACAACGATTCATTAAAAATATTTTTGTTCTTTTAATTTAAAAGCATTGAGATGTTTTCCTTGAGATACGCTTCCTAGAATTAATAAACTTCCTGTAAACTTGTGTATATGGAAAAATATTTGAAGTAAACTGATTAACACAGATGATAAAAGTGGATTAGAGACATCCTTACAATTCCATAAATTTCCTTAAAATTCCAATAGAATTGCTGTAGTGGTTAAAAGTCCAATAGAAGTTCAATAGAATCCTATAGTGACATAGACGCCAAGATAAAAGAGAAAACGAAGAAAACCTAATATGACGTGGAAAAGAAGGTAAGAACAGAAAAAAAATCAGGCAGAGTGAGGGTGTTAGATGAAATGAAATACCTCATCACAAGAACGCCAGGAACGACACCGCAGACTGAAAGATTCATATGTCATGGCTACGAAGGGGAATATGTGAATTACATTAAAAAGTATACACTTATAAAACAACTTTTAAAAACAATGATAAAACAATGTATACACTTTTGAATTATTTTTTAAATGAAAAATCAAAAGAAAATCTATAATTTAATCAATAATCCACTTGATCACAAATGTTTTCTACTAAACTGCCTAATTTTGTGAAACTAAAGTGTTATAATAAATAAACACTCCGTTATATTTATTAAAATAGTAATAAATTTCGTGCGTCAAGTCCATAAAACCACTACATATTTTCCGAAACGTTCGTACAAAATAGTATAGAATGAACGAAAACAACGTCAAAATAAAAATTTTACAACGGTTCTCTCGAAATTAATTTATCAAATTGAGTACATACAATTATACATTTCTAAAATTAGGTTGAGTTCATTGAAAAATACATTCCTTAAATTAGGTACACATAACAATAATTTTCTTAGATTTAGTACGTACAAAAATACGTTTCTTACATTTAGTAAATAAATTGTCCTCCTCCGCTATTCGCCGAGCGGTTGAGTAAATTTCTGAAGCTGAATACATACAAAACTAAACGTATTAAGTTGAGTACATACGAAAATAAATTTATCAAGTTGAATAAACACAAAAATAATTTTATCAACTGAGTATACACAAAAATACATTTATCAATTTTAATGCATACAAATAAAAATTTATAAAGTGCATAAAAAATAAGGTTATCAAATTGAATACATGCAAAAATTAATTTATCAATTGAGTATACATCAAAATGAATTTATCAAGTTGAGTACATACAATAATAAACTTATCAACTTAAGTATTGAGGATTCACCCTTTTTTCTATTTATCGGCAAACCGAATTGCAATAATAACCAAAGCAAAGCGAGCCGAACCAAAACGCTCATTCAATTAACGACTATTACACAATGAAAAGTAATATTACGTCAAATGGACCTTGGCGAGTTTATATTGTGACACGTTGCGTACCAACTAAGGCACTAATTCCCAGCACAGTTCTCGTCGCCCTTTACCTTCGCATTACTCGCTGTACGTAAGTATAAACAATCCGATCCACACTTATCTTTTATTCAAATCATGTGGGACCTTAGACAAGTTGTATCGACCTTAGCCCGAATAAAGTAAGTCTGATAGAAATGGTAATTGTTTGCTTTCTAATAGCTAAGAATTATAGCTAACATGTTCCATTAATTAACTAACATGTTCAGTATGAGTAGTACCAACTATAGTTAATATTCTTAATAAACTATTTATAAATATTGACATTATATCCTACTGTGTAAATATATTGCCTGTGTAAATGCCTGTGCCATGTGTAATGTATAATATATATATATATATATATATATATATATATATATATATATATACCTTTCACAAACGTAATACAAATAACCTAAATTGTCGACATCTCTTTAGTATATTAATGGAAGTTGATCAAAATAATTTTGCATTGCAGGAAATACCGTTATTCTGATGTTAGACAATTTTTTTGACATAGTGATTAAAAACTTGAGAGGGGGGCACTGCAAAACAAAGAGAACGTATTAAAAATATTACTGGCAGTTTATATTGCATTATGAAAAAAAAACATCTTCAGTAACACACCACTCGACGAAGTCCGGGAGAAGAAAGAATTCATTCATATATGTATGGCGAGTTTATTTTCGATTTCCAAATTTATCGACTATTTTCATTTTAATTTTTAATTCAGATAGAATATATTCCGAACAAATATGTATTAAATCTTGCCACTTAAGCTAACCTATATAATTGTTTTCGATAATGAATATATATTGCAATTTCAAGATTAAGGTTGATCGGTCAAATACTGCATCTACCTACTTTTTTACAATAGAAACCTGACTACCCTTGCAACCAAATTTTTCAAAATAATTTTATTTTTTACAGCCATCGCCAACTCACTACCATTTTATTCTTCAGCTGCGATCACAGAATTTGTTAAAGGTCCTGTTGAAACTAATAAAAAATTACTGGGCCCAGATACGGGTTTTTTTCTTTCGCTTTTTCTCTCTATAAAGTAAACACATTCCGTAAAATTATAGAACGGTTTGATTAAATGTAATCTAGTACGCAATGAAATTGTACCTGAAGCCCTATGACCAACTTCAGTCATGCTCTTCAGAGTAAAACCATAAATGTTACTCTTCCGAACCTAATTCCTATGGTACTCAACATGACCTTCACTCACCTTCACCTTCTTTTTTAACACATGTTAAGTCGATCACTACGACAACTTGTGAAAAACTGGTTAAACTATCGTCATATAAATTCAATGTGAGTGCCAATAACGCACTCACAATACTCATGCAATACACCCAAAAATGCAAATAGAAAACGTCCTTTCTCATCTGCTGACCATCTGCTCTTCAAGGTTCCATGGAGAATCACACTTCAAGCGCACTAACCTACTACACGCAATTAAATATTCTGTGTTCATTTCCCTGCCAATTATTTTAAATAATTCTGGAATATTTTCCGACAGAGAAATATTTCTAATACACATAAAATGTGCCTTAAAGAAAATTTAATATTTTATATATACATACTTATTACATACTTCTGCACTTAATGCACGACGTACCTACCTGTAACCAATAGCTGTAAGATAAAAAAAAACAAACCTTTTTTTTGTAGAGAATTGTATGATCTTAAATTACTATAATAACTATTTTCGCAATTAAATGAAACTACGTAATGTAGTATTATTTCTACTTTCTTTAATTTCTTTACCACGACCTAGGTTTCGTTGTATTACAACATCTTCAGGTGGGCTATTAGCAAAGACACAACGAAACCTAGGTCGTGGTAAAGTAATTAAAGAAAGTAGAAATAATACTACATCACGTAGTTTCATTTAATTGTGAATAATGAGTTTCTACAAAATTAACGCCAAATATATTCAATAACTATTTTATTAAAAAAAAACTATAGTTGACAAAATCATGGTCTCCCAATAATTAAACTTCCCTAAATTGTTTTCGATACTGGTAAAAAAATTCTTTATGATTGAGCTAATAGGTATCTTATGCAGATTTAACAATATGAAATATTGTTCATAGACTCTACTTACCTACGAATTTTGCTACGTCACTTTTTCACAAATCTAAAGATAATAAATTTATAAAAACTAAAAAAGGACGTTTTGGAATCAAGGTATCTAATTTTCTAAGTGTTCAAATAAGAGATTAATACCAACAAAGTGAACGTTATATATATATATATATATATATATATATATATATATACATAGGCTCGATGGAATTTTAAGGAAAAAAATACAAAATCAAGAACAATAACATGATTTTTGTGTATTATTTTCAGAACCATGCAGTTAAAAATGTTTTAGAATAATTGCCATACATAAAAATTAAATACAAAAATCGATAACTACTTTTTGATATTTGAGACATTTTAAATAAAAAATCGACATTAAGCGATGAAAAGTATTTTGTTTGATTTAACATCCCTCCGGTAAAATGAATTTGTTATAATGACAAATAGGTTAGAAGCCTCGGTATGTAAGTCTTTCGAATATAAAGTATAGTAAACACTGTCAAAAAATTAGAATTAATAATTTGTCAAAATTAATCAAATACATTTTCATTTATTTATGTACCATTATTCGACATTTACTCACGTCTGTCATTAATTATCTCCACAAAAATGGATAATTGTCCTAAATTGAATGCAAAAAGCCTATTAGTGTATGTTATTTCTTTGAAAATTTTCATACTTATTATTGGAACCTCAATAAGTTACTTAAACTAGGGATCAGTAGATGCCGGGCAGTGATATCACTAAATTTTAGTGAAAATTAAGATTTTATGAATGATATACAATTTGAGAAACTAATATGTAAAAATTAGTTATGAAACGCAAAAAACTAGTGACTAAATAAATTAATTAATGGATTAAATTATGCTGAAAAAATTAAATAACCAAGATACTTGAAAATAACTAATGGTTACGGTATAATATTGATAACAATCGCTATTAATCTTATAAATCCAGAAGCTAGTTTGTTAATTATTTTTTACGTTACCTAACGACTATGTAATTAACTAACGAAACGCCATGGTGTTTGACACATATTTAGTTAGTGTAACGTAGTAATATATAAGCTGTTACCCACAGCTTTGCGTGGAATACTCATACCATAAAGAGGGCCTTTATATTCGTTACCTTGTCACAACTAAATTATAATAAACAATTTCCTGGGACTGACTTTAAAAAATCATGACTGAAACTCCTGAAGAATAAAATTTGCTGTTTTTACTTAATAATAATTTAGTTCTACCATGTGGCAATAGTGGCCCAATACTTATATTAAATCGATTTCTTACTTGTCCACGCGAATGAAGCTGCAGACAAAAGTTAGACATTCAGAAGACGTAAGACATGATAGCAGTTGGATACCAAAAGTGACATTATAATAGATGAAACAACAAATTACAAATTGCAAAACTAAAAGAAGGTCCACAACAAAGATCCCTCAAAACCTTTCTTCATACAGTACTACATAGTCTCAAAGGCCTTTCTTTTTATCCACTAAGTAACATTTACAGGAAAACGTTTTTCATTTGAGATTCATTTGACCCTCAAAAAATAGCAATCGAAATATTTGTTTGAACGGCTGGTGAAATTTCTTATAGCACATTCACATACTCGCCCCGACTGGCCGAACACAATTGTGTGAACAGCATGTTCGTACTCGGCCCGTTTCGTGACGTGCACTCTTCCAGCATATCTAGGTATTTGTGTTCTGAGTCAAAGGAACATGGAAGACACTGAAATCTATACGATATCCGCATTGGTTTTATGAACTTATATATTTATCTAAAACTTCAACACACTTAAGTACAATATTTATCTTAACATTGTCTTTATATATATATATATATATATATATATATATATATATATATATATATACATGCGTGTATGCGTGCGTGCGGGTGTGCTTGCGTGCGTGCGTTGGGTCTTTGGGATTAGGATTTTGGATCTAATAAATTTGCAGTATATGTAAATTGGATCCACAACTTTTTTTATTTAGGGCTGGAGGCCTTCAGCAAATGGAGAAAAAAAGAGATAAGGTAGTGACAATACAGTTCCATTCGAATCCTTGGATATGGAACAAGAAGAATCCCTCCTAGCGATATTCAGAGTTCAATGATACCGTAAACAAATTATTGAAATCTGATGCATAATTAAAAGACATATATCAACTATCGATATGCCTACAGGTCTATAATAAAAAGAACATTCCCAAATAGAATAATTCCAATATTAATTAGGTACTCCGCAATTATCACAGCAACCTTATTCGATTTCAATGACAAGTTGTCATTAAACGTATTCTTTCTTCATTTTTGTCATTGTCATAATATTCATGTAATTATATATGTTTATCGACACAATTTCTATTCAAAGTCTTTTATATTCCCCAAGCATATGAACAGACGTTTTGGCCGTATTCGTGCCCAAAATTCTCATCGATTTTCTTTCAGTGAGTATGTGAATCAAAATATTTATTATAGTTTCATAGTTTATAATAAACGTAACGACTAATCATCATGTTATTATTTAGTTTTCCCATTTTTTTTCATGGTTCAAGCATTTATACTTTCTATACCCAACAGAACTTATTAATTGTAGTATCAATACCAATTGTCAAAACACAAAATATTGGATGTAACGTTTAAATACAAATATAATGATTTTTTTTTTATAATGGTTCCTTTTATTTTTTAAAGTGAAATTTTTGAAAAAAAAATAAAAAGCATATATATATATATATATATATATATATATATATACATATAATATGATATAAAAATAATTACCTTATCTCCGTAACTCTGAACGGAAATAGATACTTATTCTGCACGATAAATCTTCTCAAAACTGTATACACCTGCAAATCATTAATGATTTTTAAACTCTATATAAATACAATGAATTTTTTATTATATCTTGTTCCTTTTACTTTTTAAAAGTGCACAATTAAAAAAAAATAATTAGCATATATACATGATATGATAAAAAAATTATTATCTTATCTCCATAACTCTGAACGTTATGGAGATAGATACTTATTCTGAACGACAAATCTTCTCAAAACCATACATACCTGCAAATTATTAGTTTATTTTGTTATATCATACATGCCCATAAAGATCTACGGAAGCTGAAGAAGGATTTCAATACCCCGATATATAGATTCTACTATTGAGTTTCTCCTTTTATATTTTGTTAAAATAATTTTGTAAAAGATATTTTCAAAATTTATATTTATTTATACTTCCGAGCTCAGTCTCATTATTTGAATGATTGAAATAATTTCATTAGAAAGAACTCCAAACTCATTTTCACATTTGTTTCTAAATTTTTACATAAACTTTTTTTGAAATGGAATACATTGCAAATAAATTTAAAGCTTAATACTTCGTAAATGGCGTTCAAAAAATTAAAATTAGTTAATTAAATCTACATTTCATTATGAAAAGACCTTTCTAACGATATCCGATGCGATGAAGTATGCTAAAAAAATTACTTCATACCCACTTCCAAATTAATGCGCATGAGAACTGAGATCTTTACCTGAAATATATATTTTCAGGATTTTATATAGAGGAACTACGAGAGTGTGACAAACCGACAGATAAAATTATAAGAGTTCCGTGTTTGACTACGGTATTCTAAAATTTTTTTTTGTTTTACCATTTTATTGACACGTGGCAGTTAAATATTAGTACGTGGCAGATGGATAAATTGACAACGGAATCTCGCCATATGTTGCGAGACCTGTCCCTAGTATTCATTTAGAAATGTTATGTTATGAAACGTTTTGTCTAATCATTATAACCTTTATTAAGTGACACGCCTTCGCGATATGTCTATATTTACTATACCCTAAATAAACAAATTAAACCGTAACGGTTTCTCACCATTGTTTCACGTGCAAGAAATATTGGTATAGAAGAATATCGATATCCATAAATCTTTCCGTAATTTGCATCGGAACCACAACTAGCATAATACCACTCTCAAATCCATATTACTTTCAATAATTGTTTTTCAACTTACTGTTACAAAAATTTACTCAAAATTTAATTAAGTCGACTACGATAAATCATAAATCATAAAACCTACTGAATAATTTAATAAAAACCTTCAAAAATAAACAATATCGACCTTGCTTAACTCTAGCCTTGAAACTCACTCGCCAGTTAACATACAACAAATGCCAAATTGTTCAGCGAAGTACAATTTAATTAATACAATAGTACTGACAGAACAATATGCGGCTCTCAACTGTGTATTGTAGTACTATTATTTTACACACTTAATTTAAAACTTTGCCTCAACACGTATCACTCAATATAAACAAGATAAAAATCTTATTACCAATTTTAATTATAATTACATTTATTATAAATAACTACTTCACAAATCGAAACCTATCGGATTCAAAATCATTTTGATTAATGGTTTTACCATTGAGCAGAAAAAATATATTGGAGATGTTTCATTTAAGGCAGAAGTTGCTATTAATAAATTTCTCAAGGTTAGCTTTAAAATTTTCATATTCATGGACTTTTAAGTATTATAATTACTACTTAGAACGAAATGAATCTATTTTATTATATTGTGCCGCAAAGTGTTACACAATTTCGGAAACTGTAGATCGAGAGCATTTAGAAACTATTAAAAACGTATAAAAAATACTGATGGGATCTCGCACATTTCCACTAATTACGAGGACTTCCGGAAAAGGAAGCATAACTATATTTTTATTGTGTTACAGATAATTAATTAATTATGCATCTTTATAGTTGTATAGTTAAAATAAGGATGCTTATAATTTGGTCATTTCCATCCGCTCGGTCAACCATCTGTCTCACAATCTCTGTAATTTTAGGCTTATGTGAATGAAATGCAGGCAAATTCTTCAGATGGAGATCTCAACTGATATTATTATATGTAAATGAGAGTGAGATTTTAGCCACAATTTTTTTCGTATCGAAAAAATGGCCACAACAGAAAAAACAGTCAACGCCCTTTAATATTTAATATGTGTTACGAAATGGAGAAAGACGTTCTGAATTAAATTGTATGGCTTGAGTATAATCGACAGTGCTACATTACAAGGATATCTCCCAATGAGTTGTAATGACTAAAGAAAATCCCTCACAAACTAAATTTCTAATGAATTGCTTGATGCACATTAAAAACTATCAATTCACATTAAAAACTATAAGAAAATGTGTTCAAGAGTACATGAAAACATGTCAAAGATTCACAATTAAATGAAACTACGTGATTGAGTATTATTTCTACTTTCTTTAAGTTCTGTACCACGACCTAGGTTTCGTTGTATTACAACATCTTCAGATGGGCTATTGGCAAAGAAGATGAATCTTTGCTTATAGCCCACCTGAATATGTAATACAACGAAACCTAGGTCGTGGTACAGAACTTAAAGAAAGTAGAAATAATACTCAATCACGTAGTTTCATTTAATTGAGAATATTGAATTGCTACAAAATTAACGCCAATGTCCAAGATTGTTCCAATTTATTTCAAATGAATTAGGGTTTCCTTAGATAATGCTTTACTTCCAAAATTTCATACGACTTTGAAAGTCGTTTGCAATGTATGCCTTTCTCTCGAACATTTAAACTGACGCAAAAAAGTTGAAAACTCTTGAGAATAACACGTATTGGTCTCGTTCATTTAAAACTATTTCATCCCTCCTGCATCACTTAAATACTCATGTTTGTAAAATGGCTACTCAACCCCACTTTTCCTCAATTTTTACTTCGCCATAATTAATTATGCTTCAGAGTTACTCAGTCTTTTTTAGTCACACATTACAATAAACTGAAATAGTGCATGATGGAACTTGTATAAAATAGAGTTCCGCAGTTGTCTATGTCTGAACTGAACTTGTTGATGCAGATTAACTGAAATAATTTTTATAAAAGTTCGAATGGTAGCATTTTTTTTATTTTTCAATAAAAAAATTTAAAAAATTAAAATAGCAAATTTTAAACACACTTTCAAATTCATTTTATAAAGCCTTCTAAATGACGCTCCACTCGCAGGAATATGCGACAAATTCCCCCCCCCCCTCTCCCTCTGCCCCACTTGCACGTCTTGCACGTATAATAAATACGTTAAAAATATTTAATATTTCCCTATGTATTAATTGAGATTTCTATCTGACATATTCATTTGCAATATTTTACGGATATTGGTCTAAAATTATGGGCAGTGACACACGGAGGGACTTGATAAAGTTATAATAGTTCCTCACGTCATTAAGAAACCTTAAAAAAATTAGACGATTTAAAATTACAATTGTTTAAAAAATATTGTAGAAAAAAAATGCCTAAAATTATTGACGTGTCTAAAATGTGTTTTTACGTGTCTTATAATTTAAACGGGTATTAATAAAAGTACCTGATGACTTAATAAAGATATAATGAATAAAAACTAAAGAAATTGTAGCATATTCACCACTTCCTATGGTGAATATGCTACCATATTTTGAAACAAAACGAAGGATTTTACAGATATTTGAGAAGCGTTAATTTTGAAATTAAATACGAATTATTCTTAATTTTTTAAACATCGTGATTCTATATCAGTGAAAAAAGAAAAATATTATTAAGGAATCAATAACAAACTTACCAACTAATTTCAAAGGCGGACCCATCACAGCAATTGCTTTTAACATTTATTTATTCTAAAGACATAAATAAAGAAATCTAGTTATTTGCAAATCAACTTTCAGAATTAAACAATTTATATATAAAGTTTTCACTGAAACTACCAGTACCAAGCTTGATTCAGAATATAGTTTTTCTGAATCATTCAACGGATAAATGTATCCAAACTCTTCAATAAATTTATCTAATACCGTATATTTTTTTTCCTATTCCATCCACTTTTTTTCAGATGATTTATTGAACAAAGGTATTTATTGGATATCCAGCGGACTGTAAAAAGAAATCTCCGCGTTCACAAGCAATAACCACAGTTACAAACAGTATCAGATAAAAGCAGGGCTGAAAAAAAATATTTTCTTACACTCCATTGCCACATCCGCATAACATCGAGGAAATCGGTTTAGTCCACAATATTATACGTAAATGGAAAGGAAATAATTCAAAAGTATCTGGTTTATGTTACTATTTGTGTTATGTGTAAACAACAGCTTCAACATTATGCAAAGTTTCAAATAATTTTGTTAGAACACAATCTAAATCTAAGTGGTTTTAAGAAATAAGACTATGGGTATCTTGGTGATTACTGAGACAGCATTTAATGGTCTCTCAGTTTAATTATTGTTTTAATGTGTTTTAGTACAGTGTTGTATATGTTCTTTGATACAAACGTATTAACTTTATAAACTGAAGTGTTCATTTTTTCTCACAATTGCCGGTAATTTATCGACGGTAAGACAATACATTTACCGTGACGACAAAATACGAAAATGAAAATGCGCAGTTCTAATTGGGTTTATTTTTATTTTTAAAATAAATTATCATGCTTTAAATGTAACATAAACTGTTGTATATGTTCTTTGATTCTCAACTAAATCTTAAACAAACGTGTTAACTTTATAAATTGAAGTGTTCATTTTTTCTCACAATTGCCGGTTATTTATCGATGGCATACTCAAAATACGAAAATGAAAATGCGCAGTTCTAATTAGGTTTATTTTTATTTTTAAAATCAATTATCATGCTTTAAATGTGACATAAACTGTTGTAAATGTTCTATGATTCTCCAAAAAGAGTAACATAAACTATTGTTTATGTTCTTTGATTCTAAACTAAATCTTACAAACGTATTAACTTTATAAACTGAAGTGTACATTTGTTCTCGCAATTGTCGGTAATTTATCGACGGTACTCAAAATACGAAAAGAAAAGGCGCAGTTCTAATTAGGTTTATTGTTAATTTTCAAATAAATTATCATGTTTTAAATCCATTTTAGAATACCATTTCCTAAAATTTAACGATATTTAAAGAAAAATTGTACAAGAAATAATATACTTTCCATTTTTCCATAAAGAAATTTTCTGTCTTTCAACTTTATTTTTCGTCCATCGATATGTAAAATAAATATCATAAAAAACATAAACCATTGCTACCCTTCTTCAAACCTAGTTGCTTTAATACTTTTCGTATTTCCCTATACAATTTAAGTTCCTTATATATTCATAATCGATTCTAATTTTCTTAATAATATAAAGAAACCAACAACATTAATAGTGTGTATATGAAACCAGACTAAACTTATTTCATCGACATTAAAAGTTATTTTTTAATGTACTAAAATTATATTAAAAACTTAAAAAACATGTTTGCTTGAGCAGAATATCCATAAATAAAACATAAAAATGATAAAGAAAAGAAGGAAACTATCTAATGGCTGTTATGTGGTATGATAGCATGCTATAATTAGGTGTGCAGATTCGAAAATCACTCTGATCTGATTATTCTTTTTAATACTCCTAAATGTTTAAAAACACACAAATTCTAAATCACACACATGATGTTCCATTTATACTTTAATGTCTTCCTTCTACTACGGAGATAAGGAGAGCGCACATGCTATTTTGAAAACATTTCTGCTAATATACAAATAACTACATAACCTAAATTTAAAATTAAAATAGTTTTAGAATTTGCTAAGATAACCTTTTGGTACGATATCCCACTTGACCGGATTAAAAAATGTTTGGACCTTTATTTATGATCCTCAGTCACCAAAAAAAGGAGATAGGTATTTTTTTGAGATATTGATACCTCAACTACCTACGAACAAGCAACTTATATAGATATACGAATTTTCAAGGCTATCGTATGTATAGTACCTGAGAAAAATAGCCGCGGCACACATACAGACTGGCAGAGGGACGGACAACAATGTCTTACCAACCCCACGATCTCCATTTTACCATTTTGATACGGAACCATAAATTAATACCGCACCAAAATTTAGGAGAAATTAAAATTCCTACAAAATTATTTCTTCACAACATTTTGTTTGTCATTTGAGAATCCACATGCTACATTGAAGTGAAAGTGTCAACAAAATTAATCTAATCCAATCTAATCACAATCTAAATTCAAACTTGTGCTATTTTATTTTATAACTGACTAGCTGTGCCCTACAGTTTCACTCGCGTGAAATTCGTAATAAAAGTTATTAAAATTTTTTTTCTCGCATATGTTCTTCTTAGATGTAAACTATTACCATACCAAATTTCTTCAAAATTCGCTCAGTAAATTTCGCGTGATTGATGAGCAAATTAACATACAGACAGACAGACAAAAATTCTAAATACAGGTTTTCTGGCTTGTATTATCATTATTTATGCTAAAACAATCACTCTTTGTAAAATATTACAAAATTCACTCTGCCACAATTGTATTAATAGCGTAGATAAAAACTCTTATTAAATTTAAAATTATTAAACCAAATGTATAACGTTGCGCTTTTGTTTTTATTGTTTAATCCAAATCGATGAATAATACGTAATTCATTTTTTATACGATAGCTGTTACTCGGTACGAAGCGGTTATTATGTATAAAAAATACAATTAATACATCTATTTTTACATTCGTCCAGTATTCTGGTACAAATTATAATTTTTAACACATCCATTATTTGTTATCTATTGCACTGTATATAGTTTCATAGTTTACATTTTAACAGATAT
Organism: Druceiella hillmani; assembly: GCA_039881145.1. NCBI lineage: Eukaryota > Metazoa > Arthropoda > Insecta > Lepidoptera > Hepialidae > Druceiella > Druceiella hillmani. The sequence goes on along the minus strand of JAYKKI010000047.1, from coordinate 5,236,806 downwards.
TCCACTGTATGTGGTTTGAAATATATTAAATATTGTGCATGTTTACCGGATATATTTTACATTGAATATTTATACATATATAAAGTTTAAAAAATAGAGGAATAAACTATTCGTTAGCATAAAGATAAATGGAATGATTTTAAGCTCAACAGAAATATAAAAAGGTACCATGAATTTTTATTTGAACTGTTTTCAATTTCCAATATTTTAACATTGGAAAACTGAAAGCAGTTTTTATTTTCTATATATTTTCTTCATCTAAGCGAACAAGATACAACAACGTATTATCGTAAGTTATCGCATACCTTGCAAAGAAAAAAAATTAAAGATGTACAGTAATTTTATTACCGTAACGAACTCATCGTGTAAATCTTTTAAATTGAATTCATTTTATAATCAACACCGTTAGCAACTTATGAATATTTTGCATTCAAATTTGATTAGCGCTAACTTTTTGTCCTAACTTTTTGTGGCGGATGTAGCAAAACATGAATTCGGACAGCTCTGATTCGTTTTATGTAACACCAGGAATAAATAACTAATTTTAATAATAACTATACATTCAATAATTAATAAAAATATTTACCGGCGTATCACCGCCGGTAAATATTTTTATTAATTATGGAATGATTAACTATATAGGTATTTAGGGTTAAATATTTTAACTATACACGTATTTAGGGTGATACAATAAATAAGCCGACGTAATATTGGGAATCCACATGAGGTAAAATTCAGCCTGCTTATTTAACATGTTCAAAAACGTACGAGCTGATATGATTGTATCCCTTTTCTATTTCCTGTCTATGTTTTCCTAGCCATACTGAATTTCCTTCGTTCGGAAGAGATACGTGAAGATAAATGAATTTATCGAAATTATTTTTCGATGTTTAAAATATTTCATATCGTATCTATTAAGAAGATGGCCGTTCTTTATACCTTATAACTTTTTACCCTCGAATGATCATAATAGTTTTTCAATACCAACATCTAAAACAAAATATATCATTGTTATGTTTCATAATGTAAATAAATTAGCTGTATGTAATAAAATTAGATCTCCTGTTGTAATCTTTCCACAGATGAAACATGCAGTTATGCCTTCCTTACATTTTTCTCAACCATATATTACAATTTTAAAACGAATCTCGAGCATTGTGCATGCTCTGTTGAAAAATAACGCAATAATTTTGGCATACAAGAATTTGAAAGATGGTTGTTTTCGTAAAAATGCGCCATACATTCTGCCAAAGTCCACCTATTACACTATTATAGACTAACACATGACTAAATTTTTACGTGCACGATAAATCAAAGCTTAAAAGTTAATAACTGATCACTCATCAGGCCTTGCTAGTTGTTTTTCTTGCGGAATATAATACGTAAAATATTCCTTTGTTGAATTTCGTTTGTCTCGGATAAACTCAGAAACGGTTTATTGCGTAGTAACGTATATTATCTTTATTTGCTTTATTATTATATTATCTTTATTTGTGATACAACGGGACATAAACTGCACTTTATTATCATTTTAAAAGGCTTCGTAAAAATTAAAAAAGTCTCACGACAGGAATGGCTAGAAAGATGCGAGGAACCACATGATGGTACAGGGTGAGGGAATACATGTCGGTTCACGTGGAATTTAAATTAAACTAATTCTGATCAGTTAAGTTTTAAAATAATTATTTGTAACATAAGAACGTAAAATAAGTACATTAAAGACTATACTAGCATTTTGGAATTTCATACTGATTAAATCACGAGACATCGCCATTTATGAATAAAATACCATAGAATATTAAAATTACAATTTTAATTAAAATTGCAATTTTTATAACAGAGTAATATATATATTGCAATTTTTTTATTTCCATATATCGCTCTTTCGTAAACACCGTACCACCAAATGAAACAAGCCCGCCTTAAACGTGCATTTTATGAAATAAACAATATTATATCGTTGTACGCGAAACACGTGGTAAAAAAGTGTCGAAAATATTACATTTGCGCCTCAATTGGAAAGAACAGGAAGTTGTAATATGTACGTCATTGTTGCCGGTAAATATTTTTCTTGCTATAAATTGGCAAACCTGCGTCCGTGCAATTACGGAGATGGAGTTGTATTGCGGCGTTCACTTGCATCGACGAGACGGATTGCAGCAAACGGTTATTGACACGAAGGCGCTTTTTTGTTTGTTAACAACAAATAATTCGTATAGTATACACGCTATACGGGATTTGAACCTCTGCTGATAGAAGATATTTGCCATCTTAACCTTCTGAAATATTAATCATTTCACAATTTACGGACGCGACCTATTTATATGTAAATCTATTATACCACGTTTTATTTTATAGAACTTCAGAAAGTATTATCGACGGTATAATTTATGGAATGTTGTTGGTATTTTTTTCTGTTAATCAGTTAATACATGAATAAATAAATAAATCTAATTAAAAAACTTACTGAGATTTAAAAACCTATGTACGCTGATGGCCGATTTATAAAAAAAAATAATCTGTTAAAGTCAGCCACAATACGATAAGTGAGAAATATTAGTGTAGATTGTAATTATTGATAAAGACAATAAACTAAACAAAAAATTATAAAAAGTAAACATAAAGATATTTGTAAATAGGTATATGAATAAATTAAAACGAAATTATATAAAATAATACCAGCGACTCTTAATCGACAGGAAGGAGACAGGAAATAAAACAGGGCTGAGGTGAAAAAGATACTTGTGCGTTTAAACTATTTAAGGCAATGCTATTTTGATAATAAATTATAAAAAGTAAACACAAAGATATTTGTACATAGGTGTATAAATAAATAAAAACGAAGTTATATAAAATAATACCAGCGACTCTTAATAGATAGGAAGGAAGACAGGAAATAAAATAGGGCTAAGGCAAAAAAGATACTTGTAGGTTTAAATTATTTGAGGCAATGCTATTTTGACAATAAATTATAAAAAGTTAACACAAAGATATTTGTACATAGGTGTATAAATAAATTAAAACGAAGCGATATAAAATAATACCAGCGACTCTTATTCGATAGGAAGGATACAGGCAATAAAACAGGGCTGAGGTAAAAAAGATACTTGTACGTTTACATTATTTGAGGCAATGCTATTTTGACAATAAATTATAAAAAGTAAACACAAAGATATTTGTACATAGGTGTATAAATAAATTAAACGAAGTGATATAAAATAATACCAGCGACTCTTAATCGACAGGAAGGAGACCGGAAATAAAATAGAGCTGAGGTAAAAAAGATACTTGTGTGTTTAAACTATTTAAGGCAATGCTATTTTGACAGTAAATTATAAAAAGTAAACACATGTATGTAAGCACATATATGTAAAAGCAATGTACATAGGTGTATAAATAAATTAAAACGAAGTTATATAAAATAATACCAGCGACTCTTAATCGATAGGAAGGAGACAGGAAATAAAATAGGGCTGAGTTAAAAAAGATACTTGTACGTTTAAATTATTTGCGGCAATGTGATTTTGACATCTTTTGAACAGAGGTGTCGAGAGTGCACTTTGCACATTTATATTTATTCGATTTTATAATTTTGTTCATCATTTTCTTATATTCAATTAATTCTATAATGACAAAGCCGCCAGCAGTAATTTGTAGATCATTCCGTATTATGGCTTACATGCCTGCCAAATTTGGTGTTAATTCTTTCCTTGGCTACAGAATTATTTAACAAAAAATATTAGCAAGATATAACATTGAAGGGATTGCTAGCAAGATGGTGATGAACATCCTTGTGTATACCAAACTTTCATTAACACCCCGATCACTAAATATTTAGAAAATGGATAATAAATAATAATAATATACAATAATTTCCATGTTTCATGACTTTTATACCAAAAAAACTATTTTTGAAATGTAATTTTATGTAATGCAAATTTGTTAATTTCCCTCTTTAAACATTGTCCGTAAAGTTTAACTTTTATTTACAATTTCAGCAAGGTCTCAAATTTCTTTTGTGTGGGCGCTGAATTTGAATTATTGATGTGCACACAGCTAACGAAGCGAACTAAGAGCGAAGAAAAGGTAAGGTCGAGGTATAAAATTGAAGTTCTCTTAATAAAGGAATTTAAAATAGTACCTGGAACAGCATGAAGGATTCATAGTCTATAAAGGAAAAAATTCTCTTGGTCAAGTTTTTCAGTATCCTTACTGAAGTTTAATAGATGCTTAAAATAAACTAATTTCAATAGCCTATGGTATTATCTTCATAAATGGTGATGTCTTCTGGTTTAATCAGTATGAAATTCCAAAATACTATTATAATCTTTAATGTACTTATTTTGCGTTCTTATATTATGCACAAATAATTATTTTAAAACTTAACTGATCAAAATTAGTTTAGTTTAAATTCCACGTGAACCGACATGTATTCCCTCACCCTGCGCCTTCATGTAGTTCCTCGCTTCTTTCTCGCCATTCCTGTGGTGAAGACTTTTTAATTTTTTACGAAGCCTTTTAAAATGATAATAAAGTGCAGTTTATGTCCCGTTGTATCACCTATATATAAAGATAATATACTTTATGACGCAGTAAACCGTTTCTGAGTTTATCCGAGACAAACAAAAAGACAAACGAAATTCAGCAAAGGAATATTTTGTGTATTATATATAATCCGCAAGGAAAACAACTAGCAAGGCGTGATGAGTGATTAGTTATTAACTTTTAAGCTTTGATTTATCGTGCACATAAAAATTTTGTCATGTGTTAGTCTATAATACTTTGGCAGAAATTCAGGCGCTTTTTGCGAAAACAACCATCTTCCAAATTCTTGTATGCCAAAATGATTGCGTTTTCAATAGAGCATACACAATACTTGAGATTCGTTTTAATATATGGTTAAGAAAAATGTAAAGAAGGCATAACTGTATGTTTCATCTCTGGAAATGTTACAACAGAGAGCTAATTATATTATATACAGAATAATAATTTATTTGCATTATGAAATATAACGATGATATATTTTGTTTTATATGTTGGTAATGCAAAAATAATATATATATATATATATATATATATATATATATATATATATATAATAAGTGATTAAAATATAAAATCTTGAAATAGACTCGTTTAGAAAGGTCATTAAACAAAATCATGAACGTGACATACTAGCTTTATCCCGCAGCTCCTCTCGCGTAGAAATTGTGATGTTCTCTAACGACGATTGAATTTGAATATCTCTCTGAAAAAATGACTTCTCCCATTCCTCAATGTCGCTGCAGCCATTACGCCATCCATAATGCTTCGTTCCTCTCTGCGTTCATGAACACGCCTTAAAAACTTAACATAGCTTTTTAACCTAGAAATAGACAACATTTTTTAAAAATAAAAATTTAACAAGATAAATTTTGGTATATAAAAATGGTACATGTAGGTAAATATTAATAAATACAGATGGGCTTATTAATAAAAGTAATTAACAAAACCCATGAGTTTAAAATATGAACGTGATAAATTACTTTATCCATGAAAATAAAAGTGTAAGTTCTTAGAACTCTATATAAAGTAAGAAACGTTTATGATTCCGTCTGTCCTTCAGTCCGTTCGCCACAACCTCACAGTTCGTTTGCCACCACCTCGCAGTTTTAGAGCTGCATATATAATTGTAGACGTTTCAAATGGAGATCTCAAGTAGTATGAAGTTGGAGACAATATCACATGGAGTGGGTTGTCTTCAAAGTGAAATTTATTACGGTGATCTTCAAAATTTAATTTATTGCAGGCGGTGGTCTTCAAAATGAAATTCATTGTGGGTGATGATCTTCAAAATGAAATTGATCGCGGGCGATGGTGTTTAAAATTAAATTCGTTGTAAGTATTGGTCTTCAAAATGAAATTCATTGCAGATGATGGTCTTCAAAATGGAATTAATTTCGGTTGGTGGTCGTCAAAATGAAATTCTCTTTCGATTAACATTTTTAATTTCAAGAAACTTTATTTCACATTCAAAAAGTTTATTCTTTTAATAATTTCTAACACAATCTTTCTCCTCATGTATACCTACAATGATCCTTCCCCTGATCTCTCGTCTAAAACTTTAAATTTGATTTTATTTTTAAATTCTAGATCCACTATTTGATAATTTTTGACTTGATTTCTTATTAGCGATCTACAAGTAACACATTGGTTTCCTCGTATTGATATCTATAAACAAATAAATAAACCTTTTTAATATATTGCAATGAAAAGAAGAACTATATTGTCATTAACGTCCCTTAACCCTTTGCCTTAGCGTTCCCAAAGTGACTCCACTTATTATAAATTTTCATAAGCATTAAGAGCATATTATTTTAGATAAATATTATGTTAGATAACTACAGCAAAAGTAATATTTTAGATAAATGTAGAAAAAGTAATATTTTAGAAAACTGCAGCAAAAGTACTATTTTAGATAATTGTAGCAAAAGTATTATTATAGATAACTGCAACAACTCTTTGCCTTAGTTTTCTCAAAGTGACTGCACTTATCATAAATTTTCATAAGCTCTAAGAGCATATTACTTTAGATAACTGTAGCAAAAGTATAATGTTAGATAACTACAGCACAAGTAATATTATAGATAACTGTAGCAAAAGTATTATTTTAGACAACTACGGCAAAAGTAATATTTTAGATAACTGGAGCAAAAGTATTATTTTAGATAACTGTAGCAAAAGTATTATATCAGATAACTACAGCAAAAGTTATATTTTAGTTAACTGTAGCAAAAGTACTATTTTAGATAACTGTAGCACAAATATTATTTTAGATAACTATAGCAAAAGTATTATTTTAGATAACTGCAGCAAAAGTATTATTTTAGATAATTGCAGCAAAAGTATTATTTTAGATAATTACAGAAAAGTATTATTTTAGATAACTGCAGCAAAAGTATTACTTTAGATAATTGCAGCAAAAGTTTTATATGACTGCAGCAAAAGTATTATTTTAGATAGTTGTAGCAAAAGATTCTCTACTATAGCACTGTTGGCCAAAGTGCAGTGAAACCATTTTAAATTTCTATTATTAATTGAAAGTAAAATATTGTATCAAAAATAGTCTTCCCTAAAGAGTTACTTTACATTACCAAATGATGAAGCGAAGATTCGGTGTGCTAATAGACATAGAATTCAATAAATCTGAATGCAGAGCTCTGAGTCACGCATCTACTCTTCTCTAAGAAAACTCTGTAAGAACTTGACTACTTGTATCTCATTACCTTTTACGTCTAAGTTTTTAAAGAAAAAATTGGTACTATTTACAACACTTAATGTCTTTGATGATATAAGAATTTTCATCGATATGTTGCCGTCATATGTTATTACAAACTTATGTATATAATCCCTGGATTAATTATCAATTCTTCCGTTTAATTTCAAATGTTTCCTTTAACTACCAATTTTGGAGTAAACATTTTAACCTATCTACGTAAATGTAAATGAAGGCATGAAAACAGTACAATAAACAAACAAACAAATTAGCTTTCGCTTTTATAATATTAGTGTATTTAGTAAGGATAACAAGCATTATTAAGATAATTTGTAGTGCGCAGAATAACTCCGAGTAAAAACGCAACAAATCCACGTTTGTTCTAAAAAAATATCGCTTCCTACATTTTAGATGGGACAGCCCACCACTAAATCACTACACAATAACTTTAAATTTTACTGTTAGTCTAAAAACCACCTAGATAGACTCCAATAAAATTTCAGATTTCGACCAAATGACGACCACTTAAAAAGTCTCAGCAAGCCACGAAGCGGGTCAGCGGTCCCAAGGCCACAGGCCGACCTCGCGCGCTGCGCATCTCAACACGCAGCGTAAACATTACCAACTCCATCGCCTTTCGCAAACCGCCGGCGGCATCGGAACCCGGCGCTATGCATTACGTAAAAGCAGCGTACTCATAATTCCAGCAACTTGCGTGCTTGCTGGCCACATGCAACACTGTGCTCAACAATCGTCTGTATTTATATTATTATTTCGAGTTTATGTAATAAACCGTTGCCGACATCGGAACAGCATAGTATTGCGGTTTCGACGCCATTGTCACCAACCAATATAGCATCCAATGCACACCATCGGCGAGCTGGTTTATTCGTAAATTATTACAAAGCTCGTCAAGAATGAGTTACTACACTCAAATGTGGAGTGTTTGTACTTTACACCGTCTACTTTTAAGATATGGCAACTTGGTAAATGACATTTTGAGTATTGTTATTGTATGTTTACCAACAAATTTCTGATTTCTACGTTGAAATTATTTTCCTTTATAATATTGATTGTCTGGACCTTATTTCCATAATTAACCTTAACTATCCTGATATCCTAATTAGTAATATAACATATGGTATAATATAATGAATACGAAAATGAGTCTCGCTTTCAAGCCTCTACTACTCAACAAAATCTTACCAAAGTTTTTCTTTTTTAAATTATTCTTCTTTAGGCACGTTATAAAAAAATAATGAGAGTGAAATTTTAGTATGTGCGCGGAAGATGCAACAAAAATCGACAGGATGAAGTTGCTCACCAAACATATTTAGATGCGTGTAGTGACTAATACTATATTCATGATAGTTATTGAGGTATTTGTAAATACACAATACGTGTTTTATATTCATACAAACATAAGTTATATGTGTGCTTTTAAATAATATTTTTTAATAAATGAAATTTAATAGTAATCCATATGATAAAAAACGTTTATTTATTTTGAATATTCGTGATAGAAATAGTGCTTATGGGCTATTTAAAATATATTTTAAGTGTATTTCTCTAAGTGAGGTTAAGGTTCGCTATGTATTTATTGGCATTATAAACAATAAGTTATTATTGAATATATATGGCGTTAATTTTGTAGAAATTCATTATTCACAATTAAATGAAACTACGTGATGTAGTATTATTTCTACTTGCTTTAATTTCTTTACCGCGATCTAGGTTTCGTTGTATTACAACATCTTCAGGTGGGATATTAGTAAAGATATTAGCACAGATATCTTTGCTAATATCCCACCTGAAGATGTTGTAATACAACGAAACCTAGGTCGTGGTAAAGAAATTAAAGAAAGTAGAAATAATACTACATCACGTAGTTTCATTTAATTGTGTATAAGTTATTACTTTATCATTTATTAAATACTTAAAATTAATAAATTACAATAAATTTTCAGCATATTCATTTGTTTTTTTTAATTAAACTTTATTTAGATTGTCTTAGTAAATATAACTATTCATTATGTACACGTATTTGTATTAAATTGAAAGCTCAGTATTCATTTGAATTTTTAAATTAAAATTGAAAAATTATTGTTATTATTACTAATATTATTAATAAAAATGATATTTAATGAAGTTATTCTTGTATTATACTAAAGAAGTATACCTTCTAAGGCGCATACATAAGCACAAGCACAATTTTTTTTAATAAGCTCCTTACCGCTGAAGCGTTTAGGAAATATTTTTATTGTTCTTAGGTTATCCTTTATATTTTCCGACATGAAACTCTTCTATATTAGTCCATAATACGTAGTATGATAAAAATAAAGAAACAAATACAGCTTACTGACTACAATGACACGATCAGTAAATAATAGTTAATCATGAAAGGGGATAATCAAAGAAACTGAAACGAGTTACGTGATCGACAAAAAGCTATTTTTCAGTATCATACTTTCAGTAAGTATATTTTTTCTAAATATAATGTAACATATACTCTATTTTGGGTAATTTTTTACCTACCTAAATATAAGATACATTTTTACTTTTTTAAGGTTCCGTATCTCAAATATCTAAAAAATATGAACCCCATTCGGAATTTCATGAGCATACTTCAAATTAGGCATAATGATAAAGCACATTAGCCGACGTGCAAATCACCGATTGGCGGTCAAAAATATTTATATGGAAATTTTAGAGAGGATGAAGAAAATGAAGTACTATTTTTTTTTATTATATTTGCAATTTTGTGTATATTAAAAATATGTCCCGTCTAGTCCTTCGACACCCTTCATCACCGTAGTTACCTCAGTAAATATGATAAAAACCGAAAGCAATATCAATAATTTTAAATCTCATAGTTTTTTATAACTCACTGAATATTTTACACGTAATTAACAGGTTTTTTTTATTGTGTTTAATATCTACTGTAATGAAGAAGAAATAGGAAATACAAAATATTTTTATGTATTTTTTTACGAAAATTGAGAATAAGAAGGAAAGCTTTTTACATGGGCATATATGGGAGTTTTATTTTTTCTATAACACATATACTAGTTATGAATTTCAATCAATATAAAACAATAATAGTCAATATAAAACAATAATCGAACAGAAATTTATATTACTATTATATCACTAAGGACAATTTAATTAAAACATACTTTTCAAAAGGTAAATTATACAATGTTTAAATTGAACATTCCAAAATTGCACGTTTACCTTCTGATAAATATTAAACTCAAAAAAATAGTCAAAAAATGTAAAACAATCAAGATAGGTTGCTATGATCACCGTATAACTGATAACAAAACACGACATCGCTTTTTGAGAGCAAATCTCGAGATCAACATGTCAAGGATAACCATACAATTGTCATAAAAATTGCAATCTAAGCAGTCGTTCTGAAATCTAATATTATTTTTGTGATCCGTTCAAAAATATTATGAAAATTAAATTTGAGTATACAAAGTGTCTATATCTTCATTATCAACTTAGGCTGCACCATTATCCTAATTTGCATACCAGCTAGCCCCTTCCCTATTTTATTTGTCTCCATATCTATATCTATTATCTTTTCTCAACGCGTTTCCTGTTCTATTTCCTTTTGTTTTACTTAAATAACTTTATCGTGTTGTTTGTTTGGAGTAGTGAATTACCATACTCTGCTACCGTTGTGAATTCACAACAAGTAGCAGGCTGTGGTACTAGCATTGATGTTGCCGCCGTGGTGTATTGGGTTGATCACAGACTTTGACGGTGCGGCGCAACATGAGTTTCGGGCTCAATTCCTAACCACTCGCCGAATGAAATTGGAATGATGTTTGCAATCACGTAACTAAAATGTCACAGATCAGTGACCGATAGCAACGCCACCGGTGCAAGAAGCTATTCACTGCGATCGCCAAGCCGCCTGCCCGGCGTGGCAATTATGGGCATTACCACTAGTGACACGAACACTGTTAGAGCCTGTACCTAGCAATAGACGGAGACTGGTTATTAATGTTGAATTTAATGATTCATACAATAAGTTTTATGGTTAATATTAGAAATTTACCTCAGGTAAATGAAAACAATAAATACTATTCGTATGCACTAAACGCCTAAAACTCGCAACTAACAAATGCAACTGCCCGCCTGTATGTCTCTTTACTAATATCTCGAAAATTACTTAATCTATTTCAATAATGCTTCCGATAATTTTTACTTTAGAACTTAATGTTATACACCGACTATGAACCATTATGTTTCATCGATAAGGGATTTCAACGATTATATTTCATCGAGAGGGGGTAACCTCTTACGTAAAAAACCACGGCAATATTTTTGAAAAAAAAGTATATAAGTCAATACTACTTATGTAAAAGAGTAAATAATACTTTAAGAAACTAGCAATTATAAATAAATACATTGAACAACTAAATGACAATAAAAAAATAATCTCTAGATATAATGAAATAGTTATTAGACAATGTCACACAAAAGCCACTTAACGAATTTTAATGAATTTTATAGTTTGATATCTTAGGTACTTGACCAACATCTGCAATAGAATTTATTAAGAAATTTATTAGTTCTTAATTAATTAAAAGCTCAATTAATCGAAAGCGACATATATTTCTTTATAAATCCATCGTAAATACTTCTTATAATCCATCATCTTCTTTATAATCCATCGTAAATACTTCTTATAATCCATCATCTTCTTTATAATCCATCGTAAATACCATCGTTAATATGAAAATTGAATAAAGGTTTCTAATGTGATAATCCATTTATATTTACATATTAGTAACAAAAGAATCATTGCCATCTTTTAGACTCTAAAAAAATGTAAGATCTAAAAGTGTGGACAACATAAATTTCCCCGCGCGAGGAATGGACAAAATTGTTTGAAGAAACAACCTGAACAAAAATCCAAAATACTTCCTTTTATATGTTCGTAATAAATTAAAGCATTAAAATAAAAATTATGTCGGCAGCTGATTATGGCGAAAAACGATTATATCAATAAAATCAAACTTTAAAAGAATAATTAATATTGAAATTTACTATTTCATGGACGCTGTCTCAACTATTGGTTTCGTAGTAGAAGTTTAAACATTTGCGCACCACTGCGGATGAAACATCTTCGAACTCATTCGGGACTTTCACTGTCGAAAATTATAATTAGCAATAGAGAAGTTAATGTAAGGCGAGCGGCACGTTAATCGGAATCGCAAGCGATGAGGCAAATAAAAATACGATTAGGCCAATCGACGTTACGTTAAGCTGCGTCAGTCTGCAGTACCACTATAAAATTTGTGAAACTTTGACTCCATTTCCTATAAAGGTGTGCCTCATTAATAAGGACATTATCTTTTTCACAGGATTTTGCATTGCAGAGACATACCCCCGACACTCCATAATAGCGAACATATTTAATTACCTACACTATTACAAACGTACTTGCTTATCTGTATCTGTTTGTGTATATGCGTAAATTAATGTAGGGTTGTCTGCAACGTACAGGTAAAGGATATTTACTATTACTATCACACCGATATCGAGCGAGTTGACGCTATACGTCAGCAACATAGCTGTTTCCCTTTCTAATCAATAGCGTGGATCGAATGACTGTCTCGATAGCATACTGGAGTAGTAACTTTGCACTGGCGCACACGTCTTCACTATTACCTGATTGGAAAAATGTAGTTATATAAATAAATATTTCACACTATGCATATAATTGTATGAAACTGATTTGATAATAATAATATTAATATAGAATTTGGGACAGGATACTTGGTGCGGATCTTAAAAACGAAATAAATCTTAAATAAAAGTATATATGGTATATTTACAAATATGATACACTAAAATATTGTCTTCGTTGTACTTTTGACTTAATTAGATTTGCTTCATGTAAAAGATCTCTTTATAAACAATATAATAAACTTATGGACAACACTACAAGGACACGTGTTCAAACCACATCGCTTTCAAACAAAACAATGACTTTTAAGAACAGTTTGCCATTTAAAACTGGTTAGTGACATGTTTGTAGGCATAAAATTATAAGTACTAACCAAATAAGTTTATGATACAAAACAGAATTATTTACAACAAACAAAAAGGGAAACAAAACAATCTCCTATCCTTATTAATTTTATTGCTTTCTAAGCACTCGTACACAGCGCAATAATGGACCATTGTATTGAATTATTATAAATAGCTATCAATTAAGACTGAATTACGCAAATTAAACTCAACCAAACGTGACAAAATTGAACAAATTACACACGCACACAGCAAGCGGCAACAGAGGAACGCGTACCCCTAATCGTATCCCTTGCCTGCGGGTGACGTTAAACTGACGGGGGGAGTTGAGTGTCGCTTCTTTAAGCAATAATAGTTAGTATTCTTTGGCAGAATACTTTATAGATAACCAGTCACCCTGCTTTCGTTGGTACTTCATATCAAATGTATTCAACGTCCCGTTTCACTAAATACTACGTTCTTATAAGATACTCACCTTGGGTTTTACATTTTTTTACCACAAACATACATAGCTAGTAGTCGAGAAGTACCAATAGCCATCGCGTACCTCAGATTTGTTTGTCCAGAGTCATTGATAACTAGAACTTACGATTATGAGTTAAGGATGAAATATAAGTGCACTGTTAAGTTTTGCAGAACTTATCACAAAACAGCATGTCAAAATAACATAGTGTTATGAACCCTTTGCCCGTAGGTTAGTTACGTAAAAGCAAGAATTCTACCAAATAATAAGAGGAAGTCAAACTATTAGAATACTTTTATACCATGTATTCTACTTGGTTAATATACTAAACAACACTAAAGAAACATAATCAAATAAAAAGTATATCTCCATTTATGTAGCAAGTGGTCGCTGAACTTTTCGCCTCGAGCCATTACCTACACGATTCCGTGCTGTGTACTTACGTCATGAACTACTTAATATTGTTTTTAAACGACTTCGTAAATAAACGGTTTGTCAGTTTTTTTATACTTGATCTATTAAAATATCGAAAACGTAATGATAGCAAACAACATTCACAGTTAAATATCAAACTAACAATTTACATAAAAACAAAAAAACATGGATGACCCGGGCCATAGAGAAAGATAAATATTGCCATGTATTATTTTAAACTACTATATCTCTGTTTTTCGGTGGTAACTAGAGTCGGTAACAGAAATAAAATTTTTTCAAGAAAGATTGAAATTAAGAGGTTTTTACAATAAAAAAATACGGTAGTTAACTCATTCTAAATTTTAATATTTTTCGTACAATATTGTGTAATATAAGTTAATTAAAAACCAGTCTTGAAAAAATTAAAAAAAATATTCGAAAAATAAGCCAGTTATTGAAAATACAGATAGAGTTGGGTATATCCCTGTCTCTTTTCCTCTTGTAGAATATAATGTGCAATATTAAAAATGACCTCACAATACAGTATTGCCGTCCTTATCTAAAGGTAAAATTTAAACTTTTATAACTCGATCAATTTTTAAGATTATTAAAAAAAATGTTCACTCTTCATCAGCTTGTACCTTGAAATTATGATTAATGAAATAAAAAAAATTAATCAAATAGCCAATTATAAAAAAGAGTCGTCGTCAATTCAAGCTCAAGAGTTGACCAATTGTAGTGATATGGAGAATAATAGCATATTATTTCCTCATCTCGATTCGATATAAAGTAATAATATAAATTATTTACAAAAATAAGAAATATTGATAAGATCTTAACAAACGATAATGTTAAGACAGACCTATACACACAGCATAATAAAAAACAATCTACATGTAAACACTATATTTGGTTTTGTGCTACATAATACGGATATATGTTACGGCATTATTGGCAAAGCACATTAAAATGCGAACATTTACTTAGCCCATAGACTAAAAAAATTGCTGGTAACTTGCTGCTATTTTTTCCTTTATTGTGGTTAATATAAAATGTCCGGTTGAGCTAAATTTGTAGTTTGACTTCAAACCAATTGGAATCAAGATTTTAACAAAACTCTTCTTACGTTTACAAAGTTTAAAAAGGCGAGATAGCTTTCTATCTCTTTTTATTCTGAACCTTAATATAATTTTCTATATCATCGTGATTTTATGTGTATTTAGGGAATTTGCATTTTGTTATATCCATTATTTTTGTGAATATTGTAGGGGTAAGTTTATCATGAACATACATATTCTGAAATTTTCCCAGGCTTCAAAATAATTAAGATCTGCGCCGCCGCTTCAATTGCGGTCGCAGAGTTGTTCCTTGAATTTTGCTATAAGATTATTTGGACGTGAAACTTGTTTTCTGCCATTACTTCCCGGCTCCACACTTCTTTAACAGTACTTTTCTTTTTGAATTTACGTAATTTTCAGTTGGTTGGTCGGGTCATCATTTGCTTCATATTATTTTCTTTTTATAAGAAATTCATGTTAAGTTTAATTTAACCTAAGTTTAGCATGAAATCAGTTTTAACTCTGCGTTCAAACTTTTAAGGAGAGAAAAAACTTTCTTAGTATCCAGTCAGTTCTGGCGTGGAAGCAGCAATAATCTTTTTTCGAATTCATCGTCTGGAATTGAACTATACAGAAAGTCTCTAATTACTGAAAATATTTAAATACTCAATCACTTAATTACAATTCCGAGATTGCATGATTTATTAATAATGAATTACAAAATTCAAATAAACTGCCGAATACGCCCCAAAATTTTGGAACGGAAAACTTTGTTTGTCCTTTAAGGTTAGGTATTTACATAATTTGCATAATACATATCAAATTAATTCTTTAGATTGCGTTTTATTGCAAATTTCACAGAGTTGTGTCTGTCGAACTTTTTAATTACTAGAATTGCATCATTAAATTTTGATCAAAAATTGTGAAACATTTTGAGGAACTTTATTGGAAAAGTAATATTAGCAATTAAGCAGCCTGAAATGGCTAACCAAATCAAAAGATCCACCAAAGAGAGATAAACAATGTCTCGTCATGAACAAGATGTTCATCACCGCAATTAAAAGCTAATTGGAAACGGGGCCAGGTTTAAAATTGTTATCAAATTTGATATACTGACATACTAATGAATGTTTACTAAAATTATTTATTGATATACTAATTTTGAAAACTCGGATAAAGGTTGTAGTATACGGTTACGTGGATTTACGGTTTTCCGAGCTTGTCGATGCACTATCGGGGTGCACGATTTTTGGTACACGGTATTTTGTTATGTGTAAATATTATAGATTAAAACTGGTGATTTGGTGAGCTATTAATACCGACTGGAAGATGTTGTAATACAGGGAAACCTAGGTCGCGGTGAAGAACTTAAAGAAAGTAAAAATAATACTATATCAGGTAATCTCATTTAATTGTGAATAACGAATTTTTAAATAATTAACGCCAAATATATTCAACGCTAAAATAATATAAAAAATATTGTGCATTCGTTATAATAGACTTTTTAAATAAAGAAACACCTTGTAGGGTTTTTAGAGTTTACTCTTTAAGAATCGATTTTCATATATACCGCCCGGTATTAAGTTTCATAAGTAGTAACGTCAAAAGTTCAGAGCGTTAAAAAAAGTATGATCAGCTGATTTCAGGCACATCTTTAATTGAAGTTTGTTTTGGCTGGAAGTACTGCGTTTAACAAAAGTAGTAAAATGAATACAAAAAAGAAACGGAAACAGAGTGAAGATATTCGTCTCACATACAGATGTAATTGAAAATAAACGCATCGACGGAGCAAACGTGTGAATGAAAAAATGCCAAGATACCTATACAATGCTTGTGGATATAACAAGAAAAGACTTACCCTTTACAGTCAAATGTTCACGTTTATAATGAAAAGAGAATTTACTTATTTATATGTATTGAAAGGGTCACAAAACAAATTACAGTCCACAAATGTGTAATAAAGGGATCAGAGTATAAAACTATCCTATAACTCTAATTGTTTGTACACAAAATGGTTAGATTATGTTCAGTTTCAAGGTTTCCTTGTGTTACTATATTAAAAATATATTGATCAATTATTAAAGGTGGTATTAACTCAGAATTATATTATTTTCTACATACTGAACAAAACATTAATTCTATCAAGCTGACTTTAATTTATAAATAACATATTTTGTAATTTCTTTTTAAATGTTAATAATTTTGTTTCAAAAATATCCAAAGACGGATTTTGAGAAACAATATCGTTATATGATCGGCACATTCGAATTATGGGGTTATAAAAAGAGCTATTATTGTTATAAACTTGTAGTACGAATAATCTCTGTAACGGTACACGGGATCTGTGTTGAAGTTAAGTAGAGAGAGGAGATTCGGACAATCGACATGCGAATGTATGATTTTATATAAATATAATAGATCAGCGCTTTTTCTCCGTGCAGCTAGTGATGACAAATTAAATATAAGTAGTTGGATTTCATAGAATCTATACTCTCATCCAAGATGAAGTCGAAATTAATTTGTTTGATGGATACAGAATTAATTTGTTAGCGAATATAGTTTCTTTTTTTAAATAAAAAGGAAAGGCAAAAGGAAGTCAATTGTGCCAACTTTGGTGTAATATAAAAGCCAAGCAGAGAAGAGAATTGGCAAAGGAAAGGTAGCAGCGGACGGCCATCGGCGAAGAAGGAGCGATTAGTGACATCCAAATTGAGCTTGTCGTTTTCTTAATAGCGCCAGAGCTAATTGTGAAAGTCCTATCAAACAATTTTTCCCAGCAATTTACTGGAGGTAAATAACGTGTGTAATGTAGTCAAAGTAACTAAGTATACAATTAAACTTTAATTAAAGCGTTTTTAGAAACTGATCAATATAGTAACGGGATATCGAAAATTTCTAGATTAATTTATTTGAAGTCAATTTATATAAGAATTTATATTTAATACTGAAGAAACGGTATTACAAATAAAAGTAATTTGTAATTTAACCACCTTTAAAATTACAAATTGTAAAACTCGTTTAAGAAACTTTCCATTAGACGTTCATTTTATTTTATTTCTAGTGGTATGTGAAAATGCGTTGAAATTTAAAATTTGTAACTTTGTAATATTCATGAATTGTCATTGAATTAATTAGGGTCAATTATCTATAGACCGGTCTGAGCAACAATTGATGAGTAGAAGTAAAGTTTTTGCTGAAGCCACGGAAACTTTGCCAACATCGTCCGAGGCAACGAAAGATGTTCATGCGGGGCAACCTAGAGTGAGGCACAGACACCATGTTGGACGTGGACATGTACCAATATACAGGAAAGGCACCAGCAACCAGCATTCGGATATCCGGTTCACTTTCAGCCAACGTCAGATGGAAGAATTAAAAATAAAATGCATGAGAAATGAAATGGAGCAGAGACAACGAAGAGAACGAGTTCCGTGAAATCCGCAAGGATATTTTGTTAAGTCAAGATCGAGTAGCGAAGGCTCGTGCTAAAGTTGCAGGGAGAGAATTGAAAAATAAATGAAATACATTTTTAGATTATTAATTTTTTTACTTATGTACATATTTTTATTATATTTTGTGTTTTTAAATATCGTTTTATTTTCTTATTTCGTTTTCATTTTTTATATGCCATATTTATATACTTTTTGTACTATTTTTATTTTCATTACTTTTATTTTTATAAATTTTTCTGCTCATATTGTGTTTTATTTTATATTTTTTAAATTTCACAACGGACAATTAATTTTCAGTTATAAATCATATACTCATTATTTTGTTTTGTATAGAAAGACAGTATAGCACTTTGTTTAAAACTTTTAAAAGCTATAAAATGTTAATGTTTATATTTTTGTTCTTACACAAAAATGGTGGGAATCATTCACTAATTGTTAAAATCACATTTATTTTGACGAACTTTGTTAATAAGGGTCTATAAGTATATACAACAATTTGGTAAGAGATTGGTAAAACAAATATTAAATGAAATGGTATATTAACCAATGAACTAGGATTTTCATATTGAAACCCTATGAAAGAAGTTTGTCTTATCTAGTCCAAACTAATTTAATGCACGTCTTTGTTTTAGTTACGGAGAAATTGAACCACATATTGCATTTCAATAACAGAATTTTTACTTACTGTAATCTTCTGTCATCATTTGTCAGACTACAATATGTTTTTACAAGTATTTGTAAAAATGTCAAATATTAAGAATCAATACGTATCGATAACTTCCTGAATTAAAGCAGTCATTGGCTTACAGGTATATTATCTGGTCCAAACTTATTGAATGCACATTTTAACATTCCGACTATAGGTAAAGTGAGTCATTCAGTGCAAACTAACTTTAATGCACATTTTAGTATTCTAGCTATAGGTAAAGGGAATCATGTCGCTAGTCAGATTGAATTTCAACAATATAATTTTTTAATCATTAAATATCATTATGTGTGAATATGTTGTGTCTACTATCCCACTAAATTAAAAAGTCTCTTTTAATTTTAATTCTTAGTCTGATGTTACTAAATGTTTTTAATTTTGTTGTATAAATTTGATCTTGTTCATTTGTGTTTTACTGGAATATAACTATATTGTCAGAGTTTTTTTATTAAAGAATTTTCCATTTACATTTATGTACAGAGTTACCTGTTTTGTACATTCCAATACAATCATACTTAAGGAGTATACTCCAGTCGCGCGTTGGAGCTGATACACATAATTGTTTCTTAATTTAATTAAAGGTTAATTACCGTTATTATTTACAAATAAGCTATGAGAAAACGTCCATTATTTTTAATTACGAAATTCCTAATACAAAACTCATAAGTATAACTGTATTTAAATTTTAGAAGTAATTAGGTGTCAAAATATTCAAATAACTAAATCGAAAAATAAATAAGTAAATAAATTTTATTTACCAACAAAATGATTCTTTGACAATCAGTTATAAGAACCAACTCTCAGTGTACGAGTGAAACTTTCACTTGGTAGACTTTTCCTTCCTTAACTTTTAAAATCCTTTCAACAATTACATACAATTCTTTCATTTCTAAAAATATCCTGGGCACGATGCATTGAAACATATAAACCAATGCATATTCCGAAATATTGGATTGGCAACTTATAAACCCGCCACTTTCTTCGACCAATTTATGGAATATTATAGAAGTTTCTAGAATATTTCTGGTAGGGTATATAAAGAGTGGGGCATTCGAACTTCTGTTCAGTTTGCAGTTGAATAATCGGCGAGTAAATAATAAATTAAAAATAGAAGTATTTCGAAGTGGACTTAGAAGACTCTTTTTCATGAATGTCGATTAGGGCGAAAAACTAACAAATCATCATGCAACATATACACAACGATGAGTGAAGATATACCCTCTTGCGATACATCCAAGCACTGGTACCAACTATTCAAAGAAGGGAATTTTGACCTGTTTGATAAACCTCATCCAAAGCGGACCTCCTACATTGATTTAGAAAAATGTAAAAGCCTTATTGAAACAGATCCCAAATTAAGTTCGCGTTGTTTGGCAGAGCTATTTTTATGCTCTTATACTGCAGTGGAAAAACAACTTCATGCTTTGAAAAAGAAGTGAAAATATTCCATTTGGCCATCACATGAGCTAACACACTTTCAACTTCAGAGGAGACCTAATTTATGCTTAGAACTACTGAGTTCCCATCCTACCAACGAGAGGCTGAAGTATCTGGTTAAAGGAGGTGAAAATACGTTATTTTTTTTTTATATTAATTTTTAACGTAAACACTAGTGGCTAGGAGCTGGAGAAAAAGGTGTACCTAGACCAAAATATAATACGGAACAAAAAATAATTTTGAGTACATATATAAATGGTATAAATGGAGCTATTCATTGGGAACTCTTTCAATCTAACAGTAAAATTAAAACTAACAATTGAGCAAATTCACCGCTAACAATGCTAAAAATTACTTTCATTTAGATGGAGTATGCTATTTTACCCGCTGTACTCGCCAGATGTTTCGCCTTCTAATTACCATCTGTCTCGCTCTTTGTCTAAAAAATTACTTGATAAAAAATTTGAAAATGAAAATTGTATTAAAATCGAATTTCACAGGTTTTTCAGTCAAATATATTTCTACAGGGACGGAACTTTAATTCTGCCTACACTTTGGCCACAAGTGTTAGATACCGTTGGTGCTTTTACATTGACTACATATACAAAGTTAAAAATTTTGTATACAGAGTAGGCGGGTTTATAAGTTCTTAACCGTTTATAAGTTGTTAAGTATCACTACTTACGTTAAATCTTTAAACTGTATCTCCATCCGAAAATATATTACCAACAATCATAAACTAATATTCATGTAAACCTAGTGATAAATAAGGGAAAGAAAAAAGTGTTTACAAACTTCGGATATATACAACTAAGAATTCATCAAACAACAAAAAACAGATTGTACTTAATATTTTTATCAGTCCAAGTTTTGGACAGAAATAGCTCCGTATCCTTCTATCCCAAACGTTCTAAGTTTGGAAGTTTAGCAACTAACTCCTAAAACATTTCGTTTAATTTTGGAAAGAAAT